>JAOQGH010000001.1:175933400-175998876 GCA_025769975.1 Gallinago jamesoni | reverse complement strand
GGGTGTTTTTTTTTTAATGTGGTTGGGCTCGATCTCAAAGGTCCCTTCCAACCACTAAGATTCTGTGATTTAGTTTTTTTTATGTTGCCCCTTTCTTTCTGCCACTCTTCTTGGTATATTTTCTAGTAGAGATGAAATGGCTCAGTTCAAGTATTGTTTCAGCCTGTCATGCAAAAATTGTATTTGACTTCTCTGAATTGACAAGTCTGAAGTGCCTCAACAACCAAGTCAAGATCCTTCCTTTAGTGAATATGTCTGGCTCTGTAATGGAATCTGGCTGCAAAACCACCATTTTCATGAGACTCAGCCTATGTTAATGGGCATACTACATGGGGCTCTGAAGGCGGTTTTCTTTAGTCACTGACATTAACTTAAAGGAAGGGTGAAATACTCATTAATAGAAGAGTTTCACTGTGGTGTTTTTTACCCAAAAAGGACTTCCTTAACAGACTTGAGTTCCTTCATCTAGTTCCTAAAGATTTCACTTAGTATTCTGTTCCCAAAGTTTTGCTCCTTGAAAGCTGAATCATTGCTTTATGTTCTTGACACGAGGAGAATCTTTTTATCTCTGAATCTGTGACTTTAGGAAGCCTTAGCTGAGGAGATCCACAGCTGAGTAGTATTGGGTGGGCAACTTCTGGCTCATGGATAGAGTAATGACATGCTATAAGCCTGCTGAACTGAAAGAGTCCAGAGCTCATTCTCTGTAGAGCCCAACTAACATCAGCTATCTCACTGAGAAGAATTTCTTGTGATGTTTTCAAGATACTCAGCAAAAGCTATGTTACATATATATCTTTACCAACTGCTGGACTGTGAGAGGTACTACTGCCTTCGGTAAAGTAGTCTCTCATTTGTGAGTTACCTTAAACTGAGAGCTTTATCTGTATGATCTGGATGTTTGTTTGAAGTCACCAACACTGTAAATGGATGTTTAAAAGCAGGAACTAAATGCTTAAAATCAAGTGAGTTTTTTTTTAAATTTATTGCCCATGTGTGCTTTTTCTGACTCGTGCTCTTCTCTTTGGAGTCTCTGGAATTTTGTGAAGTGGAAGGGAGGTGAGAGTTAAGAACAACGCAAGTTTCCTTAGAAAAGATATTTGCAAGTTGCTTAGATGCTGATAAGCATCCGAAGAACCCCAACCACTACAGAGCTCAAAGGCTTGAAGTATGTGTTTTTCCACGTTAGGGTGTGCATGAGATAAATTAAGATCATTTACAGAACAGTAAACAAATTTCTTCATTATGTTAAGTGATGGGATTTCCAAGATGAGAGACACTTTGCATACTTTTTTTCTTATTCTATTAGATATGATTTTTCCTGGCTTGTGTAGATATTCATGTTTGCTAAACTTTTAAGTCGATAGGCATATCAGGATCCAGGCCTAAATTGTTTAAAGATCAACACTTATAATAAAATAAAGAAGTTAAAAAATGTAAAAAGGAGGAGATACTGTTCATTTCTAAAAAAAATAATGCTGTTGAAAACAAAAGGAAAAAAAATACCTTCATGTTACACTGTGTAAAAGTTATCTGCCTAATTTTACCATGAATTTCAAAAAACATCTTGTATTGAAGAAAAAAATTGTTCTCGGTTTGGAGATGGGGGTAGAGTATCATGGGTTTTCTGCTCCTCCCTCCCTTCCTCCAGGATGGCATTTTGGTAGCTGTATAATATAATTTTGATTGGACAACTTGTTGGATATTAAATGAACTGTAACAATTTTAAGATAAATATACTTTGAAAGGATATCCTTGGAACCTTTGAGTGAAAATTAGTTTGAGTATTTATAGAAACAGCACTTATTTTTAGCAGACCAAGGGTCCAGAATGCACAAATTATTTAAATCTTTTTTGGGTATGGTAACAACCATTCAAATGAAGTTATGACATGCATGCCTCTGCTAACTCTTTCTTGCAGATCTGCTTCCCCATCAGGTCAGCATCATTCTCCCCTATCCTCCAGACATCACTCCTCTTCATCACAGTCAGGCTCCTCTGTTCAAAGACATTCTCCTTCCCCACACCGCAAAAGAACTCCTTCTCCATCCTATCAAAGGACAGCTTCCCCACCTGCAAGACGATCATCTTCTCCTTATCCCCCACACTCTTCCTCTTCTCCTCAGAGGAAGCGAAGCCCTTCAAGACACCGATCTCCAGGAAGAGAAAAGGGAAGGCATGATCGTGATCGGACTTCACAGTCTCATGACAGGCGCCATGAGAGGCGGGATGGTATGAATAAAAATAGCACTTGAGATTAATTTTTATTTATTTGCAAATTGCATTTTGAAACTTGATTTTTTCAAATTGTGGCATTGGCTGCACCTATCCCAATGGCTATGAGGTGAAGAAAATATTCACAGACATCTATATTATCATTCCTCTGGTGGTGGTGCTGTTTTCAGGGACTGTGCAATGGTGTGTTCCTGATAGGGCTGCTTCTGTAGGCTCAGCTGATTGTAGAGATCCTGTAGGCATCTGTCAGGTGTTTGTTGTATTGCAATGGTGGCATCAGGAGGTCAGCGATCTTCTCTTGATATCAGGCATATACTAGCGGATCAGCTGAATAACAGCAGGGTACCTGTAGTTAACTATTAGTCTTTTCTGTGAGATGCCCAAATGCTAATCCAGTCCTCAGTGATTGCTCTGTCCATGGTCTTTTTAATTGACGTTAAGTAGTTGTGTGCAAAGAAACAGTCATTTCCTCTGGAAATCTGTAAAGCTGGTTGAGCAATCTCTGAGTTTCTCTCAAGAGACAGATTACAAAGATTATATGTGTCAGCTTTTTTTAGACTGGCTGTAAACTTAACCTTTAAAAAAAAAAAGAAGAAAAATATTTCCAGCAGGGTATTGAGGTCTTAAAAGCAGTGGTCTAAAAGTAGCATAAATTTCCTGAAAATGTGTGTGGAGAAAAAAAAAGGAATCTGATAGGAGAAGAAATTATCTGATCTTAAAATTATTGCAGTTCGCTTGCTCCCTAATAGGTTTGAAATTTATTTTTATTATACTTACTGGTTTTTGAATGGGTAAACATTTGTAAAGTACAGATTCAAATTCACAAAAAGATCTTTAAAGCTTACTGAGTATATCGGCAGATACCCAACATGATCTTCGATATTCAACTTACAGATTAATTTTGATTTTTGTGTTTGTCAGAAATGTATTTTGACTGTTATTTTAATGTTATTTGTCTTCTGAATTTTTGCTTTCTCTGATTAAGCTAGGTATATAACACTCTTTTAAACATTTTACAGAAACTAGAGGGAAAAGAGAAAAAGAAAGAGAAACAAGAGATGATCGTGATTATGATCAGGAGCAGAGTACCTCCAGGGATCATAGAGATGACAGAGAATCTCGTGATGGAAGAGATCGGAGGGAGACGAGAGACAACAGAGATCGGAGGGAGCCAAGGGAATCCAGAGACACACGAGACTCCAGAGATACGAGGGATTATAGCAGAGATACCAAGGACAGTCGTGATCAGAGAGACTCACGTTCCACACGGGATTCCCATGACTACAGGGACAGAGATAGTCGCGATGCCCATAAAAAGGATGACCAGTACCAGGATGACTCACGCAGCTATGGAAGATCCCATGGCAGAGAGGAGAGCTCTCGTACTGAAACAAGGAATGACTCCAGAAGTGACTCCAGAAATGAGAGCAGAAGTGATAGAACTGGCAGAAGTCGAGGCAGAGGTCCAGAATTGTCTGACAAGGGTATTGCATGATTTTAAAAAATAATGTATCCCTATAATTGCAGACTGAATATTGACGTTCATATTACCTTGATATTTGATATGGAACTCCTGCCAAGTAGTTCCTGCTTTTAAAGCTATGTTAAATTCTATGGTCATTAAATTAGAACAGTTGCTTGAATTTATAGCACTTCTGTGCTCTCCATTCATTAAAGTGGCATAACATTGGTATTTTGCCATACTGCTTTAAAGCAAGCACTAACCCTTGCACCACTCTATTTAAAGTTTCTGCAACCCTAGGTTCTCCTGTGGGCTACAAACACAAGTAAGAGGCTGATGCGTAATGGAAGATTCGTAGAGGCATTGTGTCAGGGCAGCAGGTTTTTTGTTTTCTCTCAAAAGCAACTGCATGTCTTAGGTACCTGAAAACTCTCTATCACCTCCCGGCCCCACTCTTCTTGATTTACCAAGAAAAATGGGATTTTTAAACTTTGGAAGTATTTTTGAAAGTGTGTTGCACTTTGTAGAACAGCTTCACTTGACACCTTTAAATCCTCTATAGTAAATACATTTTAGCTTTCTCAGGTTTATTGCGATATTTTCATCAGGAAAATGACATACAATTTTTACAGGAAAAGTGATTTCTGCTTATTCCTGCTGCACTGTCTCTAGGTTTACATCCTACTTGGAAAAATGTGAACTGACTTTTGAACTGTTATATTCCTAGTCAAGAGACCTCATGCTAAGACCAGGGGGTGGTGATTTAGAGAGAGTTTGCTGTTTTAAAATAATAACTTTACAATTTAAATGTGAAATTTAAGAGTTGTTTGTTAAGTAGAGTTTGACACTACAATTTCTATTTCCATGAACAGTTTATTCAAGTTTATTAAAAGATACTACTTTAGTTGGTATAAAATACCAGTGGATTTCCTTACATGTGGAAACTCAACTTTTATGTTGATCCCTATTAGGAAGTCGGGGGACTAGAGGATCCCAGGCTGATGGTCACAGCAGTAGTGGAAACTACCATGACAGCTGGGAATCCAGGAGCAGCTACGCCGATCGGGATCGCTATGACAGTCGAGAACAAGCAAGGGATTCCTCCTTTGAAAGAAGGCATGGTGAACGGGACAGGCGCGACAGAGAAAGAGGTATTTTAATGTGTGTTTTTACGTATATGTGTGTAGTCAAATGTAAATGTATGTATGTTTCTCCCTCCCTCCTTTTTATTTCCCTCCTTGTTCTACCCCTGTAACACTAATTGATAAATAACTCATTTGACATGACACACTGACACTAGTACTGTCCTTGGTGTAAGTTAACTTCTGTAGTAAGATTTCTCATTGGCAGTGTATGCATGAATGCTATGCCCTTTATCCCATCCTTTGGCTAGATTTTGGCACCTTCTGTTTTTATTCGTCCAAGTAATCTTTAAACAAACTAAACTTCAGGAGATTTCATTGTACAACTTCAATGTAAAGCAGTTTTTCATTCTCTTAACCGCCTCCTCCACTTTATGTACATGTGCATGTAAACTCCAAATCATGACTGCATTTCATCACTGGTTCTGTTTGTCTGTATAGAAGCATAGTGCTTTTGCACTGTGAATTATTTGAGTATGTTTGGGGGAAGGCATGACTACTAGACTGTCTGACTGACTACTTACTACTAAAATAAATGACAGCTTAAATTCATGATTAATTAGAAAAAATTGGTGGGGGGAGGGGGAACTTAATATTGATGAATGCTTTGTTGTTGTCAATAATAATTGGCAAGAAAGTGTTGGTACAGACACCAGTGATTATTGAAGGAGTATGCAGGACTGTTCTTTCAGACATAGGATGCAAGATGTCACACTTCTGCACCTGAAAGTACTATGTTGTCTCTAAGGAACTTGGTACCAACTTCCATTTTGGAAAATATTTGTATTGCTCACCAATTAATTGTCAGGCAAATGAAAATAGCGTGGAAATGAAATGAGGAACTCTGGAGAATAAAAATAAAATTACTGTGGGGATTTTTTTCTTTCTTGAGTTTGGCTTTGGAAGTCGCATCTGTGTTCTAGTTGTTGTTTAACTTCAGTTTTTCAAAAAGATGGTTTGTATTTTACTTTGTGAGGAGCTTTTTGGTCTATTGAAATGTATCTGTAATTACTTGTTCTTGTGGCAGGTTCTGCTTTTGATTCTGTCTCATCTTCAAGACAGGATTTCACAAACCTAATCTCTAGGCTTCCTTTGTCTTGTCAGCTGAAAAATCCTTCAGTCTGAACGCGTCCTGGGGGTTGGCTTTTGCAGCCTGGCTTTCATCTCTACCACCTCCTCACTCCCAATAAGTCCTAGATATGTTATAATGTAATTTGTGATTTTCATATCATGCAGAGATCTTGATTTATTAAGAAAAACATTAAAAAAACAAAAACAAAACAGAGGGGGAGAACCCTTAGACGTAAATACGTGTCATCATAACAAAATAAATTTCTAGAAGGGAAGTTGCTTTGAATGGGTTGTGTTTCCCTTTGGTGGTGAAAAATGTAAAGAGCTTGAATGGAGATAAAATTTGTTGTTTTCTTCCTTAAAAATTTAAATTACTTTTTGTAATAGTAATTCCTCCTCAGAGTTACAATTCAAGACATAGTGTCCATAATTAGACCACAGTAAAATTTGTTGTTCAGATAAAATGGAGATAGATTTTGGTTGGTGCTTAGTTCTGTGATACAAAGGAATCTTTGTATGTGATTTTAAAATGTAAGCTTGCAAATTTGGGTTTTGTTCAACTAAGGCAAATATGTAGGTTTTCCAAACAACCACTGGAACAGCACTTCAAATGATGAAATCACATAAGAAGGGCTGACTATGTACATTTAATTGTCTAATACGCTTCCAGTGTTTTGATTTGTGTAGAGTTTCATCCAGATGTTTTGTCATGAAAACTGACATAACAAACAGGAGTTACAGAACTTAGGTATAAAATCTAATACTTATGATGCACAATAAATCATATTGTAATGTTATAGGCACCCTTAAAAGAGTGTGAAACCTGTTGTTCATGGACCAATGACTTGACTTTTTAAGAAAAGAAGTGTTACTATCTGTGGCAGGAATGTCACTCAAGTTTGCTTTTAATTTTACCTGGTAACAGGGGAACATTAAGTCATTTTTAATTCACTTGGAGATGAAAATTGATTAAACCGATGGAAATGCATGTTTTATTGATTTAGTCCTGTTTAGTCTTTGCCTGCTCGCCCCTGGTGGACATTGTCTCAATTTACAGTGAAAGGCATTCTCAACCCCAGAATAATGGACTGAAAAATACCAACCTCTGTTTGTACCATTTTTTGCACTTTTGAGTAGTACCCCTAATATATATTGTGGGAAAATAGCTTTATTGATCTTTTCTTTTATGAGTCAAATGCTACTAACATCAGCATAGAAGTTGTTATAACGTGGTCATAATTTATAGAAATATTTTTTAAAATATGCAAAATCTAACTAACAAAAGGTAGCTAAGTCTGTGGAGAGTAAACTGTTAGATAAAGCCGGTTTCACTGTCCTTCTGATAATTCGTTTTCTGTATAAATTGAGTTTGCTTTATGACTCTAATCCACTGTCTGAACACTGAAAATCTCAGCTTCTAAGCTCTGCAGCGAATACATATGGAAACCTCTAGCAGTTCTGCTTCCTGTATTGCATCCTTACCTCTCCCTTTCTCATGGATTCGATTGTGTATTTCTGTGCAGAGATCTGTTCCCCTGTGAAGAGACAGGCTAGTGTTTCTGATTTTGCAGTATCTTTTACTATGTATTCTAAATAGTGTGAGTTCTTTTAAAGTCCATGACTGTTAACAGTTTTAGGAAGCAAGATTTTTGTACAGAACTCTTACCATTTCATATGTATGTCATTCAGAGCTTTTCAAAACCTTATACCAGGTTTTGAATCATTGAGTAATGCATTAATAATAGCTAGGCTGTGAGGTCTATAATTCTCTTTTGAAGCCATTCAGAAAAATCTGGTGGAAAATAAAAATATAATTTTTTAGTAGCTTTTGGCTAAAATAGGGAAAGCTCACTCCCTAAATATTGATGTCTTTCAAAATGAGTACCTTTTTTTGTTTTTTTCATCCCCAAAGAGAATTTCCAAGATCCAAGTTGCTTCTCATTATGTGCAAACCAATATCTAGATAAAAACTCAAGAGATTTTGTTTTGACAATCAGTGTAGCGGAAGCAATGTATGTCCCTTTAGCACTTGGTAATTGAACCTGCCTCTCTTCACAGATCAGAGAGCAAGCTCACCGGTACGACATCAAGGACGAAGTGATGACCTCGAGCGGGATGAAAGAAGAGAAGACCGAAGGGTAGATCGGTCTGATGACAGGAGAGATGAAAGGGCCCGGGAGAGGGAGCGAGAAAGGGAGAGAGACCGAGAGAGGGAAAGAGAAAGAGACCGGGAAAGAGAAAGGGAGAAGGAACGAGAGTTGGAACGGGATCGTGCTCGGGAACGGGAGAGGGAGAGAGAGCGGGACAAAGACAGGGACCGCGAGCGTGACCGAGACAGAGACCATGACAGGGAAAGAGAACGAGAAAGGGAGAGGGAGAAGGAACGAGAACGAGAGCGGGAGGAACGAGAAAGGGAGCGAGAGCGTGAAAGAGATCGAGAGCGGGAACGAGAAAGGGAGAGAGGTCGGGACAGAGATAAAGAACGAGATCGCCAAAGAGATTGGGATGACAAAGAAAAAGGAAGGGAAGACCGCAGGGATAAGAGAGAAGATATTCGGGAAGAAAGAAGTTCAAGAGATGTCCATGAGGAAAGAAAATCCAAGTAAGTGGTTCTGAATGTTACCTCAGTCAAAAAAAAAAAGCAAACAAGCCCACAGCCCAAAACACCAAAGGCGGCGTTCTTTCACTGTTGATTTCAGTAAGTTAGCAAGCCAGGGAGTGTTATAAGGAAGAACATAACCTGTTTATGCAGAGGCCTGGTCTTGAGCTATGTCTCTTCTGCATCTGTGTGGTGCGTATGGGTGGCCCCGAAATCAGCACTATGGTAGTGAAGTTAATCTGATGCTTTGTTATTGCAGAATTGTGGAACTACTCAGGAAGCAACACTTGAGTGAGATGACGTAATTTTTCCTTTTAAGTATACTTGTGTGGGCTTGTCTTTAATACCACAGGCATTCTTGGAAGCATAGTAGTGGACTGTGGTTCCTTTTGAAGCCTGGCAAGTCAGATAGCAGCTAACTAGGTCAGGGTTCCTGACTTGTTCATTAAATTTCTGTGGTATGTAAATTACCCGTTGCACTACTGATTTGTCAGTACCAGAAGACTACTGGTGAAGGTGTGAACAATATTCCAAAATTTTGTGGTGCTTCCTTATAGTATGTAGCACTATTCTTTATCTTCTTTTTCATTTAGTACAGTAAAATTCTCCTTGTGCCATCAATAATAAGCAAACCAGTGTTGCCCTGAATGGCTGCTTTCCTTGGAGGTAATTAATAGCTTTTGTATGAGAGAATTATCTGTTCCTATAAATCCTCTAGAACAGAATCCTCCATCCCACTGGGGAGAAGTCATCAAGCATCTTGTTGGGGACTTAGCTGCCAGCTGGGGTCAACCCACTGCAAGGATCATTGCCAGAGGAAAAAATTGATCTTAATAGTCTTTCATAAATTTTTGCTAAAAATATAGTTATCTTAAGTGTTAGTGTTTTAGTTTAAGGTATCTTACAGTATGATCAGAAAACAGTTTTGGAATAACAACTTAGAAAACTACAAAATTTCCTAACATCCTTAGATGCACTGACTTCTCTATGAAGTGCTTAGACTTTAGGGATTGTGTTGATGATGAACTCAATTATTGAACGTTTTCTTTAAAGAATCCTGAATAAATTTGACTGTTCTGCAGGAAGCGTCACAGAAATGAAAGCAGTCCAAGTCCTCGCCAGTCACCCAAACGTCGCCGTGAGCACTCTCCTGATAGTGATGCTTACAACAGTGGAGATGATAAAAGTGAGTAGGAGTTGGCTGTCTCTGCAGCAGGATCCAGCTTACCCTCTGCCTATAGAAAATAACTTGCAATCTTAAATAGAAAAATCATGGGCCAAGCTTTTATAAGTGTCCTCCCCTTATTTTTATGAGTAACACCATTTTCCTTGATCTGTATGTTTGTCTTTTTGTCACTGTATGTTACGTCTGCCAGGTGACAATGGCTTCCACATCTGTTGTTTAAGATGCATATTTATCATAATGGAAATAGTCTGTTGCTCCTGCAGCAGTAGAAAAACTTAAGAAATGTAACTGAAATAAGGGATTATTTGTTTTGATTGACACTTTCTGGCATGCGTAACATACCAAATGTTCACCTGTTCTCCTTCCTAAACAATAGAAGTGCATCCTTTTTCCCATTTTGTAGATGAGAAGCACAGACTTCTGAGCCAGGTTGTGCGGCCACAGGAATCCCGGTCACTGAGCCCCTCTCACGTTGCAGAAGAGCGACAGAGTCGCTGGAAAGAAGAAGAGCGAAAATCGGACAGAAAGGAAAGTTCCCGGCGTTATGAAGAACCAGAGTTTAAAGAGAGGGTTTCTTCAGCAGATAAGCAGAGAGAGCAACCAGATGCTTCAGAAAGCTCCAGGTCCAGGGTTCAGGAAAATCTTGGACACCGTCCATCTGAAGAAAGAGATGCTTCTGATAGAATGCATGATGACAGCAAGAGGAAGTCTAAGGTACAGAAAAAAGCCACAAAGAAGAAGAAAGATGATGACAGTGGGGTGGAGAGGTATGCTAATGAATCAACGACTGAGGAAAGCCAGGTCTTTTCACCCAAGAAAGGACAAAAAAAGAAAAATGTAGAGAAAAAGAGGAAGAGGTCCAAGGGTGATTCTGAAGTTTCTGATGAAGAAATTGTTCCACATCATAAAAAGAAGAAAGGCCCGAGAACCCCTCCTGTAACAAAAGAAGAATTGGTTGAAGCACCACCTGAGAAAGCTGTGCCAGAAGTCCCCCAAAAAAGAGACGATACAACATTTAGTGACTGGTCAGATGAAGATGTTCCTGAACGTGGTGACATTGTTGTTCCAGAAAGAAGCACTGAGGACTCCCATAGAAAGAGTCACAGGACGAGGGGTGAAAAGGTGGAAGCCCCTCACGTTACTATAGACGATGGACCACACCGTAAACCTGTGGATCAGAAGCGCAGCAGCAGTCTTGGTAGCAATCGGAGCCATGCCTCAAGCAGGCTTAGATCCCCTTCCAATGAGTCAGCTCATCGCAGTGGAGATGACCAGACTGGACGGAAGAGGATCCTGCACAGTAGCTCTAGAGACAGGGATAGGGACAGAGAGAGAGAGAAGAAAAGCCTAGAAATCACTGGGGAGCGGAAGTCCAGAATTGATCAGTTGAAACGAGGGGAACCCAGTCGAAGCACATCTTCAGGTAATAAGACATGTTTTAGTGAGACTGACCTATCATTCTGTATAAGAGTGCAAAGGTATGAATCCCAAGTTGTTCTTGGATGGCTGTATACTCTTCTCATTTGTAATTAATGTGAAGGGAGGTACTTTCTAGCATTTAAAAAACTAGAGCGAATTGAGATCCCTGCAAATATTACCAATATCTGAAAAGCTGGTCCTCAGCAGGCAGGATTACCATTTTGTTTACACCAAAACATTCAGTCAGGTTCCATTCATGCTGTCTGGGGAATATAGTAATTTGTAGGACAAAAAAAACTCGTGGAAAGAGAAAATGCTTGTGCTAACAGAGCATTGAGGTAATTTTATCATCTAAATAATGTTCTTAAATTCATTATTAAATTTTTTATGTATTTTCCCTATTTTGGTATGGAAATCCTGAAATCTAGGCGAAATGAAAATGTCTTTTCTTTCTGGGAGAGAGATCCGTTATCATCTCAGGAGCTATTTTCACTGAGGTGAATCTGTCATGGTTCCTGCTAGGCATACTTTTAATGCATATGGAAATCATTTTTGTTGCAAATCAAAATAACCAAAATTTACTTCTTTTGTTTGTGTAGTTTGTGGGGGAAAAAAAAGGAAAAAATATTTTAAAATTTACACAGCATCAGTAGGAAAATATGTTCCACCTAAACTGCTTTGGCTCTCTGTTCTCCTCATGGTTAAATGCCTGGAATTGTTTTTCTGAATTTATCATTTGCTAGCCAGGGCATTCCTAGATTTTAGAAGGCATGTTTTGAAAAATCTGAATTTTGAGATGATTCCCTAAACTTCTGAGTTAAAATGATACGCCTTCAGTTTGGCTTTTGTCCCATTAGGAAGTAGCCGCTAAAAATTTTTTGGGGGAGTGGGAGAAATGCCTTATGTTTTTAAGTAAGGTTAAATCGGTAGACAATCTGAAGGCATCATTAATTTGAAGGTGATGCTTTTGAGAACTGTTTTCATGCCTGAATCTTTAAAATGCTTTGGTCTAGTAAAATGGTATTACATTTACATGCTGTAGTCACGCTTATATTTAAACTTTTTTGTTCAGATCGTCAAGATTCAAGAAGCCACAGTTCAAGAAGAAGTTCTCCTGAATCGGATCGTCAGGTCCATTCCAGATCTGGATCCTTTGATAGCAGGGAAAGGCTTCAGGAGCGAGATCGACATGAACACGATCGAGAGCGAGAGAGAGAGAGGAGACAGAGAGAGTGGGACCGAGATGTTGACAAAGACTGGCCGAGGAGCAGGGAACGAGAGAGACTCAGAGAGCGAGAGAGGGAGAGGGAGAAAAGACGGGAGCTGGACAGAGAAAGAGAAAGACAACTACCCGATACTGCTGAGAGAGAGAGAGACAGAACTCTTGACATCTCCTCTCAAAAAGAATCAACAAAACACAGTGAAACTAAACTAGACAGAGAACACGAAAAGGAGTTTGATGGTGTTTGTCGGGATTCAGCAATTTCAGAGAAGGAAAGAACAGACAAAGATTCAGGACCTTCACAAGGTTTTGAAGATGGAAATGAGGCCGAAAAGGTAGAGAGTTTAGAAGGTGAGATATTCTAGGAAATAACCTGGATTGACAAATATTCTAGTCTTACTCTTTTAGCGTACTGAAAGGCTTATTGGCTCCAGCTTCTCTGCTGTGGAAGCAGACACAGTAAGAGAGAAAACTGTTGAGCATCTTCTTTAGTGTTATTTGTATTAGTATTATTTGTTAATTTCTAAACAAGTCTTGAGGTAAAGAAACATAAATGATTTGAGGTATAATTTCACCAAGGTGTAACGTTTCTGAGTAGGCAGTTTGCTAAAGAATACACCAATATTTCATTGCTTTGTTATACCGTGTAAGTTCTATTTCTTAGTTTGAAAGTGACAAGTAATGAGTGAAAAAAAAAAAAAGTGCTTACTTAGAACTATTCTTTGGGTTTTTTTCTGCAGAGCTCAGTTATCATAGAAAGGATTGTCTTATTAGTAGGTGAAACATAGCTATGGCTTGGTATAAAAGTCCAAAAATGGCTTTTTCTGAAGTAACCTGATTAAATGCAGCTTCAGTTTGCTGGTTCTTATGGTACCAGAGAAAATGTACTTAGGATTAATAATAAATAAAGTAAGGAAGGGGTGAACACTGACAAACCCCTAAGCATTTGTCCCATAGATAGACAGCTTGAGCTTTGCATGGATAGGGAGTTTGCAAAGTACTTTTTAACCTGTATCAACAAGGTGAAAGAAGCAGGAGAAAATCCAGAGTAATGGGTGTATGTTACAGTTATGTTCAGTAAGTTGGCGTTTTTTGGTGATTGCAGGAGTTGTCTTCTCTAAAATCTGTTGAGAGGGGAAAAAGGCATTGTAGGATTTGGAATTTTTGGATGTTTATGATGGTAAGGCCTGAAGTCTGTAATCTTCAGACAGATAAACTAATTAAGCTTTTGTAGTTTCACACAGGATAACAGGACATTGTCTCATATTTGCCTGCTTAGTAAGAATTATCAGTAGATGTTAATTGTTAATTTGAGCAGTTAAATCGAATGTTGTCTGGAGAGGATGATGAGAAATATTTATTCCTTACTATATCTCCTACCAGATTGCTTACAAAGTGGCCTTTAAGATTGTCTGGTACAAATGAGAAAATTCCATTTACACAGGCTATTTGTGGAGTGGAAGCACTTGTCAAAGATAGTGTCTGTAGTAAGCATGGGGAAGTCTGCTGTGTCTCTGGGTAGAATGCAGCAATTTTTAAGCTAGAGGAATGAATGGTGCAATAAATGTGAGAGTGCAGTGTGATAACTTCAGAAAAGAGTTGGTGAAAGGCTATTCCTACCTTATGTGTTTTCAAGAGTGCACCTATAAACAGGCTGTTAAATGTGTTTTTAGGTCTAGCCTTTTAGCAGACTTCTTGTAAGTTTTTTAATGTGTATTCTTCTGTGTATTTTTCAAAGGCTATTTTCTGAATTCTCTGAAAACTATCATCTGTAGGAAGTTATGGTATATTTAGGATTATTTTTTTAGAAAAAGAAATGTCGTCTTTCAAATGCATTCCATTTTATTAAAGCATACTATATATGGCATGTTTATGATTTTCTAAGTTTTAGTGTACCTTATTATCTTTCAATTTTTTATTACTTTATTACTCCTGTTTACATTGCTCCTTTTTAGCTGACTGATGTATCATGTTTTTAATGCAGAATTAATATGAAAGTAAATTGCTGAAAAAAAAGTCAGTAAAGGTAGTGAGAGGATTATAATCTAGACATTACCAAACTTTGATTTGAAATTCAAAATTGAGAAAGTAATCTTTTTTAATCATGTATTGAGAACTATGGATTATTTTTTTAATTGCTTTATACAGTAATTTTTTTAATGGTTCATTTGTGTTGCCCAAGCACATATTGAAATATTTAAATTCGTAAGGCACAAAATGAAATCTAGTATAGATCCCCTTATTTTCCTTTTTAAAAGGAAAAACTTTTTTGAAACCTAAATACAGTTTCCAAATCTGATATTAAGGAGGTATTTACTTAGACAAATTACTGTATTATGCTTTCTAATGAAATGTGTGAGGATATAAATGCTAATTTACTGTAATGTCTTGAACCTTAATGTGTTTGCTCTGGGAGTGGGCTTAAATAATGCTGAAGTTGCTATAATCTTCCTCCAAAGCACTGCCAGGTGGTCCAAGTAGTTAATTTACGCTCTGCTAACATGTCTCTTACTTGTTTTTTCTGTGACCATTTTTAGGTTGAGGTGATTTACTGTTTTTCTTCCCCCTCTGTAGCTTTTACAAAGGCAAGTGAAAAAAAAATAAACTGGGAACACCTTAAAACAGAGACAGGTTCCCTTTTGGTTAAGGCAGCTGGAAGATATTAGATATAGTCAGCCACAGGGGAGAATCCCTGTAAATTCGGTCTAGTTTATGTGGCACAACTCACTGCAAGTGCTGTGGCAGGTGGAGAGCCTTAAGAAAGCCCGACTTTTGAGCAGTAGGTTTTCCGAATGCTTGAATCAGAACTTTCAGTCTTGGAGGCGAGATAATACGTTCAGATGTTCCTTTCACAAACTGCAGAATGCAGTGTTTACAGGTTTTAAGGAGCACGGGTATTTGTATATGTAGGTGGATGGATAGGTATGTAACAACAACTAAGGAAGTTTGGCGTGGCTTTCTGAAAACTCTTTTTTGTGACTTCCACAAAGAGTGTAAAAGTCTGTGAATTATTGCTTCATTCAGAATATCTTGGACCTTCTTGGGTTTTGGGGGCTTTGTTTCTGCTTTCTCTTTTAGAGCCTTTGGACTGAATCCTGAGCTTGGATTCATGTGCAAAAGTATCTTAAAGACTTTGTGGTGCCAACTTAAAATTGTATTATTAACTACATACCAGATATCAGGTATGTTTCTTCTGAATATGGCCTTCTATGTGCAGTCTGACTAATGCTACACCAAAAAAAAAAATGACCAAGATACGTAAAATTCAAAATGCCTCATTTTTATGGGAGAAAAAAAGGTCACTCTTTCCATGAGTTAATACCTGGTTTTGTATTAAATATCCTTGTCCCCAAAACCTAACAGTTTAGCTTCTGAACCTTTCTGTTTTCAGGCTGCTTAAAGCATGTTTAGGAAACAAGAGTGATTGCTTTAAAGCTATAGTATGTATCTGTCTCTGTAGGAGAAGATGAAGCAAAGATTGATGATGTACAGTCACTGGGGTCTGGTGCTGGAGAATACGAGCCAATCAGTGATGATGAACTGGATGAAATTCTGGCAGGTGATGCTGAAAAGCGGGAGGATCAACAGGAGGATGAGAAGATGCCTGGTAAAAGTATAGCAAAACCTCTTTATGATTATTTGACTCTAAAGGTTCGATCAGTTTGCATATAATGCTATTGTGCTGTTAACTGTATTTCTGAACTAGGAACATGCAGTTTGTTTGCTCTTAAGTATTTCTCATTTATTCTGTAATAGGTAAGCCTGAGAAGTATAGAGGTAAGTAAAGAGTACTAGAAGTTGTATCATGAAGTCATATTTATCTTGTTTTATATAGCTAGAAAGGTAAGCTTTTTATTTATCCCATTTGGTTTTGATCATTATTTGGAACTGATTATGAGCAGGCTTCATCCATGCTCAAATGCTTCCCAAGTGCACTGGAAAGCGTGGAATCTTCTACTTGTCGTAAGCTCAGTTGGATCATCAGGGTTGTATAATCAGTGTTCGTATCTTGTGTGCTAAATACACTGACATATAGTTGTATGGTTATTCAATAAATCCTCTGGGGATAAAAAAAAAAGACAAAGAACATTCAGCATCCAGAATTGAAATACTAACTTTTTAAGCATTTAATTTAGATCTGTCATAGCATGTTTAGGTTTACTGTCGCTTTTGTGAATGTGTAAGTGATATGTCCAAATCTGCTCGCTAAGCAGGGTCTGAGCAGCCTTTCATAAAGGGGTTGCCATAAAAATGAAGCAGACCCATAAAAATGGGTTTTCTTAATATAAAGAAGCTTTATATTTATATGCTACTTTTTTTCCACCAATCCAAGTGAGTTTTGATGTTCTTACCTGAAGTGTCCAAGGTTCTGGCATTGAGAACTGCTCATCTAATACATACTGCTTATAGGAGACAGGGGTGTACACAGTACCTGAAATTAGTCAACTGGGGTAAGGGATGATGATTTGATAACTCATTCTCTGTCAATGTTTTTGCAGATCCTGTGGATGTTATAGATGTGGATTGGTCCAGTCTTATGCCAAAGCAGCCAAAAGAACCACGAGAGCCTGGGGCTGCGCTCTTAAAATTCACACCAGGTGCTGTTATGTTGAGAGTTGGCATTTCCAAGCGATTGGCGGGACCAGAACTCTTCACCAAAATTAAAGAGACTTGCCAGAGAGCGTTAGAAAAACCTAAAGGTAATTGTTTCTGCAGCCATTAAAACGTCTTTTGTACTTTGTGAAAATCCTTATGAAATGTGCATTAGTTAATTATTTTAGATTTCAAGACCATAGAAAGTGTATAATTAGTATTGTGTGAAAATTTCAGGAATGTAATATGGTTGCATGTCAGTCAAATTAGTGTTTTAATTCCAGCAGTGGTGAGGAGGTCTTGAATAATAGCCTATACAAAATTTTTCATCCTAGTGGAATATTCTGTTTGTGAGACCATTCATACTCTCCTGGCCTAAAGTGTGTCAGCTGTTCTTCGGCAAGCTAAATATTTTTTGCAGTGACTTAGTAATAATATTGTGAGAAAGAAATAAGATTTCTTATTTTCTTTGAGGGCCCTCTGCATGTCCTCTTTACTTTCCTTCTGAGGATCCTCTCCAGAATGCATAGATTGCTTTTGGGTCAGAATGAAGGAGCTAAGTGAAATTAGTATATAATGTCTCTCCTAGAAGTGGGAAATTAAATAATACACAGGCCTGGGATTTGGATGGAGTATGTGGTGTAAGACAGGCATAATAGATGGGATGGGCATGAAATATACTGGTGCTGCTTACTGCAATTCTGTAGTATAAGCAGGGATTTTGCATGAGGGAATACAGATTTTTTTTCTCTTTGGCATCCCAGAAACCAGTCAAGCTGCTTACAACAACTTGCATGGTAGAATTGGTTTTTTTAGGACTATGAAAGACTTTTAGGGCTATAAGATCTGTATGGAAAATATTCCAGGATCTAAATGTGAGAAAATTTTCACTTATAAACAATAGTATCTGTGGAGCCCATGTTTTTAGGGAATAACAGATTTTCCTGATTTTTTTTTTTAACTCCATAGATTTTAGTTCTTTATTTCAAACAATAGTTTTTAATTCCTTGCAACATTTTTTGTGCAGTTACCTTGTTAATCTCCGTGAATGTCGCTGCTTGCTTGAGCCATTTAAATTGTATAACTATTAATTGTGGGCTGTTGTTACTGCTTCTACTTTTTTTTTAAAGTCAAATTAAATGCAAACATTTTAAATGCATCATAGATTGTTTAATTTGAGATGTGTACATGGTAGTAGTAAGTACTGTAATTTTCAACTGCAACATTTGCAGCTCTTTCTATGCAGTATTAGCTTTCTTACAGTTTAAGGAAAAAAAAAATCTCAACTCTTATGCTTAAGAATTCACATAAACAATGTAGCTGATAGAATATTGGTTCTTCCTGAGTTTGCAAACTGTCTGATACAGTAAAGGTATGAACTGTCTCTCTCTCCCTGTAAGCTTTTATTTTGCTGTATACTTCAATGCTTCTTACCAACAGGAGGAACTGGAGGGCAGATTCACTCCACTTGGCTGTTTAAACAATACCCAAGATAACCTCAGCAGCCCTTGCATGCTCCTCTAGAAATAAACAGAAAGTCCATAGTGATAATAGGACACTGTCCAGCATTGTCTTAAGAGTACTCAGGTTCAGCAGAACTTTGCACTGGAGAAGTTGGGGGATTGATTTCCCTTTGGTGTGTGCAGTCTCTCACGCGTGGAACTGCCAGTAAGTTCAAGCGTATGCATTTCCTCTGTGACCTGCCAGGTGAAGGTTCCTTGAATAGCGGTTGCACGGCCACACCACATGTATTCTAAACTAAGGCACAGATGTGGTGCCCTGAAAAGTGCATGCATTTGAACTAGATGAGTTTGTGTTACAGTGGAAATTTAGTGTTTCCTATTTGGACTTCCTAATGGTGGTATAATGTGTTTCCCTGTTTTATTCCTGAGTTTTTTATTTCCCTTCTTTGTTCTCATTGTGGATGAAAAGTTTCTTGTAATAGACACTGAAATGCAGGGGAGGGGGGGAAAGGAAATGATAGCTTGTTTCAGGGATTATTTTTTTTCTTAAATTCGTTTTCTTTGGAAACAAAAATCTGTAGTATGTGATGGAATTGAGATACATAGCTGGCTTACCCTCTATTACATACAATGATTTGGACTTGCTAGTTGCCAGATGTGCTCAACATCTGGCTTCTAGGCAGATGAGAAGCTGTCAATGTTACCTTTGAAGTGGCCTTTTTGTGTCTTCTCACTTATTTTGGTGATTATTGAACATAGACCCACCTGGATGCAGTCCTGAGTAATGTGCTATAGGCAATCCTGCCTATATCATGATTCCATGATTGAGGTTGTCTTGATGACTTCAGTGCAGTTCTCTTTAACCTGCCCTTGATTTCATGTAACTTTTTTTTGTTTCATTTCACCTTCTTTAAAAAAACTATCCTTACTCAGCTTCAGCCAAATTCTCTGAGTGGTTTAAAAATGCCTCTTTGTTCTCTTCTGTGTGCATTCTGCCAAACTGCTATAGCGGGCTTTGCTTTTAGCTGCTAATTTTTCCCCAGGTGTGCTGATGTCTCTAGTTAGGTGTTAGAGTCTCTGCTGAACACCAAGTGTGGCTGGATTGGACCTTACTTCCCCCTCCCCCAGATTATATCATAATCTTCCTATTTATTGTAATAGGGTTGTAAATCAATGAGTTGTGGTCCAAACATGTGCATTCTTTTCATCTGCATTTCATAGGAACAGCCTTAAAATCATACAATTGTCGAGGTTGGAAGGGACCTTTAAGATCATCTAGTCCGGCCATCATCCTAACTCCGATTAAAAAAAAAACCCATCACTAAACCATGCCTCTGAGCACTATGTCAATCCTTCTTTTAAATACCTCCAAGGATGGTGTCTCAGCCACTTCCTGGGCAGCCCATTCCAATGCTTAATAACCTTTTCAGTGTACAGATTTTTCCTAATATCCAAACTGAACCTCCCCTGGCACAACTTGAGGCCATTTCTTCTTGTCCTATCGCCTGTGACTTGGGAGAAGAGACCGACCCCTGCATCTCTACAACCTCTTTGTTGCAGAGCAAGACTCCCTCAGGATTCCATGTTTTGTTCAAGCGGTTAAAGTGTCCTAGCTGCACTGTCTGTCTTCTGATAAAAGTATTAAAGGACTAGTCCTGCCACTTTGAGTACTATTATGAAATGCTTTAGATAAGCTGGTAGGAGGGGGTAGTTCATTAGTATCTGTTGACTTGTTCTCCAGGTTCATCCATCTTGGATAAAAGAATGTCTACATAGTGGTGTTTCACTTATGTATAGCCAGACAAACCCTGTATTGACATGAGTACAGTTATGTGATGTCTTGCAGAGAAGTGAAACTTTTACCTCTTGCTGATTAACACTAGTGGTAAACACCTTCCATCACCCATGTCTGACCATAAAGGATACCCCCTCTGTCCCAAAGCTGTCACTTGATTTTTAGGCCTCTCAGTGATTGCTGTCTCAATTTTGCTTTCCAGTGCTGAAGCTACATAGAAGGATACACATCCTTTCCTTTGAATGATGAAGGATTTATTTGTTTTATTTTCATTTTGTTTTTTTTATAAACTGCAATATCCTTTTTTTTCCAAACCTTGATATTGTTTAGAAGGCAGAAATACAAACTGTAAAACATTAAGGAATTTCATATTGCTGTTCAAAAATACCGTGTGTGTGTTGATCTCTGCAAATATCAATTCATTCTAGATGCAGAAAACCTTTTCGAGCATGAACTGGGGGCACTGAACATGGCTGCACTTCTACGGAAAGAAGAGAGAGCAGGTCTTCTCAGCAACCTGGGTCCTTGCTGTAAAGCGCTGTGCTTTCGAAGGGATTCTGCAATTCGTAAGCAGCTGATGAAGAATGAAAAGGCAAGTGGTTAATTTGCTTGGTCCAAATGTGGAAACACAGATACTACTATGCAAAGCATTTCTTCAGGGAGACAATGTGTGTGTGTTGCACTGGAGTAGATTTAGTCCTTTAAATAATGGAGAACAAACTTTAAAGAGGGTTGCAGGTTGTTTATTTTGTACTTAGGATGAGAGATTATTTTAAGATTGTTACTAGGACTAGGTGCTGTTTCTTGTTTGGGAGTTTAAATTCTGGAGATACACTTTCTGCATTTAGAGAATATGTGATAAAAAGAATTGGTTAAAATACAATTTCAAAGACAATTGTTGAATAATTCTCCTGCTTAAGATTCCATGTACTTTTATAAGAATTATAAGATTCTGTTCTTCCAAGCTAAGTTTTCTTTTCAAAATAAAAAGAAAAAATACTTTTGCCATTTCTTGCACTGCAGCAGGTTTTATGATCTTGCATGCTAATAGAAAAAAAATCATTAATTCTCAGAGTCTTTTCTAGTGAATATGTATGAATGAACCCCTAATTATTGAGAGTACTTGAGGTTAATTTCTTAGCTTGCATGTTAAAAGCCATTGTTTTCACTTTTTTTATTGTTTTATTTTTTAATTTCAACAGGGTGCAACAAAACAAACTTACACAAATTCTGCAGCAATGGACAGTGACTTGTTACGGTTGAGTTTACGGTTATTCAAACGAAAGACTGTGTGCCAAGTTCCCGGGCAGGAAAAGACGGAGGATACTAAAATTCCACAACCAGCTGTCCAGCAAGAAGTGTGCGTGTCTTGAGCAAATGACTGCGGTGGCACTTTCTGGTTCATTTCCCACTACCAGCATTGGTACTGATGTTTAGAACTGGTTGGTTTGAAAGCAGCTGTAGAAGATGGAAGAAAATACTCCAGTTTGTATACAGAGAAGAATTATTTGTTTTGGTTGTGAATAAAAGGGGTAAAAAGTAAAGTCTTTTGTGTGAAGTTCTCTGCAAGTTTTTTTAATATTGAATCTTACACTGTAACATAAACCTGTTTTATGGTGCACCATATGTAATAATGTGAAGATGTTTGGTTTTAGCAGTTTATAATACCATCTGATATTAAACTTCAGGAAAAAAAAATCTGTGTATCTTTTTCCTCATTACAAATGTTTTTTTTTCCACCACCACTGTGGTCCCTTAGTACATGTCTGGAATTTTTTTAATAGCTTGTTTCCTGGGAATCTGTCTGCCTTCACTTTCCCAATCCTTTTCTTATCACAGCAGCCTCTGGTTTGGATCTGGATTTGGACACAGCTCTAGCTCATTTTCCATCTTTAGCATAGGTTTTCTCTCATAATTTCTGGACAGAAAAATCTAGTCTCATCACTTGAGGCTCCCCTTCTTGTTGATGGTAAAAAGTAAAAAAACTTTCAGGAAGTGAATTATGACCAATTTTAGGTGCCTGTTTTTATGAGACTAACAGTATTTTGGAAGTGCCAGCTGCTTACAGAGAAGAACTAGTGTATGTATTTTACATTCTGTTAAGCGTCAGGGCAGATCAGTCCCATGCAGCAATTCAAGGGTGTTTCATACCTGCTGAATCTCAGGAGTTTTTGGATGTTAACAGTAAGGCAGTGAGCAATGATGTTTCATTGGATGTTACGGATTTCAGGGGCCTGACTACAAACTTGTCAAGTCTGGTAAGAATAGTTTTCAGCATGAGAAGTTAATAGCTTATGTAGGATCTTTGGATTGTATATGTTTAGGTAGTCTGTGGAGGCCTCCATGTGAAGCTGAGACTTCTAACTCCAGACTGAGCCTCTACTTTCCCAGGGTTTAAACCCAAATTGTTGCTTTGAATTCTGCTCATACAGAGTGGGAAAGAATTCCATAGTTTGACCTCAATACTGCATTGCTGCAAAGCCAACTTGTTTTCCTTATTCTCATTCAGCTTGAAAATGAGTTATGAACCATTAAATCTTTTGACAGTTGGTTTATATTAGTTTCTTATCCGTTTTCTCCACTTGAAACCAGCAGTTTGAGGTGAGATGTTGACTGTGCAGTTTGACAACAAGCCTGTCTCACAGCCCTTGTCATTACTGACAGTTGTATTGCTTCAAGCAAAGGCCTAAATCTGAATAACAATTCAAATACAAAGCTTTCTTAGTAAAATGCTTTCCTATAATATCTAGTATGTAAGCGTTCAGTAAAATGTTCTTATACTACACTTAGAGAGTTGTTGTTAAAGAAAACGTGACAGTTTTATTTATATTTTTGTAAGTGCCCACACACTAGTGTATATGTTCTTGTATCAAATATAAATAGTGTGAGAAATTTCTGCCATTTGTTGGGTTCTTATTAAACATACGTGATACAGGCAAAACTTTTATCTTCCTAAGTTTTTCGCTTGAACATTTTTAAGGGACTTGGTGAGTATTCTTTTTAGCATTACTGGTGATTTGATATACAATTACAAAAAGAAATGGTATATCTTTCAAACACTTTAGTACTTTAACCTGAGCAAGAGTTAACAGACCTGTTCTATTCAGCATTTAAATGTGTTCTCACCTATTTTATAGCTACAATAATGCTGCCTTTAAGCTGAAAGTATTAGATCATTGCTTCCAATTATGTTAAAGCCTATTTTAATCTCTGTCTCTAAAAGACATAAAGATGTTTGATAGCTGGAAACAACCTCGTCTGAGACTACAGTACACAAAATAGATTCACTGTGCGGCATTTAATTACACTGTGCTTACTTTAAACACTCTTCCTGTAAACCAGTCAAGGTGTATATATGCACTTAGTTTGCAGAAGAATATTTCACATTAGGCTAGAAAATGCAGAATAAAATAGGCTCGATGGGCTACTATGAGTGTATGATGGAGTGCTAGTGTCCCATGGAAGGTCAAAGCCAGTGCTGGCCTGTACCATCATTTGTTGGAATTACACAAAAAGGTGATAAAATTGCCTCTGGTGTACCTTTGGTTTGATTTGATTTGCAGTACTTTTTAAGTGCAGAAGGAGATTGTGGTACTGGCAAAAAACATACCTGTTTGTGAGGGAAATATTGAGATTTTTTCAAGCAATTCCTCTCTCACCTGGCAGCAGTTGCTGCACAGGTAAAGCCCAGCAAGTGTGAATTTGCTGTGAATGAGTGTTTTTGATCTCAATCACTTTAACATAAAATAATGTTTAGTTGGCAGGTATTCTCTCTGATAGGCAATTATAGAAGGGTTTCGGTTGGAAGGCACCTTAAAGATCATCTAGTTCCAACCCCCCCTGCCGTGGGCAGGGACACCTCCCACTAGAGCAGGTTGCTCAAAGCCCCATCCAGCCTGGCCTTGAACACCTCCAGGGATGGGGCATCCACGACTTCCCTCGGCAACCTGTTCCAGTGCCTCACCACCCTCACAGTAAAGAATTTCCTAATATCCTAATCTGAATCTCCCCTCTTTCAGTTTAAAACTGTTATCTCTCATCCTATCACTACACCCCCCCAATAGAGTCCCTCCCCATTTCTCCTTGTTGTCTTCAGGTAATTTTACAATAACTTTAGGAAAAGGAGATTTGCCCACATACCCATTTCAAAAAAAAGGCTGTGAAACTTCTCTGAATTGGAGAACTTGCTTCCCTGTGTTGGTCATCATCTTTTCTGATGTGATCTGCGAACCTATCTCTTTCTTTCTCCCTGTTTTTCTCCTAGCTTGATTTTGTGTGGAAAAAGAGAGTACATAGGTGGAAAAACTGTAGTCCAGTTCTCATCTTGCAAGGCTCCAGCGGTGGTACGTGGCAGCCTGTAACATTTCAGGCAGCAGCGTGAGGACAGAGCTGAGCACGTGCCTTGGATGCCTTTGTGTGCTCCAGCTCCAAGTCTGGAAACGTGAAGAAACATCCCTCACTGCTCAGTTTCTCCTTTAAGTGGTTGCTGTACTGAAGCAGAGACATTGGCCCCTTCTGCTGCGAAGCCCACGCTGTGCCTACTTGGATGATAAATGAGTTTTAAGCCTCCCCGAGGCGCAGCCTGGAGCGTGGAGCTGCAGGAGGACAAGCTGCCCTGCGTGCTGGTGAGATGAGGTGGGCTTTCTCCCAGGTGAAACGCTGTGCCCAGCTCCTGCAGCCACGAGGGATTCACGGGCAGAGCAGATTTTTAGAGCCTCGAGACACAAATGGGGTTACGACCTGTGTCCTGGGATATTGTCACCTTCGTTATCTCAACTAGTACTTTGGGGCTGTTACCGCTTCAGATAGTGGATTGAGATACCGATTTTGACAGTGGACCATCTGCACAATGTACTCCAAAGGCAGGAGTTTAGACAATTTTACTAAATTAAGGCTTTTGTTTGGATTGTCTTGACGCAGTTGTGCTCTCCCTTTTCTGCCATAGTGATGCCCTTCAGCAGAGATGTACCAGGCAGGGCAGGGGATGCGCATTCAATTTGAGTGGTTGCTACCAGCTTAAAGTGTTCAGGAGCCTCCTTTGTTTTGCAATAATGGCCAAAGCCTGCTTTTCAAAGGGTCTTTATACAAAATACTTGTTTCTACCACATGGGCCTCCACCTTAATGCAAAGGGGAAGCCCACGGAGATGGATGGTAGCAAAGGCTTGGTCTCACTACCCATGTTGTATAGTAGGTAAGGTTTTGTCCATCCAAGATTTTTTAGATGAAAACTCAGAAGACGGCTCGAGAATGGTAAATGTGCTACTAAAATAATAATTAAAAGCTGTAAACAAAGCCCTGAACTCCAAAGCAAAGCAGTATGTGATGTATCATGTATCAAGATGCAAGGGGTTTCTTCAGCCAAACCTATCTCCTAAGACTTGGAAATTTGTCCCATTATAACCAGTAAAGGAGTCCAAGTGTGCAGGGAGAGAAGTGCTGAAATAGTATTCAAAACCCAAACAGTTTGAAGTTTTTTTTGGAAGAAGGCAGTTGTTTTATAACAAACAGCTGGTTTTGTTTCCTCTGCCCTCTCAGTCAGGATCAATAGATGGGAGAGGGAAGGTACGTGTGCTCTGGGGAAGCTTAATTTCTCGATACCAGCTTTCCCTGTCAGGGGTGCTACATTTCTTTAGTAATGAACTCGAGGTATTATCCTTAAAGACTGAAGTGTCAGAAGACATGCTATAACAAACTGTTGGGTCTCAAAGCGATGGGCTGCCAGATTCGAAGCGTGTGTTCACATGTGACAGGGTTGGAAATATGCTGTTCCTAAACAAGGGGGGTGATTGAAGTAACAGGTAGTGGATGGGGATTTTAAGAAAGCTTGCAGCTTTGGGTATGATGGAAAATGCTCTTTTCCATCTGCTTCATAGAGTCATAGAATGGTTTGGGGTGGAGGGGACCTTAAAGACCTCCTAGTCCTAACCCCCCTGCCGTGGAGCATGACTGCTGTCTCTGAAAAAAAGTGGGAAAGAGGAAGAAAAAAAATGAAGGTCAGTGAAATAATAGATGAGACTGAGCTGCCCATACGTATCTTAAAGCTGGATACTGGAAACCCTCCAAGGACTTGGATAGGTGCTTGCAAGATTTACCTTCTCCTCCAGTTGTAAAGGTGCTTTGTGTCAGCACAAAAACTGCAGTTGCTTCTATCTCAAACATTATTCCTGCGTCTGTCTCTTGTGTGCTCACAGAAAATGTGTTAGCAAGAGGTTTCACAGGACTTTTGAATCGTCTCGCACAAGGTTACTAGAAGAAATTAAGCTGTAGCAAGTGAAGGATGAAGAAACGGCGTGAATTAAAAATTAGCTGGGAAGCAGAAGGTGAAACAGAGGATTAAATGATCGCGTCTCATCACAAGCAGCTCACAGTGGGTGACCTCCCTCTACATTTGTGATTTGGAAAGTTGACTGAGAGGGAAGATGAGAAAATTTGCAAATCACAGTTAAAACTGAAGAAAAACCCACAGAGATGCATTTGCTGCCATGTGGCCCATTCATTTAGCTCATTTCAAGTCCTCCTGTGAGTGAGCATCAAGATGTGCAAATTGACACCTCACTGAAGGGGGAAATTTAATCAACTTCTACACCTTATAAGTTAGCAATATCAGTGCTACAAGTTCACGGCAAACTTTGATCTGATGTAAAGAGACGTGCACAAAGCCAAAAATAGAAGAACACACGCAGGAAAGGTAGAAAGGGAGAAAAAAACAGGTAGAAACTGCACTATGAGTAGGCTCCTATGCAGGAAAACTTATTGCCAAGCAGGTGAGTACTTGGGGAAGGCACAGAAGATCTCATCAAAGTCATTAAAATTTTTGTGACCGTGTCCTTAGAAAGGAAAGGAGTAATAGCAGTTACAATTGAAATATATGAAACAGTGGTCTAGAAAAAGGAGGACGGAAGACGCTTTTTTTCTGCTCCTTATGACAGAGCTCGATCATAATTCAGTAAAATTAAAGAGAGGCAGAATTGAATAATAAAACAGAAATTCTTGTTTTACTCGCACTGCCTCATTAGGCTTAGAGTTCAAGCTGTAGGACATTGCAGAAACTAAAAGTTAGCAAGATTTCCAAAAGGACTGAGCATGCTGCAAAATATATACAGTTGTTCCTGAGAGGTAAACCGAGGCTGCATCTGTAACAGCTTATATTATATGAATTTATACATAATTGGGAAGGCTCTTGGGCATTGCGAGTGCCTGGTGCCCAGCAGTTTGTTTCTGTGTGAGCAAGCTCTTCTGGCTCCTGAAATGGGAAAATCTCCTGGTCCGGCTGCCAAACCACACAGGGGATTTCTGTGAGGACAATTCAGGTTGGGACAGGCCTGGTTGAGTCCTGCAGTTGTTCAGACTCAGCCAGTCACCTCCCTGTGCTCAGGAATCATCCTGGGCGTGCTCGAATCTTGCAGGGTATCATAGTTGTGGGCTTAAACTGCTCAGCTCTTGGAGACAGCAACACCTGCTGAGAAGGTTACATCACTGTGTGTCTAACTCTGGTAGAAAGCAGGAGACCTCATTTGATGGTTCTTGGCTTTTCCTTTGAGGTTTCTGGTTAGGAGCACTTTAAGGGAGAGATAAACTGGCAGATAACATTCCTCACTGCGGCATTTTTCCTGCAGGATCTGAATTTTTAAATTTTTTTTCGTTATGCAAAAGGCAGGCTTTCTTGACGCCATATCCGAGAGCAAGTTGCCCAAATAATAAATGCGCTGTTAAATTCACACTTAGCAGCAACTATTCTGCTCTCCACTTTCCCTAAGCAGTGGTACCCCTCTTTGAGAATCTCATCTGATGCATGAACTGTCAAAACACAAATGGGCAACTGTGACTTCTCCACTGTCTGCTCCGGAATGATAGCATAATCTATTTGCTGTATTCATCCCTTTAATTTCCATTTTTATTGCTATAATCTAACCTACCTTTTTTTTTTTTCCCCTCTCTTGTGCACAAATTATAAGGATGGCCTCGCCTATTCATCAGGAGGCTCTAAAGCTGGCGCGGTGCGTGATGCACGATTCTATCTTGTTGTTTGATCTAGTTAACGCTGCATTCATAACTGTACATAAAAAATGGGGAGTGCTCTCTGATGACAGCTGAGCGTAAATCACAGCATCCTCTGACCCAGGTGAAAGCACGGAATCTTAGCTGATCTGAAGCTGAAAAAAAAAACACAACAAAAAACCACAAAACGCTGATAAACACTGCTTTTAAAGCATTTCTAAACCCGTGAAAAACAGAGCTGTTCTGCTGTTCTGCTCATTGTATGGGTTTGAACGGGTACGTGAGCCTTTTCCTGGAATGCAGGACCGATGGCATCACCGTCTGCATGGAAATGTCATCACAGGAGCGCTGCGTAACCACGAGGTTCATTCATAAAATAACGCTCAAATTAGGATCCCACTTCAGCACCGTTTTAGGAAAAGCAATTTAATACTGCTCAAATACCGTAGGAGCATAAAATGGTCTGATTTTGCATTCAATTGCTGAAGCCTATAATAAAATGTACCAGGTAGTTAATAAATAAGGCAACTGAATAGAGAATTTTTGGAGTCAGGCCTTTTTTTTTTTTTTTTTCTTTCTGGCAACAGGCATCTATCAGTCCCAGCCTCAGCTCAGCCATGCACATCTTGGGTAGAAAGGAAAGATTGCATTTATGTACGGGAGATTCAACTCTAATTTTCACCTGTATAAACCAATGTGAACTGTGAAGAGAATGACGTGATTAAATTGATATACTACCAAAGTGATAAATCCAGTATCTGGAAAGATGTTTTCCTTCCCTGCTTGCTTCTGAACCATAGAAATTGGTTTTCAGCTCTTCACTCGAGAACAGCAGAGGAGGATTTATCATAGGGTTTGGGGTTTTTTTTTCTTTAGAAATATTCTGCATTGCTCTAAAAGTACCTAATCACTGCTGTATTTATTTGTGTATCAAAAAAGGAACATTAGGTAAAGAGCAGGAGTTTCCTTGGCTTTTGGCCCTAACTGTTACTGAAATACATATATATGTTTTTGCTACAGTTTGCAGGGGGTGATTTGTCTGGTCTGGCCACAGGACAGAGCAGAGTGTGGGCAACCACCTGCCTTAGGCTTGAATCAACCCCATGCAGAAGCATGTCAGGTGCCTCTGAGGAGGTCTTGGTGCCCTGGAGGGGCCCGTGGACTCGGCGAGCTGCTCCCAGCCCATGGGCAGAGGTGTCCTCAATGTTCATGGCTGCATCTTTAGGAGGATTTACACTGTTTTTAAGCGTAGTGTAAAAGCACAAGGTCTACAGCTCCCAAAGAAATATTTTATCTGCAGACATTGTAACCTACTTTAATCTGATAAATGCTGACACTGTTCCATAAAGGGATGGAGGAGAAATCAATGTAACCCTAAACTAAACTGAATTGTTGGGTTTTTTTCCTTTCCATTCTGCAAGACTCGAGTAACTTTGCGATTCATCACACGCTGCTGATCAAGAGCTGAGAAAGTTTCTTTCCAGCTCTACAAAAATTAAATTTTATGCAGCTTTTGACTTGGATTAGTGGTGGGCAGGGCAATATATAGCTAGATGCTAATTATTTCTTAGCTGTTGCCCATAGCCTGCTCTGTCTCTCCACTGCTGGTGTGTGTTACTGCTTGTGGGCTGGCAGATCCATGTGGCTGGCAGATCCTCTTGCTGGAAGAGGAATTGTGGAAGGGTTATTAGATGGCAATAGAAAACTGTTGTAAATAAACACATTCAAAAAGCCAACAGAAGTCTTAGGTTTATTTAAAAACACATTGTCAAGAATATTGCAAAGACCATTGTAGAAATATAATTATCTTCAGCATGGCCTTCTTTCCAGTTGAGTCTTAGACCCCCACTGGTTAAATGATTGGCTTTCTATTTGCGTGATAAAATCTGCTTTTTTTGCAAATAACTCTTTATGAACACTGCTCCTGTTACAAAATGTAAAGTACAATTTATACTGGCAATAAAACCTTTAACAATTGCTAAAACAGTTAACCAGCTCACTAAAACATTCTCCATCCCAGACCTAGCCTTAGGAAGTTAACTAACAAACATGTTATTAACCACTGACGAGGAGCTGTTCAGAAGAAATTATTGCTTAATTAATCTTTGTACTGAGCTAATAAGAGTTTTAAATGGGCCTCTCTGTTGAATTGGGTTGTTAATACAGATTGCAAGTTCCCTCAGGGAGAAATCTGAGACCAATATGACATTAAAGTTAGCCATCCAACAAAGAAGATATTTTAGGCATTAAAAATAACAAAGCCAAACATCTTCATTAATAATGTCATAGGTTTCAGTGGCTGTGTGTGTATGAGTGAGTGTACGTGTGTGTATGAATTACCGCGCTCTTTCCTCTTCTGGTAAGGAAGCTGTATCAAAAATCTTATTTAGATTCAGTGGTTTTCATCACTGTTCTGCTGCGGCATAAATTAAACTTGTCACACTTATCTGTAGTAAGCAGGTTGCGCTGATCGGGAAGGCAGAATCTGAGGCAAACTCTAATGTCATCTGCTTATCCTAAAAAGACAAACAAGATCAAAAATCTCTTCACAATAATAAGTTGAATAAACCTTCTGCTGGATACAATTTGATGCAACAGTAAAAGGCAGTGACCAGATTGCCCTTGTGCTTCCTAGCATTTTTAGTTGTGAGCACTCAGGTCTTAGACATGAAGCAAGGTGCCCATATTTAATATTAAACCTTCATTTTGAAAGGCATTGTTATTCCTTGCACGAGAAGTTACCTACTGTCTTCAGCTCCCTTTTAACACATATGTTACATCTTTGGGGAAAAGAGACAGGTTCCATAAAAAGGAAAGTTGGAAAGGAATAATTTGCCCTTGAATGTCTGGTGTTAGTAATTCAGAAGGAACATTGGTCTGTCACTACAGTCACTTCCACACCAGCCCTTGTCCCTCATGAGACCAAATTCCACCCTTACACCCAACTCAAAGGTGTTGGCTCTGTGTATGCCTGCATCCCATGCTCCAAATGTTATAGTCAATGGGGATTACATTTATTTTGTATGAAACGATCTCAAAAAGACTAGGCAAAGCATTTATGACATGAAAGTAGCAATGTGACAAAAATGCACTCATCCATACCCTTATTTTTGATGTTAGGGTTTTAGCTTGTCTGAATTCTTTCTGGCTTCAGGTTTAATATACTCCACACACCCCCCCTCTCACCAAAAGCCTGGGCTTGCCTGGAGGAGGTGAAGTCCTTGTTTGCCTGACTCCTCCATGACTAGCCTTTGACATCTTACAGGTTTATTTTATGGTCCTTTGCTATGCACGCTTGAATATTGATGAGAATCTTGCACTTAGGGGCTGTGGTCATAGTACGGATCATTGCTTAGTGGCCTGTTGACCGGTTTTCTCTACGTTGTCCGTGTTGTCTCGAATGCATCACATCGAAGCACCAAGGCAAAAAGCTTCTTGCTTAGCTTACCCTTGGAGACCTCTAAATATTGCCTCACTTCATTACTACTGCAAAATGATCAATATGCCTCACCAAAATTAACTGTGCTTTGGACATCTCCCTTACCTGATTACTGTGCATCTTTTATTACTCAAGGATAATGGAGGTTTGTTCCCAGCCAAGATGTTATGGTGGTTGTAGGCACAGCTGCAGAGTCCCTCTGTGTCTGTGGCCTTTCCAGGAACAGGCCTTAGCTGCTAATCAAAAATAATCTTTGTACATGTGCACTCAATTTGTGTTTGGTGAGTTTGAGTTGGAATTCATAAATGGGATGTGATTGATTAGGATAACATTCCCCCGTGCTTTTATAAACACTGGGATGAGGGCTGGAATACCTCACTCCTGACTGTCTACAGCATATGTCCACAAATCAGAGATGTTGTTTTCCCCACCCCTCGTTTCATGCTGACCTTTTAATGTACTTGCCGAAGCTAATCTTATGTGTACAACAGCATATTGGCTTGATGTATTTGTTACAGATAATTAATACTGCTCTAGTCAACCATCTTCTCAATTATTATTTCCAGTTGCTTCATAGTTATTAAACTGTCACATTTTGAGTGCAGACGAGTGTCCATGGTGATATACAGAGCCCTGTTAAGTGGAAAACTTTTAGGTGCCTTTTTATTACTCAGGTCCCCAAGGAATACTGCTGTGGTCATGCTGTCTTCAAATAGATATTTGACCTATACTTCATACATGCAGTTAAAGGTTAGAATAAATACGCATGTTTTCTCTGCTTATTAAGCGAAACTCTAGACATCAAGAGAACATGAGAGGAGTTTCCACTGATCTCCTGAGTAACGCAGTAAATTGCTCACGCTGGATGCACCTGCCCACCTCAGCTCTGCTCCACTCATCCATGCTGCTGTTTTTCCATACATACATTCGTAGAAATCCATTTGCATGGAAATACAGCTCACTAGTTAAGCCTTTGCGTTGTAAATCCACCTTTAATACTATCAGCAGTGCTCCCTGCTGCGTATCACGGTCCAGTAAACCACTCCTCCATGCTGGGGACCCATTGCATGTCCTGTGTCTTCCAGGCTCTTGCTTTCCATTGCACATATGAGCAATGCCAGGTCCCTCTTGCCATAGCGGGGGCCAGCTGAGCTCCTGCAGGAAATGCAGGACCCCCCTAGATGCCACTTGTTCTCGTGTTGTCCTCAGCAAAAATCTCCTTATGAATGCTCTTCTTGCAGGATCCCTTCTGTGCAGGAGTTGGATCTCGAGGGAGTATGAGCTTCAGCGTGAAGGTCGAAGTGACAAGGTCAGAGACTGCAAAACCTGATCACCCAGCTCACCACCACGTCTGTGCTCCTGAGCGCTGTCAGCTGGCGCTGCACAGTGACAGTGCTTGGGAAGAGAGGGAAGGAAAGCTGAAATGGAAAAGCAGAGGGAAAGAGTTAGAATAAATGTCTGAAAGGAGTGAAGGAATGAGAAAATGATGCAACAGGTGTTGTTAAATCTCTGTTCAGCGGGTAGTAAAACTCCCCTCTACACAGAGAAAAATCCTTTGCTCTCCAGGACAGACCCAGCTCTCAACAAAGTCACACTGGATTCAGGGAATTGTCTTTTAGAAGCTTCATCTCAAGCAAAACAGTATCTTGGCTTTTTGCTGAGAAAAATCTGGACACCAAAAGTGGTCAGGAATCCAGCTAATGATAATCTTCAACTCCAAGTAGTTCTGTTTGTCCAGGACAGGGGTCCCCCTTCCCCTCTCTGATGTCAGACTGATCCTTCATTTTCTCTCACAATTGCTCAGGAGACCCTTTTGTTCCCAACCACAGCTCCCTGGCTGCACCAGCCGCCCCCCACCCCCTTTCCCCTCTCCTCTTTAGGTACGTCTCCACCGCTGTCGTGACCTTCAGAGCTGACGTATGGAGCATCCCTGCAGGATTGTTCTCTCTGACATTGAGCACGAGGCTGGGCAATAAAGCGAGGAATTAGCAGGCATTTACATTCTGAAGTTAACGATGAGGAGTGTGAGCCTTCCGAACATCTGTTTCCCCTGTTTTCAAGGGGGCCTTCAATTTACTCCTGGTTCCCATCCACGCGGCTATTACCATTAACCATCAGCCAGCAAGTGCCCTGGGTCTGGGGAACAGAGGCTGGATTGTGGAATAAAAACCCTCTAAATCATGGCATATCTTCGTTTTGGGGTGACAACTGTAACAGCCATGGGGTTAAGAAACAGTTGGAGACCTTCTTTGCGGGTGATGAGAGAAACTCAGGGAAAGATATGTTGTTCTGAGGTCTGGACTCAGGGCTGTATAAATGAGGACCACAGCAAGGGGCTGTGGGCCCTCCCCCAAGACACCGCTGGTCTGTCTCTTCTGCCAGCCTGCAAAGTCCTAGGCTGGTGACTGTCACCCAGGGAAAGAACAAAGCCCTCACCCTAAGGTGGAAGAAGGGCCGGAAAATCTTGCAGGGGATGAGAGGGGAAAAAAAAGCCCCAGGACTGATTGTGTGAGGACAGAGTCACGGATGAAGGGAAACTCCGGGTAATGACCACTGCTTTGAGACAGAGTCGGACATAGGGGCAAAACACTGCTCCTCAGTGAAACACAGGTGGGGGGAAGCTACCGAAGAGCAGCCCCCTCCTGATCCAGGGAATGAAGGGGGTAAACTGGGCACCCTGGCACCTGGTCAGGGTGCCAGAGCAAAACGTAGAAGAGACCCCTTATGGAAGAAAATGCTTGAGTGGATTATAAAGGCCAATATAATGAGAAGCTTCCCCAGTGCCTCTGCCTTTGGCTTTCAAAAGCCTTGTACGAGGGCACATTGTTGAGCTGTTACACCCCTCCCTGATTTAGTGACGCTGGACGTACCCTTCCCCTCCAGAGTCACCCACTTCATTGCCTTTAATAACCTCATGAAGGGTAATGAAGCATTTCAGGTTTTGTGTCAAGCTGGCGGGGGTGGGACATGAAGGCTTTGGGACACCTGGCCAAGGTTTCAAGATGCCTTTGAGAAGGGGCCCAGGGTGGGGATAAGGCATCCCAAGGCTCAGGGTCCCACTGCTGCAGCAGCTCCACCTGAGAGCCTGAGGAGCTGCCCCCACATTCGGTGCCAGCTCCACACCCTTTCCCAAATTCTCCCTAGTTCCTCCATGAAATTTGGGGCTGAGGCAGTACAAGGCTGCAGGATGGAGACAGGTCGTCTGAGCCTCGCGTCTGCTGCCCACTCGCAGGCAAGAGCTGGAGGTGGGTTTTAGCATTCCCCCTTGTCAAAAGTATTCCTCCTTGTCAACATCTAAACACAATAATGGCCTGGGGGTGGGGGGTGGGGGTGGAAGGGAGGTTTTCAAAGCCTGATGCCAAAAGTGACTTTCATTATGCACTGTTCGCAGTCATCCAACTGCTGCGAGGCTGGTGCACACCTTAAATTAAGGATCTGTGACAGCTGGAGGTGTGCGAAGCCTCTGTGGTTTACCGAATAACAGGGAGAGGCAGGGAAATCAACATGTCACACCAGTGTCTGCTGGCACTCACACTGATTCAACTGACTCCACGCTTTTTAGCATTTGTGTTGGATTTGCTTGGCTTTTAAAAACAGACGGGCTCTCAGGCTTCTAACCGTTTTCAGATCAAAGACTCCACACCACCCCTGTCCCCATCCTCTTCTGAGACGCTTTTTGGCTGTCATGGGTTGTCAGACAAAGATTTGGTTCCAAAATGGTGCACCCAAGGCTGCAATAGAGCCTTTTCTTTGCCAGTTTCCCTTTTAAGCAAGGTAACCAAGAAACCCCAATTTGCACCCGGGAATGCTGATTGCACTAAGTAGTTAAGTCCATCAAGTTCCCGGTGACACTTTCTGTCTGTGAGTTTCAGATAAAGGCGGAGAGCTAAAGTAGCTTAATGGATTAAAGCAATTGCCTTCCCCACCTAGACACCTCGGCTGGAATCCGATTTCGGCACTCAAGTGAAATTGTTCATTTGCTTCGGGGGACGGGAGGTGGAGACAGGTCACCCAAGTCACCCCGGTGGCCAAGAGTCCCCATCTGGCAGCTGAGGGGTGGTCATCACCAGGACCAAGGCCATTAGTGCAGGGGTGGCCTGTCAACGTGTCCCTGCAAGTCGTTCCCCTGCCAGATGCTGTCCCCAGAGGGGATTTCCATACTGCTAAACATTTAGCCCACTGTGGCATGGAGTAGCCAGCCCTCGCAGCAGATGTGGAGAACTTTGTCCTGCTTTTGAATACGTGGTGAGAATTTCTGCCAAATTCTCACTCACTTGGAAAACGGTGTTCAGGCTGAGGAGGTGCTCAATGGTTAACCTTTCCATCAGACCAGGGAGAGGCTCTGGCTGTGAAAGCACCAGTAATTTACCTTCCATTAAGATGCTGCAGCTTCTGGTCTATTTGAAGGCCAATAGAAATTGTTTTCTAAATAATAAGGCTTTCCCTGTAAAAAATACCGTAAGTAATGGAAAGATTAAAACAGAAGTTGAGACATCACCAATCTATATATTCAATCAATGCCAAACGCTGAATGCAGGCATTCTGCTTCTGTTACTAGGACCATGCCAGAAAGCTCAGGAGAATTTCCAAGAATTGCTGCTATTTTAACTTTTTTTTTTTTTATTAGTTCGTCTTTGAGGTCCAGAAGAGAAGAATTGAATGTTGTCCAAATGATCTGAGAGATCAGTGGAAAATCTTGCAGAGTACCCATGACTTTTAATTCACAGTTTTTGAGCCACTTCCACGGGAGAAACACAGCTCTCAGGGCTGTTCCTTTCACTCTTCAGGATGGCCACAATAAAAGTGGACTTTCTTAAAGGACCTATTTGTTTCTGTGTATAGCTGAGGCCCATCACTCCTTATTTCCCAAGACATCCCAGAACACCTAAAAAAAATGTGTCCTGGAGGGTCACCTCCTCATTGTTGTCTTCTCCAAGGTCAACCAGCACAATTTTGCCTGCAATTTTCACAGCAATTTTCACCAGGAGAACATTTCTCCAAGACAGATAGCCAGATTTTGATTAGGAAGAACAGAATCAGCCAAGCTGAAACTGAACAGTCAATGCCCCAGTTTTGCAAACTTCTTTTTCCCCGTGTAATATCTCGAAACACAATCTGTGAGAGCAGTAGGGTCGAGAAACCCATTTCTAACCTCTGCAAACAGAGGCAGATCCCGCACTGCTCGCTGAAGTCCATGTGAAACATATCACAAGAAAGCACTTCACGGGAATGATACATCTGTGTGACAGAGGAGAGAGACAGAAATACCACTTAAAGCCAGATTAATCCAACACGATTTAATAATAAGGAGCAAAGGAACATAGTTGTCATTTACCATTGGCTTTAAATGCTTTGTGTTAACCGCATTTACTCCTCCATCCGATGTAAGCTGTTCATTTAAATCCTCTTGACACGCTCTCTCTCTTATCATTTTCTACAGAACCCTGTTTTACTGCCCCCCTCTTCTGTCCCAGCTTTCATCGAAGTGTGATTGCAGCAGAAAAATAGCCCACAGGCTGGTACAGTGGGGGTCAATTTCTTTCCTCTCACGTTATTTTCCATTAAGAGTTTGGAAGGCGGCTGACCTTGACATAGGACACAGAGTCATCACCTCTGCCCTGTGTAACCACCACTCCATCTCGTGAGGATGTCGGATGAAGCCTGTTCTGCAGACCTAACAAAGGGGAAACTTTCCCTTGACCATGAGCAAATAGGATGGGAAATTGTTCCTGGGTCCCATCTGCAGAGTTGTTTCTAGGCTGCAACTACAGCTGGTGGGGATTCTTTTGTTTCCCCCATGGGCTTAGGCACTTTTGTTGTCCCTGCTGCTGTTTTTTTCAGCTTTCTCCATCAGAGGCCCAGAGCTTGAGAAACGGAAATGTTCGGGAGTTTCTCAGCAATGAAAGCTTCTCAGATCATGAAAAATCACTGAAAAGTAGCATGTTCTTGAAAATGTTTATTGAGTACAAAAGCTGTTTTTCACTGGAAAACATCAGGGACAATTTTTTCCGCTCTAGTAGATCAGTCACACTTGAGCCTGAGCTTCTTTTTTACACCGTTTCATTTCCTTTTATTTTGCCTCCTTCCCCCACACACCCCTCTTCCTCTCTGCCACCCATGGGGATGGTGGAAGGATGGAAGGGTCAGCTGTCCTCAGCTGAGCCCCCGCAGAGGACTCACAGCATCCTTTAAACATGAGACCAGCAGGATTTCGTGGTGTTCTTGTGCTGGGGTGAAACCACCTTTAACAATTCCCCTTTGGCTTCTGACTCCAGGGAGCAGGAAGATGCTGGAGTTGGAGAGGGGAGCGGAGCTCTGAAATCTGGGACATGTGGGCTTTCTTCCAGGCCCTCTTCCAAGCACTGCCCAGGCCTTTTGTGCAGGCAGTGATGGGTCACTCAATCCCCATTGTCCATCTGCAGCAGGAGGCCCATGTACTCACTACCCACCTGCCCCCATGTCCTTTCTGTCCCCTGCATTGCCACGTAAAGACCCCAGGGATCCCCAGCTGAAATATCACAGTGCAATGACAGCATTACTAGGATGCATTACTTACTCCTATCTCATTAGTTAGGATCTAGCTAAAGAAATTGTCATTTGCCCCAGTCAGCCAGGGACTACCGTTTATTTATCGTCTTACAAAATGCAAATATGCTGGCAGTCAGAGGGTTAAGAGAAAGCAGCGACTGACTAAGTACTTGTAAATTGATGTAGTGCCCTGAGGGTACCTCTGCTGGTAATCAAGTGCATCTCATGAACGGATCTGACTCTGCCTACAGTTCAGCAAAGCAAAGTGGAGTGGATCCGTCCCAAATTAACCGTAAATGAGACTGACACTCTAACACAAATCGAATGCCCCTCAGGGCTCCACTTACATTAGTTACAAAGCCTTGGAAAACGATCTAGAAGGGCTTTCTCTTCTCAAGGAGAAGTTAATTGAAGGGATCTGCAAATGGTAGAGAAGGCAGATGTACAAGAAGCAAAAGCCACTTAAATCCTTTTCTTTGCTCATGCCTTCTCATGATGAAAACCAGTAATATTAACAATAACTGCTAAGCGTGAATTCATCAGGATGGTGTTTTCCTCCTCCACCACTGTCCTTACCCTGACCTTTGAGGTGAAGAAGTCCATTGCATCTAGAGGTGTGGCCACTTCCAAACTTCCAGTGGCTTCCACCACTCTGGGACTGGCGTTGGGAGGTGAACAGGGCTGCGAGAGCGAAAACCAAGCCAGAAAAACTCATGGGCTGGGAAAGCCTGGACTCCCCAGGGGGCTTGAGGACACCCATGTGAGTTGTTGAGTGCTCCTACAGCTGAGCTTTGGGTGTCAAGGGTGCTGTCTGCCTGGGAATGCCCAGACCTTCTCAGTGTCTGTTTCTGCTGTGATTTGGTTGCTGCTGTCCCCAAGTCCACACCTCTGCCCTCCTGCTGAGGGACTCCAGCTCAGCCAGGGAGCAAAAAGCCAAGATACACAGGGTGGCCAAGCCTGCATTTCAGAGGAACAAAAATATGCTTGGTTTTTTTTTTTTTTGTTAGAAGGAAATTAATTTGGCACCCAAGACCACCAGTGGGGTCAGGTCCTCCATCATGACTATATCCCGCTTGTGCTTGTGCTTTGGAGCATGTCATCCTCAGCAGGCACAGGCCAGAAACCTGGGCTGCACACCCCAGCAGGGGCTAATCAGGGACAGGCACATCAGGTCAAAAAAAATGCAAGAAAACTGCAAATCCGGAATTTGGGGCTGCTGCTTGCTGCTTCGTGCCTTAAGCTCCATCTCTGCTGCTTTGCATTTCAGATGCAGGGGCACAGTTTATAATCTGAATTCCAAAACAAAGGCTGGCATCTATTTTTTATGCTTTGTTAAGTAGCCTGTTTGGATCTTTATGATTCAACTAATATTTGTGGGTTTTTTATTGTGAGCAGCCATCCAATAGCAACATTAAATAAAAAGTGGAGCCTCTTTATTGATTTGCTTTTAGTTAAAAACAAACATATCATATATAACTGAGATGTACACTGCTTGTAGATTGTAGAGAGCCCATTTATAAAACCATCAAAAGAAATAATTAAATGGAATATATCACAGCCACCTTTCCAAATCATTCGAGCAGGCGTGTTACACACATAAAATGCTGATAGTCCTTCTGGCAAACTTTTAATACCATCATTTGGTTTGTACTTTAAATGCCTGGCATATTTTAATCCTGTAGATAAATGAATCTCAGTGGGATTGCTGAGTAATTAAGAAAAGTGTCTCTGATGGGCTTGCTTCATACAGGGAGGTGAAATAACACCGGGATAGTCAGCTGATCATCTGATATCTTTACATTAGTAAAAAAAAAGGCGTTGAACCCTGAGGCATGACATTGTCGCGCCGTGTGACTGGGATTGCTTTCAAACAAGTTGGGTTTGCAGTGCTAGCTGTATTGTGGTTTTATAAATTGCCATTTAAAATGTAAACCAGCGTGTGTTCTGGAAGGAAGCCTCTCGAGAGCCCCCAAGCTGGAGCACGGTGGCCTTGAGGCCACAGGTCAGGGTTCATCTGCTCCGTGGGGCTTTCCTTGATGGAGGGGGATAGCTCGGTGAGCCAGTGGCAGTGGTGGAAGGGCTTGGGGAGGAGCCATTTCCTCCCCACTAGATAATTGCCAGCCAAAGACCCACAGAAGTTGCTTATATTCTAGTCACGGGTCAAGGTATAGACAGGATGGTCTTGATCGCCTGCTTTTGGTTTTGCATTGAGCTTTCTGGACGCTCAGTTTTACTTACTTAAAGCTCAGATTTTTTTGGGTAAGATATGCCAAATATCAATTGAAACGCTGAGCCCTTCCCACCCCCGGCAAAAGAAACCAAGCCTTAAATTACTGCCTGCCTCTTTGATGTGCCGTGATTAGCAACGCAGGCAGTTTTAGCCCCAGTGCTGTTGTTACACAGGAGTCAGACTGGGAACTCTCCCTCGGCTCTTACTGCCAGCAGAGGGATGCTTTCCCAATGAGGCGTTTGACTCAAAATAGTCGCTTTGCCGGAAAAAAAAAAAAAAAAAGAAAAAAAAATGCTCTTGGCAAGCTGGCTCTGGCAGTTTTCCCTTCGGAGTAAAGTCGCAGAACTAAATCCTGGGCTGGGACCTTGCAGGCTTGATCTTTGAAGCCAGGCTCTTCTCCCCCCTCGGCACTCAGCTGTATCACAGCCAGAAACACGCAGTGTCAGCTGGGATTTTCACCGGACAAATATTGGTCTGGGTTTCCACGCCTGTGTCCTCCGGCAGGAAAAGCATTCCAGGAGGAAAGTGGTGGCATCCCCCGGAGATGATAACTGACTCTCGTTATGAAAAACATTAGTTATTCTCCGGAAAATAGACACAGAATTAAGACATTAGATAATTAGGACAGTTGCGCCTTTAAATGATTATTTTTGACTAAAAGACATTATTATTATTATTGAGGGAGAGGCGGCTGCAGGAACAGTCCATTTGACATTTGTGTCTGAGAGCAGGGGACAGAAGCTTCTGTTTATTTGCTATATAAATCAAATTAATTTAGTTAAATTTACAAAGGCTGGAAGAAAAGCAATAAGGTCTGTCCTGTGGCTGCGCCCCAAAACAGAAGCAACAATGTCACTATTAAAACTGCTCTCCCCAGGGAAACCAAGAGTGCAATGTGGCTGCAAGTATTTATTTGGTTATTGTCATTTCCAGGGCTACATATTTTAAATTTATTTCAAGCACTGTTGAAAACCTGTACTGGTGAGAAAACCACCTGCCCAGAGGGACCCGGTGGGGTGATACGAAAACCAGCATGAAGGGGAGTTGTGCCGTCTTGCTCCAAGGAAATGGTGAATTAAGGTTTCATAACACAGTCAATAATCCCAGCTGTATCTCCTTCTACCATTATTCATAGATTTATGGATTATTAATAGGCACATGTCCTGGCCCCCTAACTCTCACCTCCTGCCCCTCTCCAGTGGTCTACCAACATCCTCTGCCCTGTCCATGACTCCAGCCACATCTGAAGCAGGGCACAGAATCATTTTTCCACCTGTGATGCAAAATGGAGGTAAAAAGAGGTCATACTTTGACAACCCAGCAGTTCTCACCTTGGTGTTTGCCGTGTTAGTCCAGGCAAGAAAGAAGTGACGTGGGTCCTGGACATCACAGCCTATCTCTAGCTCACAAGATGCTGGTTCAGATGCAGAGAAAGAAGCAGTCACTGCAGGATGTAGCCTGGAGGGCAATGGGTGGCTTCCACTGCTCTGGCCAGCTGGTGATGGCAGGCACCAGTCTGCTTTGTCTCTGCTGACATCAGCATAATTGCAAGGGTATACTAAGCTGAAGGACAGTTTAATTCAATTCGGGGAGGACTACCCACCTCTGTTTTTTCCTCCTGAGAAGATCCTGAAGGTGAAATAAACAGTCTAAGGGTGAAATTCTGCCATCAGATACCTGCCTACGAATGTCATCAGTGTCATGGGAGCACCATGTGTGAACATGGGAAGAGAATTTAGTGTTCCAGGTGAGAGCCTTCTTGTTGAATATCCTTTTTTGTGCACTCTTTCTGGGCAGAAGATGAGCCCAGTTTGAGCCCAGTTGACCTAGATGGGCTTAACCTTAGCTGTCTTCAGGCTGAAAAAATGCCACCAGCTGCCAGGATGCCTTTGGTGCATGTAGAGATGTGAAAGGACATGGTCCAGTCAGGCTGTTGCTGGGTGCAGCTCATGAGGGATGCATGCCTCTGGTGATACTGTGGGACATAGTAATTATCTTAACAGCACTTGGCACTGACTACTGCCTCCCATCCATGTCGCTCTCTGAATCTCTGTGCTATTAGCTAATTGAGCTTTGTAGCAATACCCTCAGCAACACTGGCATTGGCAGGCACGTTTTTCAAATGAGTAAATACAGATTTGGAAAGGCTATGTGTCCTGCCTGGCCAATGGTCATCAGTGGGATCTGCAAGCCTTTAGATGTCAGGAGCTAGTGAGACCTTCGGGTAGTGGTGGTGGCTCACCAGGACCATGTGCGATGTTAATGCTAGTCTCTCTGCCAGAGGCTCTCACTAAAAGGGTTTAGAAATTTAGATTTAGTGCTTGTCCAACCATCCCCATCCCATGTCTGGGTGGTGAGAGGTATGGCTGGCAATAGGGAGCTCCACTGGCCAAAGCAGGATGGGGACCAGGGGAACAAGGAGGCTCTTGCACTGGTGAGTACCCAGACTAATTTGGGGTCACCTGAGCTCTGGGACCTTCACTAGGCCCAGGCAAGGGGGATGCCGTGACCAGGGAGAGCAGCATGGGTTATGCAGGTACACTTGCAGCAGGCAGGACCCCTTGGCAGAGACTACTTCCCTTAGTCATGGCCAGGGCTGGCCTTCCTGCAGTGCTGGCCAAGCAGCATCAGTGACAAGCAGGTCCTCACCAGCCCCTGCCATGGCACCCACTGTCCAGGTGTCCTGTGGGGTTGCAGGATGCCACGTACCAGAGCCGCTGCTTATGTGGCATTGCCCAGGTTGCTGAGCTTGGGATTCATCTCACCTGGTTATGGAGGAGTGTGGCACTATATCTATAAAAATCGTAAGTGTACAATCAGTGGAGGTGATTCCGTACTTTCAGGTGATGAGTCATCTCACCCATTTTAGGTATCTCTTTTAACCTGAGATGCCCCACATCTGCTTCTCTGCACTGCCTCAGGAGGCACAGCTGCCTAATTTAGGCATAGGCATCTGGTAGAGGAAGATGTACGCAACCTCTGATGGCTGGAAGATCCTCAGTGAATGTCTCCTAAATGTGCCTCAACCAGATTTTGAAAACAGAAAAGTCCAAGACTAGGAAACTGTGGGTGTAGGATGCAAAGCTCGGAAGCAAGCGTGAATTATTTATCATTCTTGTGACCTAGAAGAGCAGGGACTTCAGTCTGTCTTTCTGGGTCATCTGGATGCAGCCTTCCACTTCTTTGTTGTCCAGGCCCTCCTCCTCCATGGGGGAGCCAGGAGCAGCACGACCTAGTTCAGCAGGGCTTGTCTGCACACCCAGCAGCTGCTCACACTTTGACGTGAGCACAGCAAGTCTTGTCTCATTCCTGCTACCTGTCTGTCCTTCGCATGGCCCTGTCCGTGTGTCTCTGTGCCTGTTTAAAGCAGTTGGACTGAAAAAAAGCGGGTTGTGTCTCTGTCAGGGTCATGGGGAGGCCCCCAGCATCCCGATTACAAACCAGTGCTGGACCTGAGAGCACACTAAGGAGATTAAAGGGTGACACCGGCGCTGCCACCAGTCTGCGTTGCTGACTGCTGCTTCCCTCCGTGGAGAGCAGTTCTGGGAGCTTGACCAGAGACAGCCTCTCTGATGGGCTCCTTGGCAAATGAGGAAGCCTCCAGCCCTTAAAACCTGCTCAGAATTAGAGGCTGCCTGCGAACAAGCTGCTGGCCGGGCTCTCGTCAGGAAGAGGAGCTTCCTCCATCCATCACTACCAGCTCCTGGTGCTTTTTCTCTCTGACACAAGGCGATCAAGGTGGCTATGGTCTATCCACCCCCCTTGCCCGGTGCTGGTATGGCCCAGGGCAGCGAGGCTCTCCGCTGGGCATTGCCTGAGGCTGACAATTGAAAGCAGTACGTCCTTATGTTAATGTGGGCACCAGGCAGCCACTATGAATAGGAAATTATGGCAGTTACTTTATCTAATAACAGCATGAAAATGTAAAGTGTCTTTATTGAGCTGCTGGCTTGCTGGTGAGAGTTAAAGGAGATGCTCTCTCGGGTATAACACGTGTGGAGAGAAGTGGCATGAGATATTGCCGTAAACTCTCCCGTTAATAAGCAAGCAGAGGAAGGGAGAGCAGACCAAAGGCAGCAGCGTGAAGGGACAAAATTAAGAAGGTGGAGGCAGCAACCTTTTTCCCTAGGCAGCAAATATCCCCCAGGGAGAAATGAAGAATTCCCCTCTTGACCCAGCGACTGGAAAACTCATGTACTGCTAATAATAATGTAGGAAGGCTGGCTTTGAAAGGCATAAAAGAAAAACCACCTCTTGCCGTATTAGTGTCCTTCAATACCAGAGGGAAATGTAAGTTTCTGCGGGAGGGAGATTATCAGGAAAAGCCCAAGCTCAGCAGCTGTGCATTGACGGTGCTCTGCGGGGGGCCACGGGGTGCAGAAAGGACTTTTGACCTGTGACAGATGGGGCAGACGTGGCCCGAGTGTGCGAATGATGGCCGCGTGTGTCCCCACCGCGTTCCCGCGGTGGTGTTGGATGCGCAGTGTTGCAAAACAGCTCTGAGAGCGATGCCCATGAGGGTGAGCTGCCCCGAGGGAGGAGGAGGAAGGCAGGGCTGAGGAAACATCAGGAAGAACCTCAGAACTGTGAATTGGTTCCAGACCAGCAAATTCCATTTTCTTCCTAGTTCTGTAAGGTTATCTGTGACATTTATCACTGATATCTTAACTGGCATGTTATTTAACTGCTTTAAAGATTACTTTTGATAGTTCTTGGCCAATAAAAGCTGTTTTTTTGAGAAAATGAAAATTGTTGAGACATTTAAGATTAGTTTCTGCTTAAAGCATCCGTACAATTACAGTGCAGCTACTGCTTATACTTTTGCATGGGGTCAAAATGGAGTTTTCAGAATGTATTTGGCAAAATAATTCACCACAAATAAAATACTTTGGTAGGGCCAACAGCTTTTTGACAGCACTTTGCTCTTGAGAAAAACTGATCATTTTTTAAGAGGGAAAAAGAGATTTATTGATGCTCTTGCTTCTTATCGCGGTAGCCACCAGAGAAGACAAGAGGAGGGAGTACCTCCAAGCATTTTCCAGGGAGGTTTGCAATTCTCCTCCTTGCCCTCGGGCAGCTCTGGTTCCCAGGTGGCTGTGCTGAAGTGGTGTGAAACCTGCCCTGAAAGCCAAGAGGAGGTGTGGGAATGGGATCCACCCAGGGAGTGGATGTGTCAGGCCTGTGAGCAGTGCACCGTGAAGCTGTGAGCCAAATGAGTCCTTCTGCTTCTGTGTTCACCAGTGGTGAGGACCAGATCAGACTCAAGAAGAGATGATGGAGGGGTAGAGAAAATGCATAGAGAAGCTACAAGTGTGGCCTGATCTTGGGCAAGAAAGGTGCTTTGCAAGGGAAACACTGACTGCCTTTTGGGTTCACTGAAGGAGAGTTTAAGCAAAAACTGTGTTTTCACATGGGGAAGGTCTGTGGACGCAGAGGCTTCCCCAGCAAGGGAAAGCACGATGAATTTCTGCAGAGAGATGTTTATGCAGGAAAATAATTCCGACTGGGGATAGGATAAAAAATGCTAGCCATGCTACCGGGTGGTGCCACTGGTCTTCTTCATGGGAACCTTCATACCCAGGCTTTTTGGAGAGGATGGGCTCCAATCAAGACACAAAGCAATCAGTATGAAGTGACACGTGCTGTACAGGGGGCAGATTGAAGGGCTACAACTCCCCTCTTAGTTTTAAAGATTACTGTCTCTGCTTCCCTAGGGATGTGCTCTCCAGTGCCCCAATTTGACAGCTCTACGTGCTGTGGAAATACCAGGAAAATGGACAGCAGGTGGTGGCCGCTGCCTATGAGCCAATTCAAATGCCATCTCCTGTAGCCTCTGCTGAAGATGGGGTGCTGGGCTGGAGGGACCATTGCCCTGAGATGGTGGGACTTTTCTTATGCTCTTGCTTAAAATGTCTGGTGGACAACAGAGGAAAATGTGAACTTACAGTGCAAACACCTCTCCTCAAAACTTACCATGAGACCCAGGAGAGCAGATGAAGAAGAACATGCATTAAGTTTTCATCCAACGGATGTAGAAAAGTGCCTGATGTCCTAGCCAGGTCAGGGGAGATACGTCCTTAGCAGGCCCCATTCCCCCTATGACTACAAAGGCAGCTGGGCTGATGCACTCAGACGTAGACACTCACAGGAGAGGTGCCTAGTAGGCTTCTCCTCCATCCCCTGGCCAGACAGAAAATGGACTTGAACCTTAGCTGGATGGGGGCAGTGACCCATTTAAATAGCCAGCTAGCACCCGTAAAAGGCAAGGTTGAGAGTATAAAATGAGTCCTTCCCTGCCCCAAGGTGCCCATGTGGGCTGTCCCTGCTAGAGGGCAGCTGCAAGTTAAATAGTGGAACCAGAGTACATCCCACGTCAGCCAGCCCTGCCAGAAATCCTAAGAGCAGTCAGAAATATGGCTGAGCAAGCAGGCTGGTAAGCTGCCCGAATGGATACTCATGATACCCTGAACAGCATCTGTCTCTCCTGCCCTTGGGATAAAGCCTAGTGCTGGTGTTGTCCAAGGCAGGTTAGGTTTCCTCTATGTCTGCTGGTAAGGGAAGGCAGCCTGATGCCATCTGCATAGGAATCATCCCATGGATGTCAGCAAGATATACAGGTGGTGGTAAGAAGGAGCTTGGGTTTGCTATGCCTGTGGTGTCTGATGGGGCAGGATGGGAGAGAGAGCAGCATGTAGGAAGGTCACCCCCAAAAATGCCTGGTCAGAAAGGTAAAGAAATCTGACTGAAACCCAAGCCCTGCAACTTGATGTCGGGTTAGGACTGAGCAATACCTCTCCCACGCTGTCACCCTGCCAAGTCGCACCGTCCCCATACACCCACAGTTTCCCACGAGTGTTTCCCTTTCACCTCAGCAGCTCTGACCAAAAGCAAAGCGGGCAAACCAGAAAGCCAGCCCTCCTGCAGCCAGTTTTTATGCCTGGTGGATCCTATTATCACGCTAACCTCAGGCAGCTGAGCTGTGAGAGTATTGTGACCCCGCAGGGACTATGGTGATGCCACTAGAGCTGCTAATTTGGCAAAATCTGGACTCTAATGATGATTTAGCCTATGGTCTTTTGCCATATCCTACTTGCATGTTATGGAATTAGCTATATCTTGGAACGGCTGCAGTCATCTGGAATTTGCAACCAGCAGTTAAACAGGATTCATGCAGTGCCCTTTGCACAGGGACTTGTTCCTCCTCTCTCTGGCTGCATCCATACAGCTAAACTAAGCTGTTGAGGACTTGGTCCATGGTTTGAAGCCAGGTAGGGAATTAGACCTTGCATTCCCAAGCCTTAAGAAGACCACCGCGAACTCAAATTAATGGGGGTAGGCTGGTTAAGAGCCCTCATCATGTGCAAAAGCAGAAGACAGACCTGGCTTCTCACCCACACACCAGACCACGCTGCTGAGCTTTTTTCTGCAAGCGAAGCTGTGCATGGGGCATGGCTACCACAGCTCGGAGGATGTAGGGTCCTTTGGTGTTGTGTGTTGAAACTTAGTAAGCAGGTGCTGCATGTGGGTCTTGGGACACAAAGAATATGGGCAGTTAAAAACTTCACCAAATCATCACCACTAATGTGAACTCATGCTCTGGGCAGGAGTTACTTTCAGATGCACTGAGGGTTTGTTTTTGTCCTTTTCCACAAATACCACTGTTGGGGAGCTGCTCCTCGGAAGGTCATCTGTAGAAAGCAAGATGTATAAAGGCATTTGGGCACCAGGAAGGTCCCTTGTCTACCGTCGAAGGTGGTCCTTCCTTTGCATGAATGGCAACCTTTTTTGTACACCAGCCCAGTGACCAGGATATATATTTACATTGAAGACATCCCCCTGCAGCTGTGGGATTGGAGGCACTTCTCCTCTCCCCCAGAGAAGGCAGCAGTGTCTCAGGGGGGCTGACCCATGGCACTGCCAAAGCCCCGAGGCTGGCTGGGTGGCAGGGATGAGGGGTGCCATCTCTGCTGCCCATAGACGGGGGTCCTACCCCCTAAGCTACACATCCAGTTGAGTCAATCAATCCAACACGCCAAATCCCAGGGGATTTGGCTGGTGGTATCCAATGTGAGTAACAGGTACCTTTTGCTCATTTAAGGCTTTGATGGCAGAATACTTGCACTGATGACTTGCTGACTGAAATTTGCTGGTACAAAGTGTTTGTGCAGCTACCAACTACATATCAGGAAGAAATAAATAATAAATAGCTGGATGCTCACAGTTACTTTGGGAACGGAGAAAAGGATACATTTAAGCAAATCAATTCGCTCACTTGTCCTCAAGTCTGTCTGAAAATATTCTCCAAGTGTCTCTCAGCACTGCAAAAATTATCTCCTGTTCTCATTTACAAGCAAATGTTAAGAACTGAGAGATACATATTCCTCCTGTCTTTAACGTTTTTTGGGGGAGATTGTGTCATCAGCTGTTTCAGCATTCACAATATCCCACTTATTTATCTACTCAGGCCTCTTTTCTTTTTTTTTTTTTTTTAACACTCAGGCTCTCTGCAGTCTGGCAGAGCCAGTATTGCAGTATTGATTTAGGAAGAGGCAGTTGTGACAATCCAGTCCCTGGCTGAAGCCCACGTTCCACAGGGGCTGCTCCGTCCAGAGCAGCAGCATCACCCCCAGTGCCAAGATCACGTTTTAAAAAAAAGAAAAAGAAAAAAAAAAAGAAAGAAAAGCGACTTCTGCTTTGAAGGGAAAAAGGATTACCAAGGCTAAATAAGCCATCTGAGTACTTAGCTAGCAAGCCTAAATAGCACCCTGATAGGAAGTTCTGGCAGAGAGCTAATTAAATTAACCCTCTTTGATTTATTAACAAGCAGAGCAACATATCACACAGGATTGTCCCATGAAATGAATGTGCTTTCTGATTCCCTTGGCTGCTTCGGTGCAGTCACCTCCCGGAAAAACCCGGTTATGGGGACTCGAGTTTAATGAGACTCAATGGCTCGAAAAGGATCCCTGCCCACCAACGGAGATACGTGCTGGTAACAATACGTAAAAGCATGTTACTTTCCTTGCACTTCCCTAATTCCTTTTTAATGCCTAGGACGATCTAATGGCTAATTAGTAATTTCCTGCCCACCGATATGCAGATGAACGACAAGCAAAAGCCTTCTGCATGTTTAATTATTCTGTTGATTTAGAAGCCACTTTTCCCCCAGTGCAAGTTTCTCTCTGCGTGTGCTCTCATGCATCATGTATTTCATTATTTTTAGAAGCGTGCTCTGTGCCTTTTTGTGCTCTCATAGTTCCAGCATCCAGTAATTACCATGTTTTGTGTCCAGTGGACCTGATCCACCGGCGAGTGTAAATCAGGAAAACATCGCTGACTTCAAATGGAGTTATTTCAAGTTACACCAGAGACCTGACCTCTCCTATTTTTAGTGGTGGGGGGAAACGCTATTTGAATGCCGGGACCCTTGTGAAGTAGCAGAGTAAATATAAAATTTAGAAAACTTCAGAGCAGTGAAAATCCAAATCAAAGTCTGCAAATGCACAAACGTGAATGTATTTATATAGCGAGCTTCACTTCTGCTTAACCCCTGAGAGGAACAGTAAGTCTCTTTGCATATTTGATTTTTTTCTCCCTCAGTAAAACATAGTCTACTTAATCTATTTTTGCCACTCTCTAACAGTTTCACTGGTGGGCTTCTTCCCTACACCTTACACTTAGCCTTGGTATCGGAGCGCTCCTCTGTTAAATTAAGGCAATTAATAAATGGAGACGTTAAGCAATCAGTTTTGCCTGCGTATCTCCACAGCCTTACGTATGACTGGCTGTAATCACGAGATAAATGCGACGTGCTGATGTATGGTAATGTTCAATAATACATTCTCCACCAGGCTCAATTCATCAGGGAGTTTCTGGAGGGGGGAGGCGTTCGTTATTGGCTGTCTCCGGACCTCAAGGATAACATTTCTGTCCTTTCCATTGGCCGCCCCGCTGCTGCAAGCCTCTTCCCGTCTTATTTTGATGATGAATATGAAGGCATGCTAAGCCCTGCCGGAGAGGAGCTCTCGCCGACCGCACTCCCTTCCCCGGGCTCAAGGACTCAGGGGCTGCCTCGCTGCTTCCCCTGCCCACCGCCCGCAGCACCAGCAGCAGCAGCAGCAGCAGCAGCAGCAGCAACGCCAAAAGTTGTGATGCTTTTCTTCACCCAGTGCTTTGGGGCTGTGTTAGATCTTATTCACCTGCGGTTTCAGCACTACAAGGCAAAGAGGGTTTTCTCAGCCGCCGGGCAACTTGTCTGCATTGTCAACCCAACGCACAGCCTAAAGGTGAGTTTTAAACATTATTTTTTTTTTCCTCTTCTGACATCTCCTCATCTTGCCCCCCCCCCCCCTCCCCCCCAACCCCCCGCCACCACCACCACCACCACCGGCGTTTCTCTGCAGGGAATTAAATGATGCTCTGGAAGCAAGGAGAGAGTGCTGTTAACACGTTGCAGCCCTGGCAGAGAGGATGTTTGCATTGTCTGGCTGCACCATTCCCTTCAGAGCGAAGGAGACGCAACCCGCTGCTCCGAGCGGTCGTGGAAAGTCGCTGCTCCCCCTCCCCAAAGTTTCCTCGTCCCTTTCACCCATGGAATGAACACAAGCCTTGCAAAGCTTCTGGAAAAAAGGGTTGGGAAAGTTAGTTGGATGGATTATCGTCCCCTTTCTGGTGGAAGGATGCTGGGTGGTCTCCGGAGCACAGCTGGCTGCTGCCCAGCTGTGGGGAGTGGGGAGAGAGGGGGCAGCAGCACAGAGGTATTGGTTGTGTTTGCTTTTTTGGGGGGAAAAAGCTTGCTTTGGACTCCTGAGAGGAGTCTCAAGGCGTTGCTCTGGAGCTGAAAGTGTCCTTAAGCTATTTACAAGGTGAATCTATTTTAGGCGGGAGAATACATTTGCCTTAATGCAAAACTATTTATAGTCCCCATAAAACATTTCTCTTACTGGCATAGTTCTGGTTTTTCACTGCCAAGGTGTCAACAGCTCCATCCATACCGGAGCCCTGATGTTTGTGTTCAGAGAAGGAGCAGCAGGGGGAGAAAGCGACCGGGAGGCTTTAATTACTTTATCACCATAACGAATGACCAACTTTAACAAAGTGACTCTGCTTTGCGGAAAGTCCTTGTGGACCTGACTTACGATGCCGCTCCACTAGCCTGACACAAGCTCAGAAATGAAATTAATTTGGGACAATTTATCTCTGGCTCTGCTGGGGTCCCTGCGAGGAGCTGGGCGGGGGGGTTGCAGGGAGCATCTTTCCCCCGCCACGGGACCCCGGGAGGTCTGCTGATGGGGTAAATCCCTCTTCAGAGCAGTATCCCAGGCCCCAAAAAAGGCAGATTTCCTGCAGCTATATTTCCAGGCTCAGGCTGTGCTTGGGTAGAGAGAGGTTGTTTCCAGCAGGTCACTAGCTCTGGGAGGATTTTCCCTGCAAAGCTGTGCTCGTCCCGGGGACCATCGCCAGCCGGGGCAAGTGCTCCGAGGGCATGGACTACTCGGGTGCAAGCTCATCTCTCCCAACATCCTGCTCCTCCGATGACACAAGCTATTTAAAAAACCCGCAGCCCTGTCATTTATCTGAAAGGATCTGGTCATCCAAATGGATAAAAGAAATAGCCGTGTTCCTAAGTGCACGGGGAGATTTTGTAAATGAATGCTCCTGTGCTCGACCCCTTTTATGTGACTGCCTCCTGCTACTTTCATCTATAATTTTAATTATTAAAGGAAAAAAATGAGCAGAAAAAAAGGTTATTGAAGGTCAGAATACAATTTCAGCGCTAGTGACATTGTCTGATGAGGTCCCATAAGCACACAGAGGGGTGTCCTCTGACTGCTCCACTGGTTTCTAGGGCTAGACATTAATTTGTCAGTTCAGATCCTCTCGAGTTGCAGATTTGCCATTGAAGGAGCTGCAGCATTTTAACTTGAATATACATAAAAAAAAAAGTTGATGTTTCTCTTCCTTTCTGTTAAACACACAGGGCAATTTAGTGTATTAAAATTCCCTATGGCCAACTTGCTCAGACTCAAAGCCCGGTAGAGAGATGAGGAATCTCGGTACTGTCTTGGCAGCACTTAAAAGTAAGGTCTGGATGAAAAACTCTCTTGGAAAAACATGGGAGCCTCTAGGAAAAGGTTTGACATGTCAGTGAAGCCCCACTGAGAATTGTCTTGACCTCAGTGGGAATTGCTCCCATGATAGAGTTGCAGTGGGAACCTGATGGCACATGTTATCCCACATGGGCCTGTTATGACACTGGGCAGATGGGACAAGCTGACAAGAAACCTCTCCTCTCTGAAAAAAACCCTCTGACTGTAAAGAGAAATATGCCTTGAAGGTGCTCCCCAGTTACCCAGCTCACATCCAGCCAGGTAAATATGGCAGGCTTTAGCACTGATCCACCTTCAAGGTGTCCAGTTTGGGTTCCCACCAGCTCTGTAAGGAATGCACCACTGCTTGGTGCCAGCACCTAGAAGAGATGTGTGGGTTGGACCCCTTTGTGCCCAGCACGACACTGGTGGTACCCACCCTCCAGCACCAGAGGAGCCCATAGGCTAATGCCAGCTGTCTCCAAGCAAGACACCTCACCCCACTGGCTCTTACCTGGTGGTAGAGAGGTGGTCACCTCCAGCTAGCAAAGCACCTTGTCCAAAAACTGGTGTCAAAGACAAGTTAGACGAACCTGCTTCTCAGGATGTCTGTTTCTCCCCTAGAGAGGCACAGGGAGGTTGTGGTTGCTCTCTCCAGCAAACTGGCACAGAGGCTTCTGAAGCTGGGACAGGAAAATTCCCCCTAAACTGTCCCATACACCAAAAGACATCTGAGGGACCACTGAAAAGGAAAGGGCCAAACGTATTACTCTGTGGTGCTTTATAGTACTATGACTACTTTGCTGTTTCATAGTCTATTATTTCTGGCTGGGTCATTTCAACTGCAACATTTTGTTGACAGCCCCCAAATCTATCCTAAGCATTGACAAGTGGAGTGAAAACTGTATTAAGGTTCGTGGTCGATGAATACAAGCCTGTGAGGAAAAAAGGGCTCGGAGCAATGTCATTTCTCTCCCTTCCCTTCAAGGCTTAAATGTTTGTGCTCACTCTAAAATTGTAAGCTCTTTGCAAAGGGATTATTTTATTCCGTATCTCCACAGCACCTGGGCGAGGGGGCTCCTGCTTGACTGGTGCAAATGATAAATGACAGGCATCATATTCGGCTGTGATTATGCACATTGACATCCCTCACACAGGTCAGGTCCTCCATCAGTGCAAACGCGCATAACTCCATTAAAGTCAGATTGCAGCAGGACCTCCATTCTCGCTCCTTCCATCCAGGGCAGTGCTCAGGGGTGGCGGTGGGATTCAGCCCACCCTGAGGACCTGTGGTTGGCGATCACGTGTGTGTGTGTCAGAGATTTGGCATCACCTAAAGCACTCGGTGGGCAGCAGAGGGTAGGGGAGCCCTGCTACCCTCCAGGGAAAGGTTACACCAGCTTCTGCTGTCAGAGATCCACAGCTAGACCAAGGGGGACCTCCAGTAAAGTTATGTCAGCACGCTGTCACTGCAATCACAGCTTAGACCTCTGACCGTGACCAGAGCCCAGCACTTACCTCTTCCTTCAGGAGAGGTCCAGAGGTTGGCAGAGAAGCACAAGCTTAGAAAGAAACCTCTGTCTTTCTTCCCACTGAAAGACTCATTAGCTGGGAAGGCTGATGAGCCTTTCAGTGTATCTTAAAGGAGTAAGAGTGTCAGTGCAGACACCTCTATTGATCTGCTGCTATTTTCTCTGTGCATGACAGGCTGATGCTGGCAACTTTAGGCAAGGAAAGACAATTTTGCAACTGTTCCCTTCCATTTTGCCTGTTTGGCAAGGGTAGGAATGGGGGGGAGGTGGGAGGTGTGAAGGAGGGGGGATGTTTTGGAGCCTCTTTGTCCCCCTTGCCACTTTCCCAGGCATGGCAGCAGCGCCTCACAACGCAGTGCCTCGCTGGGATCAAAATTCACTTGGCAAGCAGAGAAAACCACATATTTACCACACTTCTACAGGGCACCTTCATTCTCAATCGTATTATGTGCATTACCTTGTAACCTGTCTTCCTTCAAGCATACGGTCGTCCTGACATCTCCCTTAGGAGAGGCAGAGCCAGGCAACCGACCTCCCCAATTAAGTGGCTGCTCCCTGCAAGACAATATTAATTAGAGGAGCACCACTTATGCTGCAGGGCCCAGCACGCAGGGAAAGTTTTAAGGCGCTCCGTGTGCGGGGGAGAAATGAGCAGGGTTTGCTGGCCCCTGAAGAGAAGAGGCTCAGGGAATTCCTCTGCGATTTCCCCCCCCTGTTAATAGCAATTCTCCCCAGCGCTGTTGAATGCGCATCAGGGAGAAGGGGAAGGCAGGCAGAGCTGTGCCCTCGCTCCTTATCTGGCATCGGACCCTGCCCCAAAAACCAGCTGTAGGCAGCAGAGGACTGCAGAACGATGGCAACCCCGCCAGGCACTGATGCTTTGCAAGGGGCTGTGTGTGGCTGGCTAAAGCAGTTCCTCTTCGTTCAAGGAGTTACGAGCTTTTTACGTGCAACTTTATCTCTCTGAAGAGGGTGAAAAATGCTCTTGTAAAGGGTAAGAAAGTGTGTTTACAATGTTCTTGTAAAAAACCACCCTTCCCCACCCTCTATAGGTCTTAAAGGAACTCCCTGAATTATTAAGAGAAGCATATTTATAGAAGGGTGTAAATAGTTCAACCTTATACTGAAAAAAGGGTCGTAGCATGGTTTATGAGACCAAGCTGTCTTCTAGATACAGAATCATCTAGGTTGGAAGGGACCTTCAAGATCATCTAGTCCAATCATCAATCAACCTAACTCTGACAAAAATACCATCACTAAACCATTTCCCCCAGCCCCATGTCTTTTGAACACCTCCAGGGACGGTGCCTCAGCCTGGGCAGCCCATTCCAATGCTTAATGAGCCTTTCAGTGTACAAATTTTTCCTAATATCCAATCTGAACCTCCCCTGGCGCAACCTGAGGCTGTTTCCTCTTGTCCTATCGCCTGTGACCTGGGAGAAGAGACTGACCACTGCATCTCTACAGCCTCTAGTCTGAGTTAAGGAAGGCGTTTGAATCCTGTTATAACAGTTTGTCTCTGTGTATAATGGCCAGCCAAAGAGCATTGTAATCCACTTTATCCCCAGCAGAATTAAAGTGCTATGGTATATGATACGCCCATGAGATTTATTTATTTATTTATTTGATGCAAGGGAGGAGAGGGACTCTGAAACCTGCTGCTAACAACCCCCAAACATCCTCCACCACCATCTCGGCCCAGACACCCTCAAATCTCCCATGCAAGGGCTGTGATTTGGGGAGCCCAAGTGGTGCTTGACCCCAGTGTCTGGCAGGATCATGACAGCCCTGATGAGAGGGGTTGCAAAACCCCCTGCTGCCTGCAAACCAGCGCTCCTGCCAAGGTTCCTGGGTCCCATCCCAACTGCGGGCCAGGGCTGTGTGAGCCCTGGGCACTGCAGTCTTCCAAATCCTTTTGTAGGGATGGGGACAGAAGCTGCTTTGCTGTCCCTTCCATCCTTCCCCCCCGCTTCCCCCTTTCAGCTTGGCCCCTGCTTGGAAGGGTTTCAATAGGCAAAACTGGTAATCAAGTTGACCGTGAGCACCCTGGGAGTCTCCATCCATGTGTCCACAGCCACTGGCCAATGCAACCGTAATGATGCTCCATGGAGGGGAGGCAGAGAATGGGGGGCTCTCCATCCACCACTGCCACTGTCTGGTGGCATAACCCATAACCCTCTCCCATAACCCATTAACCTTGAGCCCACAGACCCATGCACCTGCACAATCCATGGGACCATGGGGTGTGTGAGCAGTGTGGCACGGACTTCGCTCCAAGCGCACTGCAAAGCAGGACATCTCCAAGCTTCAGCGTGGTCTCCCAGAATAACAATTATGGTGTTTCCTTGGGAGAGGGAGACAGAAGGGAAGAGCTGCCACCGCAGAAGTTTCTGTGATACTATGGTCTGGGTTCCTTGTCCCCCTCTCCTGCCCCAAAACCATCACAGAAAATTAATTACTACTGTTAACTGGTGCTGCCTGTCATGCTACAGGTCCAGAGATGGGATAGAGTGGGTAAGCATCGAGACCTTCCTACCCACATTTGATTTTGAGGGTGATTTTCCATAATAAACTCAACCTGGTCATGGGACATTTCAAGTCAGATGTTACCAATGGGAGACAGTGTCATTATTATTATTATCATAGAATCATAGAATTGCCTAGGTTGGAAGGGACCTTAAAGATCATCTAGTCCAACCATATTAGAGAAATGCCTCTCCCCTCAACAGGGTGTTTGACAGCAGGATGGGGAGTAGCCCTCAGACACCACCACATATCACTTTGTAATCCTCCCCCTGTACATGGCACTGGTGAGACCCCACCTCAAGTACTGTGTCTAGTTCTGGGCCCCCTACCACAAGAAAGACATCGAGGTGCTGGAGCGGGTCCAGAGAAGGGCAATGAAGCTGGTGAGGGGTCTGGAGTACAAGTCTTATGAGGAGAAGCTGAAGGAGCTGGGGTCGTTCAGTCTGGGAAAGAGGAGACTGAGGGGAGACCTCATCGCTCTCTACAACTACCTGAAAGGAGGCTGTAGAGAGGCGGGGGTCGGTCTCTTCTCCCAAGTCACAGATGATAGGACAAGGGGTAACGGCTTCAAGTTGCGCCAGGGGAGGTTCAGGTTAGATATTAGGAAATATTTCTTTACTGAAAAGGTTGTCAGACATTGGAATGGGCTGCCCAGGGAGGTGGTTGAGGCCCCATCCCTGGAGACATTCAAGAGAGGAGTTGACATGGTGCTCAGGGATACGGGTTAGTGTTGGGTTGGTGTTGTTTCGGGTGTGGTGTGGGGTTTGTGTGGGGTTTTTTTTGTGGGTTTTTTTTTTGTTCATTTGTGGTTGTGTTTTTTGTTGCTGCTTTGGTTTTTGTTGGTTTTTTTCCCCCCCATTGGTTGGACTAGATAATCTTGAAAAGTCCCTTCCAACCTAGGTGATTCTGTGATTCTGTGATTCTGTGATATGGCTCAGTGTATCAGAAGTAATTTCTCAGCACAGCCCTCTGGGTTGGACAAAATGGCCCAGATACCTCCCTCAGGGGAAGTACTTTCCCAAAGCAATTGCTGTGGCTAGTGCATGGCATGCAAAGGAAAGAGGGGTGTTTTAGTATAAGCTTCGGTTACATAAAATGAGTGGTGAGTTCTCAGTCTGCTTCCCAGCAGATGCAAGTCACCCTTGGACATTCCTGCAACTGGCATTAATTAGCACACTTTGGTGGTTGTCTCAGCAGAGAAGCCAAGCACTGAAATACCGTCCTGCAAGGCTCAGACATTAAAAAGGTTCCCAAGCATCATGAATTTTGCTTCAAAATCAGAATTTACAGAGTGCGCAGAGAGTAGAAATTCTTGTTTCATCATTAAGATGCTGTCCTGGTATCAAAGACCTCCCAGCACACTCAGCTGGAGGGCACCTCTTAGAAACTTCCTTTTTTCCTCAGAGACAATCTGAGGTTCTTAAGTAATCAAAAAAAAAATAATAAGAGTTTAAAGGAAGCACAGCAGACAGCAGATCCTGAGAGCTCCAGTAAAGAGAGGGAAAGGAGCTGCTGTGTCTGCGCTCTGTCTCCCTGGGGCTTCACTGTTTCCTACGTTGTAGAAAGACCATGATCCTTGTCCTGCCAGGCTCAGAGATGAGAGTTTGGGTTCCGCCCAGCACCCTCAATGCCTTCCCATCACACCAGGCAATCAATGTCACTCAGCCTGGCACAGAAGAGGGAAAAACTGTGAATTTTACAATAATTTCACAGAGTGGTGGGGTAGGAGGACAGCCTTTACCCAGCTTTACTGGGGACAGAGTGAGGTAGTGAGGAGCGTGGGAGGACACAACCACACTCTCCTGGCTGCACAAGGTGATGAGGACTGCTGCTCCCCTGGCATGCTGGGACCTATGTCCATGGGAGTGATGACCGTGATGGGCTGCCCACATGCACTGGCACACATGGCAAGGCATGGCACAGTGTGGTGCAGAGCCATGATCCTCCTTGGAGCTGCTGGAGGTGGGTGCCAGGAAGCACATGTGCCACCACGGAGAGAATTTCTTTGGAGAGCTGAGTGAGATTTAGGTAATGCATTAGTCTTGCTTTTTAGTGTGATTTTTGCAACAGAGGTAAGCAGAGCTCAGTCACCAGTCACTATGCTCTGATGGAGCCTGGAGAGCCTGGGCCTGAACTCTCCACACTCTGGCTGAACATGGCAGCAACTTCCCAGCCTACCTTTATATCTACGGGCTGTATTTAGAAAGGAAAAGCACAGATGTTGAGACATTAAATGCTTATCAGACTGCGATATTTTTCTTTCTTTCTATAGCTTGTCTCTTTTCATTAAGTACCTTTTCTTCTGTGCTATTGTTCCTCCTCATCGTGCCCATTCCCCACTATACCAAAGTCTTAAAGCAGAAGATTCTCCTCATCTGTTGTTCAATAACCTTATTTTGGCCTTTTTTCGCTCACGCTGAAATGAAAGCGTCACTAATTTCACTGCAACTTTGGATCTTTTATTTTCCTCTAAGCTCCTTTAGAAGAAATCACAATCATTCAATCCTCAGCTTGTTCAGTGCCACCAATTTACCGATTGACAGATGAAGTCCCACTTTAAAATGATTGCCAGCAAGATGAGGAGAGCTACAAAAAGCAGCGAAACGTTGCTGTCACCACTTGCTGATGCAGCTGGCGAGGAAGCCAAGTGTCTTACGTGCCTGCAAAATCTTATTGCCATCAGGCACTGGATGAGGGCTTGAGCAGGTCAAGCTGGAGGTGCCACCTTCGCCTGTTGTCCACCCAGCACAGTGATGGATAATCACTATCCATTCACCAGCACTGGCAAAAGAGAGTATATCTTCCTTCTGCTTCTGTGTGGTGGTGCAAATCCACTTTCAGCAGGGATTTAAGCTGGTGGCCTTGTGTGTGCACTGCTGGAGTAGGCACATATCCCTTCTGCTTCCATGCTGCAGGAGCAAGCAGCTGGGCAAGGCAGTAGCCTCAGCTGGTTCTCACAACCTCCTACGAAGTTCTTACCCCTAGGGATTATTGAGGGCTGTGCTGAATGGCAAAATTTCAGTGATGCATGGAGATGTCCTGAAAATTGCTCTGGGTGACCTGCTGCTAATAGCCACCTGCAGTACTCCTGCTCAGCTTTCCCACAGCGCTCTCCTCCAACGAGGGAAGAACATCCTGGCACTGCAGATGAACTGCCTGACACATACACAGTGTGCAATTTGAAGCACTTTTATTTATTTAGAGGCATCTCAGAGCATCTTATATAGCATTAATGGATTTATCTTTAGCTCTCACCTTTAGTCCCAGCTATAACATGAAAGTGTCACCAGGAGAGAATGGCAGAGACATCTGAATACTTTGTGTATTTATTTTTCTTGTACTTTTTTTAAAAGTCAGAAATGTCTGAAACAATTTGGAAATTAATCGGTTATTTCCATACCAGATCTAGTGCTTTCAGTTCTATTCTTTTCTTCCAGAGCAATTTCATTCTGAGCTGATCCAAATTGAAACCCCTTTCCCTTTCAGATTTGCCTTCCCAGTAAAAAATAAATAATCTGCACAACTTGAATGATTTTACCAGCATTTTGCACCTGGAAATATTAAGCTCCAGAGTGGTTGGTGGGAAATGTGTGGTGGAGAAGAGACACAGGTCCTTGTGAGTATCTTAAACACAAGATCACACGCTCTCTCACATCAAGTGCCAGCTAAAATGGAAAGGGAAACAGAGAAATGGAGCATAAATGAGACAGGAAAAGATTAAACCAGTAATGTCCCCTTGTGCAGAAAACAAACACTACAGATGAGCAAGGAGGCGGCTGCTACGGAGCAGAAAAACACCGATCAGCAGAGGATGAAAATGTTCTTTGACTCTTAGGGACTGCCATGTGGAAAATAAGCAAAGTAAGAAGTGTGAAAATGGAGTAAATAACCACCACACAAGGATTATGTGGGGCAGCCAGGGCAAGGGGACAGTTAAGGCCACCTTCGGGCTTTGCAGAAATGAGAGGCTGAAGTGGAAACGGCAGGATGGCACCATGTGTGGTGTCAGAGGGTGTAGCTTTGCAAGCCCTCTCCCACCAGCACTCAGCTGTGTATCACGGTAGTGCCCTGAACATGGCAAGAACACTTGGGAGTTCAGTGTCAGGCATGTGCACAGATTCAGAAATATGTATGTTTTGCAGGATCAGATCCTTTATATTTATTCTAAATATTATCAAACTTGATCCAGCAAAAGTCTGCATGAAAAACCTCCTGGAGTCCAGCAAACTTACCCATCCCTTTTGAAGAGTGCAGGGCAGATCAAAGTTTCCTCTTAAATAAGGAAGTGAGCCTGGATGTCTCTCTACTGCATTGCAATGTCTACCCAGATGAGGACTTTTGTTTGCCTGCAGGATTATGTTATCTCTGCTGGTTGGACCCCCGTGGTATGAAAAGTCACATTGCAGACCAGGGGAGCCAGAATTTGTTTGTTGGGCAGTACTGTGAGTTCCCCGCTTGTACTACCTGAGAGATGAGGACATCTCTGAGATGCAGTATCTTTTGGAGTCTAGAGTCAGTGAGATGAATTGTCCTCAAAGGAACACTGCTTTCCTTGGCACTGGTGATCAAGGAAGCCAAAAGACTAGCTTGGGATGGATATGGCATTTTTAACTAGCTGAAGTTAGATTAAATGAATGCCACCTACACCCTACAGTTCCTCTGAATTATGCAAAAGAAAACCCAATCAGGATAATTGTTTCCTTAAGATAAATCCAGAATGTCTGGGCACAGTAATGCCAAGTATTATATTCATTACTATTTTACACAGGTTCAGGTAAGAGTATCTTCTTTTCACTCCCCAAAAACAAGTTTTGAGGGAGAATTCAGATAGATGCAGCAAAAAAGGTTTGTCAACATAACTGCAGGGTAAGAGCTTTTAATTTATTTCAACTAGAAGGGGCTTCCCATCAAGGCAAAAGTAGGGAATATCTTTTTGGACTAACTGACAACAGAGAATTTCAGGCAAAGCAAGCAAATAGACTGTGTGTCACCATTGCCAGGCAAGACAGAGGGACAAAGGTAAATGTAGGATCATGTGTCGGGGACAGAATAACCCCATGCAACAGTGCAGGCTGGAGGCTGAGGGGATAGTAAGAAGATTTGCAGAAAAGGCCTTTGGGGTCCTAGTGGACAGGCTGAAAGTCAGCCAGCAGTGTGCCCTAGTGGCAAAGAACAACCTCATCCTGGGCTGTGTTAGCAGGATTGTAACTGGCAAATCCAGGTGAATGATTCTTACCCTCTGCTCGTAACTCATGAGACCAAATCCAGACTGTCAAGTCCCATCTGGAGCTCCCCATCACAAGAAAGGGATTGACACAGAGGAGTAAGCTCGGTGAGGGGCACCAAGCTGGTCAGGAGGCTGGAGCGGAGGATGGAGGAGGAGAGGACAAAGGCTGGAGAAGAGAAGGGAATTGATGCCTACAATTAACTAATGGGATTAATGTGAAACAGAGACAGAATCTTCCCAGAGACACACACTGGAAGAATAGGAAGGGCCAGCCATAAGCCATATTTTAACTAGATATGAGGTAAAAGGTCCTTCTCCTGGGAATGGTGAGGTATAAGCACAGGCTTCACAGAGAGGTTCTGCCATCTGCAACCTTGTAGATTTTAAAAACGTGATGGGACCCTCAGCAACCTGATGTACCTTTGCAGTTGACTGTCCTTTGAGCAGTGGTTGGACAACGCAATGCCCAGAGGTCTTTTCTCTCCTGCATTGTTCTGACTCTGCAATCCTACAGAAAACCAGAGCTTGGTGTGCAAGGAAAGGTGTAGCAGTGTAAGGGTCTCAAGAGTAATCGTCGAGTGTTTGCATCAATAATGACCAAGCTCGAGTTCATATCCGAAAGACAAATCTGAAAAGAGTGAAGAAGGCAGATAGACACACACAAGTGGGACACACCCAGAAATCACAGAATCACCCAGGTTGGAAGGGACCTTTTAAGATTATCTAGTCCAACCAACAGAAAAAAAAAAAAAAAAAAAAAAGAAAAGAAAAAAATCCCCACCACACACAAAACACCACCGACCCAACACTAACCCATATCCCCGAGCACCATGTCAACTCCTCTCTTGAATACCTCCAGGGATGGGGCCTCAACCACCTCCCTGGGCAGCCCATTCCAATGCCTGACAACACTTTCAGTAAAAAAATATTTCCTAATATCCAACCTGAACCTCCCCTGGTGCAACTTGAAGACATTTCCCCTTGTCCTATCGTCTGTGTCGATATGGACGTCCTAGGATCAGCACAGAAGACTGACACCAGTGAAAAAGTATGGAGATATACTAGTTACACAAGTATCTGGTAACTTAAACTCATCAGAAATGCAAATCCTTATGGTAGTCTAAATACCAGGGATATTACCAGCTAATTAAATCAGTCTGGATTGGAAAGGAGATCACTGGGGCAGATGAGGGATGGCCAAAGAGAGCAAGACATACTTTAAAATATGCTTTGGGATAAGCACCCTCATTGGTAATTACAAGTGAAACGAAATAAACTCTGAAGGGCAGAGGACAGATTGTTCAACATCTATCGGAAAAGACTTTGAACTGTGGCACAAGGGTAAACACATCCTAAAGAGCTCCGAGTGGAACAAATAATGTGGAGTAAGTCACGTGGAGCAAATAATCCACTCGGACAAATTCGCTTCTCGTTCTCCTTATGGGATGGCTGCCAGCAGAACAAACTTTCCCTGGGTTTATTCAATTAACTGCTTCATGATTGCTTTCCCCCTAAGGCAGGATCCCTAATGCTTCAGACACGCTTTTTAGAGTGTGAGCTATGTTAATTAGCTGTGCAAAGAAGTAGGAAGCAGAGAAGCTACTTCAATTGCTTCTGTTCCCTAGCTGGATTCTGGGTCTGATCCTGGACTCGATGGAGTTTGTTTCTGTTTATCTTTGAGCAGTGAAAGCCAGAGGCGCTACACAGATTTTGGTGACTTAGAATGAGATAGCCTCACTGGAGGTGAGGAAATACTGATTTACCCAGCCTTTTTAGGTTGGCTCATGGTTTGCAGTATGGAAGTCTGCAGCTGACCTGTATTTTGGGGGGGCAACCTAAAATATTGCCATCACACATGACTTTGTTGGTTCCCCTAAAAGCTGTCATTGCTCTGGTGCAGGGACAGCAGAGGGGGAGACAAAGCTTGGTCTTCACATCCAACCCATTTGACAGGCCTTGGTTGGTTTATTAAAAGGGTTTGCATTAGTATGTCAGACTGAAGAAGCAGGTGAAATGCAGGTACATGCTCCCCTTTGCTGCCTTGGCTGTCGGAACGTGACTCCCAGCCGTGGCTGTGTAGGCATTGGGATCGGGAATGTCCTAGGCCACCATAGCAAGCTTCACCAGAAGACATCTGACAGGAGCCTGAGGCATCAGTCCTTGAAAAATGTTATGCTAGTGTTTAAGGTTTGTTGGTTTGGGTGCAATGTTTGCGTTTCATTTTCTCTCCTTGTATTCCTATGAAATAGATGTGAAGTGGTCAGAGGCATGTCTGGCTCATTTAGTTTTCTCTCTGCCATCATTCTTGGCAAATGTTTTTTGGGAACATCTTTACCACTGTTGAGTCAAGCAGCACCCCATATGAATATTTGCCTCAAGACACGTATGCAGGTTTAGACCTCTCACTATCTGTGCTTTTGGGAGTGGGTGCAAAGACGTGTTTTCCAGAGCCATGTGCCAACCTCAAATGCAAACTCAAAGAAGGCAGCAATGCAGCAGGAGCATGCTCTTTCCAAACGAGATGTCTTTGCTTCAAGGCAATTAGTGGCAATGCCCAGTTCAAGATTTTAAAGTGTGCAGGAAAACAGACACAAATGCTTGCAATAATTTGCCATTGCTTCGTCTGGTTTCCCCCTTACAGTCAAACTGGAATCTTTCATCCACTTATAATTCCTGCCTGGAATCTCAAGGGTCTAAATCATATGGGAATTAGCACAGCTTTAAAAATAAAACAAAAATTTTTACTGGGTTTCTTCTGCACAGAAAATGTTTCACTAAAGAGACTCAAAAATGTTAAGGTCATGCAAGGTTGCACAAACATAACCACGGGTTTGTAAATAACTGATTATAAAGAATGAATTTTCTTTTAGGCTGTTGGCAAAAGATGAAGGCACTATCAGAAAACAGATCTGAAGCCAGCTTAATCTCCAGGAGCTTCACAAGGCAACTGGAGATAATTTAGTGTTGCAGCTAAAAATGAGCTTACTGGTGAGGTTTCTCTTAATAATTTTTAAGCTTTTAATGATTTTTTAATAATAAGCCAGTGATTAGAAAACAACATCCCAGTTCACAGATAAATCCAGGCTGTGTCTGGGTATTTTGCCTATGTGCTGCTTTAACTAAAGCAACTTTAATTTGCTAGAGGCCAATCAACAGCCTGTAGCAAGGGAACTCGGTCTGATGAAGCAAATGTTAAGGAAGGGAAGACCTTTTCTTTACTCACTCATAAGGAAACTTAATTGATGCTGAAAGCAGCCTTTCGGCATTTTTTGTAATAGTAACTTTTGGTTCCTGACTTTTACAACTCAGAAGAAACTTGCAGATCAAGTAGCTGCTGAGTTGTTTTTTTGTGAAGAAGGTCCCTAATGTTCTCTACTGGCAAGTCATGCAGTGGGCTGCAGCCAGATCCCATCCTGGCTGACCCATAATTACAGCTCAGGCACTCAGGAGGACCTGTGCCACCTGGTTGCAAGGAGCTGAACGTTGAAAGACAAGTGAGAATCTAGCCTAGCCCTCTGTAGTCAAGAAGTCCTGCAGCCTAAGTCTAGTTTGGGGGACAATTTGTTTCCATGGTGATGAGCAAACTTACCTCTTGGTGGGTATCACCAGACTCCCCCAGTGAGCATCTCTTCCTGAATTCACTGAATTTCATTGAATTATTAGAGTTGGAAGGGACCGTAGAGATCATCTAGTCCAACTCCCCTGCTGAAGCAGGATTG
>JAOQGH010000001.1:175906506-175933300 GCA_025769975.1 Gallinago jamesoni | reverse complement strand
CTGAAAGGGTTGTCAGGCATTGGAATGGGCTGCCCAGGGAGGTGGTTGAGGCACCATCCCTGGAGGTATTCAAGGGACGAGTTGACATAGTGCTCAGGGATATGGATTAGTGTTGCTTTGGTGTTGTTTTGAGTGTGGTGTGTGGTTTGTGTGGGGTTTTTTTGTTTATTTGTGGTTTGGGGTTTTTTTTTTAGTTTGGTTTTGTTTTTTTTTTTCCCCCATTGGTTGGACTAGATGATCTTAAAAGGTCCCTTCCAACCTGGGTGATTCTGTGATTCTGTGCACCAACACAACCTTCGAGCTCACCGACAGCACCAGCAGGCTGCCTGTCTCCTGCCCTGCTGGCTCCAGAAGCCGGGGTGCAAGAAAGGACGGCGTGGAGGCACAGCAGAGGCTGGGTACGAGCCAGCCCGAGCCTCGCAGCTAAAGAGCTGCATTAAGCGGGTGCTGCGCCTGAACTAATAAGCCCTGCAGGAGACAGGATCTGTTCCCTGCAGGAGACAGGATCTGTTCCCTGCAGCATCCTGACGAGGCGTTGAGGTTTATCGGCCTCCAAACCCAAGGGGCACGTCCCCGTGCTGCGGCGGTCCATCAGCTAGCTGGGATGGCTCTGCAGGCATCTGTGCCTTTGGCTTCTCTCTCCCCTAAATGAAGTAGGGGACAATGTTCCCTGACATCACTTTGGTGGTTTGGGACGGAGGCCAAAATAGCCAAGTCTCCTGCTGTAGGTTAAGCTGCTGTATGCGTGGGAGGCAGCCATCTGCAAAACCGGTCCTGTTGCCATAAATACTGTGAAGCTACCGATCCTTTTGGTGTCAATGGGACTGGGGGGGATACGCTTTTCCAATCCCAGAGTCAGGCTGTAAATATCTAAGATGCAAAATGAGGATGCTGAAGCTTAATTGCAGCCACCTAAGTTTATAATTTTTTTTTTACCTTAATCCCTTAATGATGATTATGCTGTAAGTAGAAAATATAAAGCATTTCAGAAGCATTAAGTAATACTTAGAGGACTCATTAATCCACAGTTAATATGCAGCCACCACTGAGAAGGAATGAAGCAATCATGCCGCTCCAACATTACGCAGCACGCTGTCCCTGCCTGCCTTCAGGAGGCAAGTGGGGAATGCTCACTCCACCTGGAACCTCGGGAGGAGGTGGAAGTGGACAGAAAATGATGGTCTGGGGTAGACACCACAAGGCATGTACGAACTCCCTTGTCTTTGGGGTTTTCAAATTCAGCCACTTAGGTCAAGGATGAGGGTAGTGCTTTGGAAAGGTGTGTGTCACTGCAGCAACCTCCATGACCCAACTGAAAAAAAAAGGGGGGTTGCTGGGGAAATTCACCTGCCTTATCTTCACTGACAGACAAAAATGCTCTCCACCACCTTGAGTTTTCTTGATGGTTCCCCATGGACAACAGCAATCAGACTGTTCAGTCCCAAGCACTAAGAGTTCCCAGCTCCAAAGCAGAGGAAGAAATTGCAGTGTCTGCAGTACAGCCAGCCACTCGCTGGGATTTAATTCCAGGGAAAGTGAGGGATGGGGGATGATTCTCATGGAAAATGTCCTAATGTCATGCAGCAAATAAAAGAACCTGTCTGTTCAGTGACCTTCAGTAGGCTCTTAGCTGGCAGAACATCCAAGGGGGTACTTTGTGCTGCCTTTGGACAGGGTAAAATGAGAATGGAGAGACATGTCAGGCAACAGTAGACCTACACGTACTATGTGGTCAGAGGCAAGATCTTCCTTTGGCTGGCCAGGGAACTTCATTTTCCAAATGCCTGTCACCATAGGAAATGAGTACTGAGGCTGTCACAGTCCCTAATGATTTTTTTCGTTTATTATCTTCACTTCCAGTGTGTGAGATAAGGCTGAGGTCACTCATGTGCTGGCCAGTCTATGGGACTCGCAGAATTGCCTCTCAGACGCAATACAGTGTCATGGCCAAATCTCAAAAAAGGCACAAATCCCATCAATCCTGGGCAGCTGCTTTAGTTGCAAAGCAAAGAGAGGAAAAAGAGCAGGAAGCCTGCCTTTCTGGTGGGCTTGCCTTTCAAACCCAATCCCAAAGCCGAAGAAGAGAAGAAATGCGTGTGTTCAAGGGGGCAAATCCATCTCTGGACAAGAGTGGAAGGGGTGCCGTGCCCCCCGAGGTCCCACGCCTGCAGCTGTGTCCTGTAGCTCATGTGTGGGCACTACCCAGGTGGGAAGGAACCTGTGGCGTACATGCAGCATTGGCAGCTGCCCCAGCCTTCATGGCCGGGAAACAAGGGGTATGGACAGGTCATTCTCAAAATATAACAGCTTGCTGCAAATCAGCCCCCTCCTCCCTGCTCGGTGCTGCCCTCGTTGCTAATGTGGAGATATCCTCTGCACCTCCTCGAATTCAGAAGCCGTGCCTGGGGAGGCAATAAATGCCATGCCATGATGCGATGCTCCCGATTCTCCAGAATTTTTATCTAAGCATAATCCACTGATGTTATTTAATTACCATAAAGCAGATGCCTTATAGCTTCCAAAATACATTTATTTGCCTTAATTTTACAGTGTGGTAATTAACTACCAACGACTTATTTAAAACATATTTACAGGGGGAAATGTCAGAGATGCATCACTTTTTCATGCCCAGTAAATGCACACACAATAACCAATTTGGTATTTAATTAGCTGGCTTATGAGCTCACCTCTGAGAAAAATTATTTCAGAGAATGTGTTAACTCTGATGCTTAAGCAGGTTCTCAGAGAGGGGATGCACCAGCTGCAGGTCAGCAACAATTTTTCGCTTTATTATGTCAGGGTGTTTTGCTGCTCATACAGGCTTAACGTAGTTATGGCCTTTACATCATTTTTAAGTTAAACTATTAACCACATAGAAAATCAATACGCAATAGAACAGCGTTAATTAAGCAAACCATAAATCAACCCTTCTGTAGACACAGCAGGTAATAAAGACTTTCATAGAACTCCTGGCCTCTTGTGATCAAAGGAGAGGAGAGTGTTACCATGAGCAACACATTTCTGTGCACCAGGTTTGGGTTAAGCGATACATATACGTGAACAAATATTAATTGTGAAAGGAATTTATGCCTGTCAGGACCAAGTAATAGTGTAGTCCTTCAAGAGTTCCTTCTGTTGTAACTTCCTGGACAAGATGGGAATTGCACAGATTAAGTGGCCTCTCTGCCTCTCTATCATGCTCGGGGATACTCGGGGAAGTGCAGAGCTGGTCCCTCAAACAGGGAACATGCCACCACCCCCTGGGATTGCTGAGCTGCCTCTTAGCCACCAACCCCAGGAACCACAGGGCATCACGTCTGTGTCTGCTTTGACCTGAATGAAGTGCAGGTCACAAGGCTAAGTCAGTTCCATGTCACTGACTTTGTGTACTCAGCACATTCACCCACCACTGGGGACAGGCATCTGGAGGGAGCCTGTGAAGCTGGCAGCCGGGGCAGGCAAAAGGAGGATTCTGTTTTGAAACTTTGTTGACATAACACAGGGAGGTTTTAGGGTACAGTGAATTTTGTTTTGCCACCCAGGCATAAATTCACATCCTTTAAAGCTAGAAGAGGCTCTTAGGGTAACTAATCAGGCCAGCTGCACAAATCCAAAGCCAAGATCCTTTCTCAGGAGATAACCTGAGTCCATAACCTCAGCTCCCTGATGTCTTTTAGAAAGACCTCCAGCTTGGACACAATGACTTTCACTGATAGAGATTGCATGTCTGTGGACAAAATATGATATTTTTAGAAATCATACTGTCAGCAGAAAAAAGGGCTACATTTGATTACTTCAGAACAGCTTTGGGGAAGCTGGGAAGAGACTGTTCAGTGTTTTCATTTTCCTGAATGTTCAAGAAATAGCATCAACTTGAGAATGCACATAAAAGCCTGGAAATTAAGCATCTCCTCTGTCCTGCTTGAGAGAATCTTGATATCCCCACAGAAACACTGCAACTGCTGTAAAAAACAAAGAAACTTTGCTAGGGGTCCGGGGGGAAGGCAATGAAATAACTCCCCCCCAAAAAAACAATTAGAGCTGATGGGCAGTAGAGCTTTATATCGATTTGGTGAGACTCCCCTTCCTTGGGACAGCCTTACAGTCCCTCAGGGCTCACCATGTCAGCCTGTTCCCTCCACCATGGCTTTCCCCCGGGCTCCTCTCTCCCCCAGCTTTCGCAGGTGCGGCCACAGCTCATCTCGACTGCTGGATCAGCGCTTCTTGTCCCTTCAGGCCTCGTGAAAGTCACCCCGGTTTGCAAAACCACTGACTGGTGCCTCAGCACTCAGCAAAAGCCAGCGAAGGCTGCCCACACAGCTTGCCCCACCTGCAGCAGAGTCCTAGCTCTCTCAACTGGTTCCCCACAGTAGCTGCAGCATCGTCCCCCTGCCCCATTTTGCCACATTGGTCTTTTATGTGTCCCCCAGTCACATCCTGACCCATCCAGTTGGTTTTCCCACTCCAGGAGCAGGCAGAGAGCACTCTCTCCGCAGAGCATCTGCTCCTGCAGGCTCCTAAAGCAGCCCTGCTCATTTCACATCAGGGAGATCAGGTTTTCTGATTTGGGGTCTGGAGCACAAGCCTTATGAGGAGAGGCTAAGGGAGCTGGGGTTGTTCAGTCTGGGAAAGAGGAGACTGAGGGGAGACCTCATGGCTCTCTACAACTACCTGAAAGGAGGCTGTAGGGAGGCAGAGGGTCGATCTCTTCTCCCAAGTCAAAGATGATAGGACAAGGGGTAATGGCTTCAAGTTGCACCAGGGGAGGTTCAGGTTGGATACTAGGAAATATTTCTTTACTGAAAGGGTTATCGGACATTGGAATGGGCTGCCCAGGGAGGTGGTTGAGGCACCATCCCTGGAGGTATTCAAGAGAGGAGTTGACATGGTGCTCAGGGATATGGATTAGTGTTGAGTTGGTGTTGTTTTGAGTGTGGTGTGTGTTTTGTGTGGGGTTTTTTTTGTTTGTTTGTTTGTTTGTTTTCATTGGTTGGACTAGATGATCTTAAAAGGTCCCTTCCAACCTAGGTAATTCGGTGATTCTGTGATTCTGCTCCCTCAGCCTTGGGGGTACCCGCCTGGTAGCATTACAATGCCTTAACGCCCCACTTCTGTTCTAATTCAATATTGTAACTCCTATTTCAGGGAACTGGGTCTTCCTGTACATCTTTTTATTTGTTGATTGTTTTTTTTTTTTCTGTGGTAGGGAGGCCATGGCTCACTGGCCTGGAAAATATCATGCTTGTCTTTGGCAAATAGCTAGGCTTATATAAAATGTTCCTAAAGTACAAACTCCCAGACTGTTTATAAATAGTTACCTGCGTTATAGAGGTGGAAGGACCAAGACCTTTGTGAGGTTAAAGCAAAGCCTGCAATGCAGAAAGGAGGAAGCCCCGGTCTCCTCTCTTTTCATTAAGGAGGTGTTTGTTCTCAGTAGTTCTGTGGAACAAGAGATGAAACCTCTTCTGAAGTCAGGGAAAGTCTCAGGAGCTCAGCACTTACAGGTTCACACCTCCTATCAGCAGAAAGAAGGGTTTTTTTTGAAGTTGATCAAAATAAATTTGATTTTGAAGTCACAGAAAGCCATTAATTATGCTGTTTTCAAAGATAATCAGTCTAGGCACCAGCTACATACAACAAACAGAAATACAGTGCTAAAAGAAAAAAAGAAAAGTTAATGTAAGCTGATAACATTTGTCATCCAGAAAAGGTGCCATTGAAGCACAGACACTATTCCCTATCTTACCTCAAAGTATATGAACTGGGAGCTTTTTTAGCACATTTCAGCTCCTGATGGGTCATGGGTCTGTTGTGCCAGCCTCAACAGGTCTAGAAAATAAATTAAGAAAATTAGTTCAAAATCTGTGCTGCATCGTCTCATGATTATATTGAACTTGTTATCCAAATCACAGAAAAAATTAAGAGGCTGTTTGGTTTCCAGGGGCAAAAGTGCAAATTTCATGCGAGATGCCTTCTGTTTGTCCCTGAGGGCAGAGCCTGGGCATCACCCATGGGATGCTGCTTTCCAGATATGCCTCTGCTGGTGATGGTCATGGAGGGAAGACCTACAGCAAATGTCTAATCCTGATTATTTAAGAGGAAGAAGGAAGTTTTGACTGAATTAAATCTGTGGTAGTATTTACTTAGGACTAAATTACAGCTGAGCTTTACGTCCCCGTTTCAAAATGGGGAGTGCATTGTGCTTGTTTCCTTTAGATTTTATCCACCTTTCAACCAGGACTGAAGAATGGAGAGTAGAAGTGGGAGATGGTTTCAATACCAAGAAGGGGAACTGGGTTTTGGTCCCTTCCTTTTGGATGGGTATGGTGGTCTCCCCGTGGGGCAGACAGTGACCCCGGAGCAGGAGACATGCATGATGGAGCTCTGGCAGCAGCAGCTCTGAAGATCAGCCTGACTCACTTTGGCCATTCTGCAAACTGAGCTCCCCAGAGAGCAACGGGGTAATTGTCCCGCAAGTCCTCGAATCTGCATTTTTCTGATCACTCAAATTCACAGCAAAACTGATGATAGTGCAGGGCTTGTACTTTTCACCTGTCTTTTTCTCCCCCTTTAATACAGGAGAGTGGTCTGCTATTAATGGACACGCATTAAACTGCTTGGCACAGCATGTTCAGCAGGGAGAGCAGGAAATGATCATTTCAGGGCCACTGCTAAGAAAACCTGTTGAAGTGTCTTGGGGCAGAGTGAAAATCTAGTACTTGGGGATTAATTATCTGGAATTTAATGAGGCCAAAAGCCAGGTGGCAATTAAATGTCTGTAGATGGAGAGGGGAGTTTCGTAATAGACCTCAGTGGTGAGGCTGGCTTAAAAAATTTCTGCTCTCTCATGTCAGTCTGTTACCAATAGTACTGTTTTTGGGGCTGTGCTGTGAACCAGATTGCTGAAGTGATCTGCACTGCAAACTCTTTTGGGGGATTATATTTGAGCTGTGAGATTTCAAAATTAGGCTCCAGTTTCTGCCAAACTGGAACAACGAAAAAGACATACATGTGAGTGTGGATGCACGTGTGTATCTGTGCACTTCAATATAAAAGCATTGCAGAAGTGATGTTTGCACAGAGAAAGTACGGTATCAAAGTCCAAGACTGGTGGGTTACATCTACACTGCTAAATGAAAGGGATCGGAAGCGGTCTCTTGCCTAAAGCTAAACACCAATGACTTCTTCAACTGGTTTGGGTCAGCTCTCGCTATAGCAATTTCACCTTGGAGCGACGTAGCTGGGGTGGTGCAAACAGAGCCAGGGAGTGATCGATAACTCGGGTATGTGGATGATCAGGAGTCCAGTGGTTCGGTTCACTACCTTATGTTCTCTTGCTGGATATCGCCATGTATCCCTCTGCACTGAACGTACCCAGCTCCAGATACTGGCTTTCTGGTTTAGACCCATCTATCCAATGTAATCAGATTCAAAATATTTTGGTTTGATTTTCGACCTCCTTAGTTTTATTTATATATGCAAATATATAAATAAAAGGAGTGGTTCCATATGTTAAATTATACTTTGAATAGAAAGTCCTATTTTTCCTGATTTATGTTAAAAAATATGTGAATAGATCATATTTAGTGCTTTTAAGAGAACTATGTCACACAGTAAAACTCCTGACACTGCATCATCTGCTGTGTAAGTGTCTACTTTGCATGAGCCAAAAATCCAGTCCGATCCCCTATTTCATCCATTCCAGTTTTTCTGCAGTTTGTGTTTCTCTCGGAGTACAATAACCATATCACTTCAGTTATTGCTGTCATAGCAAGGAGATCAGACACGCTCCTTGGTGTCTCCATACAATATATCAACTCTGGTTATGCAAAATATTAAAATAAATTATTGCATCAAATGGGAAGCAGACAACAGGATTAAAACACTATGGCATGACACATATAATATGAAATTATAGGCACACTACCTGACTAAGTATATGTGTATATATTAGTTTGCATTTGGGGCCTAGGAAAATATTTGATGAATTGGAGATCATTTTATTTTTTAAATCAAGACCAGAATATAACCACTCCATGCTTGAGCAAAGCTCTTTCTTGCCTCTTACAAAAAGACTGATGGTTTTCTTACAGCCGTGGACCAGCTCTCCATCACATTTTTTGTTTTTTAAAGCTATAATGAGATCAGCCATAGCTCAGCTTTCCTTAACTCTCTGCAGGCTTGTATCAAGGCAGATGTTCATGAAGAAGGGATAATGGTTTAAAAGCTCTAATTTTGTTACCCTTTCTGCCATCTAAGCTGATCCTAATGTGATTAGGAAAGTCCTTTCTTACTTAGGCAGGGTCAATTTGTCTTAGAGGAGGTAGGGAAAGGAGACGCTGAGGGTGCCAGCTCTGGCTTCATGCTTAGAAATGTTATTGGGTGGCTAGGAGTCTTGTTAATGTGGCGTCCTTCAGCATATCCAAAGTCAGGGGAGAGTGACCAGCTTTAGTAATTCCTTCTTTATTTGCATTTATCTGGAAGCAACGAACTGCCACTTTTCCACAAATGCATTTCATACAAAAAGAGGGTCCCCAACCTGGTCGCTGTGGTTGCACCAGGTCAGGCCATGTTCATCACATCAGATTTATCACACAGATTCACCTCAGTGCAGTGAAGGACCACAAGAAACCCAGTGCGTTGGACAGCAAGCTGCTAAAGTGTTGACACAAGGCTGCCAGACCTCCTAAGCATTTCGTATCATACACAACCAGACAAGGAGAAGTTAATGTGGTCATAAGGAAGTTTAGCTTAAGGTCAGAAAATACCAGTATGCTCCCAAAACATCAGGAGTTCATGTGAAATAATAATAGTAACTGAGACAGGGAGGAAGCCCTGAAGACTTGTTTCTGCAGTGCTGGCCAAGATTTGGCATCAACAAACATCACGGGCAGCAAGTTGCAGACCAGAGGGTCAAGGTGGGCTGTGGAGGTCATGCTGGTTTCAGAGCTATGCTCCACCAGAGTGAGGCAGGAGCAGCAGAGAAGGAAGGGCTGGGCTGTAGGATGAAGCCCATCAGAGGAGAGATACATGATATAAGGGATGCTGAATGCACTGGTGGTTGGGCCACGTCTGTGCTGTGTTGTGACCCCACACCAAGGAGGTGTATAGAAAGGTTAAAGAGAAGATCGCTTCTGTTCTTTTGCATTCGCCTAGAGCAGACCTCAGTGGAGAGAAACACTGACAAGCTTTTGTGTGGGCACCTTCATCTAACCACAGGGTGTAAATTACCACTTCACTCCACTGTAGAACCCCATAAAGAGGTAGCAAATGAACTAATTTTAAAAAGATGGCACAAACATGAGTGTCATTCTCAGTGTTTCAAATTTTTTCACTTCCTGCTGTTTTGGTCTTAGCTTTGGGTCATGTTTCAGCCTGGTTTGCCCAACTGCTCTTTCATTAAGTGCAGGTGCCCCTGCAGCTGGCGTTGTTCAAACAGGACTTTCAGGATTGCAATAGTGATATTGCTGAGACCTTATACAAAGCGGGAAGGGTTTTTTTCATTTTTGATGCAACCAGATGTTATAAACTTCCAGCAAAATGGCTGCTTTCAGCCTGTGGTTCTTTGCCTGCTTTGTGGCACCGGACCCCTGGAAGTGCTATTTCCATTTCCTTCATATTTCAGCAGTGTTGTCAGGGGATGACAGAGTTTGGTTTATTTCATACAAACAACAATTTTCTGGTTTTCTTTCCTTTTGATCTTCACTAATATTTCTTGCTCTGTTTGCCCTTTGTGGTGTGTTAATCCTGGCCAGCAACTAACCACCCACCAGCCACTCGCTCACTCCCCCCCCCAGCAGGATGGAAGAAAGAATCAGGGGACCAATAGTGAGAAAAGCTCATGGATCAAGAAAAAGACAATAAGTTTAATAAGCGAAGGGAAGAGAGAAAACAAAGAATGAGTGGTACAAATGCGGTCACTTGCCACCTCCCACCAGCAGACCAACGTCCAGCTGGTTTCCAAGCAAAGACTACCTTGGAAAGACTACCCACCAGTTTTATTGCTGAGCATGACATTATATGGTACGGAATATCCCTTTGATAGGTTGGGGCCAGCTGTCTTAGCTGTGTCCCCTCCAAATCTCTCACCCAACTCCAGCCAACTCACTGTGGGGAGCAGAGTGAGAAACAGAGAAGACCTTGATGTTGTGCAAGCACTTTTTGAGAATAACTGAAACATCTGGGTGTTATCAACACTGTTGTGGTGGCAAATCCAAAGTCCAGCATTGTAAGGACTGCTGTGAAGAAAGGTAACTCCATCCCAGCCAGAGCCAGTGCTCTTTATTTCAATTTCACTCCACACCTCCAGTGACTCCTCCCTTCATGCACAGTGCTCCTTTCTGGATGCCTGGAAGATGCCTGACTAAATGCAGGGTCTCGTTTCACCCAGTGGAGGGAAACAGGCATACTTAGATTAGATGCAAAAGCAGATCAGGAGGCAAGCCCAGAGGACTATGCTATTTACTTTGTTAGGAGAGCCCATATTGACTAGATCACATGCAGATGCCTGTGAACCTGTGATGTTAGGTAAGATGAATAACACTTTTTCTTTGAGCTGTTTTTGAAACCTTTCTGTGATCTCAAAACTTTGAAACACGAGCATGAAACTTTAACCACTTTTCCCTTTTTGAGATGGTAGATATTCTAGCCCAGCAGACTGTCACCTTCCACTACCTAAATGCTCCAGATCTTCAAAGGCATTTTGTTCTGTGACTCTTACTAAGACCTGAATTTTTGTCCTTAAAAAGAGTCAACACCATGACATACTACATACGTCACTTTACTCTTGTGTATAAGTGGAAACACGTTTTTAACGCCTTTGCTTTTGTCGTAACCCCCCACACCAACAGAGGGAAGGATGAAGAATAAAAGGGAGAACAAGAACAAAGAAACCGGATTTTCCTCTACTGGTCATGCTGGCTTTCTATGCTGGAGAGAGGAAAGTGTAACCTTCCTTTTCTAGGTCACTTTGTTCAGTCACATTTTGCTATGCACAAAGAGACTCAGTCAGCAGGATGTACACAACTTTGAAGTATAACACGATTATTTATTGGTTGATACAGACAAGAGATAGCTGGGATTTAATGTGCTACCAGACTGAGTATGAGCATGCTCATGTCCCCAATAAGGCACCTGAGGAGTCCTTGCTGGCCAGTCTGTCAGCCATCAGGTGGGGAAGGGTATGTTTCTACTGCACTTGCGGCAGGTTCTCAGTGCTGCTGAGTTTCTAGTTTCCAGCTCTCTGTGTTGCCATCTAGGACTTTATATCTTTCCATGCTGGTGTTTTTAATCTTAAAACCTTGAGTTGTGCTCTATCCCCATCTTAGCAATCCTACCTCTGTTCGCCTTTTCACTTTTCTCATCTCATGAGTTAATGCTCCACGACTTTCTACCAGCTCTTTCTCAGCAACCTGGGCCAAAGCTACGTAGCTGGGCTGAACCAGAGCCAGGCACTGGGTCCCTGGATCACAGAGAGCTACATTTCTAGGAAGAGAAGAGGTTTTGAGGTGTCTGGGAGTTAGTGATTTATGGATGTGCACATCCGCAAGAGATTTTTGCTGGTCACCAAGATCAGCAGTGCTGGTGAGGATGCATATTACAACTGATAGGTTCTGGCATCATGCCAGGCTTTCATGTCACCAATGTCATGTGCCTCACATCTGGGGAAGGCCTTTATTAGCATTTCAGACTGAACCTCTAGTCTGGTTGAGCCTAGTTTCAGTTTTTTCCCACCCTCTTCTGCAGCTGCAACCATCAGCAGACTCAGCCCCCGCTGGCAGAGGAAAGACTTCCAGTACCTGTCCCCTCCTTTTGAATGCAATTTCCTGATATCTTCACTGAAGATGTCCCCTTCTTCTCTACTGGCTGTATGAGAGCCACTTGGTACAAGTTCAAGTGCAGTATCACAGAGCCCAGTAACTCTTCTGCAGTCGATAGACTGAGATACCCAAGGATTTCAGCAGTCTTCCAGTATACAGGGGATGGATAGGTTCTTGTGATGGATGGTGCTTTAGCCAGTGTAGGGGCAAACTGTGATATTTCCTTTACCTGCCCATGAATGTGACTTGTTGGGAACTCAGGGCAAGATCCAGCTCCTAAAATACAATTAGACGCGTTTTAGTCTCTAGCTCCAAAAGACTGACCTGATCACTTAGACACTGTAAGAGTGCCTGTACACTGAAGCTGGTACTGAAAATGTGCTAGTGTGCCTCCTCACCCCCAAAGGGCTGACGTCTTAGGACATGATCTAGCTCGGCTCAGTGTCTCCCACTTGTACTTCTCTGGGTGCAAAATCAGGCCGTCCCATGCTCCCCAAGGAATTAGATCCTGTATTCAGTTTCTAAGTGTACCCAACACAGAGGGACAGCAGGAGAAGACACAACTCCCTGGCAGCAGCTTTCAGTCTACATTTCATTCACTGCTTGCAAAGCAACCTAGAAGCAAGAAGTCTCTCCCATGGGGTGGGAGTCTTCCCACAGGAGTTCCATAATGCTGAAAGGGATCAGGGCAGGGATCACCCGCTGCTGTTTCTGTTGAAGTGAGGTCATCACGTAGTCAAAACCACAAGCCTCTTGGGCGAGAAGAAATAGGACTCCATACACATATCTCTTGTGGAAACAGTGAACGGCAGCCTGGTTTCTTTTAGCTACTGACTGTCTTCTCTAAAACACAATCCACAAAAACTAGAACTAGATCCTAAATTTATCGTCCCTCACGTCAGCACGCAAACCTCTGCTGTCCCCATGTCTCCAAGCTCCGAGCAGCGCCGCTTCGTAGCGGAGGTGCAATGGCTGCAGTGGAGCTGCGTTGGCTTTGTTCAGCTGAGAATTTGCATTTATAGGGGTTCACCCTTTCTGTACAGTCCTTTTTCAAGGTACCTGTTCTGCTCAGTGCTGGAGAAGTAACAACAGCAGAAATAACGAGGGTGGCACAATGGTAAAGCAGCCAAGTGAGAAATGCACCTCTCCAGCACCAATGAGACCTGTTCTGGCTGCTCAGCATCTGCTCTTCTCCCTGGAGCCACGGCTCCTCTACCAGCAGCGTCTCTGAAACCTGGAGGTGCCTCCACTGAAACATGATGTCACCTGCACACAGCTGAGCATGTTCAACTGAATGTGACCCTTCGCCAGGTGTCTGTAGTTGTGCTGATGGGATTTGGATGTATAATGAGAAGCCAAATTTACTTGAGATACCCTTGCTCCAGAGTGCCAGTTTCAGGAAACTAATGACATAAAAGGGAAGTAATGCACTCCTGTGCCCATACTATACACTTAAGATTAATTCCCTGTAACTGAAGCTGATTGTTCACATAAATCTCACCCTGCTTTTAAGCTAGGACGTAACCTCAGCTTAATTGATATTCGTGCTTGAAGACAAAGAAATCAATTTGGCACATCTAAAGAGCCTTTAGGTTTTTCAAAGGCTTTCCCTGGCAAATGAGCTTTTCTTTTTATAGGCTTGAGTTTGCAAACACAGAAGATATGCCTTTAAAAGTTACATACGTAGCTATAGCTCTCCTTGGTGGGCTTGGAAACAAAAACACCTTCTGGATTTATCCTTACTGTGGTCTCCTTGGCTTTCAAATGCCCAGGCATGTGAAAACTTACACAGATAGTTCCATTCTTTCCCTTGCTGTCTCACTATTCCAAGACAAGGTACCTATTTATAATTATTTATCATTGTATACACAATCATGCCCTGTGGACGCACCTGTTGAAATGTGGGTATGCCACTTCCACTCCTGTTTTATTGTTCTTTGACCACTCCCCACCCAGTAACATCCTCAGATTCAGGCAAAAGTGCACAAATGAGGTGGGGAAGCTCATTTTAGCATCAAACCTGCAGTGTGGGCATGTCATCAGGAAAAAAAAAAATAAAATGTGTGAGAAAGCTCGGCCCAATTTCTGGCTGATTGGATTTTGGATGGGGTTAGCTGCATACCCTCACAAGCACACCCTCCCTTAAAGTTCTGAACCGCGCAGGTGGGAGAGCAAGGAGTCTGTGCTAGATCTTGAAATGAGCTTGTACAGCAGTTCACTGCACACTTATCATGCCTTGTAACATGCACTGCCTCCATGTCCTACAATTTATGTGCTAAGTATTTCTAATATAGCAACCACATTGATTTCAAGGGCAGTTTGCGGAGCAGTGTGACTCTTCAGCTGACAGGGAAGGTAAAGCCTGAATGCTCTCTTCTAGCTGTAGAAGAGCTAAGGTATGGCTGAGGAGTTGAAATCGGTCCAAAGGAGCTGCTGACACAAAGTGCACTTGAAGGAAGAGATGTTTTTTACATAGTGCCTTGGGAAAACAAACACGTACCTGACATGTAACTGAATCTTGACATGAGATGCCGAAAGAAAAAGCCTTCCACAGGAAAGCGCTTATTATTTTCCCTTCCAAATGACCGAGTGCTTAGTAAAGGTGCCAAAAGACGTCCCTGAAGGCTAACAGTTTCTGTGCAACCGTTAACCTTCAAGGGCTTGGGAAGCAGCACATGAACACTCCCCTGATGTGCTTTTCTGCCTCTCGCCTGCGCAAGCAGAGCTGCCTCTGGGAGCAGGAAATTCGGGTATGGCTGTATCCACCAGAGCTGCAGCATGCCACGGCCACAGCACTAACTTGCCATCATCCAACACTGTGTGATGGCCAGTACTGTCCCTGGACTTGTGCTGTGCCAGCAACTGCTCTTCTTGATGGGCTCGGAGAGATTAGGAACTGCTCCCACGAGACACAACATGGAGGCCGCCCTGTCTAAGAGGCGAGTTGAACCACGTGGACACAAGCTGTGCCACTTGTCTTCAGGGCCAAGGAACGGCTCCTAGCCTGTTTTATCAGTGTGTATAAATGTTGTTAAATTAGATATGAGCTCTGGACCTTGACCACCTACACCACTTGCTCCTTGACACGGCTTCAGCCTGTACTGTCTCCCTTCAACGAAGAGCTGTCTCTAAGCCAGATTGTGTCATCTGAACTTGGGACCAGAGATCTGTCCCTAGACCTCTTTTATTTTGACAGTTTAGGCCTTGCACATTGTCCTTTGTATCATTGTCTTTCAAAGGCTGCACACCATGCTGAAAACAGGGATGCTTGCTTTGTCACGTGGAGCCTTTCACATAAGGGACCAGGAGTTTATCAGTGTCAAGGCGTCTCCACATAGGAAAGAGCGGGCATGGAGGTACTCCAGCTGGCTGACTGAGATCCTGAAAGAAGTCTAGGGTTAGAGTGAGATGTTGGCAGTTCTTGTTCATGGCTCAATTAGGGCAGAATTCAGGGAAAAGCAGAGAAGTCATTAGGAGAGCCTAGGTTCATAAAGATTCTAATCTCAAGAAGGACATGGGGTCAACAAGGGGGTCATGTTTGTGGCAACATGGGGACAAGACAGTGCAGGGACAGGGAGATGGAAGAGACAGGAATCAGGAAGAGACAGAATCAAAGGGCTGAGGGTGACCAGGAAGCTCAGGAGCCAAAGCATGAGCAGGGTGGGACTCATCTCAGCTGAACGTAAGAGCTGAAAATCAGATGTCTGTGTCTGAGCTTAGCTTGTTGACCCTCAACTCCCCTTGGAGGCAGTGGAGAGATGTAGCCAAGTGATGCCAGAATCAGGACAATGACAGACTGAACTGGAAAGGAAGTTTAAGTATAACTCTGCCACTCTACAGCTTCATATGATTTAACTCCCTCCTGATGTTATTTCATATACAGTCTTGTCTGATTTTTCAGCCTGCATTCCTTTAACTATAGTCACCTGTGCAAAAGGGCATTTGTAAGTCAGTTTAGGTTGGTACTGGTGTCACTGGTACTCATTTTCACATTTGACTCTTAAGAAAGAGTTGTAGTTTACTTTGCTCCATATTGTAGTGTAAATTTACTGCTTAAAACTCTATTTTACCTCAGTTTCTCAGCCTGAAACATTCACTTTGCTCTTATGTTCTGCCAGTGTCACCTTGATGTCCATCACCTGCAGTTGAAACTGTATCTTCCCTTTCCTCTTCTATTACTGTCTTTTCTACATTACTGTCCAGGTTGCATGGCTTGAAAAATAGTAGCCAGCCATCACTGTTACCACCGCTTGGCACCTTTCTAAGTACAGAAGGAAATAAAATATTGAGTGATAATAAGTGAAAATAAAACACAGAGTAGTATGGCAGACCACCAAAACTCAGAGGTTTTTGAATCACAGAGTTTCTTTCCTTGAACTATTTTCATTTCACAAGATCATCCATGTAACTACTGTGTAACCATGGGTATTAACAGGCCCATGGCTACTTAACACAACACGGAGCCTTTTTCATAGCATATTAATTTGGATGATCTCTGGCCAGTTGAAGCCACATCCTGTACATCTCTGCTGCGTCTGAATGCCATTCTGATGAACAGCAACAGAGTGAAAGAAACCAAGCAGCATGGGGCTGCTCCTCCATTTACTTAATGTATCCTCAATAACATTGCCCCTATAATATATGTCACCAATCTATACTTGATATAATTTTAGTGAGTGGTGCTGGAGCAAGCCCAAAAGCTAAAGCAGATCTTCGTGTAAAACAGGCAGCAGGAATAAATGAGGAGAAAGCTCACATGGGATGCAAAATGGAGAAGCGACTTGCAAGTTCAACTTTGCAACATTGACCTCACAACCTCAGGTCCACCAGAAAGACAAAGCGTCTCTGGGGAAAGAGTATTTCTGATGAATGAGTTGGGACTGCAGTGATGGGACTAAGGGAGTGGCTGGTTTCCCTCTGTAACTGCATCAACACCTTCTTTGGAAACAAGTTCTCCACTGCCTGCCCTGAAGTGCGTTGCTTTCTCCAATGCTGACAAGACCTCAAGCAGGGATGAGGTTAATAATCTGCCCTGGATGAATGGAGAACTTTGGCTGGAACTCAGGGTAAAAGAGCTAGATTATGATTTTGGAAGATGGGACAGGCAACTGCTGTTGGGAGCAAACTGTCCCAACACTGACCCCCTTTTGGTTTAAAACCTCTTTGCTGGGAAATTTAGCTGCCAGCAGCGGTGGAGAGGAAAGGGCCACATGAGTACATGGAAAACTGCTCCTTACTCTGTGTGAAGTTCCATGTGTAGCAGCTCAGTTCCACTACCAGGTAGCAATGGGAGGAAGCTAGTGCAAGCTGGAAGTCCTGCTGGGTTCCACGATTCAGGTCCACAGCTCAAGGTCCTCTTGTTGCTGAGCTTTTTCTGCATGTAATTCTAGAAAGAGCCTCTGGTAAAGGCAGTGTTCATCTCATTATCAATTAAATTTTCGTGACAGCCCTGCTAGGGCTCTTTAATTTCTTGTGTTAAAACAACAAATGAGATGACCCAACTGAAATCTCTAATAGGTATCATGGGTCAGTAATCATTCATTTGTTATAGTTCCTCTCACCCAAAGGACAGAGATGAAAATTTGTCCTCCTAATGGCAAGAGCTGTAAATTAGCTTTATTTCACCGTTAAATCTAGAGGCCTGAAAATTAGGATGACCAGCTTTTAGCTGGCAAGAAAATGTGTCAGCTCAAGGGATTTTCTGCATTAGGCAAATAGGCAGCTCATAATCACCCATTAAGCAGTCACAGTAGCTGTCTCCTGACATCCTTTGCTACTCCGAGTTGTGATTCTCCTGCTGCACTGAACATAGTGAAACTTTTCAAGTCTGATACCCGGTTCCAGGACAGTGACCCCAGCTCCACTTCTAGCCATGGGAGAGAAGCGGACATCTCTCATAGGTGCTGCACGCTAATTTAATCTTTCCCTGAAAATGGGGATGTTCGAGATAGGGATAATAAATTGCTCTGTAGAGGCACACCTTATCTCTGATATTAAGGGAGTCTCAGGTGAGTAGCTCAGATCTGAATATGTCAATCTTTTAGACATATACACTTAGGTGAGACAAATCCCACCCAAAATTTATCCAGCTGTTTGTCACAGGTGTTTCTTCTGCTAGGTAATGCTATCCGTCTCCTTGAAGGCTTTGCAAGCCCCGTGTGTCTAAAAGATATTATTCTCAGTTAGCATGGACTCGCTGTGGATTTGGAAATTGCAGGGTGAGCCGTCACTGCATGCTCATAGGGTGGAAAGGTGGGAAATGAAGGGTTTAAAAGGCAGCTGGAAGCTACGTTCGTAGGGGCATGAAGACTTATAGGTACCTAACGGCCTTTGCTGAGCAAGTAGCTGCTGGTGAAGCCAGCACTTGAAACACTTGAGTGGCTCCTCCTGGGAGTGTGGGTCTCTCTCTTGAAGCAGCTACACAAGGTATTCATGTCTTTGGTCTGACAATTTGCACAAAGCACCCCATCTGCTTGCTAAGCTTAGTCCCAAAGGTCTGCCCAGAGCTCCCCTGACCCTGTACAAAACCAGGAGGGGATGTCGTGTCCATCCTGACTGAGTCAAGTTGTCACAGGTGCTTGCAGTTTGTTGCAGCAAAGCCATGTTGTTCACCCCAAGTGATGTCCCACCAGGGAGAAGGGACTGAGCACTGGGTGGCGGAGCTGTGCCCTCTCTTGCACACATGTACCCTGGCCCAGGGAGCAAGTAGGCAACACTGCAACATGAGAGACAGGGAGCAGATCTTCCCTCGGTGTCCCATCCCTGAGCCACCATGATTCCTTCCTTCAGCCCTGGTGGCCCTTCGGGAAGAAGGAGAGAGATTTTTCCTCGGAAAGAAAGGCTGAAATGCCTTTTAGGTGATGAAATGAGTGGTGTGTCATCTAGTTCAATAACATGTCACACAGAGAACTCCATAAGAATCTCACTACCGAAAGCTGAAAATATGAAAAAAATAATAATCCACCCCACTCTCAAATCCTCAAAACCTATAAGTGTATCAGAATAGTTGTACAATTACTCACTTTTATGCTGTGCAAGATACAGCCAGATAAGTCTATAAGAACATGCATTAAGCTACCTGCATAGGGAGCACCTGGCTGAAATTAAAACATAAAAACTTCCTGCAAGACAAGTAAGTGTGTGAGGGGGGACATTAAGGTGCAAGAATGGCTTTGAATAACAAATGTGGCAACTCTGCCCCCTTTCTCCTACACTTGCACTGAAATAGGAAATGTTAGGATGGAGATCCGGAGAAATCAGTGCCAATAGAAAGAGCCTGTAGTGCTGCAGCCAGAGCTGCACAGCATACGCCAATGGATTTCCAGCAAAAGCCTCCCCAACTTAAAATAACTAGGCTCCAGGAGCTGCAGCTCTCCTGAGTGGCAGATCTTTCACCTCTGGATCCATGGTTCATGATTTCCCCATGAACAACCTTGTCAATCCCTTATATCCAACCAGTCAGCCTCAGCTCAGTGCGTGGTAAAATGATGGAGCAGATCCTCCTGTTGGAACATATGAAAGACAGGGTTGTGACTATAGACAGCCAACATGGCTTCACCAAGGACAAATTATGCCAGACCAATCTAGTAACCTTCTACAATGGAGTAACTGCATCAGTGGACAATGGAAGAACTATGGGTATCACCTACCTGGACTTCTGTAAGGCCTTTGATACAGTCCCCCACAACATTCTTACCTCTAAATTGGAGGCAGTTGGGTTAGATGGATGGACTGTTAGATGGATAAGAAATTGACTGGATGGCAGCATCTGAATACTTGCAGTCAATGGCTCAATATCCAGGTAGAAACCAGTAACAAGTGGTGTCCCACAAGGGCCCATAGTGGGACCAATAATATTTAATAACTTCATTGATGACATAGTGGGATTGTGTGCACCCTCAGCAAAGATTGCAGATGACATGAAGGTGAGAATTTCAGTTGATTCTCTTGAGGGAAAGGATGCCATCCAAAGGGATCTTGGCAAGTTTGAGAAGTGGGACCTTGTGACTCTCATGAATTTCAACATAGCCAAGTAGGTAGGGGCAACCCCCATATCAATACAGGCTGGGTGGTGAATGAATTGGGAGCCATTCTGTGGAGAAGGACTTCAGGATACTGGTGGATGAAAAGCTGGACATGAACAGGCAAGGTGTGCTTGTAGTCCAGAAAGCAAATCATATCCTGGGCTGTATAAAAAGCATGGTCAGGAGGTCAAGGGAGGTGATTCTCCCCCTCTGCTCTGCTCTCATGAGACCCCACCTGAAGGCCCACTTCCAGACCTGGGGTCCATGGTGCAGGAAAGACATGGACCTGTTGAAGAGGGTCCATAGGAGGGCCATGAAAATAGTCAGAGGGCTGGGATTCCTCTCCTATGAAGAAAGGCTGAGAGAGTTGTGGTTATTTATCCTGGAGAAGAGAAGGCTCTGGGGAGTCCTTATTGTGGCCTTTCAATATTGATAAAGGGGGCTGATAAAAAAAAGATGGAGAGACACTTTTTATGAGAGCCTGCAAGGGCTCGTGACAAGGGGTAACAGTTTTAAACTGAAAGAGGGTAGGTCTAGATTACACATAAGGAAGAAATTTTTTATTATGAGGATGGTGAGACATAGGAACAGGTTGCACAGAGGAGCTGTGGATGCACCACTCCTGAAAGTGTTCAAGGTCAGGTTAGATGAGACTTTGAGCAACCTGATCTAGTTGAAAGATGTCCCTACCCATGGCAGGGTGGTAGGACTAGATAATCTTCAAAGGGCCCTTCCAACTCCAACCATTCTGTGATTCCCTCTTGCTGGCGGCACACAATGTCAGAGTGGAAGTGCCAGCAGGCTGGAGGGTACTAGGGGATTCCCTCCCCAAAAGACCAATGCTGCAGGAGGGGCAGCGTGGAGACTGCCTCAGCCTCTCTTGGCTTGGGGAGACATTTTTGTCTCAGACCCGAGGCATTATGACAGGACAAGTTGGAAAAAAAACCATGCTGTTTTTCTCAGTGCTCTGCTCCTTTTGCGGGCAGAGCACTGCAAACTTGGAGGCTGTCAATACAGCACCTTTCTATAAACATGAATGTTAACTTAGAAGGTTGTTGGGTGCTTTTTTTTCTTCAACAAAACCCTTTAAACTTTCACTCTATTAATAGAGATAATTTTCTTGCTGTAGGTGGAACATTGTCTTCCCTGGCTAAGCTGAGCCTCCCTTTCTGTTCTTTCTTTCCACCTGCATCCTCTCCATGTGAAGAAAACTTCTAGAAGAACTATTCTTCAAGAATTTGAGGGGGAAGAAGAAGGAACAGGCTATGATTTGCACAAAATTAAAAGAAGAAGTATTTATGATATAAGCTAAATATTCCCACCGAAATGTCCCTTTCCTTACTGCAAAGAATATATCAATGAAACAGCAGCTTTCATTACACAGACTAAAAAAATAAATCCCCAGACTTGCAGTTTGGTTTTCATGCCCAAAGCTAATGCCTCGCATTGGTTTTCTGAATTGTTTTGCACGTTTTCCCCTTCCTTAAGATTGACGGCACAAACTCAAGACACACTTTCAGCTGACAGAATAATGGATTTTGCGTTGTGTCAGGGACCCTTTTTTCATTCAACACCACACTTACACTGCAGGTACATGGAGCAAGCACGAGCTGAAAGCTCAGGGCTGGGTCAAGAGTGGAGAAGGTGCAGGGATATGCAGGGAAAGGAGAGTTACTCTGAGCCTGGCACAGTTTATTTTCCCCTCTTCACTTCCTAATGCTCGTGAAAACTGAGCCTATGAAAGAAGGCAGGGAGCCAGCGTCAGCAGCACTGGGTGCCTTGTGCTCCCCTCCTGCTCCACATACTCTGCTGGGGTCTACCTGGCCTAGGCTTAATTGCTCATTATCCCGTGCTAGTTACAAGAGCAATGTGACATAGACTATAGAGCAAACCCTTGGCCAGGAGGTGTGTGTGGATGGGATTGCAGACACGAGTCCCACCAAGAGAGGTTGCAGGCTTGGCTCAGCAATCACCACCGCATCCCTTCTCTCCTTGCAGCAGGCCAGTAATGTTTGCTCTGGCCTTTGGCACTCCTGGAGTGCGTTTCTGAAAGAGCAGTTAGTAAATTTAAATGTCATATAATTGAGATAGCTGGAGGTTGCCTGATGGAAGGAAAGCATTTCGATTGTCTCAGGGTGGATTTGGTCTAATTATCTCAGATGACACCAGCAAATCTGCTCCTCTTGGAGACATGCTGTTACTGTAGTAACTTGTAAATGAATATCAGATGATGAGTTATTAAAGCCAGTGTGAACCGGAAAGTTTATGAGCACAGTGGGCAATAATTTCTTTTTTTTTCTCTTTTTTCTCTTTTCCACATTAATCTCTTCCTTAGTTTGAATGTAAAACACAAAATCAACAGGTCAGATATAGGCTCTTGTGAACTCTGCCTCCCCTATCAGACAGAGCAGATGCAGCCTGGAACTACTTTATAACTTCGCTTTTAATTAAAGCGTATAATGCACTTCGCACTTTGTTAACAGTCTTTATACAAAATACAAAGGGGATAAAGGATGAAGTGAATCTTCAGATAATTCTACATTTGGATTATCTCTTTTTACATATGCAGGCTGTTCACAACATCATCCAGAGACCCAACCAGCGTTGCCGCACGAGCGATCTGGTGATAGATAGGGATTACACCCTGCCCTTCTGGAGCAAGTGATGACAGTGTGTGCCCTGGCTTCCAATACTTGCCCTGTGTGGCCAAGTGGATGATATTCAAAGCCATCACCACTGCTTAAACAAGGCATAAAATCTTCCCCTGGTCAAAGAAGGTGGTGAACTTCTCCATGCCTCAGTGCCTCAGCAGTTGCAACGTAACATCCAATACTCTAGATGACAGATTGTTGTCACTGCGTTGTGCCCAGTCCTAAAATGCAGCAAAGGGAATTCAAGTAGCAAATCAGGTCCCAAGGGCATGTCCCACTATCCAGCCTGGCTTCTTTTGTATCTGTAGTGGCTAGAGCCCTTCTGCAAGGCTGAGCAGTCTGCCAGGAGGAGGTTCAGGGTCCCCCAGAACTGAAATGGAAAGGGAAATGGTCAGATTATCTCTAAAACACCAGAAGAGGAGGAAGCCCATGTATCTGATCTGCAGCTGCCCACCTTTTCCACCTCTGTTGCTGGTGGGTGGTAGCTCTAACTCAGGATCTGGGATCTGGGTTTGTTTCCAGTAGCCATTTGCACTTCAAAGAATATCCCTGTGGTAGAGACAGAGTCTGTCTCCACTCCCTCCACAGTCATGGTGGGGACAACAGATCCTGCACAACCAAAACAACCTCAATTCAGCTTCTTCCTTCAATGCCTCTTCAAAGGGCTTCAAATGGTACAGGCAAGAGCACCCTTGTGGTCTTCTCCTTGAGGAACAGAAGCAGTTTATTGTCTTCTATTGTTCCCCTTAGTTTGAAAAGGCCTTAAATATCCAGGAAGCCAATGTTTCTGTCAGGGCTTCTCAAACCCAAGTAATAGAGAGAAGAAAGGCAACATGGGGTGATGGTAGTGAGCATGGATGCAAGATAAACCTGCAGTGAGCAACGATGCTCCACAGTGAATCTGGTCCTATGTGTTCCCACGGTCATGATATCATTCTGTCTTTACTCAAAGCCAGGGTGCCTTTTTTCTCTTGTTACAGATATTAAAGCTGAGACTCATCATAGAATCATCTAGGTTGGAAGACAACTTTAAGATCATCGAATCCAACCATTAACCTTACACTTTAAAAAACACCACTAAACCATGTCCCTAGGCACCAGCTCTACCTGTCTTTTAAATCCTTCCAGGAATTGACCACCTCCCTGGGGAGCCTGTTCCAGTGCTTGATAACACTTTCAGGGAAGAAATTTTTCCTAATACCCATCCTAAACCTCTCCTGGAGCAACTTGATGCCAGTTCCTCTTGCTCTATCATTTATTACTTGGGATAAGACATGGACCCCCACCTCTCTGCAACCTTCTTTCAAGTAGTTGTATAGGATGATAAGGTCTCCCCCCAGCCTCCTTTTCTCCAGACTAGGCAACCTAAATTCCCTCAGCTGCTCCTCACAGGACTTGTGCCTTAGACCCCTCACCAGCTTTGTTGACCTCTCTGGACACTCTACAGAATCTCAATGCCTTTTTGTAGTGAGAGGCCCAAAACTGAGCACAGTAATCGAGATGTCTCTTTGATCTTAAAACTAACAGTCATGCTTGGTTAAGCCCTTGGAGCAGGCACAGGACCCTTACTCCAGAGCAGGTGATGTATATCAACTTGCCAACCTGCCAGACCTCCACAGGTCCAGATACTTCTAATTCATCCTTTTCATCTCTGTACTTTTCATTTATTTCAGCTAGCAAATAACTGTGCTAGGTGCTCCACAGGAGCTGCCCATGTGCATGGGTTTGCTTGTATCTACTCAGTGTATTTTATTCCTCAAAAAAAAAGGCACAGAAAGTGATGTCAGTTAGGATCCAGTAAACATAGGAACTAAACCAGGGTCATGTGTCTGCATGTCCATGACCCATCTGCAGCTTTGGCTGAGGGTCAGTGGGGTGGTGCATCTCCCATCACTCTGAAACATGTGAAGTTTTGGTGTCCTCCCACATGGGCTGGGAATGGTCCATCAAACTTGATTTTAAAGCAGGAGAACACAACCCTGCTCCACCCTGCTGCTGTCTATGCCTGAGTGATTCTAAAATAACATCTACAAGACTGAAACACTTTAGTATGGATCTTTTGCATATTTCATTATAATTAATTGTTTTCAATATATTGAAGAATGTCAAGTCTCTTGATATTTTTTGCTTGCACTTCAAGACTGCATGACAGTTTACACTGAAAACCCCAAGTTTTGAGAAGCAAGCAAGGGATTTTAATTTGAGAATAATGTCTTTCTTTCCATCTGGGATACATTTAAAATCCTGTACCATATTTTTGCTACATCTATTACTGCCAGAAAAAAACAATTTTTTTTTTCCAAAATACCTCTGAAAATATATTGCCTCATCTAAAATTTGAGTTCCTCTGACAGAACTGTGGTGCTACAGCATGGACACGTACTAAAGCACCATCTTCTTTGCATACTCAGAGGTGTGTAATTAGCATGAGGACAGCCATTAACACATCCTGTGCACTGTGTCACCAAGTCATGCCTGATTATGTTGCAAAGTGAGATTAGCAAAATGAGTTTGAGGTTGTCCTCTTGCTGTCATTTGATAGTAGGGAAAAAAAATCCTTCCACTGCCAAAGCTGCAACTAATATTCAGTACTTAAGAAATTCAACTGATGCATTCATAATGAATAGGATTTTGTGTAATCAAAATTTTAAATAAATCCCCAACATAAGTCCTGGCTTGGAGTTTTTAATTTTGTATATAGAAATACAGTTTTTAACAAAATAGGTTGAGGGTTGGGGTTTTTTTTTCCTTCCTTCTCTTTTCTTTCATCTGAAAGATTTACAAAATCTCATTAACATACTGAAAAATAGCAGAATATAAATTAAATGAAGAACGGGATTAAAAGACTTGCTAGTTTCTTCATGTCACCTTTATAGTTCTTTTGAACATCTGTCCCTGTGTGGTGGGTGTAAGTAACGTGGAGGCGGATGTTAGTGGGTGGCAAAGCTTTTATGAGGCAGAAAGAAGCTGAGAAACAGAAAATTATTGGAGGCAGTTTCCATACAGATGAGAAGAAGCAATCAGACCCTGAGAAGCCAGGGAAGAGGAAGAAGACAGTAGGAAAACTGAATATATGGCACATTTCATTGGCAAAGAAAATGCCGATTTGTTTCAACAGACACTCTGAATGTCGTCATGGAGCCTTCACCCAAATCATCCCAAAGCTGCAGGCCTGGGTCCCTCCTTGCCTGGGGAAATCTTTAGGTCAAAGCCAAAGTTTCAAAGTTCTCATGGCATGTTTCCAGGTTGCTCAGCTGCCTACGACTGACTGCATCCCTTGTTGTCTCTTGTGACATGGAGGGTGAAGGGGAATATGAGATAGGTGATGGCAGGTTAGCAAGCGGGTCCTGTAGCTGGGAAGAGCTGGACTCCACTCCTGCCTCTGCCTGGAAAGCCCTATATGATACTGGAGACCCATTTACAGCAAGCTGTTCCCAGATGGCTTCTAGTCAGTCCATCTCTGCTCCCGAGTTGCTCAATCTAAAGTCTTAGACCTGATTTGCTGATAGTTTAGTCACTTGTAGCTGCATCTAAGGTTAATGGAGGCTGGCTCTTGAAAATATCAAGTGTTCTAGGAGGCAATTGTACTATGAAAAATCAGGAGCTGTGTGATATAAGCAAGGCAACAAAATATGGTCAGTACACTTGGATCTTTAATCTCCCCATGTCTAAATTCCTTGACCCAAAACTGGGAAGTAATATTGCTGATGTACTACAGCTCAATATCGTAGGTATCAGCTAACAGATGTCTGTGATGAACAGAAACAGCCACAGCAATTTTCTCTCATAGAAGAAAAAATACTTGGCAAAATTAACTCTTCTCAGAGGCAATTTAAGAAAAAAATAATAAAATTGCAGTCTCAAATTTAGGATTGTTTTCAAAAGGACAGCAAAAGTAAGCTCATCATCAAAATGAATGGGCTTCTACCCCCCACAAAGCCCCACCATTTTTTAAATAAAAAATACACCAGGGTAGTTTAACCTGGACAAAACAAGGTGGTTTTCTCCACTGCATTATTCTTAGAAACATTTGAAACAGACCTCTAAGTGTTATGAGTCTAATATAAAAAATATGTGCATGCGTATTCATGTAAGTATATATTCAGTTGAATATTTCACTGAATTTTTAGAGTTGGAAGGGACCATAGAGATCATCCAGTTCAACTCCCCTGCTGAAGCAGGATTGCCTAGAGCTAGAGCATGTTACTCAGGACTGCATCCATGTGGGTCTTGAAAATCTCCAGAGAAGGGGACTCCATGACCTCCCTGGGCAGCCTGTTCCAGGGCTCTGTCACCCTCA
>JAOQGH010000001.1:175891734-175906406 GCA_025769975.1 Gallinago jamesoni | reverse complement strand
ATAAGGTCTCCCCTCAGCCTTCTCTTCTCCAGGCTAAAGAGTCCCAGCTCTCTCAGCCTTTCTTCATAAGGGAGATGAATATATATATTCTACAGTCAGCCTGAATCAGGTGTTATCCCAAACAACCTAAGTTTTACAAAGTTGTACGCAAATAGGAAGCTGGATCTCGGAGTGGGATTGGCCATATCAGGAGGCAGCGTTAGCACAGGTGGTGGGTTTGCAATGGGGGGAAGGGGGATGAGCACAACTCCTCTCAACCCTTGGTTCCCACCAGAGGACCTGTTGTGCTGCTGCGAACATGCACAGCTCCTACCAAGCCTCCTGTAACCCAGCCAAGAAAGCTGTGGCTGAGGAGGAAAGAGTTTGTGTCCACAGAAGGAGCAGATACAGGTTCCCTCTTGGGAGAAGGATTAGGTGACAGTGTCCCAGGGTATGTTAAAGATGGACAAGGGCAGAGAGAGAGTGCTCTCTGCTAGTTCAAGCTGGGTGGCATGTCCAATAGCTTTTTTTGTCATCTCTGCCATTTTTTGCATAACCCTGCTCAGAAGCTCTGCTGTGATAGCCATCAGATTACACCATTGACTTCCCCAAACAAATAGCCCAGCCCACGGGTGAATTAATGAGTGTTTGCAAAGTTGTGTGTGATAAAATGCAGCTGCACAGGTGTGAATTGTGTAGAAAAGGATGATTATTCACAGCACCTGCTTTGCTGTCAGAAACCCTTATTGACCAGGCAGCAAATGAGTCCTTGTCGTTACTCCTTGGGATGTTCTTGGCACTGTTCATAGATATGTAAAAGGCTGATTTTTTTTTGCACATTATATGCATTCCTGTAAGTAAAAGTATGAATGGGATATCCAGGTTCCTAGTATAATACCATGGAACACCGGAAAGTGCAGAAAGGTGACGTTTAACCTTCACTCAGAAGACCTGATCAGCGTTTGTCCTTCTACAATGTAGTGGTGCTTACTCACCTTTCTTTTACTCCAAGATCATCAGGGTATGGGTCCTCTCCCATGGGGTGGGAGGACTGGATTCAACCTTCCCTCACGGGTTTGCAGCAAGCAAATTCCCCATTTGCAAGTCAGGACTTTAATTGCAAGGCATTTGGCTGCTCAGGGCAGCAGCTGCCTTTGCTCCCCAGTTTGAAGCTGTGCCAACGTGTAGCAGAGAAGCAGGGCTTGAGGGATCTTGGTGTAGCTGGTGCCTGTGCCCCACAGTGCTGGGAGCTCAGTCAGCAGGGGTGCAATGTGGGTTACTGCCTTTGTTTCCATTATTTTTGCCACAGTTGACCTAAAGTCTTTGCTAGTTAAAATGCAAAAGGTCCCCCAGAGCATGAGGAGCAATACCAAAGCCCTCTCCTCCTGGGTGGATACCTCAGCTTTGCAGCTGTAGGCTCAGAGATGTACTTGTGTCTTCTCTACCTCTTGGAGATCTCTACCTCTTGCACCTACTCTTCAACTTTCCCCTGAATTTTCTATAAAGCCACTGGTGACTGGAGGTGTAATGATGATAAGGAGCCATGGATTCACATCTCTGTGTGAATAGACATCCATTTCTCTCTCCACGCTCTGTGTTGTCTCCGGTGCAGCAGGAGAAGCCCACAGTGGTACAGCTGTCTCATGACCGAAAGAGGGGTGCTTTTCTGCTCCTTGTCTAGAAACTGGTAAAACCTCTCTGGGTCTGCCACTGGGAAGGGTTTGGTCCTGGCTGCATGTAGAGAGCAGTGTCTGTGGGGATGTTCCTTCAGCATCTCTTGAGATGAAGTGAATTGCACTCCGGGGCTCTGCATGGGCTGTAAAAGGAGCTGATGTTCTTCAGAGTTAGCCACCTACTCATCAGATGTCAAAGTTAGAACAGATGAGTCACACCTAGAGTGGTTTGTTGCATTTTTAGCAGAAAGTCTGTAGAAAGGCTGGGGCAGGACTCAAAAACCCTGTGTCCCTGTCCCAGGTCCAAATATAACCTTTTTTTTTTTTTTTTCTTATAAGAAAAGCACCTTCTGTTTATAAATTGCTCTTTTCCAAATGACTTGTTCTTAAAAAGAATTACACTCTAATAAGCTGCATCATTAAAATGAAATTATCCTGTGAGCGGCAGAGCCTGGTTTCCTGCGGTTTGGTGTCTCATGGTGAGATTATCCTGCATCTAATGAGGTGCACTCTGGCTGAAGCCTTTTCTCCTCTTCATAAAGACGCTGTCTCATGTGAGTTCTCTGGTGTCTGTAATACATTTTGGGTCAAACTGCCATTGTTTAGGTTCTCTCCTATGTGACAATGTAATATTGCCCACATGGCAAGCTGTGCTTCCCTGGAGATGCAGGAGGGTCATACTTTGCTACCCTGCTGCCTCTTCTCACAAAACTGGTTGAAAATTAAAGCCTTTGAGACTTCTCTCACACAGGTGAATTTAACTGAAAGTGGCCAATAGGCTAAAAGATAATTAAGAATAATACTGGACTGATACAACAATATAATAAACCTAATTTCATTAGGAAATTGGCAATAAATGATGGAAAGTAAATACCGGAGCAGATTAAATATGGAAAAAAATGTTCATAAATATTTATCCAAGCATTTAAATGCACTCAAGGTGATCATTTTATGCCCATTTTGCATTTCAACTTTAGAGGTTCAATTCACAGCCATGTGAAAGACCAACAAGGGCACAAGTACCCCAGTAGTTACACTCATAGCTCAAAAGTAAAAGTAAAATAAGTTTTCTGTGAGACTCTTCTTCAGAGACAGAGAATTTTTAAACATTTCCTTCAGAATATTACAAAATTTAACATTTAGAAACAGGAATGTTGAATAATTCAGAAACCAGATTTTGAAGATGATTCTCACCTAGTCAGAGAATAAAAATAGATCATGTGGTTTGTGCTGGATTTCCAGAATTTTCAATAAACCTGAACCTGAACAAAGTCACACCAAAAATCCTTTGCTGAAAGGATTCATGGAAATGTTTCAAAAATATGAGGCATTAAAGAGATATCTCAATTGTTTGCACACACATGAAACAAATTGCAAATGAAGGAAACGAGAGATACATTGAATAAATTGATCATCCTAATTTATTTTTCCAGTTTGTGGGCCATAGAAACGTGCTTATCATAAAGTTATTTTTGAAGATACTTATATTTTCTTACCTTGGATACAGTTTAGATGGATGAGCTACCATTGCTCTCCATGCCTATCAAATTAGGAAAATGCATTTCTAAATTCAATTACATCCTCAGTGGAAATGGTTTCTCTGACTCTGGTAATCTTTGGAGAGGAATTATACACAGTCTATAAAGCTTCACATTTCAAAACCTAATTTTGAATGTTATTCAAGAGGTTAATTTAAGATTCATCTTCCTAAAGAGGAGTTAAATAAAACTGATAGAAGGCTGAAACTTGTCGAGTGGTTGAGAGGTTTATCAGCATGTGAGTATGAGTTCATTAGTTTTAATTAGTATAATCACTAATGTTGCATTAACAGTTTGGTGAGAGAAAGTAATTGCTCACACCCACTGTATTAGATTGGGAGATTAGAATTCATTTTATGAGGCAATTAACATTTCAGGGATTTTTTAAAAGGCTTTTACGATCTGCCATTGCAGTAGCCTCCTTCACCAAAAAGAGTTTAAATTAACCATAACTTTCATCTTAATGGGATGCAAAAATTAATGTAGAATTAAGTGTGAACCAGCAATCCCACTGCGATAAGCAAGCAGCTAAAGCCACAAACCTCGATTAGTGTATAATGACCTGTTTTATTTCCCAGACAATGATAGTCATTTATCTGTCCTCAATTCATTATCTTCTTGGAAAGTTTATATTCTTGAATTTTATACAGCAAAACAAATAAAATATGAGGAAGGGAAAAGTCAAACAGTCCTATTGAAGTCATAATTCTCCAAAGAAAAAGCTTCAAGGTTCAATAACAGGACTTAAATAGTCAATTATTCTTCATATTAAATGTCAGGGGAAGAAGAAACAGCTCCCTTTGATACTCAATGCCTTGGGAAGAACTATGAATATCACAGCAGCTTCAATCACAACCCTGCTTTGCCCATCAGGCCCCTTGGCAGCTACTGACAGAAAGAGAATGGAGATCCAGGACTTTCTCATCCTGGTTGGCAAGAAAGTCCTCATATTCTGTGAGCTGGGAGAGCTGACCCAAGAGATTGCCTTCCAAAATATCCTGGAAAGCAAAAGTGAAAGTTCTGGTAGGGAAAAACTGCTTGCAGTAAGAATGCTTGCTCTCGCGTCAAGGCTGTAACGAAAGACATCACGGCGTCCATAGAGAGATGACACAATTCACTGTTTGTAACATATCTGACACCCATTGTACTAGATGCCTCAGCCCAGGAAAGACATGGACCTGTTGGAGCAACTCCAGAGGAGGGCTCTGGAGAGAGAGGCCTCCAGGGAGACCTTACAGCAGCCTTTCAATACTTAAAAGGGACCTACAGGAAAGATGGGGACAAACATTTTAGCAGGGCCTGTTGCAGTAGGACAAGGGGCAGTGACTTTAAACTAAAAGAGGGAAGATTTAGACTTGATATAAGGAAGACTTTTTTTACAATGAGGGTGGTGAAACACTGGCACAGGTTGCCCACAGATGTGATAGATGTCCCATCCTTGGAAACATTCACAGTTAGGTTGGAAGAGGCTCTGAGCAAGATGATGTCGTGGAAGATGTCCCTGCTTATTGCAGTGTGGTTGGACTAGATGACTTTTAAAGATCCCTTCCAACCCAAACTATTCTGTGATTCCATGACTCCATGGTTCTATGATGTTATGATTCTATGATTATACTTGTCCCTGGTTAAAACAAATCTGTGTTCAAAAATAGCTGAATAAAGCAGACATGGGGCAGTGTCTCAGGAATTACATCAAATATTCCTAAAACCTATGTTAAAGCAAAATGTAGATATATATATACATATGTGAGTGTGTGTATACCCTTCATTCGTATAGTCCTTATAAGCATCTCCAAAGGAATTCAGGGGCAGACATTGTCCCCTTACATTTAAGGACCTAAAATTTAAATGCAACTAGACAGATTATACCTGTCACAGACAGATTGCCTTAATCACTCTGGCAGCATCCCGTGCCACCTTTAGGAGGTGAATTACTCCTGCTAAGATCTGAATCCACCACTGGGAAGGGCTGCCTCCCTCTATTGACTGCAGAGGCAATCCAAGGTAACCAGGTTTCCTTCTCGGGTGGCTGAAGTAAATGCTTAAAATTGGGTAGGATGAATCACAACCGGCGTGCCTGTGCCTTAGGGTTTGTCTATGCCCTGAGCTATTGCAAAGAGCCATTACTCTTCCTGAGCAGCCTTACGTGTGAATACACTTTTGGTTGAATAAGACTCACTCATTTCTCTTCAACAACATGGGCTTGGCAGAGGTAGAGTGGTTTTCTTCCTAGTCCTCACGTGGAATCCTCCTGCAAGAGCTGCTGTCTTTTCAGCTAGCTGCCCTACCTCAATCCAATTTACTTGTATATACATTTTAGTATAAAAATGCCCTAAATTTGCCATCCATCCACCTTTGAGAGACATTTAAGATTTATGAAGGTAAATGCATCAATTAAGCACAAATACATTGACAAAAAAAAATAAAGGAAGGCATACACAATAAAAACTGACTATTATTTCACAAATTATGGGTGTTATAAAGCATATTGTTTTGGGAAAAATGCTTGTATTTGCCAGTGTGTTTCATTAAAGAATAATAAAGCTATACATATTTCATTTCCTTGTTCTGAGCGGCAAGAGCCTTAACTATATAACATGCCCCATGCCGTCTGTCCTTGCTTTGTTGGGCTTTTTTTTTTCTTTTTAATCAGATTTTCCCCCCCAAACTAATGAAATCGCTCTTTAAACCCATACATCACTTTCATTTGAAGTGACTTATCATGGCTCAAGTGGTTTCTCTCTTCTCCTGTAGAACATGGCAATTGCCAGCATCTTCTGCTGCGCAGATCCAGTCCTGGATCGCCCCTGATCTCAGCCTGGTTTCAGCAGTGCCTGGTGTCCCCACTGGTGCTGTTTTGGGTGGGGTAATCTGGTGACCACTGTCTGCTGGGTCTGCACCTTGCATATCTGCACCGGTTCCTTGTCCACCTGCTATCACGTTGTAATTTCTCTCTTCTTGTAGTATGCACCGACCCGCTGTGCAGCTGGGCAGACGTCCGTGGAGCAAGGTGTCCTTCCTCCCTGCCACCACCATGAAGCAGTACACGACCCACAGCTGGTTCCCTGCACATGCCCTCTCTTCTCCTGCCCATGGGAAGGGCACCTGGAGGTGGTGGTGTCCCACCTGAGGCAGACCCACCGCATCAACATCCTTCAGGGGGCAGAGATTGTCTTCCTGGCCACGGACATGCACCTGCCCGCCCCCACGGACTGGATCATCATGCACTCTTGCCTTGGCCACCAGTTTTTGCTGGTACTCAGGAAGCAGGAGAAGTATGAAGGCCATCCCCAGTTCTTTGCTACAATGATGCTGATCGGTACGCCAACCCAAGCCGACAACTTCACCTACCGGCTGGAGCTCAACAGGAACCAGAGGCGCCTTAAGTGGGAGGCGACCCCCAGGTCGGTACTGGAGTGTGTTGACTCTGTCATTTCTGACGGGGATTGCCTTGTGCTGAACACTTCCCTGGCTCAGCTCTTTTCCGACAATGGGAGCCTAGCGATAGGAATTGCAATAACCACCAGCAAAGTTCACAACGCTGAAGATGAAATGTGAGGAGGGAGAGGAAGAAGAGGAGGAGGAGGAACGACAGTGCTCTAGCTGCCTTGTGAGAGCCAGAACTTATGGACTTTTTGGGGGGGTCTCAGGTCTTTTATGGTATTTAGTACTCATCCACAGTGGGCATTATGTAAACATTCTGTGGTTACGGTCTCTGTGTAATGTATTTACCATTTTGTTAATACAATTTTATGAGAAATTTTAAAGAGGCTAATCAATTTATTGTTGCCCTCCAGCAACACTGAAACAACAGCTTTCTCCTGAAAATGCCACCCAGGGTTACTTATAGAAACGTTTGGTCCGATCATGGGAGACACATGCAAATGTGTTTCCCTCATCATCTGCTTAATTGCCTGGTATTAAGGAAGCAACTGTGCCTGGCAAAAGGTAAAGTATTCCACTGAGGGACAAGATGACCCAGGCTTCCAAACTAGCAATAGTGATTTCACTCTTGCACTGTGGTCACAACTAAGCCTCAAGGAGTTTGCATTTTCAGAGCTCCCTTCAGCTTCTGAGAAAGCAACCTTCACCACCCAGTGAGAAGTGAAACCCTCAGAAGAAAAAGTCACCACCTCCACTGAGCTGGGGTCTGGGAAGCCTCATCCTGAGTTAAATCGGGGATGACAGGTAGTGGGTAGTCGCTGTGAGCGTGGTTAAATCTCACTCTTGTATCATGATGGGCAGTGAAATGCTTGCTGGATGGCCTGGTGCCAGGATAGGTTTCGGCCATTGGGACATTCACCATTTTAGCTGCTATTTCCTTAAGTATCCAGAAAAAGATTTTCAGAAAATAAAGTACCAGGACATCCCTAAGTTAGGTACTGGTCTTGCTACTGAATTCTGTGCCCCTTAGACTCTCAAGTGTGTGACTGAATATTGATTTAAAACAATGCAGCTGGAATACCTGTGTGCAAATTGGCTACGAGGTTTCAAATGCTTTCCTTTAAAAATAACCTTTTTTTTTTTAATTATTATTCCATACACTTTGAGGGTAGCAATGGCCCCTTTCTTCTGGTGAGGGTGTTTCACAGACAGTGATGGTCACAAGAAGGCACAGGTTTCTCGAAGAGCTTCTCTCCTTGGGGAGAGTCAGAGGCGGGTGCTGGCCATCTCCTGACACTCGGTCCCACCTGCAGTCAGGCAGATGTTTCCAACAATAGCAGTGAAATCCCACCACAGTAGAGGATGTATTGAAGGAGTGGGCTCTACAGTGCATGTGATACACAAGAAGCGTGGGAAATTGTCTTTTCCTGTTTTCCCTCCTGCCCATGTGTGGCTGTGGCCTGGCTGCTCCTGAATGCTTTTTGAAAGACATCTGGCTGGTTGGGTCGGTTAGTAGCAAGAGAGACTGAGGGTCATTCCTTGAGTCCCTTGGCAAACCAAGAAAGGGTGGGAAGTGAACTAAGAACATAGGAAGTTAAGAACAAGCGAGTGCTTCAAAAGTCACCTCACTGTAGCTACCTTTGGGTCAGAAAACGCACTGATGCTAATCTCTCCCACCTGCTGCTCTCCTGGGAATTATTATAAATGACACATGAAGTAAAACAAATTGCAATTTTTCTGAGATAGATGCTACGCAGGTAATGCCTTCTGAGTTGCAGATGCACCTTGACTCCTTACCTGGGCTTTCATAGCAGGTCAGTGCTCAGAGAGGAGCTGGAGTCTCTTCAGGCTGCTCATGATCACACCAGCTGAGGTCTGAAGAAGTCTCAGTCCTTCCAAGATTATGCTGGGACATACTTTCACAGCTGTCTCACCTTTGAATTTGGGGGGCCAGGAAGGCATGCTGGTTTGCAGTGCTTCACTGAGACATGCAGGCTTCAGAGTGGCTTGCTCTTTTCCTGCGACGTTAAATATTCAGAACCAACAACTGTTGTCCTTTCCTTAAATGATAGCAATAAATAAATCATTGGCATTTTTGTGGACTGAAACTGGCTTCTCCAGTTCCTCTGACAAATATTCCACTACCAAATTAAAACAAAGCAAAGGCAATAAAACCCCAATAAAACCAATTCTTCTAGCTTAAACCTCCTGAGCTCTTTGTATATTGTGGTAGAGACCTAACATAATGCTGCTTTTGTTGCCTGATGATTCTAGGAGGATACATATCCCTCAGATATTTACTTATTCCCTCTTTCTAGTTGTCATCTTTTGTTCTTGAAATATCCACTGAAATGAAGAATGTGCTATTGGCATTTTGGGGCGTGCTGCTTGCCAAAGGACCAGTATATTCCTGGCAAGATGAGTATGACAGCAACGGTTCTGTCCATCCCTTGCCCGCATGCTGGTTTTCTGGTTTTGATAGGTTGGAAGGCACAGCAGAAATGTGACCTCCCCGATATGGACCTCCTCACATACCATGTGTCCTTCTCCCAGAGCTTTCTCATGACCACACCAACAGTTCAGTCTTTCCTTTTCCTTCCCAGTCTTCCCCCTCATTTTGTGGCCACCCTTCTCAGACTATTCTCAAGCTCTCAACCTATATTTCACCCTTTGGCTTGCAGAGACCAAGGAGATTTTTGCCTCCTCCCACTTTTGCCTCTTGGGTGCCATTGCTTAAATTGTTCTCGCTGCTCTTTGCAGCCAACCAAATAACCTCCTGGCTTGGCTCTGTCCACAGCTGCAAACCCCCAGCTCTAACAGGGGTTTCAGAAAACCAGGTACATTGGAAAATCTGCCCAATAAGACTCCCGATACAGAAATGGAGGACACAGAAAGGAGATAAGGGTCATTAAACCCAGCCTTTGTAAGCATCTCAACATAAAACTCAAATGTTTAAGAGTGTATTTAAGGATTTGCTACTATAGAAGACATTCTAATTTTGCCATAATTTAAAGCCTATGAGCAACCCTTCACCGCCATAAAGCAAAGGTGAAGCAAATATTCTGCATGGTGGGACATAAATTCTAAAAAACTGGCAAGTAGGATCAACAATGAAATTCTATTTACATGCACTCTTTCAGTGCCCATAATAAAGCACTTTCTACAGCTCTCTACTCGTGATTGAAAGACAGCCATAACCTGGCTTCACAAATTTGGCCTGAAATTGGGCCCTGTAGAATTCATTTTGTATTCTACTATTTTGCGTCTTTACAGGGTATTATACCCAGTCACTCCAAATTCCTTCCAAAAAATGTGAATAAAACAGCTTTACATCTCTTTGAAGTAAGGAAGTACCCTTCATTAGGTGCAGCAGAAAATGAGGTCTTGCAGAATGGCCACGCATGTATTGCAAAATTCTGTTTTCCTTCCTACCTGAGAGCAGTGGTCCCTCTTTGTTTTATTTTTTTACATAGATGAAATGGTGGGTTATTTTATAGTTTTTACATATCTATGTTCATGGATGGATTTTCTTGTACCTAGATTAGTAAATTGCAACAATAATTTCATCAGTCTGAGCCAGACGGATTGCTACCAGACCCACTAGAAAACCTACTTTGGTTCTTCTGCACCATCCATCAGACACAGTGTGAATGTTAATGTCAGATCTGCAGTAAAACAGCATTAGTGCTTTCAGCTCAATCCCATTATGAATTAAGCTCACATCATACATCCATGACGCCTTATAAATCAGCTGAAAGCATCCCGACTCTCATCATCTTGAAGATGACAAAGAATTTTGCTGTGCCAGTGTCAGCCAGAGGGCTTGCTGAGAAGTAGGGCAGTAGTCCTCTTCCCACTGCACTCATCTCACATCCTCCAATTCATATCATCCTTCACAAACACAGGCCAGTAAGCAACTGAAGAAAGGAGGGATGGTAAATTCTGGACATGGAAAGGGTGATAACAAACTGAATGGTTTACAATAAATTTCCGGATACTGCTGCCTGGCTCTCTCTTTCGGGCATCAGAGGAATGAAACCCGATTGACATTACTGTAGCATAGGTGATTTATCTGCTTTTCTAGCCCATACCACACCTGAAAAACACTTTAATCAGAAAAGAGTCTGCCAGAACAGACTCAGAGACGTATTTCTGCTCCAACTGGATCAGAAGCACCTTCTCACATGGAGGAGTTGCAGCTTCTGAACTGTTCAGACACAAGCCTAAGTTTTTAAACCCTTTTTTTTTTTCTTTCTAATCTAATTAGCTCTGCATGCTCACACTGAGTGAAGGGTGGAAAACAAGGATTGCCACATGTATCATCACCAGAACTATTCACATAAAAAGGTGATTTATCTTCTACAGAGATGAACCTGCAGAAAATGAGGAGGTTTCACAGCAGGGTAGCACAGAGCATCACCTGCAAGCTCCAGAGTCATACACATATACTGACATACACTGAGGGCAGAGTTCAACCTCTGGACAGAAACATTACTCAACAGAAACCACTTGGAGGGAGGTCACAGCAGGGGCTGTCAGGAAAATAGCAAACCAGTGGGGAGCTGAGGCTCTGTGCAGAGACTTCTCTCTTCACATCAGCACCTTCCAACCAGCAAAAGGGTGGCTCACCTACTGGGACCCCTATCTTGGGACCAGTGCAGAGAAGATCAGCCCTTGGCACTGTGGGTCTGTGTGTTGATGGCCCTGACTTTGCCTAGTGAGTTACAGACACCCAGACCCAATCCTGTCCCACGGCTTACCTGGTTTTGGTAGGTACCCAGCTACCTGCAGATTCCAGTGGTTCCTCCAAGCCCTGGCACCCAACAGTTTTCTTGTCTTTCACCTGCATAGGTCCCACCAAGGTAGGAAATAATTTGCTGAAAACCATCCAAAAAAATTTGGGCAGAATATCAAATTAAACCTATACCTCTTACCCTTGATTAGGACTATGATCATTCTCTCTTCACAAAGGCAATAGACTAATGCATAGCTCTTTTATCTTCCTTTGGGCTCAGCCCCTCCAGAACAGGCACATGAAGGATTAGCAGGCACTGATCATCTTCAAGAGAAGGATGAAGACTAGCATCCATTGCAAAGATGGCTGTTCTCACAGTACTTTCACAAAGGGGTGCCAGGCTCCAGGAAAGAGCCTAAGAAACCTTAATGGGAGGCAAATGGGAAACACCAATTGCAAAGCCTGCTGTCCTTTGACTAAAATGAGCTTTATATCTTTCAGGGACTGAAAATCCTCCTGAGACATTGCCTATCTGAATACATCACTTAATCTTGTAGAGAGCCCCAGGACTGAGGGGTTCTTGCTGTTAGAAATTGCATCAAGAAACCTTATTGAAGATAAATGGCTTTGAACTTTCATGGCAACAGTGATGAACTGCTTCAGCATCCATGTGGTGCAGGCTGAAAAATGAGAGCTTTTAGATACAGAAATAAACTTATTCAAATGCAAACGTGAGATGTGGGGCAGAGTTGCCAGGTGATCCTAAAAGCACTTTCCTTATTGCCGCAGACTGGATGTCTGCATAGCAAGAGTCACCTCACTGCCAGTCAGGTCCTATTGGCTGAAGTTCAAGAGAAAATCAGATTTTCTTCCTTTCTTTACTAAGGGAGAGAAACCAGCCTAGAAAGGACTTTTCTTTTCAGACTGGACTGCCTGGCCAGCAGACTATGGGGAAAGTGCTACGTCTCCAGCCTGTTCAGGGTGAATCCAGAGTTGCAAGTACAACCTATGTAGACACTTTCTTCTACAATCCCTACTTCAACTGTTGAAGATAACAGCTGTCTGAAAGTCTTGAAGCCTTTGATGACTTTAAGACTGTTCTCTAAAATCTACTAATATCAACTTTTAGGCCGAGATGGTTTTAGGGCATGAGCAATGAAGCTCCACCAAGGCTCTGCTAGGTTATTAGTGTGTGTGCATGGGAGGGACACAGGAAAGTCCTATGTCTTTGCCTCTGCCTTTCACAGCAGGAGCTCTTGATACACCTGCAGGGATCGGTTTGGGTCTCTCCTAATAAACTGTGCCAAATCTCTGAATCATTGACCTGGATGCCACCAGTTCTAGAGAAGTTCCATCCAACAGCAGCCAAAATCACTGGGAGTGCCTACCTTAGCTTTGAGAATTAAAACAGGATCTTGCACAGAAACATTAGGCTTTTTCATATCTCCATCAGGTGGCTTCTGTTTAGGGATATGGGTTCCTCTCTGGCTTCTGACAATGACAGTAGGTTACTGTACCTTCCACAAAAGGGTCCTGATCCCCAGAAAGTCCTCTGGGAACTACAGTAATATAAATGAATGATAGTATAATATACCAACATAAAATAATAATGCAGTGAGGCCTTTTAGGGCTGATAACATCTTTTAAGGTAACAACTGAAAGGGAACATTACTCAAAAGGAGCTTCAGGTGATGCCTGTGCTTTTGCCTTATTGAGATGTGGAAGAAGATATCCAGAAGAGTGACAGATCCAGGGCTACCCTGATTACTCAAAGAAATGCTGAACTGAAAAAAATTAAATAGGAGAGACCTGAGTGAAGCAGAAATATATTGCTGTTGCCTCTGGGCAGCAGTTTCGTGTGACATGTGTCCTTGGAAAAGGATTTCCAGTAGGCAGAGAGGGTTGAACTTCAGCATGTCACAGCCACTACTCTGTCACTTCCAGAGTTTTCGCAAGAAATACTTAACTGGGAATGTTATAAAAAAAAAAGAAGAGTATAAATATTCACTGAATGGTGTGACCAGTGTGAGAGCTGCCAAGGAGATTTATCCAGTCTCCTCTGGTTAAGCCTCCACATGCTTCCTCTGCTGGATTGGCAGAAGATAGGGACAGCCCCAGGTCAGAGGAGGACTGGCTGCATTCCTGACAGCCTGTAAATTGTTGTTGCTGTTGTACAGTGATTGAGTGTGATAACTCCTGCATTGAAAACTGGCAGAGATTAAACCTGGGCCCTCCAGCAGAGTATATCTGTACCGGCTGGTGTTGACAGCCAGGCTGTGGGTTATGGCAAGCTCAATGGTCCTATAGCTTGTGATGCAGAACTGACAAATGTTGACTGGTGCTTACATATATACTGGGAAGTCATGTTGAAAAAACATTCCTGCATGAGATATGTCTTTAGTGTACTGAGGATAAGCACTTAATCACATTGTCTGTGCTGTATCTAGGTCTCATGTCACCCATGTCTCCTGATTACTCTTCTCTCAGCTGGAAACCTGGAGGAACCAGAATTCAATCACCAGCCATGCAGGTTTCCATGCTACTGAGGCCAGCACAGAAGCACAGAAGCACCATGGGGATGTCCATCCTGGAGGGCTCACTCCAAATCACACAGACCCAAAGGCTGAGTCTTAGCTTCAGAGACCCTCAATCCAGAGAGAAACAGAGAATTTTTGTCTGCAAAACAAACTTCTCTTCATTAGAGAAAATGCCATAGAATCATGGAATGGTTAGACTTGGAAGGGACCTTAAAGATCATCAAGTGCCAACCCCCCTGCCATGGGCAGGGACACCTCCCACTAGAGCAGGTTGCTCAGAGCCCCATCCAGCCTGGTCTGGAACACTTCCAGGGATAGGCCAACAACTCCATGGATGGGGCAATGATTCATGAAGTTTCCCAATGCAGTGTTGGTGCCAATTCCCATTCATACTTGATGGCTATCATCAGGTCATATGGGCCACACTTTGGCCTCTTTGTTCCTCAGTGACTGACACGACTGTTCTTCTGTGTAGGTACAGTGTAGCTCTTCTCCAGACTTGATGATGGGTGCAGGCTTGCTGCAGAAGCCCCAACTGCACCATTCAGCCACAAGGTCGGAGTGAGCCTTTCCAGCCTTAGACCTGTAAAGCAGTTGCATTGACGCTGCATTGCCATGAGGTCCATGATCTGACTACAGATGAGCCAACACAAGCATCAGAAGCCATCCTGCCATAACAGACCACTTTGCCAGGTTAAGTCACTTGCTCAACCAATGATGGGCCAGCTGCCCACCCTGGAGACAAATTAACAGAATCACAGAGTCACAGAATCACCTAGGTTGGAAGGGACCTTTTAAGATCATCTAGTCCAACCAATGAAAAAAC
>JAOQGH010000001.1:175868802-175879525 GCA_025769975.1 Gallinago jamesoni | reverse complement strand
AAGTTCCACTCAAATATGAGGAAAAACTTCTTCACAGTGAGGGTGACAGAGCCCTGGAACAGGCTGCCCAGGGAGGTTATGGAGTGCCCTTCTCTGGAGATCTTCATGACCCACTTGGATGCAGTCCTGAGTGATGTGCTCTAGGCATTCCTGATTTAACAGGGGAGTTGGACTAGATGATCTCTAGAGGTCTCTTCCAACTCTGACAATTCCATGATTCCATGATATATATAATTGTGTAGTCTGAGCTCCTTCACAAAATTAAGGGCCATTTGATTTCACAAAGTATTCTCACACAGCACTCAAAACTCCTCACTGAGCTATGGCCTGTGTTTTAGGAGGACATCCAATTGCTTTCTGAGGTCATCGGTGAGAAAACAAGAGGGTATCCAGGAGGGTTGTTGTTTATGGTGCCCTCTTCTTTAGTACCGGTCATGCTGTTGCAGCAAAAGTAAACTTAAGCCCTGTCAGGCTGAAATGATTTGTCAATGTGGTGTGCAGTGCTCCCTCCCCACTGTTAGGCCCCTCTCAGACCAATGCGGGGGAGGGGGGGGGGAGGGCTTTAGCAGGCCAAATTCCAGGAAATATGCTATTAGCTGAGATTTTCTTGCGTTTATGTTTATGGGGTTTTTTTTTGGCGTGGGTTTTTTTGTTTTGGTTTGTTTTGGTTTTTTCACCTTGGATTTAAAAAGGCTAAAGTGAAAACTGGAAGCCAAACCTTTGTGCCTGAACTGCAGTGACTGGAATACCACGGGGGTAGCTCTGACCACCTAGAAACCTTAATACCCAGGAAATCAAGCGGACACCTCTAACGTTCAGAAATCACTGGAGTGACCCTCCGTCGTTTTCTTTTCCCTGGTGGGTTTATTATGCCATTTGCTTTTGTTTGTTTTCTTTCCAGCATACTGTGAAATTTAAAAGTAGAGTTCTACTCTGAGGGGAAAGGGGTGCAAGAGGTGTTATAAATGTCCCGGTTTGAGGTAAAACCGAACCAATTTTGTGTTCTGTAATTTTACATTTTAGTTAGGCCTCTTCTAACTCTCTGAAGTTAACGGCACATTGTGGAGAAAACTGCTCGTTCTCAGGATGATAAGGCCAATGTTTGTGCTAAATGCCAAGGAATGGTGAGCAGAGAGGCCCGTGCTTATACTTATTGCTATAACATCCAAGGTCAGCCAATTTTTGTTATTTGCCCCTTAGAGGGTTGGAAATGGAAAAATGTAGAGGAGTCACACCTGTGGGGAGGAGCAAACAGGAGAGGTGACCAAACCTGACCAACTGGGGTATTCCACCCCATCTGCCCCATGCTCAGTATAAAAGCTGAGGGATCAAAGGGTCAGATCTCTTCTTCTCTTCCTACGACAGCTGAAGTCCGAAGAGGACCCTGTCTGTTCATCTGCCTTTGATCCTGATCTGTGTGTTCCTGACTCCAGAGCTGGAATCCAGTTCCCATCCGTTGCTGAGTTCAGTCTGGGACTTCCCCAGTGCCTGCCAGTGATGGGACTGTCATCCTGGGAGCTTGATACGGTTTTGTATATGTTGTATCCATTTCATTATTTTCTTGTTTTTAATTTATTTTAATATGAATTCTTCATTAAAGTAGTTTAGTACATTCTAAACTTCGGTATCTCCTTATCTCTTCTAAACTTGTGTATCTCCTCTCCTGGGGGGGGGGGGTGGGGTGGGGAGAGAGGGAAAGGGCCATCTGTCGGTCCGGTTGCAGTGATTTCGGCTGAAATCACAACAATAAGTTATCTGAGCTGCTAAAGCAGGAGGGGAAAAAAAAATCAGCAAATATATTGTTTGTCACCTGCCCTTTAAAGTGGAACGTATGTCTCTGAAAGCTGCACCGTATCACAAGGAACCTTCAATGCCATTTGCAGTATTGCTTCAAGCTTGGCTGCTCGCAACTTAATTCCTCCAACAGTTCCTGCCTAAAAGCAAATTGCGTATTAAGGAATAACATGGCAAACATGGATCAGGCAGAAACCCTTTTCAGCATCAGCAGTAGCATTGGTCCGAGAAGCAAACGGTAACGGTGGGGCTGTACAGAGCTCTCCCCTCCCAGTGCCCGCAGAGGCCAAAGGCATCCAGCATCCGTGAGTCGCTGACTCATGGCCGTTTCCTTCCTACCTCTCCTGAGAGTTTTACTTTAGTGAAACGTCATCCCGCAGGGTTTCACTTCAGTCATTGTCACAGACAATGCAAGAACTCTTTGGTCATTTTTCTTTCATCTTCCGTTTCGCCAGCTGAATTTTCTCTGGACTAAACTTGTTCACTTTAGGTGCTAGTTCAGCAGAGTACTTAAAACATGCATTTAATGCTCAATGGATTATTAGTAGAATGGTTTGTAAACATTTTCAGGATGGAAAAACGTGTCTGTGCTAAAGCTATCTCTTCCTCTAGTGAGGGGAAATAAATGATAGTGTAGAACCTCTTCGATTTTTTGCCGCCATCAGCTTTTCTCTAAGCAGAAAGCTGGACTTTGCAGCAACAAATCTTATAGCACAAGAAATCAGAGATCTTTCACCCAGCTTCATAGTTAAAAATGTAGATGTTTGTGTCTAAGCCCATTAATGTGGCTTCCTTTATAGCCAAGGAAATAAGCACTCATAGAGTGCTGTCACTGGTCCCCTCTGAAGGCAGTGGTGAGAAAACACCTTCAGCTCTGGAGACCCTCATGGCAGTCATAACTGCTCCCCACAGCCTTCCTCAAGGGTAAGCCTATTTTTCCCTTAAAACTTGAAAATCTTGAGTTTTCAGCTTTGAGCTCAAGCTGTTTCTTTCTTCAGTGAAAAACTGAAGCCGTTTGCTGATAATGGCAGCACTTCTTCCTTTGGAATCCATTTGAAAGAGTCAGGTAGTGCTACCAAGCTGTTCAGCTCATGAGATTTATTTGTGTTTTCAGCACACTTTTAAGCTTCCAAGTGCCATGTAAGTATTATTGGGACCGTGTTTTCAAGTCTGTCCATCACCCGCTTGATTGCTGCCTACCTGAGCTTATTGCTATCCTTTGTAAACATCCACAAAACTTGTCTTGTGAGAGGTCATTACATGTTCATTCCCAGACACCTTTAAAGGATCTGGAAATGAATTATAAAAATTTCCATATATATGTGTCTGTGTATATGTGCATGTGTCTGTGCGAATGTGCATGTGTCTGTGCATGTGTATATATGACTTATACATTTTAGATGCACATATATGAATACATGGAATAACTTGGAGTTGTATTAGAAACTGGTGATCCAGAAAAAAAATTAACCAGGCATGAATTGTGCCTCTTCACCTTCATTTTACCCCTGGAATGTATATTTGCATGACAGCTTTGTTTCCACTGTTGCTGCCTGTGTTAGTGACATCTCAGCCTGTTGCAACAATAGATGTGGGATGAGGAGGTCACGGCGCTGAGGAACCAAGAAGGCTCCTGTCTCCTTGAGTGACCAGGACATCTCCCACCGCGTGTTTCTTGGGGTATTTACTGGTTAACATGTATACTGGTTAGCTTAATAGCAGGAGAGCCAGAGGCCAGGCAGAAAGGAAAGACATAGCTGTAGGTGAACAATCTACCAGTGAACAAGAACATCCCACAGCGATGCTTGAGCTCTGGGAGAGGCTGCCGTGGTGTTGCAGCCCAAGTCCCAGGGCTCATTTCTCAAAGGCTGGGCTCGGCAGACAGTTAAGTCATTTTCTGCAGAGCAAGGAGCAGTTGTCAAGGAGCCTGGCCCCCTTCCAGGGCATGTCAAACTCTAAGGTAAGATGGGCAGGTCTTCAGACTGTTTTGCATGTGTTTAAATCCCTTTCCTGGAGACTCTGTGACCAGGGATATCTTTTATTAAATCACTGTAAAAAAAATTACTAGGCAGCTGCATTTTGGTCTCCGCCTTCACCTCATCTCTCCCAGAACAAGAGGATGGCCCCTGCCCCTCTGTCATAGCCACCGGGCTGGGAGTTCTAGCCATGAGGGTGACCAGCAGCTCCCTCCCTGCCCCTCTCCCTTCCTTTGCCTCCTTTCTCTATTGAAAACTGTGTGTCGCCTTCCAGAAAAGAAGTGGAGGAGCGTGGAGCTGTTACTTAGTGCTGTTATGGTGGGAGGCTTGAGGGTCTCAAAAGAAGGAGTGGATGAGGTAAAGAATTGAGGACCAATGGTTGACACCCCAGGAGGGTGCAAGCCTTGGGAAAGGGGCTTGTCATCAAGTCCTTCACCTAAATCCCTCACAAACCCTGCAAACTGCTTCTTGCAGGGCCAGAACTAATATGCCTTTTTGCTTTAAGGAGGAAAGAATCCTTGCAATCCATACAGGATCTCACTACTCCAACTTTTCTAACGTGACATCTCCCTTTTAATGGAGAACTCAGCTGGGTACAGACAACCACAAAGGACTTGAGCTATACCTCTTTCTCCTAAACATTTATTCAGAGAAATTAGCACAGGTCCATGTCTGAGCAAGTCTGTCCTGCTGAGACCTAAGAAAGAGGTTTAAAAGGAGGAGGCACAGCCCTCTACCACAATACAGTTCTGAGCTACAGCTACACCAAGTTCCAGGGTGTGGGAACAACAGCCCTATGGCTGCATCCATCCTACATATTTGCCCCAAGTTGCAGTGGTAGAAATCTCAAAGCTAAATTACTAAGAGGAAACATTTCAAACGGAGCAAGGCTTGGCCCTTCCTCTTGCCTTGGTGACATTTTTCACCTGTAAAAATTGCACCTCCCTGTTTGCACTTGCAAAACACCTCCCCGTGCGCTTGCATCTCTCCCCACTCCCCTTTGCTCCATCAAATAGCTTGGTTTTTGATCCCAGGTGGAAAGAGCCCGTGCAAGTTGCTAGGCTGACCTTCTGAAAACAAGGCCTTGAATTACTCCTCTCTTGTATTTAACTTCCGATTTACCATATGGTAGGAAGATAAATTAGATAGGTTAATTAGGAAGCCCTGGAATCCTGTTCATCATTGTGCTGCGCAATCATAGATGCATCTTGCCTTTAGGACCCTGAATATGCTGACATGTAGACTTTTCTGCATGCCAGCCTCACAGCATCTCCATCACAATAAAGGAACGGGAGGGGGAGATGGTTGGAGTAGCCAAGCAAATCAGGAAAAACAACCAGCTAAATTGAGTGCTTTCTAATCTAATGCATTTAAGTCATACTCAATAAAGCTTGCCAACAATCCCCGGGCCTCTCTGCTGCAAAGATCACAGAGGCATCTGATTAGAATAACACGTGTCTTCTAAAAATCCTCTTTTAAAAAGATTTTCAGTCTGGATAGGCAACACATAATGAATGGGAAATGTCCCTTTGAGAGCGTGGGGTGGAGGTGCCTTTCACCAAGCCCACCCGGCATCGGGAGTCCTACTGCTCCCTGCCCGCTGCAAGCTGGAAAAGCCATCAGCTATGGCAAGTTATCCCTTTCTTGCCAAAAGTAAACAAATGGAACAGAAATAGCCCTGATCAGCCCTGCATTCAGGTAATTCAGGATTCCTGAAAGCAGTTTTGGGCTGGAGATCCAAGCCCAGTTTTAGATACCAGCAAAAGCAGTCACACATCCAAGGGTCCCCGTGAGCCTCATCCCTCAGAAAAGTATTGATTTCAAGATGTATGTGATAGGATTTACAGTAACTTCTGTCAGGTAAGGCTGTTAGACTTTAGGAAACAGGAGTGGGCAAGGATTTGTGGAGGGATTAGGAATATGGTGAGGAAATAGATAATCATGGTGTCACAGCATGGGCACATTGCAAATCTGTGACATTGGCTGTCAAGAGGAGAGGAACACAAATATATTTTGAAGACTAATAGAAGTTTTGCATCTGAATCTTGTAAAAACCAGGCCAGATGAAACCTTTATTATATGTTGTAAAGGAGTACAGATTATGCATCACATGCTTTGTTTCTGGATGATTATTTGCCTGGAGAAGAGCAACTCCATGGACTGTGTGCATCCACGCTCTATCTGTGTTCGTTTCCAGGAGGAGTGTGAGCTTTCCTTTTGAATAACAGCTGGTGTCTGTGACAGAAAATAGTACTTTCTTGGGCAGTTTTTGTCAATGTAATGCTCTAGCTCTGGAGACGTTCTCTAGCAGGGTCACTTGTTACTTCCCCCTTGCCATCTTAGCAGAGCACATCAGCCTGGATAATGTCACGAATGAGGTGTCCAATTTTCTTGAGGAAAGTTGTTTTTGTGTTTTTTATTTCACATGTGGCAGTAGAGCCAAGAAACCCCTCAAGTTCTCTCAGACTGCACCTGAGCAAAGCTTTGCTTGCAGCAACGGTGTTTAATGCACCTTCCCCTATTATAGTCCAGCTTCCCCAGACTGCTGGTATCTTTCCAGCCTGGGAGTATTAGAGAATATGTGATGAATAAGATGTTTCTGTCCAAGACATGCCTATAAGTGGTAGAAGAGCCAATTCACATGGGGTAGAAAGGGAGGGATGGGTGGATATTCAAGGAAGGATCCATATTGGCCTTCAGAGCCTCATCCAGCAATAGGCAGGGCAGCAATGCTGAACACAACAAAGTTCAGGGCCCCTTCCTACCATGTCCTCCTCAGAGGTCACTCTTGCCTCATCAGAGCTCTGTCTCCGGCTTTGTGGGGTGGGATAACCTCCCTTGTCTAATCTGGCTGCACCTGTGACAGCTGGGGATGTGGGAGGTGATCAAAGCTACATGGCCTTCTAATTTCTTGCCCAACAACCACATCAGTGGAAAATCCAGTTGAAGATGAAAGCCTAAGATAGCTGAGAAAATGTACAGTCAAAAGCTACTTGCTGCATACTGATGTATGGGGAGAGCCCATAATATCAGCCACATTCTTCAGTTTTATCTACAGTCCCCACAAACTCATACTTTCTTTGGAAAATCAAGTGGAATGAGGACATAGCTTCTGATATCCAATGCCTGGAGAACCACTGAGCTGTCTCAGATTTGCAAACACATTTAAATTGAGCAATAAACCATCCTTGAAACTTGGTGACGGGCTCCGCTTATATTTGCTCTGGTAAAAAGGTTTCAATGCAGCATTAATGCACACTGGTTTTACTGGGAATTAGCATGGCATATGGTATTTTGTTGTACCAACAATTAGGTATTTACAGTCACGCAATTTTACGCCTAAGGCTAGCTTCCGCCAAGCAGTAAGGGTTTGCACATATGGTGCAGATTTCCTATAAACAAGGAGCTTAGGTGGAATAGCAAAGCACTAGTTTTCATTCAAGTCTTATAGCACCTTGAAGAATCATAATTTCTCTTTGCTTGTTCCATCTCAGGGGTGTACAGCAATGCACTGCCTCTAATCATTCCCTACAGTGTGCCCCATGGAAAATAACTTTTCCATTCTCTTTATGGAATTAAACTAGCACTGTTACAAGTCCTTCTTCAGGATGTTAAAGGATATATATAAGGAAAGCATTTCTGATCTCCAGCTGAGACACACACAGTTTTATACTTCCAGTATAAGTGTTCCAATCCCCTGCTTGCTTTTTTGTTGAGCACTCTTTTGCAGTGCCCATGAAATCTCTGATTATTTAAAATAGCTAAAAATAGCTATGGGTTAAGAGCACTTGAACCTTTTCATACTCTTCAAAGAGTAATTTAGAAAACCTCACAGGGTTCATCATCCTGTTCCTGATCAGTATAATCTTTTACATCATTGGCGGTGGAGTACCAGCTAGACCAAGGCAAGATGACTACTGACAAGTAAGCTGTTGAAATAAAAAGATATTAAGCAAAAGTCTTGGGCGTTGATCAGTAATGACCTTCATCAGCTAAAATGTTTTGTATTTTAAGTGAATTAATGAGCTATAATTATTAGTGATCCTGGAGACAGTGATCAGATAAAGCATTTTGCATAATTCAAACAGTATAACACAAATGGAACCACTGTTTGTCTCAAACAATCAGACAAGGTCCCTTTTGTTGTAATTAAGTGTTATCAACTTCCTTGCTTCTTAAAATGTGCTTCTCACTGTATACTTTGATGTCCTCATGCCACCACCCCGTCACTATTTATGGCACAGTCACATCTGCCATAGCAATGGAGGTTTTGAAAATGTTTTACCTGACTTTTAACAGATGGATGTTAATGGGATATTTATTTACAGAATAAAATTAAATCGAAGCTGAATCTTAATGCACAATTTACATAATCAGCTTTGTTCTGAGCTGGTGAGCTGTTTTTCCCAACACTTGGGACCCTTCAGTCACAGCTGCATCAAAGAAACAGCCACTGAGAATGGAGATTAAACAATTTCCTAAAGCTAGAAGTCTTGATGAGAATCTATTATTCCATATTAGAATCCTATAATTTCTCCAGACACTGCCATAAGATCAAAGATGTATGTTAGAGCTTTGGCATAGCCCGTGATCAAAAGGAAGATGTTCGATTTGCATTTAGAGAACATTTCTATCAATTATATTTTTCTAAAAATCTGGAAGTTCTGCAATTTTACCTTTTGCGCACAAAACAACAACAACAAAAAAATAGCAACTATTAACCCAGAGGCACAGAAAAGCTGAAAAGCTAAAATGCATATATTTATAATGAGTTTGGTGAGATTTGGTTGTGCTGCTTATGTGATCTGTCTATGATCCTCCATCCTGCTGATGCTCAGCTCAGCTGGAGTTTTGCCATGTCCTTCAAGGAGTGTGGGACAGAACCCTCAGATGTAATGCTGAAAACCTGCTCAGTGGTTAAATCCCTAACTCCAAGGCTGGGTGAATGGCTGTGAGCCACTGGGATCAGGCTGGGGAGCTGATGTCAGGTTCAGGAAACTAGCTTTTTCTTTTTGCCTACCAGGAGAAAGAGACAAGTGACCTCTGCCAAGTCACAAAAGCTCCCCATCTCGTGGAATCACAGAATGTTATGGGGTTGGAAGGGACCTCTGGAGGTCATCTAGTCCAACCCCCCTGCCAAAGCAGGTCTGCTTAGAGCAGGTTGCACAGGAACATGTCCAGGTGGATTTTGAATATCTCCAGAGAAGGAGGCTCCACCACCTCTCTGGGCAACCTGTTCCAGTGCTCTTCCAACCTCAAAGAAAAGAAGTTCCTCCTCATGTTTAGATGGAACTTCCTATGTTCAAGTTTGTGCCCATTTCCTCCTGTCCTGTCACTGGGCACCACTGAAAAAAGACTGGTCCCATCCTCTTGACACTCACCCTTTAAGTATTTATAGGTGTTGAGCAGATCTCCCGTCAGTCTTCTCCAGAGTAAAAAGACCCAATTCCCTCAGCCTTTCCTCATAAGAGAGATGTTCTAGTCCCCTAATCATCTTTGTAAACCTTTGCTGTACCCTCTCCAGCAGTTCTCCTTTTCCTTCAGTATCCTTTGGGGTGTTGCCTGGGCAAATGCATTAAAGGATGAGACCATGTCTCAGGCCTGGGCTCTTCCCACTTAACCTTGGCCACTCCAGGCTCTCTGCAGCCAGCAGGGAAAGATCTGCATCCCTGGAGAGGGTCTCTCTGGCCAGCCTGCCTTCCTACATCTGTTGCAGAAGTTACGTCAGGTGGCCATGGGTCTCAATTACTGCTTTCATTTAAGTGCTTCCAACTAGGGTGGAATGTCCTTTGAATGCTGAATGCCACTTTGAAAAATGCAGTAGTGTTTTAAAGCTGTCTGCTTTAAGCCAGCCACCAGCTTCTGTTGAAAACAATTTCTTCATGCACCTTACCTGAAGAGTTGCTCCCCCCTTCTTGGCACGTCACTGCATGAATACTGTGAGGAGTCTGTGCTCGAATTTGAATACCAAAATAAAAGAAGCTGACTGGTGCTGTTTCAGCACAAATGTTGCGTGAACAACATCCACCACCTCCTGCATTTAAAAGTACACTTATGGCTAATTCCTTGCTGAACTGGGACCGACACTGGAAGGACCAGACCGGGCTGCTAAGAATCCCAACAACAGCATGCACCACCACGGAGAACATGAGTTTTGGCCAATGCCACAGCTTCTGAAGCACATCACCAACTTCATGGAATCACAAGCAAAACTCTGAGAAAACTGTTTTCAGCAGTTAACAGGAGCAAGCCAGGGCTCAAGAAGGATCAGAAAACACTTTAAAAAAAATCCTAAATTGCAATTTAGGGTCGTGAGGATATGGTGGGGCTACTAAGACAAGTGTGAAAAGCCAGGGTGGGTGTTATATGAAGACAGTACAAAAGCAGCTGTATTAGCCTGCCTAATAAGAAACGAGAACAGGAAAGTCAGCATTTGCACAGAGCCCAGCTACAGGCAATAATCCAATTTACAGGGAAGCAAGAGGCTGATGGTGACCTTGCCAAAAATCCAGGTTTCCAAAAATAGTACTGACAAATGAGTAGTGCAAAAATAACGACCTAATCAGCAACAATAAGAAGGAGAATGACAGAAAGTTTGTCTTTCTGCAGAAGGTAAATTATGCACCATAAGAATGACATCCACCCATTTCAAACCAGAACAGTTATCAGTTTCCAGGAACTTGTACATCAGTGAATAGACTAGGAAAAATAATTAAGCTTATTCTGTTTTTTTTCCAAAACCTACCTAAATGTTATGATAATGAACAAGCTGTTCCTGTAAATACCCACTGCTGCATTTTCCCTCCTTTGGTACTTCAAATAGGTTGCAAAAGCTGTGAGCCTAGCCCCCCCCCACCAGCACCTACTCTGGATCATAGAATCACAGAATCACAGAATCACCTAGGTTGGAAGGGACCTTTTAAGATCATCTAGTCCAACCAATAAAAAAAAAC
>JAOQGH010000001.1:175841646-175868702 GCA_025769975.1 Gallinago jamesoni | reverse complement strand
GCCTCACCAGTGCTGAGTACAGGGGGACGATCACCTCCCGGGTCCTACTCACCACACTGTTCTTGATACAGGCCAGGTTGAAGACGAGAATGATGGATACTGTCATGGCTCCCACTGAAGTGGTCAGTGCCACTTGCTGGGGTCATGGAGCAAAGCAGAGAATGGTCACTGTCCCCATGAAGTACTGTGGCACTAAGCAGGCCACTCAGTCAAATCTCACCTCTCGTGCCCTCAACATTGAGTAACAGATCAAGCAATACTCACATAGACCAACCAATACTTGTGATCATCTGCCTTTCTGCCATCACCCAGAAGTGATCCTCCACTGTTGGCACCAACTCGGCCTGTTTTGTAACCAAATAAGTGCGGACTGGAGATGTGGTACCTTCTGGAATTATGAGAGTTTTCTTGGCACACACTGCTCTGAAAGATTAAGTGCTGGGCAGTCATTATGGGCATTGTTATCTCAGCACATGACAGGCTTGAAAAACCTTTAAGGCACAAGGCAGTTGAGCTTCTCTATGAGAGATGCAAAAAACACACTGGGTATAGACTTTTTTTGTAACCAGGAAGGTCAAAGACCCAAAGCAGTGACCAAAGCATGAAGGGCTCACAAAACCTAATTCCCTCCAGGCACATCATTAGCTTTCAGGAGAAGTAGCCTGAAGATCCCCTGAGGATCCTAGATGCAATTCCCGACAGTTAAGTTCTGGCCAAACTAACTCAATTTTATTCACAAGGTAATAATTTCCCTGCACAATGGAGGGATCTGAGTCAGCTGCTTAATGAAGGTATCTGACAGAAAGCCAAGCCAGGGACTGGAACCAGTAGCACACACTTCCGAGCCTGTGCCACTTCACCATCTGGTGAAGCACCTCCTCTGCTCGGAACTGCCAAGACCCTCCCTCAGAGAGCAGGATATGTCCCTTCTAACTCAGGGAGCACCAAACTGAATGTCTAAATTGGAGCTCATTGACCTCAAAGCAATTCTAGAGATAAGCAGTTGGTGACTCAGCCCATCCTAAAATGCTTGTCTAAGACAGGTCAGATAAATCACAGCCTGAAGGTGTCCATTTCTTCCTACAGACTAGAAAGGAAGCCCAGGGTGACTAGCTGATATCTGGATGCCCTGTCCTGGGAGGACACCTGACATTAGGTGAGATGACACCTCCCAAGCACCTGGTGAAAAGCTGCATGTCTGTGTGTCTTTCCTGCACATGTACAGGGACAAGCTAGGAATCAGTGCCCTGACCACTGGCAAAGGAACGGTTTATTTCTTCTAACAGAACACAAACTACTTTGTTAAAATATGGACACACAACCAAAGCTTGTCACTACTGCTACTCCTCTTCAGAGCTGGGCATTAGAGTCTTCGCAGACCCCCTCCTGACTCTAAACAAGTATTATGTTAAAACACAGTGAGGGAGACTGCTAGGAGAAAAGGATTGTGTCTGAAGGCACAGAAGCACGAACATGTTTCCCAGCACGGGTCTGATGTGTTTATCTATATATAGTTGTAATCCTGTCATCAAGCAGGAGCAACTTGCTGGGCATCCTTCTATTAATGGACATCATCCCTCCTCTTCTCACCTGGTCCTTACACATGCAGCCCTCCCTGCACCACTGACAGCCAGCTCTTTACCTTCTACCATGAGAGAAGATTTGCCTCAGCATCTTGAAGTCCTAACAACAGCAAAAAATACCCCTTACTTTAAGCTTCTGAAGTAAATAGTTATCACTGGTAATTGGCCTGGTGTCGTCTGAGAGTAATACGAGTTGAAAGATAATTCATCTTTTAGGTAATTTGGTGCCAAATCACTTAGAGACCTATAAACCAGAGTGACAACCTGCTTCTTGGGTCCTGTTGCAAGAGGTAAACCCCATCACAACCTTCCCTTTGCTTTACAATAATGCTCCTACAATTGCTCTGCAGAAGTCTCCTTCTGCCTGTCTTGTTAGATTACCTGAAGATTCCTGTATTCTGCCCACAGACTGAGACAAATTGCACTGCATCAGGGATGTCCAAGGCAGAGCAAAACGTGTTTCCAGACACTCTGGCCACACAACTGAGACTAGACCTGATTTTCATCAGCAGGTGAATTTTCTTTCAGGAGTGAACTATAAATAAGACACTAAGCAGTCTTTCCTATACACGCTGCATCCTAAAAGTGCCATTTATCAGCTAATAATGCTCTCACTTGAAATCAGTAGGATTATTCAAGTGTACCAAAACAAGGCAATTTGAGAAGAATTAAGCCTAATTAAGGTACAAAATGTTGGAGGTAATTTACAAATAACCAAGACGGAAGGGGACATGCTGTTCTGGTGGGCAATATTTGCTTTATGGTTCCGTTATGCTCTGAGGCAAGAGACAGATTCTCTTCTGAGGCGAAGCTTTAAACAAGCGAAGAGGCAACAACTTAAGTGGGAATGTGGGACTGGGAAAAGGAAAGAGCAGAATGGATATATATGGTGCATACAGTGAGTTTTTTGGTGTCCCACTGTCTTTCCTGGGCCTGTTTCATCTGGGAGGCTACATTTTCCATGATCCACTCCTTACACTTTATGAGAGGGAAGGCTGGGGCATGGCAAAAGACACAGTTCAGCCATTTAACTTGGCCAGCCATAAGAAAGAAAGGGACCACTAAAGATTCAAATTCATCTCACAGTTGGGATCCTCCTTTTCATCCCTCCGAAAAGTATGGCCAACAGAAGTGTGAAAAACATCAATTATCTTTTGAAAATCTAGGCCTTATTGTCAGAAACTTTGAAAACAAATGCTGAAAAATATATTTTCCTGACACTAGGCAAATTCATGACAGTCACGCACATTGTACAATCAGAAGGTGAAATACATCTAAGTAATGTAAAAAAGTTTCAGAATAACACAACGTTCCTCAGATATCTTCAGGCTCTACTGGGATTTTATTAGGTTCCCTGAAACAAGGAGAGAAGCTTTCCAAGTAATTGGACTAACAGGCCTTAGCACCAAGCTTTACACCTCTCCAGTTACCAGCTCAGTTACCAGCTTCTGCCCTGCCTCTTCATACACTGGGGAAGTGATGGCAATGAGTTCTTTTTCCAACACTTCCATTTGAACCCTGATGTCTGTCACAGTGTTTTTCACAGCATTCAATTGCATCTTCAATTCATTATAATCTTCTTGGAAGGATCTGCTCACATTGTAGAGAGTGGGACAGCCCTGTTCCTCCCCAAGTAGGTGGTTCTCTTTCAGGAAGATGTCAAGGAGTAGGTATAATTCCTGGAGAGCGCAGACAATTTCATGCTCACTCTGCATACTTGGGGAAGACTTGATATTATTCTGGGTTGGAGTGGTGCTTTCTTCTTTATCTTCATGTTCCTGCCAGGGACCTAGGCCAGGGTTACCTTCTTCCACAGCTGTGATGGAGTCAGTATCCTGCTGAAGATCTGAGCTGGCACCCTTGCTCTCTTCATGGACTCTGGTGGGTTTTTCATCTTTCCAAATGATGGGGACTGTTTTATTCTCCTGCTGGAAATCCTGTGAGACTCTGTTCTTTTCTTGGACCACCTGGAGAGCTTTGTGTCCTGGGCTGATCGGAAAGCCTACGTTCCTCTCTTGGAAGAATGGGAATGCTTTATTTTCCTTTTGGAGGCTTTGCTGAATGGCATCACTGTAAATAACCTGGACAGCTCTATTCCTTGGCTGGAGACATTGTAGAGATTTGTTTTCTTCCCAGAGCATCCTGTTCTCAATCCGGAGGACTTGGTTTTCCTCCCAGAGAGTTCTGTTCTCCTCCCAGATGCTCCACTCATTCCGTGCCTTCTTGCTAAAGAGTTTCCGTTGGGAAGCAATGGGTGGCTGGCAGCAGACCTCATTCACCCATTTACCGTCCACAAAGACAAACATGTCATCCCTCAGTTTCATCCGGGGGGCGATATATTCTATCTCGGGCTCTGTACACTGGTTCGTTAGATCAAAAGCAGACATGGCCTTTCTGTAGTGATTTGAGGAAGACTGTGGGAAAAGGCTTCTTCCAGGCCTCTTGCAAGAGGCCACTGGCAAGGAGTAGGTGACACAGCAGGGGTGGAGGAGCTTGATCTAGAACTGAAAGAACAGGCAATACAAATATGCAGAGTTACTGCCAAAATTCAAGGTCAGAATTAAAGTCCATTGAAGGACAAGAACAAGCTAATAAATCAGTACCCACAGTCAAGTCTGTTGCTTCTTTGACTCTGGAAAGTAGGAAATACACCAGAAACGCAGTTTATAGAAGCTGAGAAAATTGACATTGGTAGATAAAGCAGCTCTATGGCTGCACCACAAACTTTGATGGAAAATCTGGACTCTCCTTCTACCTCTCTATCTCATTTTTACAGACACATAAGAGGGTAAGATGCAAAAGTGTTTTGCACCTCAGAATAGCCTATTCCCAACTGAGTGACAAATGAATTAAAAATCTTTATGAGGCTGAAACCACTTTTCAGAAGAAAACATTTTTAAAGGACGACAGTGAGAAACTAGCCTCAAGAGCAGCTTTTTCTTGTTAACAATCAGTAGCCTTTGTTAACAGGACACCACAAAAATGTGGTCGCATTTGTGCTTTTTAATCTTAAAATCCACAGAACTGTGAACAGCAAGAGCTGTGAACTGTACAATATGCACAAATAATTAAAAATCCAAACCTCAGCCCTGGAACATTGGGACTAGGAGAGCTCTGTTGTTCTTTGCATGTCTTTCTTATAAGTTCCCATCACCATGGTCCAAAAACTGTCACAACCCATAAGTAATGCTCCATGTTTCCTTCTATTTTTTCCCTGATCATTCTTTTCTTTATACCCTTTGATAGCTCTATTATTTTTCTTGCTTTCTAGGCTTGCAATAGTAATTGCTCATCTCTTTCTTGCAGTCTATCTGCTTCTTTTTCACATCACCAGAAAACTCATCTCTTTAAAATCCACACTGCTGGGCTGTACCTCCAGTGCTTCTCATTTCAGTCACAGAAGCCTCAGACTTATCTGTTCAACACTCTTCCTTCTTTCCTTCCCTCTGCCCAAAATGTTGCTGCTTAAATCACCTTCTACTCATAAGTAAACCTGGGCAAGTGAAGGATTTCAGTCTTCTTACATGAATGAAAGAAAAAAAGTCCAAAAAAAGAGTGGCCTATACCAAAGAAAATCTTATTTTCTGCAGCTTTTTACCATAATTAAATTTGTGTGATTTTTAAGATGTAGTCATTTGAGCTGAGGCTGAACAATATTTATAACCAAATTGTTAGAATTTTTCAGGCTTCTGCACAGTGTTTCTAACAGCACAATTGGGCCTTTTTCTAGTATTATAAAAGAAGTTGCCCATCAGATTTTGCCAAGGTATGTCCCTTTCCCCCCCTCAGATCCCTCAGTTGCTCTCCCATTCCTTGTGAAACCCAGTTCTGCTTTTCTGTCGGGGAGGAGAGCTTTATCATCATGAATTTTTCCCCCGTGTCTCTGCCCCAAGCATCAGGCATGGAGTGACAACCATGCACAAGCTCTTCATACCCCCCAGCTCTGCCATCACATTGTGCACCCCCTTCCCCCTTTTTGCCCCTTCCTTTCCAAAACCTGCCACTGCCCCCTTTCCCTGCCACTCCCACCCCACAGCACTGCCTCTCTGGGCTGGGCTCCTCCAGCTTACTTCCAAGAACCAGTATCCATAGATTTTTCCTTTGCTTGCTTCCCAAGTTTGTCCGAAAACTCAGAAAGTTATTGATCACATTAAAAATCCAACATCCCTTAATGCAGAAGAGGGCAATTACAGTATAAGTCTGCTTGCAGTAACACTTGATTTAACTACAATAGGGTCTTCTTCGGACTTTCAAGGTTTTCTCCTGCATCACCATTTGGCTTATCTCACATCAAAGTCATGTTTTCACAACATTGTTCCTCTGCTAAAAAGGATTTCCTCCAAAACTTTTTTTTTCCACTTATGCCATATTAAGAACAGTACATCGCTCCCTCTCTTGCACTCTCTCCCTCACAGCCTCACCAACCCATCCCATTCCCTCTGGACATCCCAGTCCCAGAATTTCCACCATCAGCCCCAGAATGGGTAGGTAAATCAGCCACAGGGGAAACTGGTGCCTAAATATCCAGATGAGAAGCAGAAGACATGCAGCATCCTAAGCCCAGTGCTTACCATGCCACTGCTTACCATGGGCAGGCAGCTAGAGTTGATAAAGTCACTTATATTTAAAGTGTTTATGTGGCAAGTTTTCAGGATAAACAGAAACGTATAATATATACAGCATTGAAGGACGTTGTCTTGGGGACAATTAAGTTTGACAGCATCTCTGTCAGCTCTTTTGCACTGCAGGGGAGACATCAACCCAGGCTTCAGAGGAGCGCTTCCACTACTCCCACCTCCCATATTGTTTCCCTTTATCTCTGAGCTAAATAATCCTGGGAAATGCTGGGCAGCCGGGGGTGGACGGGCAGGGCAGCCGGACAGGGGGAAATCACAAAAAATCCAGCCAAGCTGGGCAATCTGGCAGCGCTAAATGACACTTCGGTGTGGACTCACCTGCTCTCCGGGGCTAATGGTCTTCCCTCTCCCTGCACTCCTGCCAAGCAGCTTGATCTGAAGTCCTGCTGCTGCCAGGGTGTCCGGGGCAGCGCGGGTGGCAACAGGGGACAGAGGGGACCCACTGTGATGCGAGCGCTGGCAGGGACCTCCCCCTAGAACCAGCCCCCCAAGCTCCTGCCCGGGGACTGTGAGGTCTTGCGCATCCTCCTTGTACAACCCACTTCTGCACTCCTTCCCTGCTGGCCTCCAAGGACTGTCTTTGCTTTTTCCCAGCGTTGTGGTTTTTTGGGTTATTTCTCATGGAAATGACCTTTCTGGTAGTTCAGCTCTCATGCCCTTTCCTGAACCCAGACTTCCCGGTCTGCCTTTGATGCTCATAACTGAGAGCAATTTGGATGGATTCTTTCTCCCTCGCACACCCTTAAATCGAATTTTGTTTTTATTCCAAATCTTTGAATTATATTTGTTGCTGAACTGATATTGACATGTTCAAAAATCACTTCTTTGTATACACTATGAGACTAGAAGTTATTTTCCAAGGACAACATGGGTTTGGATTTTTTTCTTTGACTGTAAGGTTAAGAGCAGGCTATCACTGAACACTATTAAGAAGAAAATAGAGTATGCAGGGCATTCAAGCATTGCAAGTTTAGATGTTATTTGTAGCAGCTATTCCTGCTTCCATGTCTTTACATTTCTAATGATCTCATTCTCTTTCTTATTTGCTACATCTTTCAAATGTGGTAATATTTTTTTTCTAATCAGGGTTCTTGAATAATAAATACAGCAGTTAATTTCTTTTCCAGTGAAAATTACCAACTTCACATCAGCCTCAAGGTGACTGTTACTGCTTTTGGAAGTTGGAGGTACAGTTCAGCCTTGGTGTTAGCAAAGATGACAAACTCAGGTGTAAAATTCTTCTCTGTAATATCTCCCTTGCTTATATTTAATCTCAGACAACAAAAAACCATCACAGGTTACTATGGCAACTCCCCAGGGAGCACTCTCCTCTATTCAAGCTCCAGGATCCTGAAAAGGAAAGGAGGAAAATGTCCTGAAAAGAGAAAGAAAAAGATATCATGGGGTGCTTGGCCTTCCATCAGATGGGAATTTAAGGGTGCTGCCCAGGTGCAGCAGTTTTCAGAAGAGGTGACTGAAATGGCTGATCTGAACCTCTGAAGGACTGAAGCTGTGGGCCACTAAAACAGATCTTTGATTAACATTTTAAGGTCTAAAAGCTGACTGGAAACTGTGTTAGTAGAGACAAGCGCAGCATAGGAGTGGTCAGACAAAGCCTGCTTAATCCAGGGCCATTGAGAAGTAATTTAGCAGTGTACCTTTGCCTTTTCTTATGTAATATTTTCCCGAAAGTTGAATGAGGTTGTTTTGGCAAGTTATTTATTTGCTGAAAATTGTGGCTTGAAATACTAATATATTTGGATGAAATTTAGTAAATATCATCAAATGTGTATAGGCATACATGGAGAAGTACATCAGAATTGGAAATGCTGCAAAACCTCACTACAGATTTTTTATAGCAGCTACAGTGATTTCTGAGCTGGACTCTCGAAAGGACTGAGATGTCATTTAGAGGATTACAAAGGCAGAAATAATGCTGAGTGTGTTCCCCTCCCTGCCAGGAGACAAGCAACCCCTGCTCTGTCAGAAGGGTTTGAGCTAACTTCCCAGCTGAGTGCTTTGTCCACAGCTTCAGACTACTTGGTTTCTCCAGGTGAAGTTATTTCACTATACAAAGGATTAAATTTTAATTAACTAAATTAACTAGTTATTAACTAACTTAATTAACTAACTAATTAACTAATTTAATTAACTAATGGCAACTAAAGCCATACCCCACATCCTACCTGCACATCTTATACCAGCCTGTTCAGCTGACCTTCTTGGCCATTATCTCATTCTGGAAAGGATCCGGTGGCAGTGGATGATCCCACACACATTTACAATATTCTCCAGTTTGGAAATGCAGCTTCATGTCGGGCTGCAAGAGGTCACCATCCAGTGATGGGCTGGAAATGGAGGGGAGACTGAGCGCTGAACTGCTGTCATGAAGATCTTTCAGGAACGACCCTGGGGACGCCATCCCATCCTCCTTCCCATTAGGAACAATGGCGTGTACCTACAGTAAATCTGAACCCTTTCCTTCCTTTGCTTGGCCTGTTAAAGTACCCGCAATCAGAATAATCTGCCAGTTTTTTTGTAAATGCATGATGTTTCTTTGAACTTGGAGCATCTTCTTTTTTTATACGTGTGTTATACTGCTGAATTTTTATTTGATTAAACCAAAGACACTCACTGCCCCTTTCTACCACCCCAATTTCATTTATTCTTCTGAAACACCGGCCTTTGTTCACGTCAGCCCAGGCTGGTCTCACCGCACACTCACCTGCTGTTCTGCAGGGCATTAAGCCTGGGTGCAAATCCCACTGAGTCACTCAAAAGATTCTTACATATTTGAGTGATCTTGAGTCATCTCCTGACCTGAATAACTGGAATGGGAGTAAAAATTATGTTTTCTCAATTTTTGAGGCAGTGAGGGTGTCAGGAAGGAGAGGTGGTGATTTCTCAGACTTGTATTCTGCCCAGGAAGAGATGAGTGCACTTGGTCAGCAGTGAAAAAATCAGTAATTAAAACCTTCAGAAAAGGGTTGGTTTTTTTCAGATAAATAGCTTGAGGGACACAACTATGCCACCATCTATTCGAACTAATTACCCTTTCAGAGATAGCATCGCAGTGCTGCTGCCAGCGTGCCTCAGCGTAACTCCCACCGTGCAATGCTGTGCAAAACACCAAACTCTGCACGCTCATGTCAACACCAGCCAGGAGAGTTGAAATGAGAGGTGGAAATAATTTACTTTTATATCTTTCCTCTGGTCCTAATTTAATTTTAGACATTGGGCAAATCATCTGTTCCCATAGCCCCGTTTCCTCAGTTTGTTAGTGAGTTTGGGATACTGACGTTCTGGTGCAAGCTGTCAAGAGAAATTAGAACCATAGAATCATATGGTGGTTTAGGTTGGAAGGGACCTTAAAGATCATCGAGTTCCAACCCCCCTGCCATGGGCAGGGACACCTCCCACCAGACCAGGTTGCTCAAAGCTCCATCCAGCCTGGCCTTGAATGCTTCCAGGGATGTGGCATCCATCCAAATTAGTTCTTACTTGTAAAATCCTTTGAACATGAAGAGCACTACAGCAAAGAAGCTCTACGCACCAATCCTATTTATCCCCAGGATTGTAATACACACATTGTTTACAAGCTGAAGCAAAACATTTGCCTTTTGTTCATAAGTGACATCTTGCAGATGTCAGGCTTTGTGTTGTTCCATCTTAGATCTCATTCCCTCCTTGCTTTCATTCTACTTCAGCTATGAATATTTTCAAAAACATATCAAAACCATGTGCAGTCTTTTGGTCAACTCTAAGCCATTGCCTGTCAATGTTATTCATTTGTGCTATGTGTCTGTGATGTGCCACTTGTCAGCCTTATCAAGAAAATACTCACAGCCCAATTACAGTATCACTGTCCTACTTCTGTCTACTCCAACTCTACAGTATACTCTGTGTTGCTGAAAAAACCCACTAGTAGTTTATTGTTGATTCAGTATTAGCAGCAATAATCACTGGTGCATTTATTTTTGAGGAGAGGGCAGAGGCACATTCACCAGGGGCGATGGAGGTGCTGAGCTGACATTGCATCCAAAGAAGCTCTTTGGTCTTCCCATCCACTGGGACATATTGGATGGGTACAGTTACCTCAACGTGCCATGTGTACCGTGGAGTATCTTACGTGGACTCCAGGGTCCACTCCAAGAGGCAGACCTGCTACCAGGCTGTACCAAACCTGCTGGCCCTAATCTCTGATGCCAACAAACCCCAAAGAGCAATAGGCACCAGGCTTGGGTCCATGGTGGCTCATCAGTCAAGTGATGCTCCAGCTCTCATTATTGCACTGATGAGATCTCTGCTGACTGCAGGAGAGCATAATCACTGCACTGTCTTGTAGGCACATGTAGACATCTCAAAGTAGGTGTCTACAGTTTGGAGGTGAATCCTTCCTGGCCTGCAGCATTGATGGACATGGCGTGCAAGCTCTTAAAGATGTAGTTGTCTCTCCCTGCACTGGCTGCAGAAGAGTCTGCAGTGGTTAACCTCCTCAACTAGGTGGTGGGAGTGGAGCCTCACACCCTAGCAGAGCCCTCCAGCTCAGCTTGGTTCCCGCATACACCCTGCAAGGGAAGGTGCTGCCCAGCCAATGACCTCTGCGTGGCCTGGGACACCTAAATGGGGTCAGCTTTGCAGCAACGAAAGCTTTGTGTTAAGAAACCCTCTTCCCAGGGGTTACAAAAAACCATGTGCAAAACCCTGGTCCCCCATGGGCATCAAGCAAGAAACGCAGAAATTGTAGGGATGGGGGTGAACACTAAGGAACGTCCCATTTCATGAGCAAGGGCAGGAGCTGAGAGTCTCAATGAGTGGAGGAGACCACAAGAGCACAGGCTTTATTTGTGATGTCCTACGAACAGCTGTGAGGTTTGGGAGTCGAGAGCGTTTCAGCTAATTTTGAATATGGTGGTTCTTCCACATGTCAAGTCTCGCTGGGTGAGAGGAAAAGTCAGCGGCTCCATTCCTGATTGACAGGGAGAAAATTGAGGGTTCAGGCTTATTAAACAATCTCTAATAGTGATTTATGGGGTCCTGTACGTTTTAATCTAACAAAAAAAAATATAAAATCATCTAATTAGCTAAGTGTGTAATCCTGTATATTAATTGTCTATTAGCCACTTCTTAATTGTAATTGAATGCTTATAAAATAGCATGTGATGGCCACGTAGAACCAATTTAAGTCATTATCAGACTAGCTCCTGCTTTAATAAGGATCTGTTTAACTGAAATCTAACTATTTCATTTTATTTTAAAAGCTGTAAAGAAGAAGAAGTTAAGATCTTAAAAAATTAGTAGCCCATTAGGATTTACTAGACACTGTACTATAAACAATGCCGCATGAAGAATCATGAAAGCATCGTGAAAAATCCATTCTGTTGCTAACCCAGATGATTAAATGGCAGAGCACAGTGGAAATCTACCAGGGAAGGAAGACGTGTCTCATTTAGAAATACTGGCGAGCTCAGGTATTTCCCGTCTCTTGACCATTTGACTTTACAGCCTCAGAGTTCAACTGACACATGTTTGTGCATGTGCGTTTTCTGACATTTTTAAAAAGATGAACTGAGAGAATTTGATTATATACAGCAGCATTGATCTCTAGACATGTCCCCAGCAGGACTGGTAACATCGCCACAATTTGAATTAAACAGGATGTAATTGATAATAAAGAGTTATTATTTTATACACAAGGCCACGCTATAGGGAGACATATATGATGCAAGGAGATAGTTGTACTGCCAATGGGTTTCACAGGTATGTGCTGACAACCAAGGAACCTGCAGACCCCAAAACACTAGGTTTGGATCTGTGGGGTAAATAGAATTGCCTAGTAGCTCTTCACCACAGCCCAGCTCCATCAGCTACTCTGTGCCTCTTCTCTGTCTTCCCCAGCCACTGTTGGTCCCCGTTTCTTTCTCCTATACATATAGCTCACGAAACAGCATTACATCCTAGAAATGCCATTTCCAGAAAGGATGAATATGTAGGGTCCTACTCTCCTCCCTATGATTTTATGCAGACTCTTCTATCCCTTCCTCATTACTCAAGTTTCATCCTTCAACAAATTATGAAATAGCTTGCTGGGAGTTGAACCCATACTCTCATGGGCAAACATCCCTGGGCCGCATACAACTCTCTCAGTCTTTGCAGGCATGAAGAATTCTTTTCCTGTTTTGTTATCTTTGAGGGCAGACTTCTAACAGGTCACAGGACCCACTTGGTAATCTTATTAAAAATCAGGTCTGGCTTTCAGAAAACACCCTCTATTCGGTGGGTTTCTCTAATGGTAGCTTTGTCACCTGAGTTTTGCAAAGAGCTCCACACCCAGCTCCAAGGACTGTCCTTCCACAGCGTTTTTGCCTGCTACAGATCTACCCAGAATTTGACTGGAGCTGATGGGCTTGTCAAAACAAACATCTCATGAAAAATATAAATATCTTGAAGGGTCTCTGAAGCATATTACTGGACAGATACCAAACTAGTTTGGTTTGCCAAACTAGATACGCAAAAAGCACAGAAAAAAAAAAAAAAAAAAAAAAAAAGAAAAAAGGGAACATAGGCTCATAACTGAACTTAAAATGTGGAGCAGTGCTGAAACAAGCATTTCAAGCTCTGTGGAGCTGCTGGTTTACCTTTTCTAGCACGTATCATGCTTTGGTGGGCCATGGAGCACTTAGAGGAACACAATTTTAACACCTGTTCATCTCAGGCTTTAAATTGCCACCAGAGTACTTTTTTAATGGTATGCCAGAAGAAGAGAGGTTTCAGTGATAAAAGAAGAGAATAAACAGTTAGATTCCATTGTTACTATTGTTAAGCACACCTAGGAACAGTGAAACAGGCAATTTTAGAAATGTTACTCAACCCCCAGGAATGATTTTATGCCAGAGAAGCAGGCCCTTTTACCCATTTCCCTCAACTTTTAATCTGCAAAGTCTGTCCTGGGGTGACTGGAGGTTACCAAAGTTACCTGGTCTTATAAAACTACCGGCAAACATCTGTGCAAATTTGGAGTCACTGTCTATCCAAGTGCTCTGTAGCGGCACTCGAGAAATAAATGGAACCAAAACACACATCCATCCAGACAAATTCCATGAGAAAGAAATAGGTTAAACTGTATTCATATGTGTCCAGAGGATATCATTAACATTAATGTAGTCATAAAGCAGCACCTGCTGGCTCAATGCAGCAAATCTTTGCCTACTACCAATTAACTCTTCAAAAAATAATAGAGAACAGTTTTCCCCCTTCTTGCCCCAAGCACAATAACTTGTTTCCTGCTAAGCATTATTAATTATAATGTCCCTGCTGCTTTGCCTCGCTCAAATGAACAGTTCCATCAGTGGCATAAGCTTCATAGTAAGGTGTATCTCAGCAGGAGCAAGTACGGAGTTATTGGGCTTTAAAAAATATTACACTACTTTTTATTACTATTGTTGTTCCTTACTTGGTGTAGTGATTTCACTCATAACCATCCAGGAGGGAAAAAAGCACAGATCTCAGTCAAAGCACAGATCTCAGCTAGGTTTAGGTATGCATTCCCTGAAGATATTCACATCACTGGAATGTCAGTGATTCGGTGAGGAAGGTCTGAGAAGGTGGGGCGAAGCGTGGGATGGGATGGGATGGGATGGGATGGGATGGGATGGGATGGGATGGGATGGGATGGGATGGGATGGGATGGGATGGGGGAGAAACACTCCTCAAAAATGGCTGTAACCTTGTCCTGCTTTGCTAAATGTGAACTGCAGTTGGATTCCTACCACAACTGATGGGAAGAGTATTGGAGGTGACCCTACCTCTGGGCCAAGTGTCGGGCTCTGTTACCATGCAGCTACACATTAGCTGTGTGCTACCAGCTTGAGTGTGTCCTTGGTTCCCCTCCAGTGAGCCTTTTACACCAGCTTTTCTACAGTGCACTCAAGTGACGGCAACTATCTCTTGTGCAAGGTCTCTGATATGGTGTCCCCGGGAGGCAGAACACCTTAAGTGTAATGTCCATCAGGCTCACATGTATACACAAGCTTTGGATCTCTGATTTACAGTGCAAGGGACACTGTCTTTTCTGCAAGGTGTCTCCTACAACATAAGTCATGTTATGTATCTGAGCTGCAGTCCATCTCAGACACCACCAGGCATCACTCCTCGTCTGACAAGTGCTGTCTCTGTCCTAAGCAAAGCTAAGCCTCTTCTGCTTGAGGAAAAGACAGTTCGTCTCTTTCCAACTGTAAGCAGGGATGAGGTGGCAAAAATACACAATGCCCACTAAAATATTTTGTATGGTATTTAACCTGAGTGTAAGCCACCTGGGCTTTCTGTACAAGACAAACAGATCTGATCAATACTTATAAACACTTAAAGGGTGGGTGTCAAGGGGATGGAGTCAGAGGAAACAAGCACAAACTTGTATATAGGAAGTTCCATGTAAACTTGAGGAGGAACTTTGCTTTGAGGGTGGCAGAGCACTGGAACAGGTTGCCCAAAGAGGTGGTGGAGTCTCCTTCTCTGGAGACATTCAAAGTCTGCTTGGACACTTTCCTGTGCAACCTGCTCTATGTGGACCTGCTTTGTCAGGGGGGTTGGACTAGATGATCTCCAGAGGTCCCTTCCAACCCCATATGATTCTGTGATACAGTATGTGACAGTAAACCCATTAAATTAACTTTTTGTATAATACAAACACTGATATTACTTTTTTTGTATTTTCAAAGTCACTTTCTGCCCAGGCAGATCATCAGGAATACGGCTTACTGTTTATACTTGTCAGTGCATTGCAGGTATCACAGGCCAAAACCACCGTGGTGCTTGCTATTGAGTGGACAAACACCAAGGACACTGGTTTCTGTACTTATAAAAGAAAGGTAATAGTGGGTCAGTAGTTCCTTTCTGAAGCCAAGTTGTCACTAGTCTATAGCTTGTGGAAGCTGCACAGATGTTCCTCTAAATGTGTACCTGCTTGCATGTTTATTTGCAAGGTCGAACTGCTAGAAAAGAACAGTTACCCTGGCTGCAGAATGGCCACAAACCCTTTTTTATGAGACAGCAAAGTCTTCCCTAAGCCATAATATGCTTTGTATTATTTGCTGCTGTGATTGTCACATCTTAGGTATCTAAAAAGGTACATGGAGATTGTCTTCCTATTTCTAGTGAAGATTTCTACCTGACACTAATAAGAAGACAGCATCCTGACACCACCTTTCTGAGGCAGAAAGGGGCACTACATTGACCTGGGAGGCCTCATCTGAAATGACTGAACCAAAGCCTGTCATAAGCTTACAGACAAGGTACGTGTCATCAGCCCATATCTCCCTCACCTTCCACCTCAATGCTGATTAATTTCTACAAGCATCATCCCAGGAACTGATGAATGACAGAAAAAAAGAAGATATTTCTGTGGCTCTCTGGCCAATTTTTTGCAGTGCATCTTTATCTGCTTTGCCTGATTGATCAAAGATACCATTATCTGCTGTACTCTACAGTCTCATTGACTAGGTTCAGCCTTGCTAACCCCAAGCCTTCAACAGTCATAAAACTTGCTAAAAATAAAGACCATTTAAAAAAAAATACATCTATAAAAAAAAAGAGGTTCTTTTTATTTGACATCTGGATTTCGGATTTTTATAGAGGTCAAATTTCTTTCTCACCCCTGAGAGACAGAAAGTTACTTTCTTTCTGATGACAGCAGATACTCTTACACATAATGAGACATCTGCCTAATTATTTGTCTTTGCTTTATCATATTTACTTTTGGTCTGTGATTTTCTTCCCAGAATGGTTTCTCTTGATATATCAGGAGTAAAAAAACCACACCATGAGCATCTACTTCATGACACTCTGCCTGAGAAGAGAAAAGAAGACAGATGACCAGGCTACCTCCAGCTGCTCTGGCCAGAGGGATTATTAGCTGCCCTTACAGTCCTATCAGTTCTGTTACCTGCCACTATTTCCATTTCTTTCTCTTTGCACCAGTTTCATCCCACCAAACGCTCAGCCCTGAGAAACCATCTCCAACCATCTCCATTTACACCTACATATAACCCTCACATTTCCTCTTTTGAGGAAGCCCCGGGCAGTACTGTTTAAAGGCAAAAATTTGTATGCAATAAACATGTTTGAGCAAATGAGACCAGAAATTGCTTGCCACGTTGTTCAACCATGTTATTTCTGACACACAACTGGAACTGATCTACAGATGTCCTGGGAGCCCTGCTAAAGAAACTGCTTCTGAGATATAGGGGAATGTTAATATTGAGTGAAATTATACCTTTCTGTGGGATACCCATGTTCTTAGGGAGGAAAAATACATAGCTCTGGAAGTACAGACTCTCACAGAAATATGAAGCTGTATTTCCTCCAAATTCTGCTTATAAAACACCAATACCTGAGAAGTAATATCACACGACTTTTTTTTTTTTTTCCAAAAAACAAAATCAGCGAAAAACTCCCTGAGTAAAAAAAGGCAGATGTGGTACAAAGAGGTGAACTAAAACATGGTCTGACCATGAAGTTTATTAAAAAGAAACTTGTTTTAAATGCCTTGTCACTTGCATATACATATAAAATAAATGATAGAGAGAGTGCCGCTTCATTATGCTGACGTCTTTTTCTAGTATGTCTTAGAAACCACAGGTACAAGTTCACATACATGTCACTGCGTAAAGTGCTTCTGGTAATCATTTTCATGGGGAAAAATAAGCACTTGCAGGATCATATATTTTATGTCGTAACTTCAGTTAATGCCCACATCAATCAGATTGTCAAAGCTGTTTACAGCCTATGCCTGGATATTTCCAGCTTTTGACATGTTATGTCAAGGAGAACCAGAATCCTTGAAATATAATTTTGTCGCTCTCTCTACTTACTCTTTTCTTCCCATCTTTGCCTTCCCTGGGAAAACTCTTCATATCATTTGCAACTGCTTCAGAATCCCACAGCCACCAGCTCATTAGCAACTTCAAGATCACATTATTCCTCTTCCAAGAGACTCCCTGGGTTTCCCACAAAACTTAAAAGGACCAAGATTTCCAATATTTAGGTGGGTTCAGTTGCAACGTCCTTCTAACTTAAGTTGCTCTGTTACTTCTTTGCACATGACATTAAAGTCTAATTCCTTCCATCCAGTTCCAAGAATGTACCATTCTTCTTTTTTCTTCTTTTTCTTCATTTTTTTCCCTATTGCATTTGATACCTTTGTGTCTGGCAAGTCATCACTTGCTGATTATAAGCTATGTGTCTTCTGGGGTTTGGGCAAAGTTTAGAACTAGCCTAAGATATAATAGTCCCAAAAGAGGGTGTGAGAAGGAAGGAGGGATGGGGGATTTATATTTCTTGTGTGAAAATTGAAAAGTCTGGAATTAGAAATGACCCTTTCCTCTATATTTTTGTCCAGATGATTAAAATTGCAGAGAAATCCAGTTTTATCTCCATGCATACTGTGTGTCATATAAGAGGCACTCTGGAGTCAGTTATTTCAGGCCATAAAGACACAGTGCTCATTAACTGAGTGAGTACCAGCACAGAAGATTTCCAGAAACATCAATTGAGAAGAGACAAGCCCAGATGTGCTTTACACCATCACCAAATGAGGTTATCTCAGTCTGATGGACTGTTCTTAAGAGACAGGTGCTGGGCTTGACAACAAGCCTGTGAGAAATGAATAGGTGCAATTTATTCAAAGGACTGAATATCTCACAGGAATGGGCATGGAAAGGGGCGGGAGGGGAAATGCAGGAGGAGACAAGAGGGGTCAAAAACAGACCAAAACTTTTGCAAGCAACTGCAGCATGAAAAAGAAAACCCACACCAGTACTACCCTGAGACCTTGGTCATAAAGTTTAATGGCTTGTTATCTTTACGGAGCCTTCAGCAACGTAGAAAGAAGTACCTGTTTCCTCTCACTTCACATCTTTACTGTTGGACGCTTTCTCTTCTCTCTCTCTCTCTCTCCCGGTTTTAGACTAAACAATATATCTGCTTTGAATGCCACTATAAAGCAGACTGTTAGCAGGGACAGAGGTGTGTGCCAACTGGAATGAGCCCCATTCCCATTCCTTCCCAAGGTCATTCCCCGTTCGCCACACATGAGGACAACGAGCCTGCAACGCGGCAATCAACCACGAGCATGCACCAAGGGTAGCAAACGGACAACGTGCCCCAGAAACTTGCTGGGATGTGCCTGAGTGCTGCAGGATCTCAAGCCTTTGAGGTGTTGTCAAACGCTGTCTCCCTTCAAGACTTCTGTTAAACGCTAGATCATAGAACGCCCTGATAGGTTTGCACGAAGGGCATTGTGAGCCTGACTGACAGACCGATGGGATAAAGAGACCAGGAACACATGCAAAGTTTAGTTTCAGTTAAAGTCAAGAAAAACAACTGCAAAGCCTTCCAAATCTTGCTGCAAATAAGCTTTCCCATAGATTGGTGCAAATTCCAATAGACCCCATTTTAAGTCACATTAGCAATTTGAGGTGCTTTGTCATTCTATTCACTAGATGAACTGCAGACTTTTTATTTTCCAGACTCTACTAATAACAAGCCCTATAATTAGGTGTCTGTCCTTTGCAATCAACACTACAGCTTTCTGTTCCTAGGAGAAAAATTGTAGGGCGGGAGAACCACTCAAGAGCATAGGAAAGAGCTGTCACCGGTGTAGCGTGACTGGTTAATAGTTTCAAAAAAGTTATTAGGAGAGAACAGTTCCTTAATTTCGGTATGTAGCAATCTAACAAAAACACTCTTGTTCATTTGTCTGACTGATTGAACCCGACTCAAGTTTGGGGTTCAAACTCCTTCTGTAGTAGATAAGTAACACATTTCTCCTGATTTCCTCCTCCCCCATACCTGTGAGGAGCTAGCCTGAATAACTGGCCACAGATTGTTCTTGCTCATTAGTGCCAGTCAAGATTTGCTTTTGAAGTTTGATATGGCAAGGCAGTGTAGAAAGACATAATGGAGAGATGTTGCCTGGGTTTCTACCCTCCTGTTTTGCCCTGGTTTAGGAGTGCGAATGGGACTGATACCCATGCAGTTTGCCCATTTCTGGTCTTTGATTCGCTGTGAAGAGCCCATTTGTCAGCAGGCAAGAACCAGGTTGTTATATGACTACCTTGGAAAGCTTTGAGCAGCAGCAGCAGGAGATTTCAGTACAAAATCTTGGCCCAGTGAAGTCACAACAACATCAAGCTAGTCAGGGATTTCACATCCAGAGGTAGAAGCATTTTGGCGGTGTTATTATAGCCATTAGAAGCAAAAGAGCAGGAATAAATCAGATTATGTTGCCCCTGGTAAGAGAAAAAGTCTGCTCTTCACTGCATTGCACTGTTGAGCTCACAATAACTCTATAAACCACTCTGGTGGAGTTCCTCGAGACCCTCTTTTACATCTGGAGAAGTGAATTTCCCCACTGACTTGCCTTGGACTACATTGTTTAAATTAAATTCACACCGGTGCAGCATCCCGTTCTTCACTCCAGCAAAACTGTCTCTGGAGGAAGGAATGACAGGTCTTGGACATAATCTTCTGCCCAGCACTTACCTCCTAGTCTTTTCATCTCTGAGGTTTCCAAAGCCAGGAGGGTTATTTTCAGAGCCACACATATTAAAATTAATGCTAAATCAAAAGGACTGCCTGCCGCGGGGCTTGATTGGATTTGGACAAAGAATGTCGCTTTCTGAAGTCAACCCGTGTGTAGATCATTTTTTTCACCACCTAATCATGATTGTGAGAACGTAAATCATGCGAATTACAATGAGCAGGGTTGATGAATGTGCACCACAGGAACTCCAGCTGCAATCCCCTTCGAGGTCATCACTGCAGAAAGTCCTTTCCTAGGGCTGGGTTTCTACTGCCTGCCACATCCACTCCTTAGCCAAGCTTTCTGGGAGGAGGTGAGAAGGATACCACCTTTGCTTCTGTTTTTTCTCTATAACCTGTCTCTCCTTTTAAGTGGAAAATGAAGCCTGCTAAGTGTCTTTGCCATAAAGGCTTCCTGTGATATTTTTTTTTTCATTCACTTATAACCGCGCTCTTAATAACTGGATGTAAAGCAAAAATCCTCAGGAGCACAAGAGTGAAGTCTGCAAGTGCATGGGAATTCGGTCCTCTCAATATTTATGTTTAGCATTAAATACTTCATGCAAATATAATGACTTTGACTCCCGAGGCCTTCCCTCTCTTATCTCAGAAGCTGTTCGTACACATGCTCCGGGATCTCTATGCAAATATAAAAAGGGGATTAAGTTGTATGTGTAGTAAATCCTGCTTTTACATTAAATAGGTAAGAACTAACAGAAAGCCTTTGGATTAAAAATAGGTCCCTGTTTGCTGAGCAGACTAAAGCATTCTTTCCTCTGGCTGCCCTGCCATGCAGGAATTGACTTTTTCCTAGTGAGAAATTTGAGTCAATTATAAAATCTATAGCATATTAGAGGTATGTACTGTACAATACATGATTTGGATTTAAATTACTGTATATTAGGGAATGCCCCCTGCCTCCACAAAAACACTCCTTGTTCTGCAAGGGGAAGCTGACGGCCCAGCCCCATCTGACAGCACCATCGCATGAGAAACTTCTGCATCTGGGTGCCCTCAGGGAAATTCTGGGGACACAAGGTGAACATCTAAATCACGGCTGTCTGGGAGAGGGGGTGAGCCCCCGGCCCCAGACATCATGTCTTTGACCATTGTCTGGAGATTTCTCCCCACCCTTTGCAGCAGGAGCTTGGAGGAGGAAAGCTCCTCCGGCACCACCGGCTCTCCAGCTGCCAACTTATGAATGGTAAGTCCTCAGATCACACGCAAAGGTCAAACCCACTAACATTTCGGTTCAATTTTTACCGCCGGTCCTGCAAAAGCGGGAAACCAGTCTGCAGCATCGAGCTGAAGGGCACGTAAAGCAGAGGGCTCACCAGGCAGGCCAGCTGCGCTGTCGCTGACCTTGTCACGTTTTGCTTCACCTATTGTCATTTGTTCCCTTTAAAACAAAACAAAACCAAACAAAACAACAACAAAAAAAAAGCATCAAGATCATCCCCTGGGCCCACTGCGAGCATGGCTGCCGGAGTGGAAAATATCCCACAGAGACTCATGGAGGGGTTCAAAGGAACCGGCTGCAAAGGGTAAAACACCGTTGGAGGCAGCAGAGATGGGGCCACAAACTTCCTGAGGACATCAGTTTGTCTCACAGCTGGACTTCAGCAAGCCTCCCTTTAAACCTGGCTTTCCTTTCAAGAAATCTCTGAATGAAACCAAGAAACAGTTTTTGCCTGAGTCATTGGCCTTTGTGACTTCCCCAGGACTCCGAGCCCTTGCAGCTCAGACACTCAGCTGCCAGAAGTACTACTTACTTCAGAAGTAAGAAGCAACCTTATTTCACCTCTGGATGGGGGGACAAAAGGCATATATATAGAAGACCTAAAGCCCACCAAGCTGGAGAGCCCTTTTTGAGGACAGCACTGGTTACTCACTCACCCTGCACCCTGACATTGGCAGCCGGTGGGGTAAGGGTGATGCCACAGAGGGCTCAGGATGCAGCATATGACAGAAAGACACCAGGGAGGGAGCCCTTGGGTGGAAACTGTCCACCATGGCTGAGATAGATCCGTCCAAGCTTGAAAAGCCCGGGCCCACCTTACGGAGAAACATGCAGGGGCAATCCACCTCCCTCCTCTCAGGGCTTGCTTGGGGCAAGATGTCTTAAGTGATGGTGGTAGCAATCTTCCCCTGTGACAAGCTCTCAGGTCAGCATCCCGCTTCCCGCAAGTCGGACAGCCCTGACCTCTCTAGACACAGTCCTCCACATCCTCCACCACTGCAAGTCCCTTCCCCTCCATCCCCCAGCCCTGCACCAGTCCCTTGCAGCCCTGCCAAAATTTCCAGGGAGGGTGTGCAAGCTGGCAGGAGCCTCCTTCTCCCTGTTTACCCTGTTGCTATGGCCCTGGTAACTGTGACACCAGCCACCAGACAGAATAGGGGGACAATGGACCAAGGGGAAGAGGTCCACCAACCCTCAAGACCACTGAGGACCAAGAAGGTGTCCTGAGCACCTCCCCACCAGCAGGGACAGGGAGGGATGGTTTCCTCTCCCACTCTCCTGGAGAGAGGTAAGCCTGTCCTGGGATACCTGTCCAGGGTTTTAGGTGGGAGGAAGTCTGTTTGGAGCTTTGCTGTGGCTGTCAGATGCTGCTTTACCATTTTCTCTGTGTTTCCTTGCTGCTCCCATTTTTGTCGCTCTTCTCCCCATTTTTGCTTTCTCCCAGAAGATGAAAACCAAATCCCTGCATGAAAAACCCTGGCAACATAAGGGAATTACGGAAGGAGGAGAAGGAAGCTGCAGGGTGTCCCAAGGAATGTCCCCTTCCACATAGCAGACAGGGATGGAAACACAAGGGTGGGTGATGGGAGAAGGGAGAGATACAGTTATCCTCGCCCTTCAGCTCCCCCAAACCTCCCTGAAGTCAGACATTCCTGAAATGTAGGAGCAACAGTTGGCCAGACCATACTATAACATATCTTAATAAAAAAATTTACAAAGGGAAAAAAAAGAGAAAAACTTTCTTTCTCCAAAATCTGCTGAGCCAGTCCTGGTGAGACCTGGAGTCAGTGTCGCCCTCTGCCCCCGCCCCAGGGTGACTGTGCAGACCTTGGTCTGGTAGAACCTTGCCTCAGCAGGGACAAGGCTGACAGCATTCGCTCTTGGTTTCTTTCTCATTCTCTGTTTTCCCTTAATAAACACTGTTCACATTCGTTTATCTCTTTTTCTTTATTTTTTTTTCAGATTACACTATCATAAATTTCTACTTCAGAACTCGTAGTTTTAATAGACGTCTCCTTGAATATATGTATTTTTTTCCTGAGACTTACCGTAACGTTTTTATTTTTTGGATGCATACTTCAGAGAGCGTAGCATAAAAAAAAAAAAAAACAACAAGGCTCAGTAATAGTAGAAGTGTAGTTTATTCCATCGGGGGAAGGAGGAGACATCGGAGAGCTTCTCAGCTCTTTCTCAGTGCGACTGCCTGTGATTCTGTGATTTATTCTGCTCTAAAGCTATAGTAACGGCAGTTACTCGGTATTGCTGCAAATTTATACCGCTGGCGTTTCTCTGGGTGTGTCGTGACTGCAGCCTTTAGCTCCGTGTTTAAGAGCTAATGGATTAGTTTTGCATTATTTGCTACATGTAAGTAATGCTGTTCTGCTCTGTATTAAACCGTTGGGCTTCTGGGGAGGGCAGGGCGAAAGGCAGCGGTGCTGGGCTTCCTTCTCGCGCCGCGGGACACGGAGCAGGAGGGACTCTCCTGCCAGAAGACCTCTATGTGGAGGAGAGGATCAGGTCCTGCATGCCAAAAGGAGCACAAAATGCTCCTACCTGCGGTTGGCTGCTGCAGTGTTAGAAATCAAAACTGCCGTAACTTCAGCTCCGTGTTGCTCAGAGGCAAACCCAGTAAATCTCCGCTGTCGGACGAGTCCTTTCCCCACCCGGAGCAGGAAAGAGCCGTAACCACTGGCGCTGTTAGCCGTGGGTTTCTGTGCTTTCAGACAATCTAACTTGGGTTTACTCCTTGTCTCTCGTGACACCAATCCCAGAACACACACTAATAACCATGATTTACGGCTGGAGCCGCTTCGTTTTACTGCGCTGTGTAATTGCTGTCCTGTTGAGGAGCCAGGCTCTCTGAAGGATATCCACAGACTGTGGTTCCTCGGCTGTGTATAGAGCACATGTCGGGCCCACTCCACAGCCCGGGCAATGGCATCTGCTAAAATTAGGTTTATTTTAAAATCTCAGGGGTAGAGGTTGGTCATCTGATTCCTCATGCCCCTCCTATGCTCTTTGCGTCCATGTTTTACAAACGCGAATGAAGAGAAGTTACTTTACCAGAATAAATGGTTTTAACTCTTAATTTGGGGGGTGTTAGTGGCTGCAAGCAGAGGCTCTCATCCGTGCACCTGCAGAAATAACACCGTCTTTATAACCTTGAGTCTGAGTGAATTCACCAGGGTCTGGATCACTGCATATTTTCCATATCCTTCTATTTTTCCTGTAAGCCTGTTAATGGCCACCGCGGGTTACAGCGAGGTAGGCAGCCCCTCGACTGGAGCCAATGTCACTGCTAACGGTGAGATCCAGGCTTTTGGATGCAGCTCTTTAAGCTGAAAGGCACTGCTGAGATGAGTATTACTGGCTCTGCTGGCGCTTACGGGACTGGTAGGATGTAATAGGCATGAGGGCTGCACAACAGGAGGCCACTCAAGAGTCTTCTGTGTGATTTACGGTGACCGATTGCTCTCCAAATGTCTTTGGAAGTGCAAAGTGCAGAAATGGAGTTATTTTAGCAGATACTGTTTTCTCTACAAGAGCAGTGGTTGCAACTTGGAATTTGTGGAGATCTGTTCTGGACACAGCTGCAATGGCAGAAATAGAGGAAACATCCTGTTTGCTTTTAATATGCTTGTTCTGCAATTAAACCCCATAAATGCTTTTTTATATACATGTGTGTGTATAAATATAAAATATATGTTATACTTTTATAGACATACATAAAAATATTAGGAAAATAGTCAACTGCTCTCCTTGAATCTGTAAAGAGAGACATACATACATATGTATATGCATATATACACACATATAGCTGCTTCTTTAGCATTTAAGTGTGGACTCCCACCAGCCCAACCACCCTTGGCGGGTGGTATTTAGTTGTGGCTTTGAGCATCACAGCATCCACGGTGCCAGCAAAATGGGGTGACCGCAGTGATGTGAGGGCTTCACTGGGAGCCTCAGTCCCTCCTGGGCCAGAGGTCTGAAAGCTCCTGAGAAATGATATTGCATTATATAGTCCTGCTGCAAAGTCACATCTAAACAAAGCAGAGGCACCGTCAGATGCCTTTCGTTGCAGTGGACTATAGAGCAGGAGATTATAAATCCCGTAGGATCAAGCAGGAATTGCTTAGAGGAAAAGATTCCTTCCACAAGCACAAATATCTTGAAGATAGCAAAGGAAAGCAGAGGCAGACTAAACTCATATTTACATAGTATTCTCCTCAGGCCCACTGAAGAGTGGAAATTCCCCTGCAATGTCTGTGTATGAAAGTCTCTCTAGCCTTGTGTACGTAGCCCTCCTCCACCTTTTGGGATACGTGCAGGGAGCTTACGACTGGAATTAATTTAGTTGACATTTTGCGGTACGGTGCAGAGTTTAATCCTCATTTGATGGCATTGCACTCTCTGCCTTCTGCCACTGCCTGGGAAGTTTCAGCCCTGCAAATAATACCATTTCCCCTCAAACAATCCCATGAGGAATGTGTCATCTCCGACCATGTGCTAGGTGCCACCAGCCACTCTCAGCAGAAGACATACTTTCCAGGCCATCCTTGCACCACCCAATGGGGGAACCCCAGCTCATGGGCCATAGAATCATAGAATCATTTCGGTTGGAAAAGACTCTTGGGATCATCGAGTCCAACCATCTACCCTACTCTACAAAGTTCTCCCCTACACCATATCCCCCAACACCACATCTAAACGACTATGACATCATGGTCATAGAAATGGTGAATTCAGCTTGATTTTTAATGGGAGGTAATGAGAGAGCTCAGAGTAAGGAAGACAAGGTTTTGATGGTGAAGCATGCAGCTGGGATGGGAACACCCACGCGGGGCTGGGCACCTGGTTCGCCGGCCCCAACGAGCTCAGAGCAGTACCCCAGGATGAGGATGGCAGGAGGTCCTGCCATGACCACCTATGGACACGACCAGCCTGGTTGTGGCTGAGAGCAGAGGAGTGAGGGGCTGCAAGATGGGCCATGACAGCAAGAGATAAAGAAATATGGGGGTAACGGTGCCAGGGAGGCAATTCCACTGTTATTAACACAAACACAGTCATTGCTCTGCCTTTATCTTCCGATGAATCAGAGGAAATTGCCTCCCTAGCCCTTCGCCTTCCAGCTACTTCAGCTGTGTTTTGTTTCCCTAAGATTCAAATATTCTGACTAGATTTCAGCATATTATTATGAGAACAGAAGAGCTATAGAGAAAGTGAAGCTTCACAGAGGAAATAGCCAATAAACGTTGCTTTGAATTCACTTGCTTTTTATGGCGAGCTCTGATGTCAGGGACAGATATGGCTCTGGAGAAGATGCGTCGCTGTGCTGCAGATGTGTTTGTGAATACTTAGTGGACAATCTCCTGTGACATTGTAATGGGCAGCTTACCATTATCTATTAGATTTTTAAGCCTGTCATTTTGTTATGACTGATTTTTCTATTTTAAAACCCGTCCCCATGAACTATGAGCTTACAAAAGCAAGAGCACTCTTCTTTGTGTGGCGATCCTATCTGGCCAGATTAGCAATATGGTTATTTGCATTTTACCAAAAAGATAGGGCTTTGTAGCGAAAATATGTATCAGGTCAAGTGAAAAATGTGATGGCTTGATATCAAAATCCCAGAATGGCTCGTGATGGAGAGGGGGAGGCAAACTTCCAAAGCACAAATCTTTAATTTTGGCACTTACAAAATGTGGCATTTCATCCCTCTAATTTGCCACTGGCTTTCTGTTTCAAACATTTCTTTTGATGGAAGCAAACATGCAAACAGAAAAAGAAAAATCCAACCCTATTTAGAATTCAATAAAACGCTTCATTTGATCCTCTTCAGTTTCCTGGAAAAGTTCAACATGAACATTCAAGTACTACTACATTTCTTCAAATCGTGGAGAAACTGCTGATCCGTTAGCTGTGCAGCTTTGATGTGCCAAGTGCTGGGACTCTTTAGCCTGGAGAAGAGAAGGCTGAGGGGAGACCTTATCAATGCCTATAAGTATCTAAAAGGTGGTT
>JAOQGH010000001.1:175811185-175824568 GCA_025769975.1 Gallinago jamesoni | reverse complement strand
TCTCCAAAGAAGGGGACTCCACGACCTCCCTGGGCAGCCTGTTCCAGGGCTCTGTCACCCTCACTGTGAAGAAGTTTCTTCTCATATTTGAGTGGAATTTCTCATATTTGAGTGGAATTTCTCATATTTCAGAGCGACTTGGCCTCCAACTGAGCACTCACAAAGAAGACTTGTCCTTGCAGAACTGGACAGGCCCCAGACCTGGTGATGGGAGGAGATGGTGTGAGCCAGGTTTCTGCAGGGTGTGCCTTTTGCTTTACGTCAGTGGCTTGGTGCTTTCCCTCAGGCACTAAGGTCTGGCTCCCACCAGGACCTACACAGGTCACCTCTTTGTCTTCCACAGTGAGGGGCATCCCATAAGAAGGGGTCCCGTGCTCAGAAGTGCTTGGGGTATGAAGGCTTTTGTTTTGGGAGCTAAAGGAGAAGGGGATGCACCTGCCTGCAGGTCCTGGTGGAAGGGATTTTGAGCTGAAAATCACACCTGGTGTGTTCAGCTTAAAAGGCCACCAAGCAGCTCTATCTCTGAGACACATGGGGCTGCATCAGAAACTGACAGGCAGCAGCACCAGACACCTCAGGCTACATTTAAGCTGTTTTGCTTTAGTGGGAGACATGGCCGGGTGTGAAATGCAGAACACAAGGATAACTGCAAAGGGTCAGCCCCAAAGTGCACCTGGCCCAGCATCCTGTCCTGGGTGAGAGCCAGCAGATGCTCAGGAAGCAAAACAAAAATAGAGCAAACATTTGCTTACACTTCCCAGAATACTCTCCTTTCCCCCAGTGGTCTGTGACACGGGAACCTCCTGAACTGTAGATACCATCTTTGCATTTAATAGCCCTCGAAGGATGCTTCCATAGATTAGTTTATACCCTACTGAACCGAAAACTTTAAACATCCACTGTACCCTTATGGCAAGGAGTGCCACAGCTAAACATCTCTTCTGTTTGTTTTGAACTTCTCACTTGATAGTTTTCTTTGATGATCGCTCTCTTCCTTTGAAGAGCACTGAATACTGTGAACAGCTGTTCCCTGGTCATGCCACTCTTCCCATCACAAAACTGAGTCGTATTTCTTCTACAGTCATTTTCTCTTCCAAGATAAAAAGTCTTAATCTATTCAGTCTTTCCCTGAATGGAGACCCTTTTATGTCTTTGATCATCTTCAATTGTCTTCCTCTGTAACTTTTCTATTTCCTCTATATCATATTTGAGATTGGTGAATCAGGACTGCACAATAGTATCCAAGAGATGGAAGCCCAAGGATTTATACAGCAGCATAATGATTTCCTCTGTTTTGCTCTCTCCTCCTTTCCTAATAATTCTTAGCTTTCTGTTTGCTTTTTTGATTGCTACTGAGCGTTGAGCTGACATTTGCATAGAGCTATCTATTATAACCTGAAGATTTTGCTCCCAAGTGGAAATAGCCAGCTCAGAGCCCATTATTTTGTATGTAAAGCTAGGATTGTCTTTTCCCGTGCGCATCACTTTACATTTATCTATATCAGATTTCATCTGTGATTTTATTATCCTTTTATTCAGTGCCACGAGGGTCTTTCTGCAACTCTTCACAGTCAGCCTTTTGCCTCAACCACCCTGAATATCATCTGCAAACTTCTCCTCTCCCTGCTTACTGCTATTTTGAGATATTATTTATGAATGTTTCAAAAGCATGGGGCCGTGCTTAGGCTAATTTAGCAGCTTTTCCTCTCAAATTTGAAGTGCCAGGTCCCAAGGAGAGGGAAGAAATGTAGTTTCCCAAGCTCTTGGGGTATCACTGGAGATCAGTTGGTGCTTTTGGAGACGGATGACGTTGTGCTTAACCAGCAAGTCTCCCTCTCCCCTTACACAAATAGATGGGGAGGGTAATGCCACCCTCTGGGATGTGTTTTGTTTTTGATTTTTTGGTTTTTTGTTTTGTTTTTGGTTTTGGTTTGGTTTGGTTTGGTTTTTGTTTTTATGTCTTGTACTCGATGATCTCAGAGGTCCCTTCCAACCACTAAGATTCTGTGATTCTGTGATTTTGTGATTCTGTGACTGTCCCCTCTACCAGACTGGACAGGACCAGCAGGAGGCCCTATGGTGGCCCTTTCTCCTGCTGAAGCTGGATCTTGGCACAAAAGGGCATGCAGTAGTCCTGGGGCCCCAGGAAAGGTGGCAGAGGGGAAGTAATGGATGGCAAAAACCTTTCTCTGAGAAAACTTCTGCACCCAAAGTTGTGAGACCTCACTTTGAACGAATAGGAGCTAACTGGCAACTCTTCCTTGCAAAAAGCTGCATGGGAGCCTGTCGAGCTTGCCCAAGAGAATCCAAAGCCAGAGTCGGACAAGGAGCTGCTGTCTACGGGAGGAGAGCACAAGGATGATGAGACCGTAACTTCCCTCTGCTCAGGCAAGGTGAGACCCAGCTGGTCAATTGGCAAAAGAAACCAGAAATTACCAGCGACGAGCACTTTTTCAGTGGTGTTCTTTTTCCACCGGACCTTGCAACAGTGCCCGGTGGGGAGATCGGTGCTGGGGGGCAACAAGGATGGGTGCTTGTTTCTGCTGGGGGCATCTCTATTTGGGGGAAGAGAGTTGCCGCTGCTATGTGTAGGCCAAGCAACACTGAAGGTGAGCACAGAATTAATTCAAATAAGGGAAAAAACAGGTGAGAAAGTGAACAGCTTTGGTGGAGGGTTCCTCATGGCTGTCTGGTGGTGCACCTCATTGCTGTGGGGTCACACGGAGCACGTTTCCCTCTCCTCCCTGGCCCCAGTAACTTCTTGTCGCTTTGTTTGGAGCCAGGCAGTGCAGGGTTTGCCAGCTCTCTGGTGAGATGCCTTCCAGAAAAGGCGGGCAGCTCCCAGAAAAATGCTCTGCGGAGGCAGTTTGACATTCCTGCAGCTGCAAGGGGAGAAAAGAAGTTAGTCTCTCTTCTCTGACAACGAAGCAAAAATTGCTCCAAAGGGCAGAGGCTCTCCCCTTTAAGAGAATTAAGCTTGACCATCAGAAAAACAGGACCCATTTGATGACACAAGAAAAAAAGCAGGCGTTGGTGACTCAGGCACAAAGTGTCTTGTGAGCTGTGAGAAGAACTGTGTCTCCTGGCAGAAAAAAAAGGTGAGTGTGCGTGAAAAAAACCCCACTGGTTTCACAAAGCAAAACAGGAATTCAAGACAAGAGCAGTGGCAGACCCACTGATATTGCAACCATCAACTCCCTTCTCATCTGAGTGGGGAAGGCTCTTGGCCACCTTAAACACAAGGGCAGAAGTCCTTATTTCCACCCCAGCCATTTGACGGCCATGCTGCTGCCTGCTCCAGGGACTGAAGCTGGGGACTGGCCAGTGCCAGGGGTTCCTCTGGTGGGGCTGAGGGTTTTAGCTGTGCCCTCACCCCTGGCTTGCTTAAGGGAAAAGTTTTTGGGGCTGGAAAGGCTGGATGGTGTGCCTGGTGCCAGCATACTGCTGGTGAACCACACCAGCTTGGTGCACACATCTGTGGAGCCCTGGAAAACCAGGGTTTGTGCTGTTGGCCAGCCCACGCAGCCCCTGGACTGCAGATAGCTGATGGAAGAAGAAAACCCACCTGGAAAACAACCTGGGGCAAGATGGGCTGGCTTTAGGTAATATTGCTCATGGTAGAAGGCATCAGGGTGGCTACTATAAATACTACAGAGAGGAAAAAGGCCTTCAAAGCTGAACCAGACATAAGCCATTTTTGAGCCGTTATCAGGAAGAGAAGAGCTAGTCATTAATGTTTCCATCATAAATGCTTTGCAAACGCATGTTTTTTTCCTTTTGAAAATGCAAACATTCTCATTTCCCTTGAAGTTACTCCATATCAAGGTTGCCTTAAAAACTGAGTGCTTCTTGATTTTTAATGTAGTTTCTCGGGGTTTTGTTTTTAAAGAAGAGAGAGGAGCTGCTTTTTAAAACCTGTTTTAAATGTCTGAAAGTTTTAAGCCTTTTAAAAAGGCTTAAAGCCTTTCTTTTTTTTTCTCAAGTTGTTCACATTTTCACATGAAAAACAACTAGAACTTTCCATTGAGCTCATGCTAACTGCATTTATTTGTGAGCACAGATAATTAAACATAACCTGACATTATATACATACATAACGAGAAGTTCTGGTGTTACGCTAAATGCAATGAGTTTACCTTTACAGCAACAGCCTAGACTTAAGCTCTTTTTCTTTTTTTTTTTTTTTTTTAAATTAATGAAGCTGATGTTGAATTTCCTTTGTCTTTTGAGGAGACCACCTGGACAAAGGAGGCTGCCAAGTGCACCTTTTGCAGTGCTTCTGAAAAGCCAATCCCAATAGTGATGGATCTGAAGGAACAACCCCGGGAAAATGTGAGTGTACCCATACTGTGTGAGCTTGTCTGTAGATCAGTTTCTTCCTGGGAAAAGAGACCACCCCATGGCAGCAGCAGAGAGGAAGGGGAAAGGGACATGGGCAGAAGAGCTGAAGGATGAGGAGGTCCCTGTCCAGGTGCCCCATGCCAACCCCACCGCTCCTGATGGGTGCTGGACCCCACAGCTCTTTTGCTGCAGGACATATGAGGAAATGTTTGATGATATCATCCAAGATTTGATGAGCAAAGATGAAGCAGAGGAGGAAGAGTTGGATATCACTTCCCGTGCTGACCCTTCCAAAGCTAATATGAAGAACAGCATCAAGGAGAAACTGCTGCAGCAGTAAGGACCAAGTGAGACTGGCCCAAGGGCCTAGCAGGAGGAGGAAAGTCCCATCACAGGGTCCTTTCAGTCTGGTCCCAGGGAGTTTTGCTGGTGGGAACCTGCTTTTGGTGTTGTGGCACTGCTGCCCACATGCATCAAGTGTTGAGGCACCCTCTTGTCAGTCCTATGATAGTACCACTGGTAGGTGGTATCACCTGCCCTGGCAGGACAATTGAGGCCATTAAATGTTGGACCAGGATGGTTCAGTGCTGCCAAGGCAATACTTGCCAGAAGGTCTTCACACAGCTCATCTTCACTCTAGCACCCTTAGAAACGTGCTGGGTGGCTTGATGAGAAGCTGTGATTGGTGAGGGCTCAGCAGCTATCAGCTGCTGATGCAGCCATCAGCTGCTCCATCTCAGCAATTCTGGCATTAAAGGTTTGACATTCACAGGCTAGGAAGCTCCCTAGACTGGCGGTCAGGAGCATGACACACAAGTGGATTCGGGCAGGGCACTCAGCCATATGTGTGATGAGCTGTGGGGGTGGGGTGTCCCAAGAGCTGGGACTCACCTCACCTCTGCAAGTCCATACCCAAACCTCCCCCTGTCACCTGCATTTTCTGTTGGGTGAAGGGCAAGCTAACAGGCATTTCCACTACATGGTTCATGAGACCTGCGATGAGATGGATCTCCTGTAGCTCTTCTTTGGCTGTAAAAGCCATCTATGGTGACGATCTCATCTGCAAGCATTTGCAATTGCTTCAGGTAAATCCTAGAATCCTAGAATCATAGAATGGTTAGAGTTGGAAGGGACCTAAGGTCCCTTCATCGAGTTCCAACCCCCTGCCATGGGCAGGGGCACCTCCCACTAGACCAGCTTTTTCATCAGGTTGCTATCCTGATATAACATCCCATGATACTTGTTTTTCCCTTAGATGATGTGGGTAGTGTCATTAGCCAACAACTCGATTTTATTTTTAACTTCCCTTTTTTTGATCTTAGGTTGGATGAAGGAGCCTTTGAGAGCTACAGGGAAATACTTCAGCAGTATATGGCATTTGTTGCCTGTATGTACCTTTGCTAGTGAGTTGCTGTCATTGCTGGGCTTGACCTGGAACCAGAAGCACAGGGTAGCTTCAGCACACTTAGAGAAGAAGCAGACACTGCAACCCTTCGTGTAGTGTAAGGTGCCATAATCCTATTTATGAGTGGGCAGGGACATTCACAGTTACTCAAAACACATATCTGTATAATTGCGGGCCTATCATTTCCAAGCCATACCTCCTCTGGTTGAAAGGAGTAGGAGATTGCATGTTCATATCTAGTCTATCCTTTGCTGTATGTAATTCTCAGCTGCTCATGGGCCTGATGTTGCATTGTTTTAAGCAAGGAGACCCTTTACATCTCTTAGGAGAGCCATGCTGCAGCATCGCAGAGCCTACCTCATCCTAGTTAGGTCAGGTTTTCCTTTCCACTTACTTCTCCTCAAACAAAGCAAAAGACACAAAACCTCCTCAGTCCCTCCCCTCCATCCCCTCTCCTTTCCAAATAACCCATGACACAAGCCTTGGAGACACAGAGCTGCATTGCCTTCTCCTCAACAACAACCTTCTAAAACATTTTTCAGTGACCAGGATCTCGTTCAGACTCTCAAAACAAAACGAATATGCTGTCAGGCCAAAAACCAACTCTTTCCAAAAATACCAACTGACATCAGCACCTACAGAAGACCTGCTGGAGCTGGACAGTGGGTTTGTTGCAGCACACTTAAAGGTGAGTGTAGCCTCTTGGGTCTCTTCTTGTTGTTTTTCAGGCAGGGATTGTAGAGACCTGCATGGTGTTGGGTCTGTTCATACCCTGTGACAGTCCTGCTCTTCCAATCAAGCATGTTTAGATATCTCCTAGGAGATATGGAGAAGGTCCTGATTCAGCAAAACATTAAAATGATTATCAGTGGGTGTGCACTAATTCGGTGGGACATGACAGCTTGTGGCTGTTTGAAGACGGACTTAATCAGGTGTTCGTGGCTGTCGTGGAGAGCTGAGTCTGGCAACCCTGCTGTTTTACTGGGATGGTGGCCATGTATAAAAGAGTTTTCTTATGGAGCATCCCATGCAGCTTGAAGGCTGAACAATGCTGGTCAGTGAACTCCACTGCAGCTGAAGCCTTTAGACCCTGGTCTACTCAATTCCATGCCATTCAACCCTCTTACCCTCAGAATCAGACTGCCTCATCCAAAATAACTACCCAGCAGGATCAGATCCAGGAATCACTCAGCCAGGAATCACTTGGGGGAGTGCTCCCTGTCCCAGGCCAAGCCCTAGCCCAACAATTTAACAACACAGACAAAAAGTCCAGGCAGCCTTGAATTCATCAGTAGGGATGTCACCACCTGTGCCCAGGAAGGGATGAGATATCCCAGGGTGTCCCTTCCACCCCAGCTGCCATGAGAAACAGTTCCTCAGGGCCTGTTGTCCCTGTCCAAGGGACCCTGGCAGGGAAAGCCAAGGCTGGGGGCCTGTCCCATCAGCCAGGCAGCACATGGGACCTCTCTGCCAGCTCAGCCCCTCCAAGCACGGCTCCTCTCTTCCCTTCCCCTGCCTCTCTTCTCCCTTCTCAAACCAGACAGCATTGCAGTTTCTGCAGGCGTGCAAGAAAATTACCTGTGATTTATCACGCAATCACTGATTTTGTTGGCTTTTTTATTTTCTACATAGAAGCACGTTATACTGCTCTCCCCTCCTGAAATATAGGGGTAGCAAATCCTCCTGCCTGGGATCGTCTGTCTTTTTAGCACCATAAAAAGGCTGAAAAATGAAAGCAGGGACAAACTGTCAGCTTGTTGCCTTTCTTTGTTTGTTTGGTTGGTTGGTTGGTTGGGGTTTTTTTGTTCTCCTCCATCCCTTACAACCAGGAGGTAACTCTTAGCTGTTCTGCAGAGCCAAAAACGTGCATCTTCAGGATATAACAAACCAGCGCCGCAGTTATGGCCGGAGTCAGCCCCTTCAGGTGGAGGGAATGCCTCCGCCTGGGAGCTGCTGCCCACAGGTCCCTCTGCTTCCCACGACGAGCAGAACCCGAGCATGGTCCCTTTAGAATTAGCTGCTGCTTTTAACGATGATGCTAAAAAGGAAACAGCAAGGTCTCCCCCATTCTTCCCGCCTCCCCGTTCTTCCCGGAGAAGCGGGCGGGAATGCTGCTTATTCCTATTAGAAAGCATGAAACTTGGCTCCCTCGTAACACTGGGAGCTAAGCCCTTAGCAAAGAAATGCTTCTATTTTGCTTGTCGGTGTGTCGCAGGATAAATTACTTGTGCATCTGATGGAAAAGAGGGCTCTTGGCAAATTATGTCATCAGAGAGCGGCTAATAACATGAAATAAGAAGAGCTGAGCTTTGTTACATGAAATGCGAAAACACAGAGGCGAGGATGAGTTTTCCTCAGTCATTTAAAATGAGTTAATTAAAAATCAAGCAAACAAACAAGGCTCGGTAAAAAGCGTAGCGTGTGACAGCGGGACTTGTCAGTGCTCTGGGGTTAGTACCAGCGTGGGGAGGGGGATGCTTGGGGCAGAGCATCCCTATCCCCCGTGTCCGGGCAGGCATCCCTGCAATGGCCTCGTTTTTGCTCCTGCAGCACTGCCGTTCTCCCGAGCCCATAAGACGACATTATCCTGATGGACAGACCTTTTTTCTCCTGTTCCCAGATGGAAGTGGTCAGGTTTAGTATCCAGCAGCAGTGACGCTTGGGGGTGGGGGGGTGGGGGGGCAGCCGTGGGAATGCCCTGCCTTGGGCTAGGTCACCATGACCTTCCTCCCTTGGGGTAACCCGCTGGAGCTGGCTACACAACTTGTGCCACCCTTGCAAGGAAACAAGGTCTACTTGTTTCCATCTAGAGATGGTTGCCTTGGGGCTGGTTGTCTGAAGGATGGGGCAGGCTTGGGTCACTTCTCCCCAGACACTGTCCCATGTGTTTTCTTCCAAAGCATGCTTTCTGTGGGCTTTCTACAGGCTCACCTTTCCTTAACTGTTTCTCAGCTACCCATCGGGCAACGTGGCCATTCTCATCACGTTCTTTGAGGAAGCCCTGTTCACCTACTGCATCCTGGAGGACAGCAGATACCCAGGGATCAGGGCTGCCTTTGGGAGCCACGGCCACGGGGTCTGCTTCCACCCTGATGGCCACCCCTGGTAAGTGCAAGCCCAGAGGTGACACTGGCTCCCAGCTCAGCCCCAGCCCACCCCGGTGGCGCTCCAGGGCTTTAAGACACACTGAAAGCACCTTCATTTTTTGTTTCAGTTTTATTTTATACTATGTGAAAGTGCATGAAAAGTGCACGTCTCACATTGTGCACCAAGGTCAGGCAGCATGGATGGCGTGAGGGCACTTGGGTATCACCCCACCTCAGTAACCAGTGACATCTGTCCAGAGATCCCGGCATAGGGACTGATTTTGGCCAAGGCTGGCCACACAACCATAGAGGTGATTTGGCCTTCTATTATAGTACAGGGAGGAGAGCACATCTACCTTATCATCTTCTCTTGGAGCCCCAGGAGGCTGGAAAAATGTGGGCTTATTATCTGCACAAGAGGGCAAACCTCAATAGCTGGAGTCAGTTAGCTTGAGGTCAAGATTGCTTTTGGTTTGCTTCTCATATCCAGTGGGTGTACCTTGCTAAAGAATGACTCAGGTGACCAATTTCCTCCAGTCTAATTTGTAATACGAGGTGACCGATGGCTTACAGTAAAAACTGCTGGCGTTCGAGCCATCAGATACTCATTTTTGACACCCCACCCCCAGACTCCTAAGTTTCCCTTCAGAAAGCTGGGAACTGGGGGGAATCAGTAAATCCCACCTCAATTTTACAAGTCGTCCCTGTGTCGAGACTAATTAATGGACATCTTAAACTGGCTATTACAAATCATTTTAAACACCTTTTGCAATAATGCTTCCATCGGACTCCTGTGGTCCTACCCTTCGCCTGCAGACAAGCTGGTCTTTCATCCATCACACCGCAGCCAGGTTTTGACAGCTTGTCATCGAAGCAATGGCTGGCAGCTCTAAACCCCACCATGGGGCTCTCCTGGCCCTGCTGGACCACACGCTCCCCGTCAACATCAGCCACAAGCTGGCTGCCGGCTTGCCACCAAGCTGGGGTGGGCTGCTATGACCCTCCCAGCCTCTCCCAGCACCGATAAATTAGGGCAGTGTTCAGTGACCACTCTGGTGTTTGTAAAAAGAACACGATGAGAGGAGAGCAGAAAACCGACAGCCTGTGGGTAGGTCGCCTGTCCTGCATATGGACCAGTTCAGGCTTGCCTGTGGCTGGCACTGTAGCACATCACAGCTGAAAAGTTAGATTTATTTATTTTTCCTGGCCTTTTTTTTCTGTTTTTTTGTTGGGTTGGGTTTTTTTTTTTCTGAGCTGCCATAAGAGATAATGCTGGGGGAGGCTGAGCTGCTCTTGCAGCCCGGTGAGAATCAACTTCTTCACCGTTCTGTGATTCACACTTAGGCAGGAAAAACTCAACGTAACACACACTGTGAATGATAAAAACTCTCCACGGGCTACGGCTGCGGGGATGCTCCAGCACCCAGAGCCATCTTCCCAGGCTGCCTGGGGATGGGGGGTATTGATTCGCTTCTGTATTCTGTAAATATGGGCTGTTTCCCCATTTTTCTCTGCATTTCTCTCTCCTTTGCAGTTTGGCAAGGCCTTTTCCCACACCCGGCCACATGCATTACCACACACACACACACACACAAAGGACCAGTTTTTAGCATAAAGATTGCTAGAGCAAAAGAAACTTCTGTGTCCAGGGACTCTCAGAAGATGTAGACGTGCAATAGGAAGAGGAGGACTCACACACACACACACACAAAGCCTGTGCTCTGCCCAAGGATTTTCTCTCTTTCAAGGGGCCTTACCGCCCTCCCAGGGGCCAGCCAATTTCTGTAGTGTGCTCTTACTGTTGGACAAAAACTAGTAACAAAAAACAGTCCCAGCTCTGATGCATCAGGTCCCAGTGAACTCTTGGATGGCAAAAGTCATAGAATGGTTAGAGTTAAAGTTAAGGTTAAGGAAGGGACCTTAAAGATCATCGAGTTCCACCTGCCCTGCCATGGGCAGGGACACCTCCCACTAGACCAGGTTGCTCAAAGCCCCATCCAGCCTGGCCTTGAACACTTCCAGGGATGGGGCATCCACAGCTTCCCTGGGCAACCTGTTCCAGTGTCTCAACACCCTCACGGGAAAGAATTTCTTCCTGATATCTAATCTAAATCTCCCCTCTTTCAATTTAAAACCATTACCCCTCATCCTATCATGACCTTCCCTGATAAAGAGTCCCTCTTCAAATAAGAAGTTTAGTCCAACTGCAGATAAAAGATGGCATTTGGGACTGGGAAGTTGTTGGTTCTGGATTCATCCAGCTTTGCATTTCTCCCCAGGGCCTCCCTGAACCCCTGCACTGGGATCTGCTTGGACCAGGAAAGGGCCAGTCAGAAGTGCTGGAGTTGGCATGACTTCAGCCACCACACTCACAGCCCTCCTTTCCAGTCCATCACCATGAAACTGAACAGCTACATCACCATCAAAATCCTGGCTCAGGATCAAATTGATTTATCATTCACCAGCCACAGTGATTGCATCCATTTCAACATGGGGGCCCGGCTGAAGGTAAGCACTTGCTGTGGTGGTCCTGCCTGGCCGGCTCCTGCCTGCCAGCCCTTTAGAGAGGAGGAGCTGGGAAACCATCCAGTGGAGATAAGCTTGGGGTTGTTGCTTGGGACTGGTCACAGATTTTCAGGTGGAAAAAATCACCGTTTCATTCAAAAGCAAATTTCCTGCCTGTGTGAATCTTAATGAAATTGCCTTTCAGGAAAGCATTTAGATAAGATTGAAATGCTGTTGCTGAAGGGTAAGAACAGCACGTCTCGCAAATTCATTTTGAAACACTATTTCTTTTCAAAACATTTATATTAAATGTCAATACAAACACAAAGCTCCTGATTTTATCTAAACAGCATTTCGCTTAACATGGAACAAGCAGCTGGAGAGAGGAGCAACATAATCCCTTGAGGTTTGTTCCCACTGCTGACCCTTCCCTGGAGGTGGACTTCTTGCTCTGGCCAGGGCTCAGCCCAGTTCAGTGCCAGTGTGACTGTCCCAACCTACTGGTGGGCGTCCCTATCCTCCACTGGATGCAAACACAACTGGTTGGCTTTGAAATGCAGGTGACACATCGCCAGGAGCTCATGCTTGGTTGGGGGCAAGGATTTGAGTTGTATTCCCTGGTGCCAACACAAACCAAATGTTGACAGCCTTCATAGTGATAGTCTGTATGTGGCCACAGATATACTGCTAATGGAAGCAAGCAACTGGGGGACCTATTTCAGAATGGTGGCAACAACCTACAGTCAGTTTGTGGGGCCATAAAGCACTAGCACCTGCTTTTCCATCCCCTAAATTCAGACTTCTCTTCAGGACCTATTGCTACATTAGGTACAATGGGTCCTTGTCCCATTACATCTGGGCAGCCCACTCCCACCAAAGGAGCCCAGAGCCATGAGTTTAGCTCCTCAGTCCCCTTGTACAGAATCACAGAATGATATGGAGTTGGAAGGGACTTCTGGAGATCATCTAGTCCAATCCCAGAGCAGGCCCACCTAGAGCAGGTTGCACAGAAATGTGTCCAGGTGGGTTTTGAATGTCTCCAGAGATGGAGACTCCACCACCTTCCTGGGCAGCCTGTACGTGCACTGGAAGGGGATCATCTTCCAAGGGGAGCCACAGGGTTAGTGTGCTCCATGGCGATGGAGGGAAAGGGCAGCTGGGACACGCTACACCAGTGAAGGTTTGGATTACAAGGAATGCTCTCCCTCCAGGAGGTTCAGCATTAATGTTCTTTGCTTTGCATGGGCTCTTTTTGCAGTTAAAAGACCCAGAGGCAAGTCACCTACTTCAGTGGTCAGAAAGCGAAGAGGAGCTCTTCTTTCAGTCTAAAAAGATTCAGCTCAGGAACCTGCTGTCCAAAATACAGGGAGCGTTGAAATGCTTTTGGCAACCCCTCTCTCAGTGATATCACCCCTTCTGTTTCATCATCTTCTATCCGCATGAGATACTTGAAGATATTAAGACTCGCAGGAAGCAGTTACATCAGCATTTCAGATCAACTTTTCCTTCGTCAAGGTGATAACAGTCACTTTGTGCCGAAAATAAAGCTCCTCTTTTCAAGCTCACAACGCCTATCTCCCTGTACATCAAGTTCTTGTAACACCAAGGACTTATTTTTTGAGGACACCTGGTAGACCATCGTACAATCATTGGGTTTATGCACTGCATATGCAGTACTTTGAAAGAGGAGATGGCTTCCATCCTGCAGCTGATGGACTGGACTTTGGTAGCTTGTACCAAGCACGACTGATGAAGCTGCTTCGTCTCTCAGCCAAAGACACCTGTGCTCAGGTATAGGGACCGAGGACAACCTACAAGAGAGAAAAGATGAGGAGCCTCCTGGGTGTCATTTTCCCTGGGAAAATAATGGAGCAACTCATTCTGGGTGTCATCTCCAAAAACACTGAAGATAAAGAAGTTATTAGAAGCGGTCAACATGGATTTACCAAGGGTAAATCATGTTCGGCCAAATCTGATAGCCTTCTATGATGTTATAACTAGATGGCTGGATGAGGGGAGAGCAGCAGATGTCATCTACCTTGACTT
>JAOQGH010000001.1:175763742-175788162 GCA_025769975.1 Gallinago jamesoni | reverse complement strand
CTCCCCTCTTCCAATTTAAAACCGTTGCCCCTTGTCCTGTCGCTACACTTCCTCGTAAACAGTCCCTCTCCAGCTCTCCTCTAGGCTCTCTTCAGGTATTTGTTATAAGGTCTCCCCGGAGCCTTCTCTTCTCAAGGCTGAATTATATTATATATTGTATTACGTACTGTATTATTATTATTATAACTACTACTACTACAGCTATGATTAAAGTCTTGGGAAACTCAGAATTATCAAGATCAACTATGGACTGAAAAAATGTTACCAGCCAAATAAAAGCTCATTGTGCAAACTTCTGTCCCTTTTTGTTTCTGATGAAACTTAAGTAACCACACTTCATGTATTTGCAAATACCCCTTTGTGAGGTTTGTAGCAGAGCAGAGTTTTTACAGAATAATCGTCCGCAAAACATGCATTACTTGAAAGTTTAAATTATTTAAATCCACAAGCAATAGTGACAATTCTGAATGTAAACGGCTGGATTAAATAAGCACGTTTGACTTGTGGGGTTTTTGTTATGTTTTAATGCCCTTTCCCCCAACACATGACAACTTTACCTACCAGAGCACAATGATCTCTGTTGTTCTGGCTGGTTAATTCTGTGACAGTGCTAGCGATACTGGGACCAAGCAAAAGCTCCCTCTGATCGAGGTAACATTGATGGATTTCATTGAGAACTTGTTGATACCTAGCCAAGAAATTAAAACAGTAACTACATCCTGAAGCTCATTTTTTTGGTAAACATAAAATTCATTCTAATACCTTTTTTCAGGTCTACATGATTCCATTTTTTAAAACTTTCTTTTAAATGAATAATGTGTTAAACAGTATTTAAACAAAAGTAAAAATCTTCAAAAACTTAAAATAGTTGAAAACAAACTACGTAGACATACTCACTCTGGCATTTTTTCAGATCTTTGCTCTACTTGTTCAATAAGAGTCTACTCAATAAAGAGAAAAAAAGAATTATCAGCAAATGATTTTTCTCTAATAATTGGAAAACAGTTTGCAGTATTTTTCCAGGGACACAATATGCAATCTTTGAACATTCACACTTGCACAATAAGCAATCCTTGCATTCATACTACTACTAAATTCAAACTCCATTTTCATAGCTTCTTTTTTGACCATTAGTTACCAGCCCACTTACTCTGACTTTGGGAGCAGCTGCTCTGAATTTTACATAAAACAGCGTGAAGGCATTGTCAGAATTTGGCACAGCTGAGGGATCCTGAAAGAGATGAGTAATTGGTTAAAAAGGAGAATACTATATTTGGGTTCTAGTATGTAAAGGCTGAGATAATTACGCTCTAAAATAGGGTATTGGTTCTTTACGTTTATATTGCCAGTAGAATAGCTCTGCCACTTTCCACCTAGAAAGGCACGCACGCTTGTTTCAGAACGCAGATAAAGCCAAACGGAAAAACAGTACTCATAACAAGAGTTTCAACCAACAGTCTCTACTGAAAATGTTACTTTGGCTGTAATTACAGCATTCTCTATTAGAAAGAACAATCTTCTCTGGTCCTTCCACAGTAGTACTGATTATTGCTCCTTAATCTGTAGTGCCAAAATGGAACAAAGTGTCCCTTTTACCTGCGAGTCCCAGGGCAGAGAAGCTAAATTTGAGTTTGGATTGAAGCTTCAACTGGAATGTCAAGTTTTGAGGCAGTTCTCCTCCCCATGCAGCTCCCCAGCTTAGCTGGGCAGACAGCTTGAACCGACAAATTCTAGCACTAACAAACCAGAGCAGAGACCCAATTTAACCATCAAGCTTTCTTCCCCTTAGTAATGACATAGAGAGAAGCAGATGGCATTCCTTTGAAACTCGGTGTGGACAGGAAAACTCTTCCACCTTGATCACCTCCTGCTTTCATCCCCGTGAGCAACCTGATCACCCTTCTACAAACACAGATCAAAATCCCACAAACACTCACATGTGAGGAGTAACAAAGAACATCTAGATCTCATCAGCCCCTTTCCAGTCCTGACAAGACCACATGTTGCATTGCAACAGGAGATCTGAACACTTGATCGCAACTAAAGACCAGTGGTCCAGTACTGCACTGCTAGTAGAAGCAGACATTTGATGTTTCAGAGAAATATGCAAAACATTCACAAAACCTCCATGTAAATGGGAAGAAGGAGGTCATCTGAGGTGAGGAGACTCTAAAAGATGTCTCCTTCCTGACTTAAAACTGCTCAGCAGAAATTCAAATCCAGAAATGAAGTTTCACTTCTTTCTGTAGACAAGCTTAATATCAGAGATGTTCAATTCCACTTGAATTCAGCTCACTCCTGGCAATCTGTTGGCATTGAACCAAGCTATGATACTTTTTTTTTAAATAAAAAGTAATTTTGTACCAAATACGAAAAATGTTCAACACCACAACATCACTTAATTTCAGTCCAGAAGCATCCTTTAGCAACTTTCCATGAACAGTGTCTAAAATCCCTTTCTTTATGACTGAAAGACACTAGAATTGAGAACTGACAATTTCACTACTTTCCCCTTATGACACTAAGTTTGACTGTAACAGGACTAAGCATGAGGCATACACCAATTAACTGAATAAAGAAAGAAATCGAGTAGAAAGGGATATTCTCTTCTCCTTTCTCTCTGCCACAATATTGCAGCTCATGACTATTAACATTTGAATAAGATCAAAAAACCTCCCTACTCACCTCTCTAGAGGCCTAAATCCCACCAGAGCGAGTGGGAGTAAAGCACCTAACTCTTCCCTGCAACACTCTAATACCGCTGTCAACGTTTTAAAACTAACCAAAAGATACTGCCAAAAAGCAGTAGGAACCTGTCAAACTTATTCTCTGTAGCTACACAAAGGAGTGCAGACTTAGCAAAAAGAAACATTTAGATGACCAAGAGTACCCAAAAATACTTACAGGAATATAAGACTAAAGAGTCATTTCGTGTGCTTTACCAGTTTTCATCCTACGACACCCAGCTCCTGTATTCACTCTTCAATCATTCCCTGCAACCTCTCTCTCTGGTTGCAGCCCCTTGTACTCAGTCATTTATCCACCCCTGGCCTTCACAGAGGTTATTGTCCACCTACCTCAATTCACCTACTTCATCTTTGTCAATTTCCAATTTTTTTAATTATTACTATTTTAAAATCTTTTGGATCACAAGATCTCTTAGGTTCGTCTGAAACTTGGCCAATCTATACATACACTATGGCATAGGACTGACCTATTTTCCCAGAAACCTGCTGACACCTCCCACACTCAAAAAATAAAAAAAAAATAAAAGAGAAGAAAACTGTATAGTGTTACAATAGACATTTCAGTACAGCTCAAATTACCACTTACTGATTCACCTTACCCTTTTCATTAACTGGCTTGTGAGGTTCTGTAGCGTATTCACAGTGTATGTCTTGATAAGGTGCATAGCTTTAGAAAGGCATTGTTTAAACTTAATCAAATATACAGGATAGTCTTTAAAATTTGGCTGAAAGAAATAAAAAATACATTTTAAATACAAACAATAAGAGGGTTGAAAATTCATCAAAAATTAAAATACTCTTTTTACTAGCTAGAAATGCTAATTTGTACAAATTAAATGCAGTATTTTACAAAAATTAAGCAGAATACTAAGTATACTCAGTAAAATCTTATGGTTATAAATCATCATCTTTGCTTTCTTACAGTATTTGGCGGACAGAACACTTCATAGGAAAAAAAGCCCACCACAAAAATAGTACGAATACATAGTTTTGAAACTATTAAGATTTAACTAAAACCAATACACGGTTACTTACATGTGATGAAATATATGCAATACAATCATCAAGCTTAGCCAGCATGGGAATGAATCCTTCACTGTTCACAGAGAGTGTAGGGGAATTCAATTTCTTTGAACACAAGACAAAGCACCATTGTAAGGAATCCCAGTAACAGCATTGGTGACATTCAAAAGATCAGTACATTTTCATTTTCTCAGATTATTCATAGTGAAGCAATACTTACTGTATTGATGTTTTCCAGCTCATTAAAATAAGAAAGTTTCTGCTGGATGTTTTCAGCCAGGTCAACAAGTTCTGACTATTCAAAAAAAATAAATAGAAGAAAATCAGCAATCTAGCAAATAGTTTATATACATATATATACAAAATACATATATAAATTAAAAATTATTCAGCCTCCCTTTCAGCTCTTGGCACACACCAGTGTTAACTAGCTCTAGATAACTCGCAACTAAACAGATGCAGAATACAGCAGTGCTCTCTTGCTCTCTCTTACCAGAGAAAGACCTATTACTCTCAATACCGTATTAAAAAACATATATTCTACAGGTTTGTCAGCATTCCACAGATAGTTCTGCATACAAACAGCAACACTATCACCAGTATTACAGGGAACTGTAGAAATCCTGTATGTCAGGATTGGAGCCTTTAGAATTTCTCCCTTATCCAGTCATGCTAAGACGACATGTTCATTACTTCACTGTTAGAGCAGTTCGTGAGGACAAGGAAAGCATTTGGGAAATAAATTCATAATTTAAAAAAAAACCCAACTTTTTTCTTGCAATAACCAGCTCAAAATACTTTGTAAGTGATATGAATTGTTAACTTTATTGAAGTTTGCACTTGTCAGGCATCAGATACAAAAACTCGCCTCAGGTAATTATCCTTCTTGATTAAAGCGTACATTGACACACAGTGACCACTTTACTGCACAGAGCCTGACACCCTGGCTGCAGGTGAAAAAAACAAGGTAAAAGCAAATGGAGGGACTGTCACCACAGCTCACAAGATTTCCCAGCCTGAGAAAAGGAAACTTTCATTTATGGTACCTTAGAATTTTCCAGTAATCCTCCCATCAAAGATTACCTGCTCTTTCAAAAGTTGTTCACAGGCCTCATGCAGCGTTCCTGTCTTCGTGGAGACAAAAAGATATTGTTTCTGCAGTGACTCCAGGTGCTGAAGGGCACTATTCACATCACTCAAGATAGCATCACACTGCTCCTGAAAGCCAGACAAGTAATCCCTCATCTGTCTAGAAAAAGAGAATCAACAAAAGTAAAATTTTACTTTCTGCATTTGCAAATCCAGCTGCCTGCAGGGACACTGCCACTACCTTTCCCTCTCCAGAACTAAAAGACCACTTGCATCAAGCAAGAGTGCACAATAAGCAGGTGTTCCATGTCCCACAGAAATAACAGAGCTACAGGGTTTGGAATAGCCACTGCAGTAACTCCATTTCCCCAATATTCCTTGTAGCAAGCCTACTCAGAAAGCTGCAGCATGCACCACAGCTGGTCTAGAGCATGCAAATACCATCTAAATGGACAGAGGAAACATAGAGGTTACTGCTCTGCTCTTCTACACAGTTTTCAGTTTCCATTTAGAAATTAGCTTTACTCTCCTAAAGTAGTGAAAATTATGCAGAGGATTCAAAACTTACTGCGAGGATTGAAAGAGGCTTAAATCCAGTATCTAACATCACCAAGTTTGTCTAAGGCTCAATGCAGACACGAACTCTAAATGATCACTAAATATGTGTCAAGCACTTAGCTTGACTAAAACATCATTTGAAACAGCCTTGGATATTAGCTAAAATTTCCGAGCCCTACTTCACCACATACAAAGCAGCAAGTAAAATCACAACTCTCTATAGTAGTTGTGTACAACCCTTCTGTCTGCAACAGGTAAAGAACTTACTTATTTTCCTCCTGCTCCTCTGGCCTCCTGCAAACAAGCACATATTGGCCACCCTACAGACCATTTCCCATCCATGGCACACTTCAGTATCTGTGCATGGTATTTCGAACATGTCAACTGACAAAATCCAAGGGTGCTATTCTTTTTAGGCTGTTAATGATCTGCTTAGTATATGTCCAAACTGCTGCTTTTAAGAACCATCACACCGCAAATGTCAGAGCAAGAGATAGACTGAATAAAAGCAGAAAAAAACAAAATATGGGAATACAGCAGTATTTCTTTGTGGCCAAAAAGCAATTTTGTAAAATTTCAAAACACAGGCCAGTTTCTGTAAAAGCCATCAGTGAATTTGCTAGATGTCTAAGCCATTCAGCTGTACTTCAGCCTCTTGAGGAGTAACTGCGAAAGTCAGTGGGATGGGGTTCTTCTGAGCCTGACGGAAAAGCCAGTTAGACAAAAATAGATGAGAACGCCCAGTCTCAAAACCAGAGTTGAGCAAAGTGTCAAGGAATGCAGGGAATGCAGATACAAAGTCACAGCCATAGTCGCTGGCAAGCTGAATGGTGATAGCAGAAATAGCTAGCAGCCACACCTGCTTACACACTCTCGCCCTCAGAGGATGCCATTTCAATAGCAGCAGCAGCAGCTGAAAAGGCAGATGAAAGCTCTTAGACTGCCTTTGTCTACAAGCCCTGTCTATAAGCCAAAACTAATTTCAATCTGTCTCGATATATGAGGCAGTCGAGAAGGAAATCTGCATCCCTTTTAATTACCGCAAGAGCAACAGCCTTCAGGATGGGAGTGGGACATACCACCTTGGAAAGCTTCAGCTGTTCCAATACATTCCCCCATTCCCCACCCAGCTGAATCCAAACTGATGCTAACATTACATGGACAAGATGACAATGACAACACTACATGGACAAGATTCAAGGTTTAAAGCGCTTACAGTGAAAGGAACTGAGGAAGAACACGTACCTATACTTGACACCTTCATCTTGATCCATCTGTGTTTGTACCTGAGCAAACCAGGAGAAGAACTAGAAGAGATTTTATAGTGTGAACAACCCAGGTATCACATGCGATCAATTAAAAATAAAAATCACTTCTATGAAACGAAGATGAGCTTTTGTTAAAAAAATAAGAGATGTTTCAGAATTTAATTATTAAGCAAGGAAACAAACTATAATTTCTCATCCCAACTAAAATATCCTATTCTATTCCTACACTAAATTAAAATGGGAAAGACTGAGTTTATTCTGGTTTTATTTGCACAAGAACATGGCTCTCACATCAGAAGGGGAGGAGGGAGGGATGTGACATTCTTCTATATCACGATCAACACCGTCTTACTGAAGGGGTACCTTACCCTCCCTCAAGGCTCCCCTTGAAACAGGAAAAGTATCCGTCACTTAAGACTTCAAAGATTTTTCTCCCCCAAGTTTCTTCACGCAACTTGAAAACGGCCCAGAAAAATTAACAAACCCACCAAAAGCTGGGCAAGAAACACAGAAACTCACAGAATTCTCTAAAGAAGATTATTGCAACTTGGAGGGTATTCAGCATCACTTACCTGCTGTGCTGTTTCAATTCTTTCATCCTCCATCCCCAGCATGGCAAATCCTTTCAAGAGGACATCCTCTGTGGATTCTGGCACCGCAGCCGTCAGCGAAACAGTTAGCGACTGGGACGTTAGGCTGCACAAATCTTCAATTGGAAGCTGCTCACAAAAACCCACAAAAGTTTAGGTAGACAGCTTACTAAGAAATAGTATATTCAGCTCAACTACAGTAACACAATCCAAAGCATCAACTTGAGAAAATTACAGGCATCTACTTTTGAAGAAACAAATGCAATCGACATTTTACCCATCAATATGATAATACACCAACAACTACCATAACCATATTTTCAGAAACACCTAACAATTTTTATTTTATTATTTTTTTTTAGTTAAAATTGGAAAATACTATACAGGATTTTACATACACACGTTTGCCTAAGAACAGAAACTGAATGTACATGTACCTGACATACTGATAAGCTATACTTTAATTTCCAGTTTAACCTGTTCTATACCCAGAGAAAAGCATCTGAGAACATAAGAATTCAGAACATATGCAGAAGCAAAAATAAATGCCGCTGCTGTCCACACTACATGGCAATATCACTGCACAGGAATTGTCAGATTTTTTTGCCAGATGCTTAGAGAAAATTTAAGACTTAACACTGTCAGAATTTATTCAGGAAATAGCGTTTCATATTCTTTCAGACGCTTTTTAAGGAAGAAGTCAAGCTAAAAAGAAAGGCTTTTTCAGAAGACAAGGAAGAGTGCTGCTGAGTGGAAATTATTGGCCACAGTGAGCAAGAAAAATATGGACAAAAGTAACTTGAGAGAAATTGTATTTAAATATGATTGGAGACTATTAATTAGCTTATACAATTAATTCAAGAAAATAAATATCATATACTCTTCATTAGCATAATACTTTTTAATTCACTTAACAAGTACATCATGTTTTCTATTGCTGAGAACATCAGTAATAAAACAACAAAAACACTACTTTAAAAAAAAAATTATATTCCCCTAGAAATTTACTCACTCAGTAAAATATTCATTACCTGGTAATATTAGTCTGGTAAAGAAAGAATTGTCAGGATTTCAGATATCTGAGAAAACACAGACTGATCTTTTTCATTCAACTTCCACACATCTCCGCCCCCCTCCCTCCAAAACAGGCAGGACCCCAACTGGGGAGCCAGGGTTTCTCTCATGACTGCTATCGAGGAAAAGTCGAGTTGATCAGAGACTGCTTATTCAGAATAGCTGAGACACCACCATCCCAATCCACTTCAGCAGGAACCACAACCAGCTAAAGTCCTCAGTGACTTGGCATCTCCATTGTCCTGACTGGCAAACACGGCGCCTGCCTTGTTGCAGAGCTGGTTTAGATCCTTAAGAACATCCTCCGATAGCAGCACATCCTTCTACAACCATTTTGGATGCCTGCCAGTATTTTCTTTAGTGCAGTTGCACACAGCTTATACAAAAAGTAAACCAGGAAGCATGAAATGAAACAGGTGCGTGCCAGAAATTAATCACTTCACAGCCTCCCCCTTGTTATTTTGACCTTTCAGACACTTGCTGAGAGCCAACTTTGTTGATTTTATGGCACTATATCTTGTGCTATGATCCTGTTCAAATACAAAATCCTTCATGAAAAGCGCAGTTAAGAAGGCAAACATTTTGTTCCCCTTCCCTTTGTATACAAGGAAGCATTCATAACCAATCATCGTGTCAGAGTTTGATATTTTATAACCAGGTGGGAAACCATGTCTTCCATGATGATGAGAAATTATTAAGCTTTTTACCACTATTCCAGGCTTTATACAGCTTGTTGAATCATCTGTAAGTTATACTGGGAAATAATCACAGGATCATAGAATGGTTTAGGTTGGAAGGGACCTTTAAATATCATCTACTCCAACCTCCCTAAAATAAGCAGGGACACCTTCAACTAGATCAGGTTTTTCAGAGCCCCATGAAACTTTACCTTGAATGCTTCCAGGGATGGAGTATCTACCATTTTTCTGGGCAACCTGTTCTAATGTCTCACCACTCTCAGCATAAAAAAGATCTTCCTTGTGTCTAGCCTAAACCTACCCTCTTTCAGATTAAAACCATTACCCCTTGTCCTAGCGCAACAGGCCCTGTTAAAAAGTTTGTCCCCATCTTTCTTAAAAGCCCCCCTTAGGTACTGAAAAGTCACAATAAGGTCTTCCCTGGAGCCTTCTCTTCTCCAGGCTGAACAACCACAGTTCTCTCAGCCTGTCCTCACAGGAGAGGTGCTCCATCCCTCTGACCATTCTTGTGACCCTCCTCCAGACCCACTCCAACAGGTCCATGTCTTTCATGTACTGAGGGCTCCAGAGCTGGACACAGTACTCCAGGTGAGGTCTCATCAGAGCAGAGTAGAGAGGCAGAATCACCTCCCTCGACCTGCTGGCCACGCTTCTTTTGATAACAGATAGTGCCAGCAGTTATGAAACGATCAAGATCAAATCAAGAGGACCTAGAGCATATAACTCTATGACTAAAGCTCTCAATTTCAAGGGGACAGACTCTGATGAACTGAAGGATGTGGTAAGGGCAGGCAGAGAATGCCCGGTGGATTTGAAGAGGAAAGCTGCTAGCGCTGCCTACAAACCCCCTGCAAGCCGGGGTGGGCAGGCAGGCAGCACCAGGCCATGAGCCCCCTGGGGAAGGCTGGAGGGAGAGCGAGCACTCCCGAGGACGGCAAAAAGGGCCGGCGGGCTGGGGGGGGCGACAGCAGGCAGAGGGTCCCACCGGCCTAGGAACCCCACTAGAAGGCAAGACGCTACTGAGTCCCGCAACAACCGGTGGAGAGCAGCAGCCCCCACAGGCCCCAGCGGGCCGGGCGGGCACCCCCGGCCGCCTGGCGACGTGGCAGCGCGGCGCCTTCCTCCCTCCCTCCCTCCCTCCGGCCCCGGCAGCGCTGCCACCTCACCTCGGGCGGCACCGGCAGGTTCTCGGCCGCCGCCTTCAGCTCCAGCACGGAGTCGGTCTGGCGGTCGCTGAGGGGCGCGGCGGGCAGCGGGCGGCGGTCCCACAGGCTGAGGCGATCCCGCACCTCCCTGCCCGCCGGCTCAGCGAGCGGCGGCTCCGCCATGCTGCTGCTGCTGCTGCTGCTGCTGGCGGCGTGGCGAGTAGCGGGGGCGGCGAGGCGAGCGGCGGCCGGGCCAGGCCGGGGGAGGGGGGGAGTGGGACGGAAGAAGGAACGGAGCGCGGCGGCGCTTCCGGGGATTCCGGCGCTTCGTCGGCGTCGCGTGGCAGTAGCGTCATTGGCGGGGGAGAGGAAGTGCGTCAGCCAAGAGCGGAAGAGGAGAAGATGGGGAGAGCGGCGGCGGGGCGGTATGGCGCCCCCCGGCGGCGGGGAGGAGCGCAGGAGGGTGCGACATCTGCGTTAGCGGGGCACAGCATTCCCTGGATCCTTCGCTCCTGAGATTGGGGGGGGGAAGGAGGAGGGGAGGGGGCTGTAGGGCGACCCTGCTGGTGGCACCTCACTCCTGGCCACCAGACCCACCTCGCTGTGGCGAGAGCTTCCTCAGCGCTGAGCTGGTCCCCAGCCTCACCCCTCAAACCCAGCTGGGTTTTTTCCACCCACTGCAGGAATTATTCCTGACTTTGGAAATTCCCATTTGTCATCTCTGGTTTGCCATTGGGTTTTTTTGTAAATTTGGGATTTATTGTCATGGGTAACAATAGAAGATTTAACCAAGGCATATCTGACTGAAGAATCATAGAATTGTCTAGGTTGGAAGGGACCTTTGAGATCAGCTGGTCCAACCATCAACCTCACTCTGATAAAACCCATCACTAAACCATGTCACTAAGCTCTATGTCAACCCATCATTTGAACACCTCCAGGGGTGGTGCCTCAACCACTTCCCTGGGCAGCCCATTCCAATGCTTAATGACCCTTCCAGTGTAACAATTTTTCCTAATATGCAATCAGAACCTCCCCTGGTGCAACTTGAGGCCATTTCCTCTTGTCCCATCTCCTGTGACTTGGGAGAAGAGTCTACCTCTGCCTCTCTACACCCTCCTTTCAGGGAGCTGTGGAGATATCAGGTCTCCCCTCAGCCTCCTCCAGGCTGAACAACCACATCTCCCTCAGCAGCTCCTCATAAAAGCTTAAGTTGTTCTCCACAGCCAAGATCCTGAGCCCCAACTCCACCTTTGGTCCATATCAGGTAATTTCTGTCCGTGTTCCCCCTCCAGATTCCCCCTAATCCCACCCCTTTAGTGCAAGCTGGTGTGTTCCTCATCCCCTCAGAGCCCAGGAACCCAGCCTGCTCACAAGTGTAACACTGAACAATAAACATGGTTTGTGACTACACAAAATTCACCCGATTGTTATGAAAATGCCTATAAATATTTAAAGGGTGGGTGTCAGAAGATGAGGCCAGTGTTTTTTCAGTGGTGTCCAGGGACAGGACAAGAGGAAATGGGCACAAACTCAAACATAGGAAGTTCCACCTCAATACAAGGAGGAACTTCTTCACTTTGAGGGGAGCAGAGCACTGGAACAGGCTGCCCACAGAGGTGGTGGAGTCTCCTTCTCTGGAGACATTCAAAATCCACCTGGACACCTTCCTGTGCAACCTGCTCTAGGTGGACCTGCTTTGTCAGGGGGGTTGGACTAGATGACCCGCAGAGGTCCCTTCCAACCCCATGCAATTCTGTGAAAAGTGCTTGGTCTGGAAAAGCTCTGAACAGTAAATGCTCTGGCAGTTCCACACATGCCAAAGAACAGTCAAAATGTATGTTTAACATGTGTTTTTCAGGCTGTAAGTTACACAAATGTAAACTTTTACCTACAGCATCTTCAGTCTGCCTTGGCTGAAAAAAATAAAACCCACCAGTAGCACCATACTGGTGCGTTCAGTGTCAGCAACAGCTTTCTGTTGTTCATCACCTGGGAGTGTTTCAAAACACCCCCAACCTCCCACCCTATTTGGAACTTAGAAACCAAAAGCAGCCGAGAGCCGTTACACATTGATTCCAAAACCTTTAATAAGCTGAAAAATGTAAAACATAGGCTTAGTTTACACTCTGTACAAAAATATTTACAGATATGTCTATGAAAGCATAGAAACAGCTGTAAGAAAAAACACTGCACATGAGCATATACATATATACATAGAAAAACATTGTGCCTTAGGACAGAAAGTGCCTTGTGCATTTAAAAATCCATTTGTGAATTCAAAATTAGTGATTTGAAGCGACTGTAGTAATTTTGAAATTGCAAGGAAATTTCTTTAAGTGGAATGTACGGTTAACCAAATGTGTTGAAGAGATTAACACAATGCCACAAAAACACAAAGCTACCCCTCCTGCTTTGCTACCCCTCTGTGATGGAAGGACCACCACGTGACTCCCATCTCCCACCTCTCCTTTCTTGGAATTACCATTTGTCAGAACCTTGACATAACTCTTTAGTTAACAGCCTGGAAGTTTGGATCTAAATTTAAACCCCCAAAGTCATGCTTTAAGGAAGCTGTGGCTGATTCCTACACGAAAGGTAACACGTAACAGCGACTCAGGCCTGTCTGGTACAGGAAAGTGCTTGGTGGTTCCGCATCTGGGTGTCTTTTTAAGCAGAAAAAAAAAAAAAATCAGTCTTTACAGACAACTTGGCTTTGGAGGGGTTTGATTCTTTTCAGGCAGGCACCCACATGACAGCCTGAACTGCCCACTGTAACACCGGCATCTTTCCGATGGTACGTAACAGCCAGTAACCATTAAAAGTAGTTCTTCCCAACAACGGAAGCAGCATGAAAAGTTTCTCTGCAAGATAGGCAGATTAGCATGGACTCATTTGAACTTCATTCCTAACTGCAATTTACATATGAATATGTTGAAGAATCATTTATGCTGAAAAACAAGAATCATACATTGGGGGGAAAAAAAAAAACAAAACCAAAAAAAAACCCAAACAAACCAACTTTCCTCAAGCAATGCAAAATTGACAACTGCAGCAACCACACTTTCAAATGAAGCTGGATTATTCCCAGCAAATTATGCAGACATCCAAGGATTTAGAACACAGGAAGTATCTAAAACCAGAAGCAGATTTTGTATCGCAGCAGATATTTTTGCTGAACTGAAGGCCTGCAAAGATGTCTTGTAACGCTTACGGTTAATTGGAAGCTATAAATTATTGCAGTCAAATGGTAAACGCCTGTGAAAATAGGAAAGCCCAGCTCCTTGGTACTACCTATCTTCCTTTAGAGAAAGATTGTTCTTTGTGTCTTACACCTATAAACACTGTCCATCTGAGTCTCAACAGCATAAAGTTACATTACACATCTTCACATTCAAGAACACTTAAAGACTTGACAGAAGCTACACCTCCGTATTTGGTTCAGTCTAGAAAATAGTGCACATCATCCACCCAACGACAGGAGCAAGCCACTCCTACAGGAGCCAGGTTGCCTTGAAAGCACCTCCAGGTTGTTCTCTCTCACAACAGTCTTGTAGCAGCCTCTTCCTTTGGCCAGCTTCTCAGACAATAAAGAGCAGATATTCAGGATAACCTACAAGTTGCTCTAAGCTCAAACAGTACATTAACAGAATTCAGCATATACTTCAGCACGTCAGAAGTCTAATTTCTTCAGTTGCTCATACGTCAGAAAGAACTGGAACAGCTGATTAAGGAAAACTGCTTCCTGTTCACTCAGTGCAGAACAGTCACTTCCCTACTGCAGGACAGCAGCATCTGTGGGAAAACTTTCCTCTTCTTCACTCCCTCCTATGTAATGGTGCTGGTTGGCCATTTTTGTTATGCAGAACAATAAAATGTGTTTCAGGGCACTCCTGTACATCAAAAGCTTTAAGGCCAGTGATGCCAACTGCATTCCCATCCCTCTTTCTTAGGATCGCAGAATGGTTAGAGTTGGAAGGGACTGCAAGGATCATCAAGTTCCAACCCCCCTGCCACAGGCAGAGACACCTCCCACTAGAGCAGGTTGCTCAAAGCCCCATCCAGCCTGGCCTTGAACACTTCCAGGGATGGGGCATCCACAACTTCCCTGGGCAACCTGTTCCAGTGCCTCACCACCCTCACCGTAAAGAATTTATTTCTAGTATCTGATCTAAATTTCCCCTCTTGCAGTTTAAAACCATTACCCCTTGTCCTTTCGCTCCACTCCCTGATAAAGAGTCCCTCCCCATCTCTCTTACAGGTCCCCTTCAGGTACTGGCAGGCCATTATAAGGTCTCTCCCCCGGAGCCTTCTCTTCTCCAGGCTGAACAACCCCAGGTCGCTCAGCCTGCCCTCACAGGAGAGGTGCTCCACCCCTCTAATCATTTCCATGACCCTCCATCTTACACACAGGACCGAGGAGGCAGAGGATTGCTATGAAAGCTCTTAGAGACTTTACTCACTTAGCTTTCATAAGCTAAAGTAGGTTTGCTCATAGTAAAAAAACACATTACTACCAACCCACTTCCTAGGGTGCCAGTCAGCTGGCTCTTCCAACACAAACCAAGCTGTAAGACTATGATAAATACAAAAAGATTTCATGGGTAACTCCCCAGTTCTAGAAATAGCCCCCATTCCTAATTCATCTAGTTAATTTTATTTAAAACTAGGCTCCACACTAAAGAAATGGATAGGTATGAAATTGGAGGAACAGAAAAATGTTTTGCAAAATCACATTCTAATATTCACTTGTCTGAATCACAAATTCAATCTGACCAGCAGCAGCTGACTAAGAAAATGGTCAACTACGAAATTTTCCATCCATAAAAAGGAATATTTGTGCTGAGATGACACTTTCTGCACTCAACATTCTGTGAAACTGTCAATAGTTGCTGTTGTATGGCCAGCTTCATAGGTTCACACACCTTTGAAAAGGATACAATGATATTCCAAGGACCCAGTCTCAACCAGTTTGGCCAAAACCCTTTATATAGAGCAAAAAAGCCTTCGTTCTTCCATGTCTGAGAAAAAAAAACCCACACAGTAAGAATACACATAATTCTTCATTAGCGAGAAACCTAGACAGCATCTCAGCTAACAAGATTCTATATGAGCCAAGGGGATGGCTTAGCACTGTAACCTTAATTTAAACATACTGTGTGATGGGACAAAGAAACATTTCAGTAGATAAAGCCAAGATTAGCAATGCCTGTAACATTACCTGGCAGGTAAAGATGCAAACTGTCATTTTGTACTCAACCTAGATTCATCCAAATTGCATTCCTGGACTTTCCCCTCCCACCCCCCCAAAAACATAATCCTGCAGAGCACCACATGTAAACCTGCAGCTCACACTAGATACTCCCTTGAAATTTTTCAGTTTGTTTTATGGACTTTACAAAATTGGACTGGACCGTTCAGCCAACAGTTTGGACATCAATAGCTTCCTACCCACTCTTCTCCACCTAAAACCCATCATGCTCTCACCTCATATACAATTTAGGGATTTAAGAAACCAAGCCAAAATAATTAAAATAAAGACTGACATTGCCTTTGGCTCTATTAGGCTTTCCATTATGCAGTAAGCAACAGAGAAAACCATCTGCCCCAGATGTTGTTCTTCAAGAACCAACTGATGAAATTATCATTCCCTATCAATATCTTAACATCGTTTAAAGTTAAGTAAGAGACAATCAGTACTGCTAAAGAATTAAGTTTCCTCATTCAAGCACCAAAAGGAAGTGCCTGACATACATCCTTTCTTCCTGCCTGTCTGTCAAGACAGTAGATACTTTTCATACCAAGTACATTATTGGCAATATAGCCCTTTTAAGGATTAGGGCAAAAGCATATATAAATTACTTGGATTAACTTCTAGGGAAACTTAGAAGAATTTCTACACCAAATATCATTGCTTGATGGCACCCATTCCTGCTTATGTTGATACATGAATTACTTACTTGTAGCAAGCAATCCAAAGTACCCTTGTAGTTTGAGTGTCCCCCATGCTGTTGGCTTCTCTGATTCATCATGCGTGTTCTCACAACATCAATTGGGTTGGATGCAAGGGCTCCAGCTAATCCACAGGTAAAACTTGAGCTAAGAAAAGAAAGGTTTAACGAAATCTGACCTACCACATTTCAAGATGCACAAGAATCCCCCCTCCCCAGAAAACATGCAGTAATAATGAGTGCTTAATGCTTTAAGTTAAAAATTACATCAGCTAATAGATGTGAAAAATTACTTTTCATTTACTATAAAGCACCATTTTCAAGATTTGATATACAACCCTTTTATACAGTTTCTGTATACTTGAACAGATGTTTCTGCCTCTGAGAATAGCAAATATTTGATTGGAACTTGCCTCTAATCTCAAGTTTGCAAAGATGAATGATTCAGATCATCCACAAACCAAAATTTCATATTCAAAGGAAAACCAAATCCAAATGCTAAATAAAATTAGCTTCCATGCTATGTGCTACCATTTGAGATGCTACTGCATTAAAAAGCATAAACACATCAGACATATATTTACACCTACACTGATGACAGAAAAATCTAAATATTCATCCCCCATAATGAGAACTAGCCAATGATGAGCTATGCATACAGTTATACAAACTTACAGGAAGTGAGTATATACTGTATCTCCCATAAATCCAGACATAATTATGTGCTTCTTGGTAAGGTCATACACTGGCAGTTCCACTCCAACAACAATAGCAGCTCTCTGTGCTGTCAATGATACTCCCTGGCAAAAAAAAGGATAATGTTGAAGTTTAAAATTAACCTTTTGTGCGCCATATAATACAAAGCAACACCATGAACATGTTAAGAACATTGTGGATTCAAATAAGGCTAATTTGTACAGGTCTTAGATGTATGTGCTCCAAAAATGCAGGTTAAAGTCAATAGATAAATCACTTTTCCATACCAAACAGCAATTTCAACTCCTTTTTGCTACTCTCCATCTCTGCTTAACATATGAATTCTTACATCAACAGTCAGCTAAGACCTCAACAGACAGGTGACATTGACTCCCCTTGCAGCTAACTGAAAAACTAACAAAGGGAGATGAGCAGAAAAATGGAAATCAAGAAGCTTTGCAGAGCAAAACACATGAATTGAAAACCATTTCTATTTTTCAGTTGTTTCAGTGTAACTGTCCATTCCTGGTCTTCAGTTGTTATACAATCACTTGACAGTAATTAGAAAAAAACAATCTACAAGGCTGAGTACAAAAATTCCTGAGCCAGAGGAGATGTTAAAAGTATTAATGTACCTTTACATCCAAATGGTCTTTAGTACATGTTTTAAAAAGAGGAAAGAACACAGACTGACAAGTATCTTGCCAAGGGTTGTTGAACTAGTCCTAGAGCCAGTCACTCTAATCCTCCATTTGTCTCCCCTTTTTTAAGAAGCAGCTAATCCTTGAACACAAGACTGGCAATAACCCTTTTCAAAACGCATCAAGACATCAGCAGTGGTCATAGCAAACTACGTATATATATTAGCTACTGATTTCTCCATATTTTGGCTGAGAATATTGTAGAAGTACATGTGTTTCAGTTGAGTAAGAAAGTGTACTTTGAGTGCAGGATTTAGCTCAAAAAAACTTGCCTTCCATAATCCTTTAGTGCCTTCCTTTTGGTAGATCTGTATGAAGTTGCCCATCATTCCTCCTTGAATCATGCTGCCTTGGGCTTGCATTCTGATCTGAGATCATTTGAAGATAAAATTAGAAAAATCAATACTTTTCAAACATGGAACATGGAATAATTTAATACAGTTTTATTACTATTTTAAGTTACAATCTTTTAAGTAAAGTCAATTTCTCTTTGAATACAAATTAATAGCTGACATTTTCATAACCAGGATAAAAGCTTTTGAAGTGCCTTAACTATACAAATGCAACTGATAATTTTGAACAAGTATGTGGTATAAGTTCTTAACTGTATTAAGTCATGTCTATTTCTGTACTCGTACAACTATTCCACTTAGATTAGACTGACAGATGGGTTCTGCAGGATGTCCTTTACAGTGTTCTCACAGGAACATGTTAAAATGAAAGGTTAAAGATTACAGTTTCATCTGGTGAGAACCATGGTCTTTGACACTGTGGACTTCTAAAACTGTCCTTGGGAAACTGCCATGGTAACTACCAATCACAAGCTTGATGACAGGCAAGTTGGTATATGAACAAAATTTTGGGAAATAACTAATTAAAGCCACACTTTAAATAGAAGCTTGTGTTTGAAATGCCTCTAAATAATCACATTAGCCCCATAAAGGATTATGTTTTTAGCAGTTTTAGAAGAACCGGAAGTTTTCTTGAATTTTCATTAGAGGCAATCACATGCTACGTTTAGTAAGTTATAAAACATCAACCCTTTCAAGTAACTGGAAAAGAAGTCTTTGACTATCATTAAGCTAGCAGATTCTTAAAGAGGTGAGGGTTTCACTGCTTCACTTTAAATGACTGATGCTGGAACACTACTTCCACAGGACACTGGATTGCCAAACTTCTCTATGGGGCTTAAGGATCACAGAGCATAAGTATCACCCATTGAAACTCCTGCCTCTCAATCGATCTTCACCTATTCTGAGCTCTAGAAACATCCTCATATAGCAGTGTTATTAAGAAGTATAGATGAAATATGCAGAGTGGCTTCCACATAAAGACTGTAGCATGAAAGTTAAAGAATCATCTAAAATTATTCTCTCCCCACACCTACAAAAAGTTCTATGGATCCAACTACCTTCACAACCATCAGTTTCCTGGTGCATACTTCACATAATTAGTATGGACCAGAAGGAGGTTAGAAGAATTCAGGATGTCCCCGATTACTTTTTTTAGAGTTAAGAGATAAGAATAAATAGTTACAAAACAACAAATCCTATGTTCATCAGGAGATTCCGTATTTCCTCAAGGAAAGGACAAAAACTAAGGACAAACTCTACATAACATATAATTACCTTTAAGACATCTGTAGGGTTGGCAATAGAAGATGAGATTACTCCCGATAGAATGCCACATAGAACATTTATCATCAGGGTTTCATCTATTTCATAAACAAAGAAAAAGAATTTAGCTGCATATGTACAAAGCTTAAGATGCACCAGAGCAGGATGATGCCATCTCTCCTTGAACCAGAGAGAGTGCCAATTACAGAAACCTTAAACTGCTCCAATAAGTTTTCCTTGCTGGCTCACTTTGTTGTAATTGGCACAAGGAATGTCTTCTCAGTAGACCTGGTCAAACTGCTACAGTAAGATACCAAATGGAAACAACCAGCTTCAAGCAAAATATTTCTCAACTAAATTGAAAAAACCCACTCACCTTCTGGACGCTCAACAAACATTCTCTTTAAGCTTTGGTAAGTGCCTATTTTTATAGTTCCATATGAAGCTTGGCGTAGCATTGCAGGTGCAATCCTGTAAAAATAGGCAGGGATAATATTTATGCTCCGAGTCACTGATTAGCAAGTACTTTCTAGAGCAGAACAAACTGAACACAGGATATCTACCAGAGAAAGGTTTATTTATTTAAATCAACAATTTAAACTCACTACAGACAAATCAGGGTTTTATTGTTTTGGTTTTGTGTTTGTTTGGGTTTTTTTTAAATGAAGCCTGTGAGAACATGAATGAACTTTGGAAGGATTATGATTATACATGCCTCAGCTTGCAATCTGTAAAATAGCTTGCAAGTTTGTCTGAAATGCAATCTGCAGATTATGTCCTTCATCCACCATCTTGCATGTTTTGAAGAAAAGCATGCCCATTTATACACAAAAGTTAATTTGATATTTCTTGAGATATGGAACGACCACAGCAACATTGTAAAGAATAACTATGCTTTGCGTTTTTTGGGGTTTTTCTCAAGTAGGTTGGGTTTGGTTTTTTAAAAATGTGAAATGCTATTGCAGAGTGCAAAGACTGAAGCAATCTAAGCTTGAGCTTTCAACTTCCAGATTGAGGGTAACCAAATACCTTGTAAATCTGAAACCCAAAAATTCACACACCATGGGCTAATACGTATCAATATACTGTTCAAAAAATATTATTGTAAGTCAGTTAATTTTACCCAGAGTATAAGGCTTTTAATCCTTCTTCTCTGCATATTCTGACTAGTGCATGCACCATTCCACGGTAGCGGATTTCTTTATATTTGGCATCATTAACTTGACCTTGAACCTGCAGACGTGTTTTGGTCAGATCAATGGGGAAAGTACCTTAAAGAAAAATCAGAGATAAAATTAATCAAGTACTTACCTAACCACAGACAACAAAAAACATGATATAGGAAAAAGCAGCCTTTATTACATACTAAAATATATAAAGAAACTCCCTGGCAAGAAAAGTGATTCTTACCAAGACTTTCTTTTAAAGAAGTGGTTCATTTTATGTCACCTTGATTCTTCTAAAAGCTTGACAGAGGCCCTGCCTACTTCCTGTATTTATGTTCTGCATTGACTATGTTTTCAGGCAACATGGTATTGCCTGGTTGTAAAGAGCCACACCAAAGAGCACTCTGAAAATCAAAATCAAGCACAGAGTTTGCACGTGTATTCTACGAACATCTTTGAAGAGCATTTCACAGAAAGCCAAGAAATAAATTCCATAGGACGAGCTACACAGATTCTAAAAACCAACAGCAGCACTACCCACTTCTGTTATTGCTTTCCTGTAGCCTACTGCTATATCAAGTTCATACTCTCCATGCTCTCTTTATGAAAGGGCTTAGAAAGCACATTCCTCCAGAGCTTATCTTTAGGAAAGGTATCACATCAACACTCAGTACTCACCTAAACACTAATAGGATTCAGGATTAACAACATCTGTTCTAACAAGGTTTACCAGACAGGCAAGGCTTTTATGAATTGCTTGTCTTCCTCATGAAGCTTTTGGCATTATTTGGCATTATTCGGTTAAGTCAAATAAGAAAGGTCTCAAACTCAAGTTTGAGCAAGATTCATAAAGAGAAGGTAGAAAAGGAAAACAAAAAATAGTAGTCTGAAGTGTAATTTTATACTACATCTACTTTGTTAGACTTAACATGCAAGGCCACCACATGTACAGCTATGTTCTGCTACCATGAAAATCCAGATTTCCTTTATTTTCATGTACATGCATTTCAGATAAGACTTTAATAGGATGTTACTATTTGAGGTTTGTCTTTAGCGTAAGCACTAAAACATCAAATGCACTGTATGCTGCACACTAACTGAATTTAAGTGTTAAAATCTAATTGGCCACTTGCATTCAAGAAAAGGAAATTTTAACTGCAACACAGCTAATCAGAAGAGCTAAGAGAAAAAATTTACAAGTTAAGAGCTTAACTTGCCTACTTGAGCAAAACAAAAGCTGTGTATACTTATGACCACTGTCTAGGAACAGATCAACAAACACCAAATAATAGAATGCAAAGGCAAAGTTTGTATAAAAAACAAGGCTCACAGGAAACGTGGGTTTACAGACAGAAGTGCTCTGACATTGTAACAAAGTTCTGAGCAACTCTTTAGTCAGCATTAAAGAAAAAACTCCTACACTGTAAACCACCTATACTATGTGTCACTGGCAGCGTGGAATCAAGATTGTTTTAAAAAGGACTATTTGAATAAAAGAAATTGTGTAAACAGTTAAAGGAAAAGCTTACCACATTCTGCAGTGATTGATGCTAAACCACCATAGATAAAGGGCTTCCAGTTTAGTGCCGACATTATTGATTCTTCTTTCTGTGAAATAAGACAATGATTTAATGCTCCTGTAAGTACATATTACATAAATATATATGCTAGTATTTAATAAAACTTTGTGCCTTGTCCATTTCAGATGGACCCTCCAAACATGCTAAAGGTAAAAACATTAAATACCTTTGACAATGAGAAGTCAGTAATACCTCACAAAGGCATCTGGGTTCAAATCAATGTTTCTGCTATGTGTTTGAGCCACCATTATCCTCACCACGAAAGGTTGAAGTAGTTTTGTCTCCCAGGAATGATCTTAAGGAGCACTACAGTGAATAACCTCCAACAATTCTTACCAAGGTGAATTAGTTCAACTACATCCTGAAAAAAAAATGGAACTTTAAGATAGTTATTACTAACATCTGTCCCATTTTTCCTGCTATCAACATTAACATGAGCTGCTACACTTGAACAGAAAATAAGGAAACATACAATATTTTGCTTCTATTAAAGCCTATTTCTGGTACCAGTGTTCACAATAGTCATTCCTGTTAACATCTAAAAATAGTGTAATTAGGTGCATAAGGCCTTTTACAGTAAAAAAGTCGGCTCTAACTTGTGAATTAAGTGAATCTGACAGTGACTACAAATCATAATTGGCATTTGCTTGCTAAAGTAATCCAATTATCTTAGAAAAGAAATAAGAACTGCAAAACCCACCTAGTCCAGCCAATACAAGATTACCCTTCTCGAAACCAAGTAGGTGTCTCCAGTTTATTTTTTTCCCTTCTTCATAATATAAATACTTTCCTTCCCCCATTTTCTTTAATATTCTCCTTAACATTGGATCTTACAGTTATCTTCTGCTAATTAATTTTGTGGAATAATTGTACTTGAAACTATTTCCTTTGGCACTTCTGTTCCCTGTTACTTTGTTTATTCACCCATCCTGCCCAGCTGGAAAATATCACAAATACACCAGTTACTTAGAGCTGCCTTTTGCACAGATGAACCTTCTTTGGTCATTTCCTCTAAAAGTGCCAATAATCCAGTGTCCAAATGAAGTTAACAGAAATTGCAGACACTGAGCATGCCTGAATAGTTACTGCAGTCCTAGTTCTCCTTTTATCATCTTTACTTCATGAAGAGTTACCCGAGTCTTCAGTCTTCTGACAGTCAATACAATAAAAAACTCACAAAAGCACATAATTTCAATTACTCAACCACCAAGTGCACAGAAACCTATTTTACTCTTTAGGCCACTGCAAAGAACACTGATGACAAAAAAAAAAAAACTAAAGGAAAGGCAAGTAAGGACACCCACAATATTGCCAAAAAGAGTGCTGTACAGAGATCAGGAGCCACAAGCATAGACTATGGCAGCTTTTCAACATGAAACTGGCAGAGCCACAAGGGTATGACACTGTGCCAGAGGGAGGCTACTTCCAGGTCCAAGTTCCTCATATTCCCGTCCTTACATGATTAAAGGCAGCCATGCAATTAATGGAGACAAAGCTAAGCTCAGTTTCCCCACTATTACCTCTCACTGCAGAATAATTTGAGGTCTCCAATTTCACTAAAAAGAAATCATCCTTATTAAATATATATTATTGTTTCCTGAATATCAGTAAGGTGACAGAGGTGATACTACCCCTGAAGGACATTGGGTTAGATTAATAAAGCAATTCATCCACACATTCTTTGCAAAAGTCAAAAGCAAGTGTGATTGCTTTTAACTGGCAGTGTGACTGAAACAAAATCAAAAGCCCAGTTTGCATAAAAGAATGCATTACTTAAAAGAAATATTTAGATATGCCCCTGTTACAGAATAGACTTTAAAAGTCACATATCAAATTCTTTATTGATTAACAATATTGCTAGCATACTGGACACACAGAATACTTCAGTTTATAATAGTTTTAGCTATTTAGAATGGATTTGACCCTTGTATGTTACAGAAGGCTTATGAATTACTAGTCCTAAAACGTTATTGCCTGTAACATAAAATAGTTTTCCAAGCAATACTTTCTAACTGCATGGATTACACTGCAGACAGGCAGCTCAGCCTTTGTATTCCATCATCAGAAAGAAATGATAAAAAAATAAAAATGGGGGCCGGAGCTAGCAACCATCACGGCAAGTTCTTGCAAAACACCAGCTCTCTTTCAAGCACAGAAGCCAGCGAACCCCTCTTCTCCCCAGAAACTAAAGGGATTGCCTGCTCCCCGAGCAGCACCACCAGACTATTTTAAATGCCCGAAGGACACAGTAACACCTGTTAAAAGAGGCAAAACGACTCTGCCGGCCGACTCCCACCACCTACAACACGGAAGAACAGTACGAGCAAGAGCATCAGGAGGGGAAAGCAACTAAGAGAAGAAAGCAGCATATCCCTGCTCGGGGGCTGGAGGGCTCTGGAGGGTGCCGAGCAAACCCTCGCCCTCCGTTTAGGACAAGGAGGGGTGAAGCTCGGAGAAATACATCCGGCCGGCGAGGTGGCGGAGGGGCCGGGGAGGCCCCAAAAGGGCCTCCCCGGCC
>JAOQGH010000001.1:175745343-175757025 GCA_025769975.1 Gallinago jamesoni | reverse complement strand
AAGTTCCTCCTCATGTTTAGATGGAACTTCTTATATTCAAGTTTGTGCCCATTTCCTCTTGTCCTGTCCCTGGGCACTACTGAAAAAAGCCAGGCCTCATCTTCTTGACACCCACCCTTTAAGTGTTTGTAGGCATTGATCAGATCCTCCCTTAGTCTTCTCCAGACTAAAAAGACCCAAGTCCTTCAGCCTTTTGTCATAAGAGAGGTGTTCTAGTCCCCATTCCCAGACACAGTTCTGGCCCTTTGCTCACACTGGTGATAGCTCTCATCTGACTCACAAGCAGGTTCAACTCACTAAGTCTACAGAACTTACCCTTCAAAAACTAGGCTTTTGCCAGCTGGTGGAACTGAATTGGCTTCATGTGGGCACCAGCAGCAATGTAACAGAAGGGGCAGGAGTGTGTAACTTGTAGTGTGTTCAGCCTTTTTGGAAGCATCAAACTATTAGAATGACTCAACATCTCACAGGACTTAGCCACAAGTACCTGGCACAGCAAAAACATTTGAGAAGCTGCAGTATGCATCCTGCCTTTAACGCCACATCCTAATGCCTCTGACCTCTGGTCTGGCTTGCAGTGTGAGCAGGAGGTGGCATTAACCACTGGACTTCACACAGTGCACTAACAACATTTTCCAATCTTCTTCAAGGTCGGAGAGCAGAGACTACAAATGAAGCAGTGTCACCTTGCACCCTGCAGGCTGCCGACTGGCCTGCATGTAAAATCTCATCTAAGGATTTTGGGTGGACTCCTACAGTACAGCTCAAAATGCAGAGTCTAATTCATGCATGGAGATGGGTTGGCCTTGTTTCAGCTCTAAGGCCATAGGGGATCCAGCGCTGTGGAATTAAAGAACCAGCCTACAAATTTCATTGCTTTTAATTTCAAGTGTGAAGCCAGCAAGAAGACAGGGAGAAAAGAGACAGCAAAGCGACATAGATGAACAAGGGAAGATAGCGCAAATGAAGGCTGAGACAAGAGACATGAGGAGAAGAGGCACATATAAATTGTGCAGAAACTTTTACTGGTGCTAGACTGTCTGAAATGACAAGAGGTTTTTTGTAAGTAAAAAGAATAAGTGATCTTTTGAAAACAGATGGTCTGCCAGTTCTAGAATAGTTGACGTGAGGATTAAGCATATAGGCAGCTTGTTCCAGAGGAAAGCGCTACTGGTGAAAAGCTACTTTTGACACCTTCAGAAGTCTGAGAGCCAAAATGTTCCAAGGAATGTGGCTGGAGGTTGAGTTGAATTTCCTGCAAGAGGTCTTGAGGGGCCTTGGAAGGCCACAGCACTATGCAGCCATGCCTCAGGAGATCCAGTATGGCCATCCATGACCATCATGGCTTGGAGAACAAGACCTAGCAATAGATTATTTACTTCCCCCTTGAAGGAGTTAAACTTTGTGGGTTTGTAATATCTAAATTTTATGGGAAACTGGTTGAGCTCTTGTAGTTTTCACACATCTTGGATTTTATATGGTTCCAAAAGACGTACATGGACTGTTTTTATTATTTTTATATCTTAATTTACAATCCCTACCTGACAGGCTTCTATAATGGATGTAATTGTATGTGTATGAAAATGGGATAACTGTAGAGGCTACACGACTGTTTTTTCTAATGCTTCTCAGTAATATGTGGATAACAGCACTTTTTCTGATGTTAATTGTCACCGCAGACTCCATTGTAACAATGATTTTTGGGGATTATAAATAAGATTCTCTGTATTACTAAAACCTTGGAGTACAGAAGCAGTTCCAGAAGTAGGGGAACCCCAAAAAATGATTTTGCTTCATAAGTGTACCATGTTTGAAAGGAATGGGAGAGGTACAAAGAGTGAGCAATGAAGTGTACAATATAGGCGTATATACTCTCTCCATACTATCTTGCACATCGTAGAGGCATTTAAACATTGTGGTTAAAATAGGTGGGGGAAAATCACAGTGGTGTGCAGACTCCTGCAGCTCCCTCTGGTTTATCTGAACAGACCTCATTCAATTAGCTCAGCAAGTTTCTAATCAGCCAAAAAGATCTTAGTTTAACCACTGCCTGCGTCACCACTGCAAGAAGGATACAGATCCCAAAGTGAGCTGCCCTCTCAGCTGACCATGTTAACACATAGCTGTGTCAGTCTTTTCCATCCAAATGTTAGCACATCTAAATTCAAGGGTATCAAGTGTCAGATTAGTTGTGTCTGAAAAGCCTCCTAAGATTAGCCAGAAGCTGGCGTCTAGATACATGCCCAGAAATTGGTCTCAGTTTTCTTAAGCCCATGTAGCCTCTGCAGCAGCTCTGCGCTCTGTGCTGTGATCACCTGCTAACAGTGATAAAAGACAGAACTGCAGCACCAGAGACCTTCAAAACTTCCTTTACATATCACAGGAAGACAGCATCAGGAAGAGAATGATTGGCATGCTGTTACATATGCAGAACTTCTTGTAGCAGGAGAAATCAGAATCAGGGCTCTTACAATCAAAGCTGTTGTGCCTGTGCCACAGACTTTTTATTTTGCTGTTTTGCATTAGAAACAATGAGGGCATTTTTGCATTTTCATAAATAACATTCTTGGTCAGGATCAGTTTAACCAGAAAGCTCAGCTGAACAGCTTTTTTTCCCCCTTTTAATTCTTCTAAATCCACTGCAAAATACATCAGTTCTCTGGGAAACAATTGTTCTGGCAGGCCACAACATTTTTTCCTCCTATGCAGTGCTCTCTCTCACAACAGTTTCAGGAACCTTTTGAAGAAGGGACAGGCAACTCAGGAGGAATACAGAGATCTTGTTAGGTTATACAGAAAAAAAATTAGGAAGGCAAAAGCCTAGCTGGAACTCAACCTGGCCATTAATACAAGGGACAACAAAAGATAGTTTTTACAAATACTTCAGCAAAAAGGGAGTCTCCACCCCTTACTGGATGCCGGGGGGAAATATTGCAACTAAGGACGAGGAGAAGGCTGAGATACTTAATGCCACCTTTGCCTCCATCTTCAATAGTCAGCCCAGCTACCCCCAGAGTGTTCAGCCTCCTGGGCTGGAAGATACAGATGGAGAGCAGAAAACACTTCCCATAATCCAGGAGGAAGTAGTTAATTATCTGTTTATGCACCTGGACACGCATAAGTACATGAGGCCGGATGGGATTTACCCAAGAGTACTCAGGGAGCTGGTGGGAGAGCTCACCAAGCCTCTCTGCATCTATCAACAATCCTGATCAACAGGGGAGGTACCAGGTGACTGGTGGGTGACCGATGTGACATCTATCTACAAGAAGGGCCAGAATGAGGATCTGGGGAACTACAGGCCTGTCAGCCTGACCTTGGTACCAGGAAAGATCATGGAGAGGATCATCTTGAGTGAGCCCTCATGGCAAGTGCAGAGCAGCCAAGGGATCAGGACCAGCCAGCCAGGTTTTATGAAAGGGAGGTCCTGTTTAACCAACCTGACCTCTTTCTATGACCATGTGACCCACCTTCTCAATATGGGGAAGGCTGTGGACGTTGTCTACCTGGACTTTGGTAAGGCCTTTGACACCGTCCCCCACAACATTCTCTTGGAGAAGCTGGCAAATCATGGCATAGACAAGTGTACTCTTCACTGGGTAAAAAACTGGCTGGATGGCTGTGCCCAGAGGGTTGTGATTAATGGGGTGAAATTTGTTGGCGGCTGGTCACCAATGGTGTCCCTCAGGGCTCAGTTTTGGGGCCAGTCTTGTCTAATATCTTTATTGATGATCTGGATGGGGGGATTGAGTGCACCCTCAGTAAGTTTGCAGATGACTCCAAACTAGGTGGGAGTGTTGATCTGCATGAGGGTAGGAAGGCTCTACAGAGGGAACTGGACAGGTTGGATCAAAGGGCCAAGGCCAATGGGATGAGGTTTAATAAGGCCAAGTGCCAAGTCCTGCATTTCAGTCACAACAACCCCAGGCAATCCTACAGGCTTGGGGAAGAGAGTCTGGAAAGCTGCCCAGAAAAAAAGGACCTGGGGGTGTTGGTGGATAGCCAGCTGAACATGAGCCAGCAGTGTGCCCAGGTGGCCAAGAAGGCCAACAGCATCCTGACTTGTATCAGGAATAGCGTGGCCAGCAGGAGCAGGGAAGTGATCATGCTTCTGTACTCAGCACTGATGAGGCCTCACCTTGAGTACTGTGTTCAGTTCTGGGCCCCTCACTACAGGAAGGACATTGAGCTGCTGGAGTGTGTCCAGAGGAGAACCACCAAGCTAGTGAGGGGTCTAGAGAACAAGTCATATGAGGAGAGGCTGAGGGAACTGGGAATGTTCAGTTTGGAGAAGAGGAGGTTGAGGGGAGACCTCATTGCCCTTTCAACTACCTGAAAGGAGGTTGTAGAGAGGTGCGTGTTGGCCTCTTCTCCTAAGGGAATAATGACAGGACAAGAGGAAATGGTCTAAAGTTGCACCAGGAGAGGTTAAGATTAGATATTAGGAAGCATTACTTTACTGAGCAAGTAGTCAGGCACTGGAACAGCCTGCCCAGGGACGTGGTGGAGTCACCATCCCTGGAGGTATTTAAGAAACATGTAGACGTGGCACTTCAGGGCATGCTCTAGTTCCCGAGATTGTTTGGTTTGTTTTTTTGTTTTGTGTGTGTGTATGGTTGGACTCAATGATCTCAAAGGTCCCTTCCAACCATGAACATTCTGTGATTCTATGAACTCTGGAGCTCATTTGCCAGGTTTGGAGGTAATTGCCATTTGCTAACTAGTGGCAATGGCATCAGGCCTGAGAGCTTGTCACTGACATTCACTTCTTTCTCCTTTACTTTCCCTGTTTTATTTACTTCAAATGCACTGAAACGACTGTTCCTGTAAATGTTAATGAATAATAGGCTCAGTAGATGGACCTAGGTTTGCCTACAAGTTTTAGCTGATCTCAGCCTTGTGAGGAATGTACTGTGAAAATGCTTGGAAAGAGAGCTTGGATTTTGGAGGGCAGTGGTGTGAGGACAATTATTATTTTGTAAAGTTCTCAGGGCATAAGATTTGGAGGCAAAAATGGGAAAAAAAGTCTTGAATGAAAATCAAGAGCAAAATATGCCCCCCTGATTTTTGTCAGGTTGCTAAAAACTGCTCGTCCTAAATCAAGGGTCTAGCCTCACATCTTCGGATGTTGGGCTAGACACAGTAACGTTAAAATACTTCATGTGCGCGAGTGCTTAAGATACTGATGCAAAAGGTGCAGCAGAATTTATATAGCAGATGATCCCCTCTAGTGCCCATTAAACCTAAAGACAAGTCGTGACACTGCCATTAAGTATCGCACTGTAAATATGAGCTCTGAGCTCATACAGGCTTTCCTCTGTTGATTCTAGTTGATGGTGGTCACTGTGGTGAGGAGTCAAACGTAGCAAAACATAAAGTAGTCACTTCAAATTTTTGGTTCTGAATTTGAATTTTTTACTGATAGTTGATCAAGGCTGGAGCAGTGCCTGCTGCTCTTCACATCTCTGCAACAGGGCTTGAGTAAGGGGGTGCAATTCTTACATGCTTTGTAATACTCAGCCACCTTCTTCAAGGCTTTAGAAGGATCTCATCCCATACATTGCACTTCTGAGCTGTTAGTAATGAGTCTTCAGGGTACTTCTGTGTGGTCAGAGTTATTGGCCACAGGTACATATTATGAATAAAGGGACTGAAATCAAAAGATTTCAGTCTTGGCACCCCAAACTGCATGCAAAGAGCATCACAGGAAGCTCCTAGCTCCTCTTAAAATCAGAAGAAAATTACTTTGATTCCAAAATACAGATTTACAAGCTTAGCACTGAGCACTCTAGAAAGCAGCACTGCTGTGGGACTTGCCAGCTGCCAGTCCAAAACCCAGCCCTTTTTCATACTTCTCTTTCAGGTTTAACATTTTGTAACTTGGGGATGCAAGGCCAAATGTCACACTGTGGAAACAAACCTTGTACCTCTCTGAAGAACAAACTCCCGCATCAGCACCACTGAAGTATTTTATCATGGCAAGATCTCGGGTTCTTACTCTCCTTCTTGAATATCCATGATTTTCAGAGTTTTGTTTCCCTGTCTATGGAAATATGTAATAATTTTGATCTGACTGCATTAAATCAAAAGAGAAGCTATGAATGAATAAACACATTCTGCCAATATAGCTATGAACTGCCACGGTTGTCTTCAGGAATGGAGAATATAATCAGAAATCAAAGAAATTATGAAGAATAATTTTCATGGCCCTTAATTTTCAGTGGGCCACAACAATCAGTACAGGCATGTTGCACCTACAAGTGGTCCGGTTGTTCCTCTGGTAAAGCTGACCCTCAGGGAAGCAGCTTGCTTATAAGGAAGGACTGCATATAGAAACAGAAACGGTGTCTTTTGTGTTCAGCAGCAGCAGAACTGCTCAATGAACTAAGGGAGAATTTGTTGTTTTTTTCTGTCTGTATTTCTTATATGAAGCATGTGAGTGTGGGCTTTGGATAAATGCCAAGTCTTTAAATAGCACTGGTTGCCAGCAGACTTCCAAAGGAATGGATAATAAACTCAGATTAATGGAAAGAAAGAAAACCTGTCCCCATTTCCATGGCATTGCTCTTAAGTGCCTGGCTGGGGCTTGCCCCCTTTGCCTTGATGCAGAGAAGTTTGAAAGCAGGGACCAATTTCTATCCTGCTGATTAGGGGCCAACTATGGCTCTGGGAACCACCAGCACACAGTACCCTGCACACTCTCAGTGTGGGTCTTCAACGCTCACTTAACCAAAGCCAACTCCTCAGCTTCTCTCTCAGATGATCAGCGCAAAACCACCTGTGAATGGTGAGAAAATGCACCAAAAAGACAAGCAGAATAATTTACATACATTTGATGTTCAGCATAGAGCATCTGTTCTATGGTTTCCATATTCATGCTGTTCTCTGTGGAGAACCATTTGCTTTGTGCTACAAGAGCATACGCCCCCGAGCCTCCTCCTTTTCTCCCCATTCACTCGCTCCTGTATATATTAATGATTTCAATGGGATTTCTTCCTGATTTCCTATCCCCATAGAGTAATAATGATTTGTTCTATCAACCCTCACAGTAGGTGGATAAACATTACTAGCCTCATTTCATGCATGGAGAATCTGAGGCAGGAGGGTTATGCCCTGACTGCCGTTTCAGAGAAGAGAGGCTGTAAACACCCGTTTTGGCACACAGGGATTTCTTTGTAGCCTCCCAGGTGCGTGCTGTGCTCCCGCTCACGCCGTTGAGCTTTTCAATACTGAAGGACAACATAACCTTTTAAGAAAAAAATAATGAAGCCAAACCTGACAGGCACTGTACACATTGTGGTCACAGCGGTTTTCATTTACAACAGAAAAATATGCAAGCTCAACTTATGTGCACATATGTCTCTTCTATCTCCCCACATACTTTGCTTGCACATGTGTTTGTGGGTTGCAGCATGCACGTATATCAGGACATTCCAGATGGGAAATTTGCTGGTATTTAATGCCCGGTGAGATGCAGGTGGAGGAATACAGGACTAGACCACCTTGCAGAACAACTCAAAAATAAGACAGATGGAGTGGGCTTGTGGCTGCCCAAAAGGCTGCAGAAGGTGGATGTGATTTCTTGGCATGGCTGCTTTAGCCTGACCTCGCAACACCTTCATAATCCTTCGCTTACCCAGGGATATCCAACACCACCTTGGCTGGGCATTCGGGCACAGTCATTAAACAGTAAACATTAAACATGGCAATTAAACCACCTGACACATGGGAGGGTTTTACTTGCTCTTTCAAATGTCAGAACCAGGTCATAGCTATGAAGCAGCAAAATTAGTCCAGGAAAAGTCCTCAGGGTGGCAGCTAATGCAATTAGCATAGCTGGGAGCTGGTGAGGCAGAGCGGGCAGCGGTCCATCCTCACCTCAGCATGGCCCTACAGCTCACTAAGGGTGAATTCAGGCCAGAGAAAGAGCCAGAGATGATTCCCTAAACCCCTCATGACCTTCTTGCTGCCTCTTCCTTCCTAAAAATGTCCCTCCCTGAGGCTGCACGATTGGTAAGTTAGTAAAGGGGACTCAAGGATACAGGAGATCTCATCCAAGCCCTCTATCCCATAAAATCTACAAATCTGTGCAGAGGAAGGTAACATTTCAGCGTTAATTTTCCCGGCCTCCAGCAGTCCTTGGCTGAAGGACTTCTACCTGAACCAGAAGTGCTTAATAGCCCTTTCTGCATTTTTTTTCTATGACTCTTTTAATGGCTTTTGCAAGAGTCAGAACTTTTGGCATCCACAACATCCTTAAGCAATAAGCTATATAACTATATAACTATATAACTTATACAGAGGGTGTTAAAAGGAGCCTTCTTCTTTCTCTTCCGAACCTGTCACCTCATCATTTTCGTGGTGTTCCCATAGTTCCTGTACGTTGAGAGGCAGTGAATATTATTATTTTTTAACTTTCTTGGTGCTGCCATTAATTTCAAAGACCACCATCATATCCACCACCCCAGATATCTCTTTTTAAAGCTGGTTTGCCCTATTACAGTTTAATATTTTACTCCTTGCCTCTCTTCTTGGTACTGTTACTATTTTTATCATACCCTTTTGACACTGGCAGACCAGAACTGCACATGGCATTTAACATTTGGGCATACAGCAGTTACATAGAAAATGTGTGTGTGTGTGTACCTATACCTATATTTACTCTGTGTGTGTATGTATACATATAGATATATGGCAGGGGTGTTTCTGGTTTTATTCTCTCTTTCTTAACAGTTTAAGTCTTCTGATCAGCACTGATAACTGCTCTTATGTTTTCGCAACTCTGCCCTGAATTGTATTCTTTAGCTAAACTGCTTTTCATATGTAAAGCTTCTTGGTAGAAATCCATGAGATGGGCTGGTTCTTCCATTTCTCCTCTCTACCTACAGTGTCACAGCCCTGCAGATAGACTTTCATGTGCCCACTGGCCCAGTGAAGGAGCCAAATAGTGAGTAACATTCCTGTGTAAAAGTATTCCCAAAGAATACAGACTTTTTTTTTTTTTTATAAATATGGAAACTGTGCAGCCAAGTGTCCATGTAGAATAAGGCAGACTGAGTTCCATAAGGATCTGAGCATCAGACAGACCCCTAAATCCGCTTATAATACAGTTTTTCCTGTATTTACAACACTCACAGGGGAATGGGAGCACCCAGCCCCCAGCCCCTTTTTCAGTAAATGTTTGTTCTGCAGAGGAGGATGGAAATCTCCATCATCAGGAGATCTGAAAAACAAGGTAGACAAACATCTCCCCAGAGTGGTGCATGTCTAACTAATCCCCCTGATGCAAGAAGATTGGCTGATTGACCCCTCAAGGTCCTTTTTTACCCTAATCTTAAACTGCCTGAGATTATCAGCCATCTCACAGATATATAAACAAATCAGCCCTTATTTTCTCAGGGCACATTTGTGGGCAACAGTTTGTAAAGAGCTTCTTCTACCATCCTTCCATTAAAATTTCCCATTTCATAATGTCTCCTACAGTACTGCCATAGCTTTCTAAAACAACATAAACCAGAGCAATTCAAAATCACTCAGAAGCTGAGTGATACCTCCTAACCCTCCAACATATCCTTTGTCACGCAGGTCCCTTTTTGATTTTCACAGAAGTGGGGAATATAGTGGACGCAAAATTCTTACTAGAAAATAATAGATAATAGATCTGTCTTGGAATCTTTGAAAATAATAGCAGGTTTGTATTTGCAGTTGACAAGTGTTATGAACTCAGGTTACTTGATTGCTGTTTAGGAAGCTATTTTCCAAAATGCAGTCTTTTAGTCCTGTTGCCTGCTTTACCCTACAATATTTTAAAGTGATGTTTTGCACAACTGGGAGACCAAAAGGTTAATCTACCCATTTCCTTATAATGCCACCTTTACTCATGCCATTATCCTGGAGCAAGGTTTGCTTTATACACGTAACTGAGGGTGTTCCTTATTTATTACCTGCTGGAAAATCCAGTGCCAGAATTTTAGGAATAACACCATTAACATGCCTCATGCTCTGATGTTTATTTCTCTATTGACAAAATCGAGAGCTCCCACTGCATAACAATGAACTAAAAGCATGCAGTGATGGATTAAATAGGCAGAACTCAATTTCAGGCTTCAAAACTTTCGTGAGGCAAATACCATTTTGAAAAATGACAACCAAGTGAGTTTAGCACAGCGGGATTAGCCCCTTTAATAGTTAAAACCTCAATAGACCCAAGCGCATCACATGGGGATGCTAATTATCTGGAGAGAATGGTATTTGTTTGCAGCATCCAACTGGCCAGGAGCCCAGAGAGGTTGTATCAGTTACAGGCCCAAGATCAAATTTTTCTCTTGCTGGTCCTGGGTCGTTTCAGGTGATATGGGAATGATACCAACACCAGTGGAAAAAGTTCTGACCTCCTACCACGGTGAGTAGAGCCCTGCTTGTCATCCACCGGCTCCTGTCCTGCCATCTAGTGGAGTGTCTCCGTATGTCACAGGCACCTAAATAAGTAGAGTGCCTTACATCTGGAGGGCAAACTCAGGGGCAAAATCTAGTGAGGGCGAAGTCATCTTTGAGTCTTCTACGTGAAGATCACTAACTTAACTGGGGAAAAAGTTCAGCTCAATGTCTTCAGGGGGAAAAGTAGGCAGCAGTTGCCCTTAAAAATAAGTTGTTCAACTTTAGAGGGGTGTCCGTAGATAAAAATTGTGACCTTGGCTCAAGTTGCAGTAAAAACACCTGAGGTGTGAGGTGGAACCATAAGCAACCTTGCTGGGACCCTCTTCTCCCATATCTCAGTGCTTGCGTTTGTGCTTACTTCCCACCTGCCTTAGGCTGCAGCCACACTGGGCCTGGCCCCATACTTTGCTGTTCCCAGCCCTGGCTTGACTTTGGACTTTGGTCCCACCAGTCCCACTGGCCAGTCCCACTGGCCTCACTGGGGCACCGTGGGACTGAGCTCTTGCTGGGGAGTACAGTGTCACTGCCTGCCTTGCCATCACCTACCCTCCTGGCTCCCTTAGGTAGCATACCCTGCAGCTCCTAGAGAAGTCACATTCAGTTCACTTAACAAAGGGGGTCTGGTGGTGAGCCATCTCTACCTCAGAGGTTAAACAGAACAAATTCCACCCTCATTGTTTGCAAAACAATTGAACCAGCCAGGCGTGCACTGATTTTGTTTTTCTGGATGAGTTTATAAATCTTCTGCTCTTCTGTAGGAACAACCAGAGAGATCCAGGCTCCCTGCCCACAGATTAAGCAGAGTCTGGTTGCTGCAAGCCCAAGTAGTTAAACCACTGCTGCCTTTTCCCGTAGGTTTGGCATGGAAGGAGCCCTTTCTGCAGCATATCTCTAAACGAGTCAAAAGACTGTAAAACTTTGCATTTAAATAGGTGCCAGGATCAAAGCTCTGGGCCCTGCAGAAGCTGAATGCTTTTGCCTCTGTGCACATGCCATTTCCACACAGACCCATCTTGCCATGCAGGACAGCAAACATATTTCTCTCTGACAACATCCCTTTTCCAAACCCTCTTGTCTGTTATGAATAGGGATATGAGGGTATTATTTTTATTTTTATCCCAATTGTGTAACCAGTCTAAACAGGTGTAAATGACAGCACCTAGCTGCACATGAAGCTGCGGCAGGGGAGGTTTAGATTAGATATTAGGAAGAATTACTTTACTGAAAGAGTGGTCAGGCACTGGA
>JAOQGH010000001.1:175682930-175745243 GCA_025769975.1 Gallinago jamesoni | reverse complement strand
GATTCTGTGATTCTGTGATTCTGTAGTTCATCTAAGAATCACCGGGTGACAAAATAGTGCTAGAAAAGACCAAGAGGCAGCCTGTCCTCCTGTCATGGGGCAGGAGCAGCTATTATGTGTGTTACCCGTGGTGGATCTAACATGCTTTCTGATCTCACCTCAGCAGGTTTCTAGTTATTCTCAAAAACCTGCAGGGACAGACAACTAGGTAAATAGACAGCCTATTCCTTGCTTCTCTATTGACAGCACTGCAAAACATTTCCAATGCCAAATCTAAAACTCCCTTGCAGCAAAAAAACCCCAACTTATATTCCTTCTACTCATTCCCACAGCTTTTCTGAACCTTTGCAGATTAGTCCGTACCTTTTCCAAAGTGCATTGCTAAAGCTGGAGTCAGTGCTCCAGGAGGTATTAGCAGCACTGAACAGAGCTCAGCCCCTCACGTCTTTAAGACAGCAGAAGTTTCTTACACATAACATCACTACATATATATCCTAATATGGCATGGGCTTCTCTTAAAACAGGTAAGGCAGATGATATTAGAAAAAATTTCTTCACTGAAAGCATTGTCAAGCATTGGTTCAGGCTGCCCAGGGAAGTATTTGAGTCACCATCCCTGCAGGTATTTAAAAGACGTGTAGGTGTGGTGCTTAGGGACATGCGTTAGTGGTGGACTTGGCAGTGATAGGTTTATTGTTTATGATTTTAAAGGTCTTTTCCAACCTAAAAATTCTATGATTCTGTTTCAGCTTTGGATCTGCCAGTCCCCCAGATCTTTTCTGTGGAGCTGCTGCCCAGTTCTCTGTCCTGTGCCTGTAGCTGATCACTTCTGCTCTGCCCTCAAGAGCGTGACATCAGAGCAGCCACATGGAGTGCAGCATCAGCTCAGTGTCCCCTGGCATTTGCCAGCAGCAGAAGTCTGGGGAACAGCAGAGAATCAGGGACAGTGTAAGGCAGCACTTCCCCCATAGACCCTTTCAGCGTCTAGCACCGTATGGCTCAGAGCTTGCCTGACCCTCATGTTGCATCTTTGTGTTTAAAATCCTTTGACAGATTTCCCTTTAGTAAATTTATTTGACTGCTCATTGACATACTGGCCTTGTCCGATTCTGACAATTCAGGCCATTTGTCCAAAGTGTCAAGAAAATTTTTTAATTCTAAGCTCAATCTGAAATACACTTGTGGTTCTTCCCAGCCTAATGTTGTCTGCAACCTTAATAAACGCACCATCTACTCCAGCGCTCAACATATTAGTGAAACACCAAGTGGTAGCAGACCAAAGACAGGAGCAGGCCTTTCTACCGTAGTTCTTTTAGTCACATGGATGTTTGTAAGGTCCCTAAGTCTAAAATGTGGCTGCAGCTTTGGGCAGCACCTTGCTTCAGATTTCTTATCTTGGCTATTCCAGTCCCGTTTTTCCTGAAAACATGCTGGTTGCAGTGCAGCTTGAGACCCTCACGCATCCTCACTGGCAAGGTTTTAGGTGAGCTGAACTGGTGCATGTAATGTCACAGATACAAAGGCTTTTTGTTGCTGTGCAGTGACCTCTGTGTCTGTTTGAAGAAGTGCAGCCAGCCATCAAGCCAAACAGAGCTGTGGGTCTGCAGCCAAGGAAGATGCAGAGGATCTTCAGCTGCAGGGACCCAGCTGCAACAGGAAGAATCGCAAATACCATAAGCACCAGGGTAACAACACCTACATTTCTTGTGAGTGCAGGAGGGGTTGTTGCTGAACTGAAGACCCTTCTTGTGTCCTAAAAAGGGATGCCTTTGTCTGGGATATCTTAAATCATCTAACCCAGTCTAACATATCCTATTATTTGTGAATAGATCAGATGCGATAAGCTACTCGATCAAAGCTCAACTCTTTCAGGTACCAATCTTGAGATCTGGGACACTGCCAACATAGATCTAAATTACGAATTTTGGCTCAAGATCCAAAAGGCTGCAAGGATTTCCAGGGCCTGAAAGGTTGGCTATATTACGTAACCTAGACACACCTGAAAAAGTTAAATTGATGGCCCAGTTTTCTGAGGTCCATTCCCAACTAATAAGAAGGTTTAGCAGCTAGAGATCAAGTCTTTATTGCCCTGGGCAATAAACTGCCAGGGGAAAGAACTGGAACAAAACAAGTTAGAGCTACAGTTTCAGCCTGGGAGAGATGAGGGGCTACAAAGTTGTGGGTCCTGGTTCAGTCCTAAATTCCAGCCAGATTCCAGAAGGCACAAGGGGAACACGGGCTTGTCATGCATCCCCCGTCCCAGTGCAAGAGCCTTCATGCCAGGAGACCCAGTGGGGAAGGGGGCACTGGGCATAGACTGCCCTTCCAGGCCTCTCTGCAGTGCCAGGTCTTGCTCAGCCATTTAGTCTTCGATTTTCCAGTTTCTCTCTACCAGAAAATAAATAAATAATATATATAATTTTTTTTTTTTTCTTAGGACCCTCTACCCCACATCCAGCAAATGATGTAAAATATCACCACTATGTGGCTTTCACAGCCTTTTACAAAGGTTAGAAGAACACATTGGTGCTGTCCCTTATGTCATAGCCCAGCCTCACCTCTCATTTATTTCTACTAACTGCACCTGGCAGGAGACCTAGCTGCCGGCAGGATTCTCTCCCTTTTCATACAGCTCAACCGGAGTTGCCACTGGGATGAAAACGTATTGTTTACTTACAGAAATAATTGCGAAATATTAGTTGTCATCTGCCATCTTAATCCAAGACACAAACAATTAGATGAGCACAGTCATACCCAGATGCTAATATTTGATGGAAGTGAGTAACACTGCAATAATTCGTGATGAGCTGAGATGTGTCTTCCATAAGAAAGGCTTCTTGTGAGACTCTACAGACACCTGCCTGGAGAATCCTCCTCAAATTATATTAAAAGCCTGATCTATAAAACATGGGACTTCCATCAGTCCTTGGGGTTTTACATATCTCTAAAGATGAGGTGCACTAATGTGAAAACCTGTCACATCATTTTAGATGTGATTTGGCATCTAAAAAGACCCTGCTGTGAAGGGATCACCTATTTAACCTACTACTCTGGAATGTATTTAACCTGGCTGGATACGAGAGGTGCTTGAAGGGGCTGTCTATAGAGAAAGCAGGTGAAGAGCACTGAGATTTTCTTCAAACAACACTGGTTTCTTTGAAAAAAAAAATTAATGCATTTTTAAATTTTATTCACCACAAAGTATCAGCACATGACATAATTTTCTGTTTATATGGCATCACAGGAATTTTTCAGCACTTTCACCTGGGTGAAGTGCTTCTTGCAAACCAATTAAAATATCACTAACTTAGTCCTCACATTTATTCAGGGTTGTCTTAGTTTAAATCAGTTTTAAAAGCAACTCAAGTTAAAAGGATGCAAAACCATGTTATGTCAACACTCCTAGTCTCACTGAAAGCTTTTTCAACTTGATATCGGTTTAGGTTAACTCCACATCAAATTGGTGTTCACACAGGAGCTTTGACCTATTTAACTGATGTGTTTTTAAAGAATATCTCCCATTTCACAGCTGTGACTCTTAATGTAGACCTACAGGCAAAGCAACCTGGAGGCCCACCTACCTTAGCAGTTGTGCCAAAGGATTTCTACCCTGACTCCAGTAAATCGATTCAACTGCTGAATTTGTAAGAGGTTTTGATACTACCACAGAAATATTCATTTTTCTAGAACAATCTCTTCAAAATAAAACCAAATTGAAGCACACCTACTAACTGGATGTTTTTAGCTGCATATTACACTATGGAGAAGGTGCCAAATGTTCCCCTGTCACTCAACCCACCCCTACGGATATAAGTTGCTCTTTTTCTACTGTGGTTTGTGAAAAGAGGGGCTGTCGTTTATCAGGCCAGCTGCCACTGAGAAAAAAACAGATAAGCTTTTAGGCAGAAGCCCCTTCTTCAGATCTGAAATAGCAGCAGTAGTCTGGAAGGTGAAAACCAGCAGAGAACGACTTATACATTTAATTAGATTATGTAAGCAGCTAGACCATCTGAAAAAAAAAAAAGGGGGGGCGCTAATATCTAGAGCAAAGGAAGAGATAGCAGGGAAGGAAGAGATAAAATGAGCTCCTCTGGCACACACAATGAAAGCAATGAGTAATTTACTGCCTGAGGAGGGTGAGGGACCAGGAATTGTATCCTGTGCCCTGGTGTCTCTTGTCAAGCACAGGATCGTTAGCAGCATTAAGCATTTTAGGTCCCATGATGTCTTTTGAAGGTATTTTGTCAATGTCCTCTAAGCATCAGGGTTCAGGGGAGGTCCACATTTATTTCTACTGTGACAGACTGCTGCAGAAAATTATGCGAAAGGGGGAAAAAAGAGGCCTAGGTTTTACTGTTGTCCTGCTTTTCACCCCGACCCTGACTCCTGGACTTAATCTCACTTATCTGTGGAAAAATATGCCTGTAAAAATAAGAAAAACATAGCTGCCCCATCCAGTCCTTCTGCATGCATAGAAGTGGTGTCTCTGAGCATACCTAACTTGATCTACCTGGGGGAGCAATAACAGGAAGAGTCTATCAGCTTCTTCATTATTTGTGCTTTAAAAAAAATACCATTTATTTGGAGAAGGCACAGCACTCAGTACAATGAATGTATGTCATGGCCTTTACAAGGTGTCAGGAGCTCCTCAGTGGCGAGTGAGCGTATCCCACATTGCAGTAGTCATTACGGATGATGGAGGTGATGGCAAAGCACCCTGCAGGTGAGCAGCTGGAGGTGGCCAGGACAGCCGCGTATAAGACTGTTCATAGTGTGAGCACAGCAGATGACATAGTGGCATGTCACACAGCCACACAGAGGTAGGAGACACACAGCAGTGCGTCCTCCAGGTACCTGTGAAAGGCTTGGCGCGTTAATCCTTGAAAACTGAGGTTGTGCCAGAGCTGAGGAGAAGATTCATGCCCGGGCCGGTGGAAAAAAACCCCAAAACAATCGGGAAGAGGAGAAAGACTACAGCCGCCGGGCCGATCGGAGAGCGAAGCCCACCACAGCCACTGCCCTCGGGCTGAGGGCATAGAGGGCTGCCCTCCGCCCGCAGCTTCCCCTGCCCGGTCGGCACAGGCACACAGCCGCCATCGCCGTGATGCGTGTGTGAGATGAGGGGAAAACCGACCGGCTTCACCTCACGCCCAACGGCCGCTCTAACGGGCCGTAACGGCCGCCCAACGGCCACGCGGGGGCGCCGCGCGGGGGTGTGTGTGGGGGGGGTGGTGTGTTTGAGGAAGGCGGCGGACGCGCATGCGCGATGACGCGCCGGGAGGTGCCGGCTATATGAGCCCCGGCAGGCGCTGACTCGGCCCTTTCCGCCTCACTCCCGCCCGCCTTCGGGTCGCTGCGCAGAGACCCGCGCCGCCACCGCCGCCGCCTCTCCCCCGCTGCCGCCATGATCATCTACCGGGACTGCATCAGCCGTAAGGACCGGGGAGGCGAGGGATGGGGCGGTCGGTTGCTCGCTCGCTGGGTCGGGGGAGGCGGCTGGGCCGCGGCCTGAGCCCGGTGGCTGGGCCTTGGCCGTGCCGCGCATGTGCAGTGCGGGGTTGGGGGGGAGGGGAAGGGAGGAAGGCCACGGAACGGCCGGGCCGAGGCCGGGCCCGGGGCTGGGTACGACGGGAAACCGTAGCGGAGCTTGGCCCGGAAGGGTGGTGAGGGTAAGGTGGCGGTGGGCTGGGCTGGTGGCGGGGAGGCGGAGGGCGAAGACTGACGCGGCGGTGCCCGCCTGTGCGTATTTGTTCCCCTCCCTATCGCAGAGGACGAGATGTTCTCGGACATCTACAAGATCCGGGAGGTGGCGAACGGCCTGTGCCTGGAAGTGGAGGGGAAGGTGAGTGGCCTACCTGCCCCTGGGGAGCGTGGGGGGAGGCAGGCCTCGCTGCGGTGACTCAGGGCCTGGCCGCCGCCTGGAGCCGGGTCTGCGAGGCCGGCGGGGTTTGAGGAGAGGGGGCTGGGTTCCCTGTGAGGGGCCCCAGAGGGGGAGACCCACCACAGCCTGGTGCCTGTGGCCAGGGCAGGGCCGGCTGCTACCTCCCAGTGATGGGGGAGAGGGCCTCGGGCAGCCAGGCTGGAGTGCAGAGCCGGTGGTGTAGCAAAGCTTTGGTCAGGCACCGGGAGAGGAGCCTGGCTTAAGAAATCTGTGCTCGGGCTGCAGTCAGATTCCTTGCACTTAACTGTGGCTCTGAAGTCATGCCCTGCTGTCAGGTCATAGATGTGTAAGAGCAGTAGCGTTAAGATTTTTGCAGAGCCGTTAAGTTTTTTGATGTCTCTAAATCTAGATGGTCACCAGGACAGAGGGTCAAATTGATGACTCTCTAATTGGTGGCAATGCCTCTGCTGAAGGTCCTGAGGGAGATGGAACAGAAGCCACGGTCATAACTGGTGTTGATATAGTAATAAACCACCACCTTCAGGAAACCAGCTTTACAAAAGAATCCTACAAGAAGTACATCAAGGACTACATGAAAGCGTAAGTGTTGGTAGGCTTTTTCTTTAAATGAGGTTGCAAAATGTCAGTCGTTGAGATTTTAAAAACAGTGTTGAACTTTATTCCTAGTAGGCGTTAGTTTTGATACAGGTGCCAAGCTGGCTGTGAACTTCAATAATGGCTTAATACTTGGCAAAACTGGAACTCTGAAGAATTGATACTGGAATATTTAAGTTTATCTTGGCTGATGTAGAGGACGTGGTCATGTGCTTTGCATATTATTTGTAACCTTGTTGTTTTCTCTAGATTCCTCTATGCCAAACCACCTTCATGTGGAAGGGAGTGAGGTGGTGAAGAAAAGCTTCTTGAAGCTTTTCTGACTTTAGAGTTAAAATGTCCAAAAATAATCTGTGTGGTTAGAACTTTTTGCTAATTCAAGGTATAATTTTTGTTGCTTATGGCTCAGTGGATTAGTATTAAAGGTGAAAACAGTTTGTGATACTGATAAATAGTATTCTTAATGCTGTGGAAATGACTTGCTAATTAATGTCTTCTACTACTCTAGAAGTAAAATGACCTTGATATGGGTGGTGGATACTGTTCTGCTAATTCACTAGCGCAGTGAAGTTACTAAGCTAGAACATGTTTTCAGAGCTTTCCATTTTTTCCCTTCCAGAATCAAAGCCAGACTTGAGGAACACAAGCCAGAGAGAGTAAAGCCTTTCATGACAGGGGCTGCAGAACAAATCAAACACATCCTTGCTAACTTCAAAAACTACCAGGTAATGAAACTTACATCTCTTTACAGCGGTATTGCAGTGATACAAGTTGTGATTGGTTCATCTGCTGAACTAACTTGTGAAGAGTTATGATGCCTCCTGTTGTGAGGACATCTAACCTCTTCTCTGAGAGTGGAGAGGAGAAATAGTGAAAAACTGTTGTGTGGGAATCTCGTTTCAACTTGCAATGCTTGTAGTTAACTACATTTCCTAAATGGTGATAACTACAATTGTGGAGTTTAAGACTTGCAAGATGGATCACTTTGGCCCCTGCTATGTCTTACTCTGCTGTTCACAGCATGTAAAGTTATGCAGTACTAAAATGGACAAGCTGCAGAAAGCAAAGTCCTTGCAGCTGGTCAGGGAGACTTTGGAATTGAACTGAACTTGTATAAATAAAAAGGCACTTTCTCCTGGTAATAGCTCATTAAATGTCTCAGTAACACATTTCTCTGAAGTTCTTTGTAGGAGAGAACATGAATCCTGATGGTATGGTGGCTCTCCTGGATTTCCGTGAGGATGGTGTGACCCCATATATGATTTTTTTTAAGGATGGCTTAGAAATTGAGAAATGTGTAAGTACTGACCTGAAGTGGATGAATGTGCTTAACTACATGATTAGCTCTTTCAATGCATCACTTGTTCTGTTGTATCCTTGTCAAAGTTGAGCAGTGGCTGCCAGCTTAAAAAAACTTCAAGTTCATATGAGTACAGCCTAATTGCTGCTTTGTAGACAAAGTGGCTGAGACTTCCCTTGTATACTATTCAGTTATACTAAAAGGTGGCACAGTTTCATGGTAGTGATTCATGGTGACTTAATTCTTTCTGGATTTCTTAGCCATTACCTTGGTCAGATGTGTGTAATTGGGAGTTGTTTTAAGCTATCAGATTAAGGACAATGTCCTCTGGAATGGATCCTTCTTGTGGGGTTAATTCTGAAGTACCTTGCATGGTCGTGTTCTATCTTCTTTCACTTGATCTGATGCCCTTATTTTGTTATGCAAGAACTGTTTAATTGCCCTAAATTTGGGAACATGGTAATATTTGACTGAGTACTTAACCTTATTCTGTGTGGACTCTCCAACTGCCTGAGCTCAACAGCTCCTCTGGTCTGCTTTAACATCTCATGTCGGAATGTGGTTGCAAGGAAACAGTATTTGGATCCCAACGCTTGCATTTTTTTGACTTAGAGTGCCATGGAATTCACTGCAGACTAGCAGCATGGGATCACCAGTTCCTTTGCCCAGTCATTGTGGACTTGTGGAGTCTGTTTATAGCCAGCTAAATTTATCTGTAAAGCCTGTTGCAGGCATTCTGGTATGCAAGTCATGTAAAGATGAACCAACTTAAAGGGTGGAGCAAGAGCACAACTAGGTGAACACTTTCATTGGCCCCAAAACACCCACCTCCTGCAGCTTGACTGAAGGGTGATGTCTGTCCTGGTCCCTGGACCAGGTCGCCTGGAAGGAAGCTTCTGTGTTTCTCCCTTACTTGAGCAACTTTTTTTTTTTATTTGTAATTCAGATAACACCATCTACTTCAAGATAGTGTGAAAGAATAGTAGCAAGGTGTCCCAGTGGGCAACAAACTGTTCCAGGTTCTTGGTGCAGCTCTTGTAAAAACAGCACATACAGTGTAGGCTTTAGCAATTGTTTAGGATGTGCTCTTATTTGAGAAGAAATCTGAAACTGTGTGTGAAGCGAAAGGGCTGTGAATGAGTACCTTGTCTGGCTCGCTCAGCAGCTGGTGCCAGTTGCTCTGTCTGATGGCAGAAATGCTCAGCATCCTCTGATAGACCATGAGCACTTGTCCTGTTGCTCTCTGGTTTGCACTAAGATGCAAAAATAACTTCCTTGCGCTTTCTGCCTGCCTGACTGTGGCAGCTCAGATTGAATTAGGGAATACACAAATAAATTACAGAAATTTATCCTGATTGTCATGACCTTGAACTAACACCTACTACTCTTGTTTCAGTAACAAATCAAACAATATGGTTTTGGATCACCTGTCTTCATAGCTGGCTGCTGTTTCTTCTTCATCGGCACAACACCAGGAATTGGCAATGTCTAACAACTGGACTGATGTCATCTTGAGCTTTATTCACTTATTTTGACCCTGATTTGGAGTGGAGGCATTGTTTTAAAAAAGAAAAAAAAACACCAAACATCTGTCATGTAGATTGTCTAAAATAAAACTCATTTAAACCCATTCTAGGTGATGCCTTTTGGTCTACTGTGTTTCTTAGGGTGACTTGCAGGAGAGGTTGCAGCAAGATGTTTGACTAAGGAGTTGGTGCTGTCAGTAGTATAGCCTGGTCCTAGAACACTGCAACTTGACTGTCTCCAGACAGACCTCACCTGCTTCCTACCTGTGACACTGAAACACAAGAGTAGGGTGAAGGGAATAAGGCAAAGCTCCAGAAGTGTTGTCATAGTGGAATTGGACCTTCTTCATCTTTCATGATTGCACAGACTTCTATCTCTGGAAGATACCAAAATTTATTTAAAAAAAAGACAACAACATGGAATATGTGATACTTAAGTTGAGTGCTGGCTGAGCTGCTCTGTCAGACAAGGATACTTGAGTCTGTCTCAGCTGTAGCATGACTTCAGGATGAAGGTAGGAGGATGGATGGAGCACTGGTCTAAGACCAGCACTTGCTCTGAGCCCTGGGAGGGGGTGAAATCACTAGGCTTTCCAACACAGCCTGGCTGTGGTACTAACTTCTGTGTATTTGACAGGTATTCAGGAGCAGATTAATTAGAACTCCGTCAAGTTTCAGGATTGTGGGAGTTTTCTGACTTCTTGTGGAGAGAGATGTTGCAATGTCCAGCCCTGTCTGAGGTTTCGTATGTTCCTGCTGTCTTCATCGTTAGGAAATGCATCTGTTTGACAGACCTGGAGCAAACAGCCGTTGCTTCTCTGGTTCTTGCTGCGATGCAACAGTAACGGGTTCCTTGCGCTTTCTACCTGCCTGAACCTGGTGGCAGTCTGGATTGAATAAAGGAACACAAACGCCTTGACCCAGCCCCACGGTGGGGTTTATGTTGCTGCTGACACCGTGACTGTGTGTGCCTGGTGTTGCTTTGGACTGCAAGTTGCTGACTTACAGGTAGAGGAGGTGAAGGTGTTTGAAAGGGGAAGGCGTGACCCACTTGCTGGCTGTTGGATCTGTGAGGCCTCAGGTCTCCAGCAGAGTTTTTGGCATCTTCACTATTTTGTGTCAGGTTTTGGCCTGTGGTGCTGGAGGGCTGAGGCGGGGGTGGGTTTCTGCAGAGACAAGATAGATGTGGCAGTGGGCTGGGAGGAGGGAGATAGTGTTTGGAGGTGGGAGTGGAGCATGCCCCAGTTATCTTGGAGGTTCTTGTCTGGTTTCAAAGCCCTATTTTAGTTCTGTGGGAACTTCATTTGCATACATATTTTCTTCAGCTTTCCCCAAAAGGAGTCTTGGGCCAGCTGTGCTTCTGCGGTGTAATCTGAGCCATGTAAATTAATGCTCCTCTGCCTTCACCCAATGGGGCTGAAAGGCAGGGAGGCAGGTTCAAAGCCTAAATATAATCAGGAGCCAGTTCTCCCTCTCCTTGGGGCAGGCTTGTTTGTCAGGGCCAGGAGAGGGTGCTGTTTTAATCTTCCCATTAAAAACTGGGAGCCTTAAAGGAAGGGGAGGGTAAGCACTTGCTTAGTTTGAGACTTTCTTTTTGCTTCTGAGTGGAGTCAGTTTAGCGTGGGCAGGGTAATGCTTGCATGGCCATGCATCCCCTAACACCTCCAGCTCCTGCTTCCAGTACATCAAAGTGTTTTAAAACCGAGCGGAACTGGGATGTGGGAGTGAAAAGAGCTCTTCTTGCTGGTTGTGCTGGGGCTGGGAACCCTGGTTATGAGCTGGGAGCAAATTGCTGTGTGGCAGCTGCGTACAAATGATGAGGTGCTGCTCTGAAAAGCAGGTGCTTAAAAGTGTGATGAGCACAGCCATGCTGTTGAGATGAATGGCTCATGGCAAATGGTGTGCCATCCTGTCTGTGTTCCAGGCTAATTAGGATACTCAATTGGTGTGTGCAAACATGCCTAACGAGGGGGTTATGTGCTTGCATCCATCTTGAATGCTCTTCTGCATGGTGGAGCCTCTGATGGGAAGTCTTTCTTCAGCCTGTTGTAGAAAAGTGTCAACTCAAAGGCTTTTGAAATGCAGGATTTTGCTCTGTTCATCCCCAGTGAGCTGCAAGAGAAGAGATTTTGCATCTGGCTGCACCACACTTCCCAAAAATGCATTGCTGCCTTCAGTTTCTCAGGGAAAGAAGCAAGTCTTGCCACTCTGGTGTCCAGTCTGGCAGGCACCAGAGGTTAAGCCACATTTGATGGCAGGGACGACTCTGGGGACAAGTGGCTGTCTTAGCTGTGGTCGCTGCCTGCAGTGGAGTCAGGGTGAGGGGAAGTCGGATTCCAGGTCCTTGCATTGGGAGTTGCTGCACACTCTTAAGTGGGTGGCCTGTGGCTGGTAAATGCAGTTGTCCACTGTCTGTGATGCAACTCAGAGTTGGAAATGGAGTAGGTGCATTTCCTCATAGTCCAATTCCTCCTTTTCTGGCCCCTCTTCATTTCAAGTGGCTGTTTTCTGAGGCTGAAAAGCCAATGTGATTTGAGGAGGCAAGTGTATGCAGCTGTAACACTGCAGCTTTGCAGTTAATAAATTGATAAAAATTCTCCATCATAACAAATTGCCTGGGTGCTGCTTTAATGGCCCCAGCTGAAGGACAGCTTTAAAACCTATCCCCATGTTGTTTTAAAACATGTGCTCATCAGGCTTCTATGTTGCATTCCTGGGAAGGTATTTCCTGTGGCTGGAAGGGCTGTGGAGCTGGCAAAGATCCAAACAACTTTTCTCCTGAGCTTTAAGGGGCTGGGTAGAAACCTTTCCTCTGCTGGCCCCGGTCTCGGCCCCACATGGGGCCAGGAGGCTACTCCTGCACCCACCACGAAGGTGAAGGCAGGCAGATGCCTTATAAAGGGGCTCCATCCCTTGGTTTTGCCTATTCACCATGGGCAGGTGCTGGAGCCTCGGTGGGTGATGGCCCTGGAGCCTTGTGCAGCCCCCAGCTTTGGCACAAGGTGGGAGAACCTGCAAAGGGAAAACTTCAAATGAATGCATATAGAGTATGTTGTAGGGTGTGTGTGTATATATATATATATATATATATATAGGGTATATGGATATGTTTGTTCTGTGTTGTTTGGCAGTTGGTTTGTTTTGGGGTTTTTTTCCCCCCACATGGCTTAGCTCAAAGCCAGGAGGGACTTACCCTAAACTTAGGATGTGGTGGTTGTCAGAGAAGTAAAATTGGATTATTTTTTGAAAATGTGTAGGGGGAAAAAAAGAAAGAAAGCTGCAACTTGCTTCCTTCCCAGCAAGTCTCTGACTGCTGAGCTGTCTCGGGCCAGCCCGCTGCAGTTCTGCCAGCTTTTTCAGCAACAGCAATCTAGGGAGGGTGCTTTTATTAACCAACAGTAGTATCAGTATCAAAATACCTCTGCTTTCTTGCATGCTGCTGGCTTGGAGGAGGTGAGACACCTCCCTCCACTCCCAAGCTGTGTTTCAGCTCCGCAGCCGCTTCCCCGGGATCAGCTGCTGTTGTAAACTGGGATGTTTTGCCCCCCATCAGGTGGCAAGTAAATCTCCGTGTCACTGCTAGCCCACAGCGGGAGAGCCGCAGTTAAACACCGTGTTCATTAAGCTCAGAGATAAATGTCTCAGCAGGAGGGGGAAAAAAAACTCCTAAAACCTAGCCAAACCTGGAAGACTTTGCCATAACCAGCCCAAAATCCACTGCTCGGAGCACAGCCGTGCTGGTTTGTGGTCCCTGTGCCTTGGCTGCCTTTGGATTGAAGCTGCAGCCGGAGCTGCTGTGCAAAGATTGCAGCCAAGAGGCTGTGGCCAGTGCTGCGGGCTCAAGGGAGTTTTTTGGGGGGTTTTAGCAAATGCTGGTGATCCTGGGAGGGTGTTTGGCAGGATGTTGTTGAGGATGCATGTAGATGCTGCGTGTTTTGAGCCATTAGAGCTGCGTTTATCTCCATCTACTTCTGGCAGAAATAACCAAACACCCGAGGAGGCCTTTTTAGGCTATTTTGGGGTGTGATACCAACCTTGTCAAAGAGGCAGCAGCTGAATGAGGTGGGGAAAAATGATGAGCAATCGTTTCACTTCAGCCTTCTTGTAATCCTGGGAGCCAGGGGCTGGGATTCACTTCCCTGTCTGCCACCAGCAGCAGTGGGATGGAGTGCTGGCTGGGAGAAGAGGCTGCTTTTCCTCCCATCCTCAGCGCAGCACTGGCAGCTCTGCCAAAGCAATGCAGCTGTTTGGAAATTTTTTTTTATTTTTATAGGGAATGTCCAAAAATGAGATGTCCAGAAAGGATTTAAGGATTAGCTTTCCAAATTCTTGGCCATTTGCAACTGCACCATTACAATGTAAAGCTGGATGCTTGCTGTGGGTGCTCAGCTAGCAAATCCCCACTGTGGCTACTGGAATGGTCTGGTTCCAGGGCTGAGGTTCATCTACCTACGGCCGTGTCTATGCCTGAGCTGGGCACCATTGGCCCCTCCAGTCATAGAATCATAGAATTGGCTAGGTTGGAACGGACCTTAAAGATCATCTAATCCAACCATCAACCTAACCCTGACAAAAATCACTAAACCCTATATTCCTAAGGACTACATCAACCCATCTTTTGAGGGATGATTGACCAAGCTGCTGGTGTGCTTGGTCAAGCTGCACACAAGAAGGTGTTTAAGGAGGTCAGTGCAGCCCTTCACCCATGGGCTCTGGCTGCCCTGGCCCAGCAGCCACCTCCTGGCAGCGTGTGCTGCCTGATTCACCTGTCGTGGTTGAGCTAAGAGTGCTTTGATCCCCATAAACCCACCAGATTTTTAAGCTGATCAGGCAAGATAGCAGCTGCCTGCACATAGAAGGGTTTTGTGTTTGTGGCCACCTCGCTTACTGTGTGCCATGCAGCTTTGGGAAGGACATGCAGGAGGAAGATCCCACAGCTGGTGGCATTTTGTGTGGTGGACCCAGCATGGATGCAGCCCTTGCAGCCTGTCCCATTGCAGGTGTATAAACAGCCTCTTCTCAAGGCTGGGTGCTGGAGGGAGGCTTTTCAAGAATCCACACTGGGTTTTATGTGAGTGTCTCAGGGGCAGGGTGTGAGAAAAAGACCTTAAATCAGATGTGTGAAGCGCATGGTAGGTCAGTCTCATTTTCCTCCCCTGGTGCTATCAATCCTTCCACCACAGGCTGGTGGGGGCAGCTGGATGGGTACAGACATAAGCCCAGGTGGCTGAGTAAGGACTCTTCATCATCTTTTCCTCATCTTCATCTCTTTTAATCAAGTCCTTGCCCAAGCCTGGTTATCCATCTTGCAGCTGCTGAAATCCTTCCCTGCCTCCTGGAGGTGCCCAGGTCCCTGTAGAAAATCCACTCTAAAGAATGAGCTCCAGAGGTAAAGCTAGTTAATGGAATAGAGGTGAAAAAGAAACAGTTGTTCCCTTCCTTTCAAGATTGAAAACCAACTACTGCAGCTTCTCCTTTCTCCTATTTATTTGCCTGTAGTTGCAAACATACTGGCTGCAAAAGCCCAAACTGCTGTGTAACACCATCAGGAGAAAAAAGCCCCTCTCAGCTGGCTGTGCTTCTCTAAAGAATGTGTGTTGGCTGAGGTTCTCCTAAGACCAAGTGCCAAGCAAGTTCTTGCTGAGCCGGGCAGGAGGACAGGGTCACTAACTTCAGCTGCTGGTGCTGGGATCTTGCTTATCACACAAGGCCCAGGTGTGGTTAGCTGTGGTGATGCTCGATGGCACCCGTGTTCATTCACCTCTCTGGCTTACAGGTGCCCTGTGTTTTTCATCCAAAGGTATTTATCAATTCCTTACTCCAAAATGCAATGAACTAAAAATTACTTTTTTTTTTTTGAGTTTGATGAGAACTGAAGGTGGAAGAGTTTGACCTTCTTGAGCCAGATAAGAGATGTCAACCTCAGGAGACCTGCTGCAGCACCAGCTGCTGAGCTCTTCTGGAGCTTTTTGATCTTTTCTGTTGCAATTTGTCATGCTTATGCAAATAATTAAAAGCTCCCAGAGAAAGGCTGACCCCACAGCTTGGTAGCTGCACACAGTCTTGGTTAAGAGAGCCAAGACAGAGTCCTCCAGTCCTGCCACTGGTGTAAGAAATGGGGCAGGTTGTACTTGGCCACAGCCCTTTGAAAAGCTCTAGAATCATAGAATGGTTTGGATTGGAAGGGACCTTAAAGATCATTGAGTTCCAGCCCCCCTGCCATGGTCAGGGACACCTCCCACTAGAGCAGCTTGCTCAAAGCCCCACCTGACCTGGTCTTGAACTCTTCCAGGGATGGGGCATCTACAACTTCCCTGGGCATTTTCTGGGCAAGAAGCAGAGCTAGCGTCCAGGTGAGCCTGGAGCAACCACTCAGCTTGGATACTGCATTAGCAAGAAAAATTGCTTGTTAGGAGTCAATAAATAGTGACTAATGAAAATGCCACCCTGGCAACAGGGACGTGTGAGCGTGGGTGGGCACAGCTGACACATGCAGGAGGTACGTTTGGCTGGAACCAACTCCAGGCAGCTGGTGAAGACAATGTGTAGCTGACTCAGAGCATGGACGTCTTTTAGGGAGCATCCCCTGGGATCAGAGCAGCTGGTGAGCTCTGGTCCTGCTTTGAGCTCTGTGTCAAAGATGTGATGGGAGCAGCAGAGGTCTTGTAGCCACATAACTTTCTGCTGGCCTTCAGGTAATATTCACACTTAGTGTTTTCAGCTCTCATGCCTTGTGTAGCCTGTCCCACCAGCAGTGTCCGGGCTGGCTCCAGGCAGGGAGGTGTTGGATGCCAGCAGCTGTTTAGAGCTGTGAGATGGTGGGGAGCAGAGCATGGCAGCACTAGGACCAGCCTGTCCCATGCTGGGTTCAAATCCAACCCCTTCCCCACATAGCAGGGGCCTGTTGGCATAGAGATGTCTCTACTGGGCATCACTGTCACCTCCCATCAGCTCAGGTCCATGCTGGTACCACCTGGGTATGACATTTCTGATGACTCAAAGAACTGGTCATTTGGGAGAAGCAATGCCAGAGAGTAGATGTGCTTTTAATCTCATTTAACAGTGTTTAGCACATTAATACTTCTGCTCATGCCTATGGGATCTTCTCGTGGACCAATGTTTCAACCACTAATACTGAAGAACATCTGCGCAAGCAGAGTTCAGCAGTGAGCAGAGGCAGTGGCACAGGAGGAGACCAGCAGGCAATTGGTGTTTATCACTACTGCAAATTCAGAGATCAAATTAATCCAAGTGTGGGGGCCAGGGAATCAAACTTGAATGCCTACAAGCCTCCTCCTCTCTTCTGGCAGATGGCGATCCTGCTAACAGCGCTTGTGTAAGGTCCCCTTGTTGACCAAGGGGAGCAGAGCTGGAGGGTTTTTACTGGTTATTATGTGCTGGATCCAAATGAAGATTGCCCCAAATGCTAAATCGTTATTGCAGCCTCTCATGAAGTTAGACTGCTCCCACAGTGCCTTGAGTTACTGCAGAAAGGAGAATATGGGGCCCATGGCAGCATGTCTACCCTGCTGCTTCTTGTGCTGCAAGACCCCATGGCTTGGTGGCAGGCTGGATGATTACCTGCCAATGGCACCAAACAACTCCACCTCCCTCTTTACTGTGTGTTCCCACCAGACAGGAGCCACAGTAGTCCTTGAATGTACGGCCCACATCCTGATCTTGGCACAGGAGAGCATCTTTCATTCTCTAGGTCAGTATCTCTGCGGGCTTGTTGTGCCCTTTTCTTGTGCCGTGTGGATTTTGTGGCTAAAATTTCAGTTGCCCCTTAACAAGGTAGAAAGCCTTCAAAATCATGCAGGAAGCAGGTAAAAAAAAAAGCTGCCTGGCCTCTGGGCTGTCCACTGGGTAGCTTTTCTTAATTTATCCTGGTATAGTGTTTTCTAGTTCCCTTTCCTAGTTTCAGTTTTGAAATGGAGTTTCCTCACTGTCCCATTCCCCATTTTACCCTGAAAACTGGTGCTACTCCAGAGAAGGCTGCCAGTGAACCAGGGCAACCTTTCTGTTGCTCGTCGGTTGAAAACCCCACTGCTCGTTTACTTCTATTACTCCACATTTTTAATGATGCCTCTAAAATATCAGTCTTTCACAAAAACATGAGGCCATGCTAGGAAGCCAGGCATTCACCTTTTCAATTTGTTTCCTCCTTCCTAAACCTCTTCCTATGACTGGGAGGTGTGCTCATCCTTGTGATGGGGTTAATGCTCTTTGGACGCAGGCCTGTTGGGTTGGGGTGGGTTGCTTCTTGTCCTGTCACTTCAGGGCTTGGTAGAATGTCTCTTTCCATCTGTCTTGTAAGCTCCTTTTAAGTACTGAAAGGTCGCAGTAAGGTCTCCTTGGAGCCTTCTCTTCTGAAGGCTGAACAACCACAACTCTTGCAGCCTGTCCTCATAGGAGAGCTGTTCTACCCCTCTGATCATTCTTGTGTCCGTCCTCTGGACCCCACTCCAACAGGTTCGTATGTTTCCTGTGCTGAGGGCTCCAGAGCTGGACACAGTACTCCAGGTGGGATCTCACCAGAGCAGAGTAGAGGGGCAGAATCACGTCCCTCGACCTGCTGGCCATCCTGCTTTTGATGCAGCCCAGGATGCGGTTGGCTTTCTGGGCTGCCAGCGCATGTTGCTCTCTATCCTCACTGACATCATAAATGTTTCATTCTACAAAGAATGCCTACTTCTTATTACTATCTATTTAAAAACTATTGTTGGACCATACAAAGATAAGCAAAAGTAAGGCAAACTAGGCACAGCCATGTGGTTGGAAGAAAAACATATTGCAACTAAACCAAATAAAATCAAAGCTCCAAGCTGATCAAAGCCAGTTAAGACAACAATAAACCTAGTAAACCTCAGTCCTGAGCCCCTGCAAATCCAGTACTAAGCCTGTGGCCTGGTACTAATGATGGGCATACTTAATTTACGAGGCTACAGAATAGAGAAGATCTAGTATCTTCTCAACGGTGTGTGCTGATAGAGACACAAGTTGGAACACAGGAAACTGCAGTTTGGTACCAGGGTTGTGAAGTCTCTGTCTTTGGAGATACTCAAAAGCCAACCAGGCATGGTGCTGAGCAGCCTGCTACAGCTGAGCCTAATTCGAGCAGTGGGTTGGGTAAGAGACCTCTAGAGGTCTCTTCCAACCAAAGTTTTTCTGCAAGACTATGGTTCAGGACAGATTTTTTTCTTTTTTATTTTTCATTGAAATTTTGTAAAAACTCTAGAATGATCAAGACCATTTCAGGAATTCTCCTGAACCAGGATCTCCTGATCAAGATCATGTTCCTGCTTTGTGTGATTCAGAGCAGAAATTTTGATTTGCATCATCAGACCCAGAATCACTTCACAAACTACAAAAGCTTGAATGAAGCTACATTCACCCACTTCTCATTATGCTTTTAGAAGAGAAAGACAAGCACTTCCAGAGAACAAATGAGGCAGCAGCCAGGTTGAATCAGACTCTGGAGGTGCAGGTTTTCTTCCACTGGAGAAAAAGGAAGCCAAAAATGACACTTCATTTACCTTAAGCCTGTTTCTCCCACTTTGGACAGAACTTTTATACTTTTGTTCTTTTATTGCTAACGGTGGAAATTACTTTTCTTTACAAATATTGTGCTTCTAGGCCAGATTCTTGGTGGTTAAGGCACATGGGATGTATCCATGCTCTAAAACTCCCCCAGAAGATGCTTTCCTTTAGCTGAGCAGAATCTGCTCTTCAGTCAGTCTTCTTTTTTTGTACAATTAATAGTTAGGATAAGGGACAAAAACTGCTCCAGCACAAGAGATTTACCCTCTGGTATATAATTTCTGACAAATGACAGGAACAGTTACCAAGGCTGAAACATCTACCCTGACTAGTGCAAAAGCTCTCACATCTGTCTCCCACAGCCCTGGGAAGGGGATTTCCAATGGAAGGGGAAAGGCTTCTCACTTTGGCAGCAATGGTTTGGGCTTTTCCTCAGGAGTACGATTGCCCATTTGGTTTGGGACTCACCTGGACCATTAGTGTTTCTTCCCTTCTTGTGTAGTGCTCATGATTCATCTATCTGGATGAATTTGGTTGCTCTCGAAACTGGAGGAAGAAACATTTTTATGATGCATTTTTACATGGGTTCAGATAAAGCGAAACCAGTATCAGCGAGAGGTTTCTGTATGGTCATCCCTTTTAACATCAACTTGATTTCTGAAGACTTTAGAAGACAATTTCAGCATCATATATGAGCAGTATCATCTTGATTTCAGTATTAGGACTTCAGTGAGGCTGGTGAAAAGCATGTGACTGCAGTTCAGAAAGCGTTTTCATTTCCAGCTGTGCTTTGTGTGACTAAATACTGTGTTTGCATTTGCTGGTTTGGCATCTGTATTTATACTCTCTCAGTGCACCCAGAACTTTGGCTAGAAAGCTTATTTCTGAAAAACTGAGTGACTGCAGAGAGTACAGCTTAGCAAAACAGGATATCCTGCTTTATAATCCTTACTATGTCAATATTTTCAAACCTGTCTTAATATTTAGATATCTAAAATATGGACCGATTTCCAGACTATTTAAGTTGTTTTGAGTTGTAGTCTTACAGGATTTTTTACAGAATTTTTTAAGTCAGCCATTCAAAATTTGAATGTGGATGTTTATGCCTAACTTCAAGCACTGTTTGGTGTTGTCTTAACTGCCTAAGCAAACTTGGTAGCAGGCCAGCATTTCTGAATATAAAATTCTGGAAAAACTGGGTTTTGGAAAGTTAACTCTAAACCACAAACCCTGTAAAACCCCCAAAACCATAAAACCCAGTGTGCTCTGTACACTTTCCATCACTCTTATTTACCCCGTCCAAAGGCACTCTGCAGATCGATAAAATACTTTACTCATGGCATTTCACGCTGACTGATTATGTCCCTCTCAACTGAAGACAAATTGTGAAGCGTAAAACATAAATACAAGCAGGCCCAAAATACTTTCCTGGTAAGATAATTCTGCTGGGAATCCCACTGAAGGTGGGATTTTTCCCTCTGAAACAGCACAGTCATTTTTACCTGTGGCACTGAATTCCAACACTACTAAATTAAGATTGCATGGCACTCACCTGCACAGTTTTAGAAGACCACTTGAGGAGCAACACAAGGGAGAAGCTGACCTAGACTTTCTAGGCACCTTAGCTGCTCAAACAGAACATGAATCCAATAGAGGAGCCCAGCTCATGAAAAGCAAGAGTTCTCATCCTACATGCTTGCAAATGCAAGTCTCCAGAGGACTTGAACAGCACAAGGAGGACACCGACGTGTCCTGGCCCTGGCTATTGCTGGGGAGCACATCATGTACCGTAGCAGGACATGAAGGCTGACTTCCTGGGTTCTTCTCAACATTCTTAGGTATCTCCTGCAGTCACTAGCAAGTTGTGTCTTGCTTGTGGAGCCTGAGGAGACAGGAGTCAATGGCAGTATTTATGATAGCACACACACATCCCTGGAACATCATCTGCTCTTCAAAAACTCTCAGTAGTCCACCTCTGAGGAACTAGACACTTCATGCCACAAGAAGCTGACCACCAGCAGGATGCATATCTGTAGAGAGATACCTACACAAACAGTTATAGACGAATTGAGCAAAATTAAAACGTGTGACTTGTGCATAAGGGGTCAGAGTTCTTTTAGAAACCCCCAAAGGTGTTTGGCCCCCCTCCAAACCTTTCATTCCTTCCAAGCGGACCCATAATGGAATGTTTGCTTTTCACACAAACCTGTTATTTTATTAGTGAGTGCAGAAGTGGTGCACGCATCTGAAAAACCTGAGGGAATGTGAAAGTTGTGCTATAAAGCCTCGCCTTCCGCTTCATTTACAGGTCTATTAATGAGGTTTCTTCTACTCTATTTTCTTTGCTTTCTTTTTTTAACATAAAAGCTTTAAGACTGTAATTAAATATTCCCATCCCATCTCCCTCCCTGCTCCCTCCCAAAAAAGATGCTGCAGAGTCATCCAAAAAGTATGCTGAATAGACAACAAAGGATGCAAATAGACAATTGCAATGTGCATTTCAAAAATGGGGGAACACAGACATGGGTACATGAAGCAATCTTCCCCAAAATACACAGAAACCAGTGGCAAAGCCAGCAATAAAAACATGGTTCGAAAAAAACCTTCATACCTATCCTATCTAAAACACAATGTGTTCAGTCAATAATGTAGAACATTGCGTGGTACAAATTAAAATAACGCTTTTATTGATATGCTGAAACATAAAACATAGGTAACATCATAAAAAAAAAACAAACAAAAGATAAATCTATTCCTTGATGCACCTAAAAGACAGAGATTTCTTTTTTTTCAGTAATTACCTAGAGGGAACTGTCATCTTCCCACTGACCTGTGTATCAAACAGCCTTTGCTTTATGGGTTTTAACAGTATTGATTTGTTCCCATGGAGCCTAAGGACTGTGATGAGCACCGTGGTTGTGGCTGTTTTCCCTAAAGCCTGATCCTGAGCATCATGTCCATTCCACCCAAACACTGCACAAAGGGTTGTGCACCTTCCAGATGAAGCCCTGGCAGGTCCCAGCAGAAGTGAGGGTATTAACCTGGTTCTACGGATTCCTCTCGGACACGTTTTCCTTCAAAGTTATCGAGGCTTGGAAAAGCCATAAAGTTACCAAGAAAAAGTAAGTTCAGAACTCAGAAAGATTTCTAATAAAGATAAATCTAATACATTTATTCTATAAATATTTTTTTTCCTGTCAAAAGACAAAACACTTATAGAAACATATAAGAAATATTCCTTGGGAAAAAAATGAAGCTACGGAAAATTACAAAGTATCAGCTGCTTTAGCCTGACTCAAACCTTGCAGAATTGCGCAGCGCTCAGTCCTGTCTGTAAACCCACCACAGTTCCCTCAGTGCAATCACTCTGATTCTCTCTTTCTTTGTAAACTCTTGCTGTCTTGCTTTTGTTAATCACTCTTCTCTTCTCCTTGATAGTGTCTGTATTCTGGTTTCAGCTCCCATGTGTTTTTGTGGGTCCCCTTCACATTGTAGATTCCAATCTCTCTTAAAATTTCTTTCAAGTATATCTGAAAGGAAACAAAAATTCAAATTATACAAGACAGGCAATTGCCACAGTTCCTACACGATGTCTCACGATCTGTTCAGTCACACATGGTTCAGCGATGGCTTTTGTCAGTGTTAGGTTGATGGTTGGACTCGATCTGAAAGGACCCTTCCAACCTAGACAATTCTATTACTCCATGATTCTATGATGAACTTGGCTCATGAAGACGACCTGGCAGACAGCAAGGTTGGCTGATGGGCACTAACTTATGTGATAACAGCTCTGTGATAAGACTTCAACCCCCAAGAAGGATCAGAGCAGCCTGGATGTGATGCCCATTCTGGCACAACCCCCAGGGATGCAGCAGGGAGCACCTGAGCCCCAGGAAGTCCCTGCGCAGCCCTGCCAAGATCCAGAGACATTAGATGGATGCTCCATGGGCTGCTGAAATGAAGCTCCCAGTGCCTCTGGGAAGGTGATGCTGAGGTTACTGCAGACCTACAGCAGTGGGGTGAGTGAGTGGAGATGGTGTGAGTGTCAGGACAGGACATCTGCAAAACCCAAAGGCTGAGAGATGCCCGATGTACCCTGCATGTCAGATGCACGGCTGCTCTAAAAATCCCTGTGCTGTTGCGTTTCTCACATAACTGAGGAGGAGTGGGGATGTGGGCAGGCTTTCTGCCCTGGGAGCTTGCTGCCACCACAGGGAGCCATGTGGGTGGCCACCATGCTTGAGGGGCTCCCCGGGGCAGTGGGACACAGCCACTGTGCCGGTCTGTACATCACTGTTATCTCACACATCTTCCTCCTGCTGGAATTTCTCCACCTGAGCTAAAAAGCTCTTGGCTTTTCATCTTGCTTGGGTTGGGATTATCTTGAAATTCCCTGCCTTATTCAGACTCCATCAAAGCCCTGAGACATTGGGTTTCATTTTGCAAAGCTTTAAACACTTTATTATGGCCCCGTTTTTAGAGGAGAGCTGAGTAGGTGCCAGAGAACTTTCTAATACATTCAAATATTAAGGTTAGAAAGAAAAATAACATTAAAAAAAAAAGGCAAAGCTATGATAACCAGCAGTATATCCTTCAATACAAGACAGCTCTCTAATATCACCCTCCTTTACTCTTTTTAATAAACACCAGCAATTTGCTTCATTTCTTAAAGAGCCATTTGCTTGCTTTTTTGTTTAAATATTAATTGGGACTGACTCGAGTGGATTGCCATGGCAACCGCAGACCACAGTTTAAGAATCCCCATATTAGATTAATAATTGCTTTACTTTGAGCAATTTAATCCTTTTTGATTGCATTTATTGAACTGTAGTTACTGAAATCCTTATATTTTCTGTATCTATAGTTCCACTAAGCACAAATGTCAACATACTCTAACACATTAAGAAAGCAAGTATTTGTTGATGACATCAGAAAAAAAGTCAATTCCTCAGTCTCTTCCTTACACTCTTCCCATTTTTTGCTAAATGGAAAAGTTGGGAAATAAATAAAAAGTATGGTTTCTATCAGTAAAACAAAAGGTATCTTTTATAGAAACTCTGATTGTTTCTTTCTCTATAGGTACACATCAAAAATTTACAAAGCAAAAAAAAATCCTGACTCCACATTAGCGACACTTCATTACGACTCATGTAGCAAAGTGATTCTTAAAAATCCTATCTTGAAGCAACAAGGGCTGTTCAGAAGATCACTTCATCCAACGAGTAAGAAAGATGATGGTAACAGACTGTGTCTACAAAGCAGTTTCTTCGGGTCTCCTGTGCGCAGGAGCTGTGAGCGGGGAAGCAGGGACTTGAGGCTTCACAAGGCAAATCCCAGCAGGTGGCAGCAGGAGATCAATAAAGATCTCTTAGCACACCTTTCCTCATCTCATCTATAGCAGAGATGCTGTCATTATTTAAGAGTCAGGTACCCAAGACAAACGCACACACTACAACAGCAATTAGTGCACGAGGGTTTTTGTACAGTGATGTTGCTGTTGCGCAATGTATTTTTTGAAAAGGTGATGAAAGCAGGTGAAAAAGCGATTTCTACGTGAGTAGGTGTGGGTGTGTGTACCTGCATGTCCACTGCTTTGTTTGCCACCCTTGTGCATGCACGCAAGGTGGCTTTCTGGAGTGTCACTGACAGGCACTTGAAAAGGTGGCAGAGCGGATGGAAGAAACACATTCAGATTCAAAGGTAACTTCTGTTCTAGACCACACGGACAGATTAATAAGAATGGGGAAAAAAAATAACTGCATCTTGTCCCATGCAGTACATCTGTATCTGCAGTTTCTGGGCTGAGAGACCTAGTCTGCATCTGAGAAGCTGGGTCACAAGGCATGGTGACACCAAAGGGCTCAGGCAGAAGGAAATTGCTATGGCTGCATGGTGAAAGAATCACAGAATCACATGGGGTTGGAAGGGACCTCTGGAGATCATCTAGTCCAACCTCCCTGACAAAGCAGGTCCATCTAGAGCGGGTTGCACTTGTCCAGGCAGATTTTGAATGTCTCCAGAGAAGGAGACTCCACCACCTCTCTGGGCAGCCTGTTCCAGTGCTCTGCCCTCCTCACGTTTGGGTGGAACTTCTTATATTCAAGTTTGTGCTTGTTACCTCTTGTCCTGTCACTGGGCACCACTGAATAAAGATTGGCCTCATCCTCCCGACACCCACCCTTTAAGTATTTATAGGTGTTGATCAGATCTCCCTTCAGCCTTCTCTTCTCTAGACTAAAAAGACCCAAGTCCCTTGGCCTTTCCTCGTAAGGGAGATGCTCCAGGCACCTCATCATCTTTGTAGTCCTCTGCTGTACTCTCTCCAGCAGTTCCCTGTCCTTCTTGAACTGGGGAGCTCCTTTTTGAAAAAAAAATTAACTACAGTTCATATTAGACCATTGGTTCCATACTTCACAAATATTTGATTGCTCACATAAAAAGCATACTATGTTCTCAGCCATTAAGTCCAAATCTAGAATTACTGCAATATTTCCAGGGAGCACTTGGTATTTACATCTGTGTAGGTGGCAACAGATTTGCCTACTACTGCAAATTGTTATTTTTCATTATAAAGAAAAACAAATGTATTAGGTTTCCTTAACATAACAGTAGTTTTCAGAGTAGACTTGCTTTGTGATTTCACAATGGCAAAATAAAGATGGTAGCAACTTCCCATGTAACGTGCAGCATATTCTGTAGCAAGAGTTTAATTTGGCATTACGTAAGAAAAATGCCCTTATTTATTTGTTACTTCACTAACAAATATTTTGATTCCCTTAAACAAATGTGTTTTAAATATTATTAGCCAGCCATGTAAGCACCTAGAACTTCATTTTAACGGGAACTGAGGAGACAGCAGCAGTGGTTTTTTCCTCATGTCTGAAAATAACCTCAACACTTAGAAATTCAGAGGAGAAATTACATACCCAGACAATCTTAGGCACTATGGCAGAAAATAAAGCAGTGAACACTCAGCAGAGATTAATTAGCAGCCAACCTCTGTGCAGCACGGAGAAAGCATGCCTGTTCACCTGTTGGCATTTTATGTTTTTGTGTCAGGTATAGCTGCTCTGTGAACAATGAAGTCACAGTGGGCATTAGGAACGGATACCTCATGTGCAGAAAAAAACCCCAAAAGTTGCAGAGCAGAGGCCAAAGTCCGCAGCGCCAGGGATGCTCACACACAAAGCCAATACCAGCTGAGCAGCAGGAACCAAGGGATAGTATTTTTAGACAGAAATGGATGCCATTAGCAACTCCCTACAGAAGTTTTTAATGGGAACCCAGATGGGAAACTGCGATAGCTTTAGATGAGGGGTAGGTGACGTGCTGAAAGACAGTTTTGAATTTATCACCATACTGGCTCCCCAGTGAGTGAAGGCAGGCATAAGGAAGAGGATTTTTGTCATTTATTTTCTCAGGACATCCGGGTCAGAGGAAGCTGGGAGGGCAGCAACATCCAGGGCAAAAAACCTGGCTGGGAACAAACGTGAAAGCCCTAATTCTCACACACAGGTCAAAACTGAGACCGTACCATCCACTCAGGGGAGAAGTATTGAATGGCTTGGCTACCCTCAGGAACCCTGCAGGATTTTTAGCCATCAGTAGAGAGACTCAAATAAGAAACAGAGATGCAAAGATATAGCACAAATAACGTGTGATGTTGGGTCAAATTAGTTTACGATTTCCTTCTAATGTATTTGCATTACTACAATAGTTTAAAAAAAAACCCCAAAAAACGAAGCTAAATTTGCTGAGATGAAAGCATACAGCACAGATCCACTATGCTCCAGGCAGAATATACTCAGGAGCATATAATGACAGCAGAAGTACACGGACAGGCATAGAAATTTATTATAAATGTAATAGAAGTATTCATGTCAGGTATTTTGTAAATCGCAGAATACAAAACTACCCTATATATCTAATCCTCAGGGCAGCAACTAAGGCAAAAATTGGATTAATCCAGCCCAGCTTTTGGTGCTTAGTGAAGAAACTTGTGTCAGAAGCACAGTTTTTCCAGGCTCCTTTGAGCTGAGGGAGAAACAGCTACATTCAAGAGGCAAATCACATCATAGGAGGAAGAACACTTTTGTTCTCCCATGGCTTAAGTGGGAGTTGCGGGTGACTATTTCTAGCTGAAGCCATGTTAGACAGGATAAATCTGCATCTACTTACATTCAAAGTGATCGAGATAGTGACTGTCACATCTATCTCTTACCAAAAAAGAAAATCTTAAATTTTTCTTGCCACTCCCTCCATATCTTCCTCCTGTTCCTTCCTCCTTCTCAGCTCCCACGATCAACACACCTTCTCTGCCACACAGAGAATGAGGTGACTCATTAGATAAATGAATGGAACTGAAGATGTGAATACATTATCCTAGTAGTTTCTTCCAAGGTACTAGAATACCGTGAACCTACATGTATTTGAATTTGTGCAGCTTCTTAACCAGACAGATTGTACACCTTTTATTATACAAGTCGCCTGATACAGATCCACATAATTCCACATGTGAAGTGAGCAAAACTAGTAAGCATCTCCGTTTTTTTCCCTCTTTTACAGAGGAATATTTTTTTCCATAATCCAGCTGTTACTGTTCCTTCTTCTGCCTTAGTTCTAACAACTTTTGAAATTGCTGCTCCATTTAGACTCAAACATAACTAAGTCCCTTTAAGTTTTCAGAAAACTGCAGCTGCATTGAGGATAGATCTCAAAGTCAGCAGTGAAAAACATCAAAAGGACAAAAGATACTTCACATGTCATTGTCTACCTCCACTCCTGCCTGGTCTGCTCAAGGAAAGCTTGAACAGGGGAAGGAGGCAAAGTTAACGGGAAAGTTAAAGGTTCATAGATAAAGGAGCTGGCAGACACTGGAGAGTAACAGAAGCCACATGTAAGCACATGTCTTCATGCTTTTCTTGTTTGTGTACCAAAACAGTGTTTAAAAAAAAAAATCAAAACAAACCCCCAATATCAACCCCTAAACTCCTAGTCTAAAAATTATTCTATTTGTAAAAGAAATCAAGTGATTTTGGGGGCGTTGACATGATGCTTGAGCTCCAAACATGGATAATGTATGCATTTAATACCAATTCCATGAAACACGGGTTTCTAGACCCGTGTAACAGTAACACCTGCTGCTATGCCAAGATAAAGTTCAGAGGCTGAAGGAAGGGCTGCCCACCAACTTACACAAGCCCTCTACTGCCAACTGCAACAGAATTAGGCTATTACTTTAGTGAGGGAAGGAGTAGCATGGAGGAGGATCAGAGCATTACAGAATTTGGTGGCTAGTACTAACGAGAACCTAAATAAGAAAGAGACCATTTATGTTACTTATGCCATCTTTGCCAAGAAAAAGCATACTCACTGCAATGTTTGGTATCCTACACAGTCCTACAGTGGTGAACTTAAAACTTGATGATTTCCGTTTGTTGTAAAAGACATTCAGACAGTTGTTCCCAAGGCACATAGTATATATTAAACTATTTTCTGGATACGGAAAATATACACAACAGTAACTACTGAAAATGGTTATATTACAAGACTACTAGTACATACCACTGGCTGTTTGGTTATGTCCACCAGGTCTTTAATGTTGTAATACTGATGTTTCTCAAAGGCTGAAAAAAGCATGTCCAACACTTGCTGTTTATCAGCTCGAGCCCGTTTTCCATCTTCTTTCTTCTTCTTCTCATATTCAATCTATCAGATAGAAAACATGTTTTAAAGACACTCATATGTAACACCATGTAATTTTCAGCGCTGAACATTAAGACTTAAAAACCTCTTCTATTTAATAAAACACTGTTCAATGACTCAGTGCTTTTCATCTGGAAAATTCTCTTTTGAGCACTCAAGTGTTCTTTTATGAACATAAACTAAGCATTATGTCCTCAGCACAATAAGCTTTTTAGATATGTGTCTCTGTGTTAATCAGTAAAAAAACCCAGAAACAGAGCCTGCATGATGTCCCCAGATCTGTAGAGAGAATTTTTATTAGTACAGGAATCCAAACTGAGATTGTTTTCACTCCACCTCTGTTGATATCAGCTTCTGAAGTACAATGAGAAATATCAAACAACTTAAAAATCACCATGTTTGGGAAAATCTACAGACCAAGATGGTTACATCCACAGTCATAAAAACCACCTGTATAAAGGACTCTCAAATAGCCTTTGGACACTGTCCCCTCTGTTCCAGAAACAACACTCAAGGAAAACACTTCATCAATATAAAACCAATCTTCACCAAGTGAAGACACACTTTGAGGACGTGGACGGCATTTCTTCAGGAGAAACCTGAGCACCACACACAAACTCACAGTAGTCCAAAAAAAGCCACCCAAGCAAGTAGATGCCCCTCACTGCAGCACATCCTCCTATTTCAGAATGCATATTTAAAAGCATTTAGCTATCATAACCTACAAGAAATTACCATGTATTTTTGCAGAAATTTTTACTGCTACCAGCCCTTAAAAATGCTTCCTGCATTTTCTCATATTCATCATCACAGGCAAGATTTACACAGACCAGCACACCCCAACCAAACCCCAGTCACTGCAGAGCACCAACTGCAACACCTGCAGCACATCACCCCATCCACCCCCAATACCACCCCTGATAACAGAAAACCATCGAGCTCCTTGGATCCGACAAAGGTGACCCAGAAGGTAATTTAATTCATACAATCATCAAATGCTTTCAGGCAAACTGCGTGGGTGAATCCAAAGCAACACAATGTACAGCTGAAGAGATGCATGTGATCAATAAGGGACACACATCTGGGCTGCCAGTGGGATAATTTTGTATGTTAGTTGCTCTCTCTCTGATGTCTCAAACCTGATCTTTGCACGGAAGACCGTCAAAGAATCACAGAATCTTTGTGGTTGGAAGGGACAAGAAGCTTAAAATTGAAAATTCACGGTCCTACTGGATACTAAAAATCTTATTTTTAAGAAAAGAGATTAGCTTTATGGTGCAATTTATTTTTCCCTATGTTTCCTTGCCAGCTAACTCCCTCCTACTCTCCAAGTGAAAATAGCCTGTCTCTTGATATCTGTCCCAAAGTGGCTAAAGACTATCACCACCTTCTGCTGTTGTTCACAGGTCTCTGACCAGTCAACTCTCTCTTTAAATCCTGGAACAGACGTAGATCATTACACTGAACGCAGAGTAATTGTTCCCAACTTGTAACTTAAAGTCTGTTGCTTCTGCTTAAAACCTAGGACAGGCTTGGGCATCCAAATACTTGCCTGCTTTTCCAACTGTATGCTAGTGTTATAGATGATACAACCTCTCCACACAAACCCACACATATTATTTTTATCCACTAATACACTTTGATGTAATTATTTTACTCTTTAGCCCCTGCATTTAAAAAAATCTTTAAAACTGTAGTAACTTTGGAACACTAGCAAACCATACCATCAAGTAAAACAGCCTTGCAGTACATCATCTGGGTTGCCATGATCTACTGCACCACAGAATCTAGAGTAGGAACATAAATATAGGACACTGGCCTTGCTATTAAAATAGTGTTAAAACATTTGCTTCTTCTGACAGTACAACAGACAATTCATTAGGAACCTCTGTTGACCTTGAAAAGGTTTTAATTGTAAGCTTTGGAAGCCCTGCTGTGGCTTCAGTTTCTGTTTCTCTACCAGCATGGTCTCACTATGCAGTATAATGCAAATAGACTGCATCTACTTGTAAACCCATGAAGAAGAACTGCAATGGCATTGAAAAATATATGAACAAGTCTCCTCAGTCAACATTCTTCAAAACAACAAACCCAAAAAACCAAGTGGCATGGCCAGGGTGTGCTTTGCCTTGCAACTCCACCAACAAAGCAGTTGGCCAGTTCTCTACTGAGAACTACACAGTCATACAGGAATTGGAGAAGTAGGGAAAATCTCGTTCACCTAAAAGTCTACTATGACCTACAGCACAACTCATGTCCTGGCAGGTGAGCGATAGCTTCTGTATGAAGCACTGAAAGAAACACAGATACAACAAGTGGGAAGTAGGAGGAGACTGACCCTTTGCTGCATGAAACGTAGGATGAGACAGAAGATGTGTGAGAGTGCTTGTCTCTGCTGCTACCTGAGAGATAAGCAATACACTAAATTAACTCTGATTGCCAAAAAGTTCTTTGCATCTTATCTTCATCTGATTTCACACTAGTCAGATGCAGCATTAAAAATGCTTTTAATTGATACCTGGCCTAAGTCAGAACTTATTAAGATATATGATATGCAATGGTGTAGGGACTTGCTGCAAGGACATGGGTGCATCCTGAGGACAATGAAATATTCAGAGTTTAAGACATGCATTTTATGTATGATAGTTGTCTCTTTGGTCTTAAAAAAATACATGAATATGTCACATTGCAGGCTACAGTCTAAAGCTGATACTTCATGTTAGCATTTAAAAGCGCCTGTTATGATCAGAATCCCATTACACTGTACATTTTGGAAGACGTACTTCCATCCACAAGAATAATTTCTATTTTGATTTTCTAGTACTATTTGTATTTGAAAACTGCTTTGCGTTTTAAGGGCAAACTCACTTTGCCCTTTGTCCCATAATTAGTGAGATCGACAGTGCTTCAAATAAACGAATGAGTATGACCATCACGAAGTGTGGCGGTATCCTCATTCCACATGGAATGAAAGCAAGGTAGAGAAATTACCTGGCATGCACAAAACTGCAGACAGCGCCATTGTGTTACATGTTACATTGTGTTTTCAGAAGAAAATGAGTCAATGACAGCAACCCAAATGTTATTAAAAATAATATAATCTAGGTGGGTACAACATGTATTTTTTGGTCCTGTCTGAAAACTGCTCCATACTTTTTTCTCTTCAGTATTTCATAGTCAAACTCGGGAATTACTGTAGGATATATTACAGAATCACAGAACCACCTAGGTTGGAAGGGACCTTTTAAGATCATCTAGTCCAACCAATGGAAAAAAAAAAACAAAAAACCACCCACCCACACCACACAAAACACCACCCAACACTAATCCATATACTAATCCATATCCCCAAGCAAAACTGAATATTGTACATTCCCTTCCGCATAAGAAGGAAAGCAGGAACTACAACTTTATGTAATCCTCTTCAAAAATCAAGATGTTGACACTATGTTCTCCTGGAAGCAGCGTTTTTTAATTAGCCAGTGCAATCAACCACAGTGGGCTTTCTTGGGCCTGAGTTTTCAGTCTTTTTGGATTCAGAGATCCACAGAATTTTCAAGTTTCTCTATGCAGTCGCTGATCAGGTCATGGCTGATACTGGTAAACAACACTCTACAGGATTTTCGATACAGCTCTACTGCACTTGAGACATTGGCTTATGGGAGACTAGGCCTGGGGACTTAGTAATGTTTTGCATAAATGCACATGTTAACATTTTACAAGAGGGGGAGATCCAGCCTTAATCTGTTGCCAAAAAAGCGTCCGATACTTTGGAGGTCAAGTCCAGAAGATGCTATGAGAGCCAAAGACATCTCTATTTGCAAATCTGGACTCAGTCCTGGGTTACTGTGTACATTTGAGGTCACTTTTCAGCATGAAGACCTACGTATTTGTTTTTAAGGTCAGCATGTTTTCTCTGACTCAAAAAACATCAGTTGAAAGATGTGGTATGAAACAGAAAGAGAGGCAGTTACAGGCTGCACCACAGCAGCAGCTGTTATGCCTATTCTTACCAACTCTTCTGCAATTTTCTACCTCCCCAAATAACAAAAACAAAATCAACAAGAAGATAAAAAACAGAAACAGAAACAAACTGCAGCCTCCTCGGGTGGAGGGTTAGGCTGAAGTCAAGATGGAAGAAACCCATCTCCTCCTTTTCTGGTTTTTGTTTTGGTTTTAAGGAGCGAGAACAAGAGCAAAGCACTGAGGTTATTCCTTCTGCCCATGGCAGAACTATGGGAATAATGGGTAACACGGGCACAACGGGAAAAGCTACTGGGACTCTCAAGACAATTTCTGAGAACAGCAACAAAAAATCCATGGTACTGTTTGTACCTCTTCAAATGACATCTAGCGAAAATATGCTTAGCTAGCAACTAGCTACTAGCTCCAACTCTCTCCGTATGGAGAAAAAAACTACTTGCTTTAAAATTGATGCATCCTACTAAAAGGAACAAAGTAACAATAAGGAAGCTCTCATCATTACCTTCACTGATGTTAAGTCTCTGTCAGGACTGTTTCATGATTGGGTATAAAATCCTAATTATATGAATAACAGTCTCCTGGAAAATAACATGGAAGTAGTATTTTTCACCAAAGCACAATCTTTTTTTTCTCTCTAGCAAACTGTAATGCCCAGCATTCTTCTTTCTCTATTATTTTAGTGCCTCAGTACACTATTCCCAGTAGGAGCTTCTATTTTACATTCTCTGGATGAGCTAAAGTAAATCAAGGATGAGTATTTGTATTCCCTCTACGAATGCAATGTGAATATTCTAATATTCTTAATTCATTAATGTATGAAAACAACTTGCACAGAAAACAATATAGAACCCTCCCTTTGTTGGAAAGTTATTTGCAGCTAGCATCCCAGTTGCCCACATTTTAATTAGCATCACTCCAGCATTTCCCCTCCAACTTCAGCAACAGCTCCCACTGTTGTCTAAAAACACAGAGCGCACTGTGAAGAGCTATTAAAAAAAAAAAAAAAGAAAAAAAAAAGCATGGTATCTGTTGCTGTTTTCTTCTTTTTGTCTTGTGAATACGCTACTCATAGCAAGCCACAATGCAGCCTTTCATTTTTTTTTCCTTCCTGTTTTCTTTGCAAACAGGATGCTTTATGCAGTAGGGTTAAAGCACTTCTTGAGAGTCATATTACAGAAAGCATGCACATTGTAAACTAATTAATTTCTTTAAAACTGTGTGGTTTTTAAATTTTAAAAGATTCAAATAGGACCATTTCAGAACAAGCTGCTGAGAACAGAAGTTGCAAGTTTATCCCTGCAAGACTTCATACAGCAATAATTTTCTCTTTGTTTACCTTCCCAGCATGTTGCTAACCTTGCTGAAAAGCTGCCAAAATTGCCTTCTTGAAGGTATCATTAACACTGAAGCTGATGTATTACACTGCTTCAGTAGACAGCGAATACAAAGGTGAGAGAGAAGCGAGACAAAATATGAAGTTTTATCTGAAGATGTCTGAAAGAAATCTTAAAGATTTTCCCATCCCTCAGAGCAAGGATACCGTCCTCTATAGTACAGGAGAGTGGGAAGAGGGGAGACCATGAAGGAGCCTCTGAAGGGGTAACCAAGACCACTAGAGAACTTTTCTAGGACTTCAAATAAATGTGTTACAAAAAAAAAAATGAAGTCACAGAAAGATTCCAGCTGCAAAAACATTACCATTGCAACCTTTTGAAGACGTGTATCATCTACAAATATACAGAAAATGAAGGTCCTTTTCTAGAGAAGAAAAGCTAAGTCATAATCCTGGCATATATCATAATGGAATTGCAATTTCTTCTAATAAAAACTTGGGTTTAATACAATTTCTTGAAAAAAAAAAAGAACCAACACTTTCCCTGTACTTGTATTCAAACAAACTATTGCTATTTCCCATCCAAATATAATTTATTTCCATCCTCCTTCCTGTTGTATGTTCATTTAGGGTACACGGAGCAGCCACACTTAAGCACCATTTAATATTCTACCATATCTTCTTCAGGAGATTTTACTCCTCCTTAGTAGATGCTCATTCTTTCCTCAGAAACTCCCCTGAGTATGACCAAATGCATTTTAGTTTGCACATTTTTTTTTCTTCTTTCTTGTGAAAAGTCCCCAACAGGGTTGCCATACAATTACAACCAATACAGCAATTTTTAAGAAAGCAACTGCTGCTTTAAAACACCAGAAAAATTTAACCAAGAGGTTTAAAAAGTTCACAGACATGTTCTCCCAGTGGTACATCCTTTCAGCCAATTAGCCTGAACCTTGATAAAAGACTTAATGAAGATAAAGGTGGTATAGCAAGCAGTCGTGCCTGGCCTTTAGAGTCAAGGCATGGCCAAGAGTAACTCAAGTTAGATTTTTCCCTTTAGGACACCTTTAAGGCAGACATGAAAAGTAAACATGGTGCCAATGAATTTCCATTAGCATGGACAGCTATCTATCTGCTAAAACCATCACAACTGGGACACAAAAGCATCATAACTTTTAAGAAGCCTTGTTACCTCCTGGTTGTACCCCCTGAATCTCACACAAGGCTTAAATTGCTGTACTGACACAACTACAGCAGTTTGCAATTGGAATAAAGATTCAAAGATTGTCTCCATGTTGAAGTCATACTGTTGTAATTATGCTAGTGTCAGGGAAATGGCACAGAATCCCACTCAAAACAGGCACTGTACATCACCATAGCTTATTCCAGAATTAAAGAAGGAGAGTTACAATAGCATCATAAAACAATATACTCATATAAAATTGCATTTGCATGGCAGGATATACTAGTATGACTATTTTGGTTAAATGTCATTCCCTTAGCTGAAATAGTTATATTGGTATGATCATCTATGTATAGATCAGACTTTGAACAGTAACTACTACAAAACAGTCCCATGAGAGAGAAATGATTATTTTTGGTTCTGTGGAAATAGACTGCCTTTCAGAATAATGCTTAAATATCATCCAGTATATTGTCATTTGTTTTATGTAAATAAAATCTTAATAAAAAGTGTAAAAGTTTAAATGACTAACACAGTGACTCATTTTCAGTATGACTTAACGTTTCTCACATTCAACAGTAACAGCGATTATATATGCATACATACAAATTACTCAAAGAGGATCTTTAAGAAAAAGGACATTATAGTTTTTATGTACATCAACTGATCTGGAACAGCAGTGTGGGTGTAATATTGACAAAGCTAATGATGCAAATAACACGTACTATGAAGGTATGAAACTGTGAAAAATTATCAGCTGTTACTCTTTTCTACTTGTTGTCAGTTCCCGCAAAGAACTGGAAATTAATGATTCTTTTCAAGTCTTTTACCCACCTCCATATAATATTTTATTTGGCTCAAAGGAGTGCTTCCACATCTCATAGCACAAAGCCAGAACTGCCTTTTATCCCCACATTTCAAAATTATATTTCAAAAAAGGACTAGAGGAACAACGTAATAAAGACACTAGAAAAAAGGTGGTCTGCCCTCCATCAGGTACCAGGAGAGAGTTAGAATTGGCAGACCTTAGCCCCAAGGGTAATGTTGGTCTTGAGACAGAAAGAAGATCCCCAGAAGACAAAAATCAGGGAGAAAACAGATAACGTGGAACATTTCCAAAGATGGTGGCCAACTGCAAGCAAAAGGGCTGCAGGACAGCAGCACAGTGATTCCGGAGTCCTGAACCAGATTCCTGGCTAGGAGAATTAGGGAATATACTGAAACCTACTTACATTATATTGATGATTAGCCACCGGTTTGTAGTTCGTGGTTACGGCTTTGTCCAGCTGCTGTGATAGCCTTACAGGTTTAGAAGATTCTTCTATCTGTAATCTGCAAAAGAAAAGAAGAAGAGAATTAATAAAAGGTTGAGACAAGTACACACTCAAAATTAATTCTAAAGATCTGCAAGTATGAATGAGTCCATATCAAAGGTCAGCTGAAAACAAATCTTAAGGCAAAACAGACGCACTCTTCTGAATTAAGTTTTTCCTGCTCTATTTTTGCTCAAGGATACTATGGATTATTACAACACTGTACACACCACAGAAGATACTGGAATACTAAAAACCAAGCAACCATGATGGGAAGATACTAAAAGCTATTCCGAACATAAATTTTATTCCAAAAGCCTGACACTCAGGTGGAAAAAAAACTTGTGCTCTTAAAAAAATAGTTGAAACCCAATCCAAATGAACCCAAAATCTCCCACTCTATTCAGCTGAGGGATGAAAAAGTTTTCAATCCAGCTCTGCTGACCCCCCGCAGCACAATGAAGATCAGACTCCATGCTCTTGTCTTAGATATTTTAATGTAAAAATAGACATTTCCATGACCTTTCTTTTGGCATTATAGTCCAGTAACAGAGCACAAATAACTGTTTTACGAGCACTTTTTAAAAAATGAAGACAGAGAAATTCACCCAGGTTCAAATCAATGTACAATAAAGTCTCAGTCATAGAGTTAATGAAAGGTGACCTTTGGTCCTCTTCGGGGAAGACTCTGAGAAGGTCAGAGGTTGAGCACATTTTGTCAAGCTCATCCCTATGTAATTTAAAGCTTCTGCATGATGGCATAGAAAAAGTGCTCCATTTACTTCAGGTTTAACACTCAAAAATTACTACTTGAGATGAAGATGGAGGAAACCAAGCTTTAGAAGGGTGCAGGACAACATCCCTTCAAACAAAATAGCTTAATGATACATACGATTAACACTGAGATAAAGCTAAGTTATCATCAGTGATGTTACTTTGTTTCCAAAGGTGTATCTCAGAGGCAGAAGAATCAATTTTCACTACACACAATATAAGACTTAAAGCCCAGTAAATGCACAGTGGTGTTTTCTCTGTTCCAAAGAAAAATTAATACAGTGACATGAATGCAAATAAACTACATATTTATTAATGTAAAAACACAAATGTCATAAACTGGGAAGTACTTTAAAAAACATTGTGTTTGAGATCACAGATTTCTTTTTGTAAAAATATAATGTACACCCAAAAAGCTAAACTGAAATTCAGTATGCCTCCGATTTATCACCTGAACAACCTAAATAAATTACATTTGAAGTAAGTATTAAATTAAGAAATAAATTCTCAAGTTGTAGCAACTAGAACTAAAGCCAATCATCACCTTCATAGCTTGTATGGCCGGACAGTAGTTGCCGGCAGTTTTCTATCATACTTAGATAGAAACTTGTTTCCTCTTGAATCTTTGTAGACTTGTCATTTGTTCTACAGTTTTAATTACCCTTAAACGACCATTGTCTTGTATTCTACATTTCTAAATCAGGAGAAGGTACATCAATGCACCTTCTGTCCAAATTAGCGCTTTTTTTCAGCTTGAAGGAATATTGATTGGAAGGTAAACAAGCAGTGAACACTTTTTATCCCTGTTCTGGCAAATTAAGGTAGAAGTTTTTAACGCCTGAGTTTATCTTTTGGCCTTCAATCTAATTAAATGATTTTAAACATTTTATTGACCCAGTTACCAAAGGTCTTCTAAACTCATATTTCACAAAGAGGCGCAGGATAAAGCTAAATCAATATATTTTTCCAAATCTCTTTTTCTCCACTTTTTTTATTTTTCAATAGTTTGGCTTCACTTTTTTTTTTTTTTCCTTAAAATATCTTCTTGCAGCTCATTGCCATTTTTTCCATTTTTTTGACCTGGGCAGTTTTCTAGTCCTCCCTCTCCCCCATTATAGCTATTTTTCATCTCACTTCTCTCCTTTCACATTTTTCCTTCCTGTAAAGGAGATTTCCCACTCAATTGGTCCTTTCTCCTCCAGGGCCACTGCATCACCTTCATGTGGGCCAAACTGAGATATTTCATTTGTGATGTTGTTCCAGAGTCCTTCTCATTACAGCTGCAGCACAGGTAAGTGACAGACAATATTAAAATACATCAGATGGTCTCACAATTTCAGGAAGCACTAGGCTTTCAACGATGGCACTTCTCTGTGATTAAATCCTCCTTGCACTGGGCTTTATGTTTATTACTTTTTACAACATAAATTTACAATATCCTATGTTTTTTCAGGAAACCAGCCAAAGAACTTTAGTCCTTCAATAATGAAATGCCAGAACACTGAAAATACAGAGGGAACATGTCAGACTGTCCTCAGAAGGAAAAGCTTTAGAATAGTGATGTCAACCCCACCTCCAGCTTCTTAATAAATTAGATATATAAGCGTGCAAACAACTGATAGATCTTTAGTCTAGAGGCTGTCATGAACTTTAGACACCACTCGGTGTTGAAAGTCTCTTCCTCTTCTGGCATTCTAAAATTACAGTACAGGAAATTTCATCACCCATTTCATTGCAGCTACCATAAATTAATCCGTCTTCACATAAAAGAATATCAGTTATTTATTTCTTAACATTTTTCACTTGCTATGTGGGATATGTATTTCAAGTTTTTCTATTTTAACCTTCTAATTTCCAAATCAGTAGAAAACAATAGGAGAGCCTAATGCAATTCTCAGAGGTCAATGACAGTGAAGTTATATTTAACACATGAAGTTCCCCAGCAAAAAAAAAAAAATTGAAAGTAAAGAAAAACTTCTTGCCTTTTTAGGAAACGGGATGGAAGCCTACCAAGTGAAAATAGAAATGGAAAATCTAAGTTGGTTTGTGAAATGACAGGTTTCTCAAAGATCTACATGTAGCAGCTAACAAGTATATTAGCTACAAATGTAAGCATCTCTGAAGGAAATTTCAGAGATAGCCCTGTTGTACTTCAAGGTTTCTTGCCAAAGCTTTCCAAATTATGACCCAGGGATCTCAGATGGTCTTTAGAAAACTGGCTAAAAATACAGTGCTGACTTTTTTCCCCTTTCCTAGTTGATAAATTGCTGTAGTGAGAACTAAAAATATATTACGTCACTGGCATCACATTTTAATGCAAGCAATCAGAGCAGTTGCCACATGCCAGTATGGAAATCTTAATGGGAAGAACAGTGACTCAGGATTAAAATGTATTTATTCTACACATGCGTCTTGCTATTCTCCCTAATGGCTGCCTTTGTCATTTCTTTTTCCTGTAGCTTTCAGGATCTCCTGCAGAATGACAGAGCCTTCTGGTGCCTTCCTTCCACTGGCCATTCCGTGAGGAATGTGATCACACAATCCAAGGTGGAACAACAGCTGCTGCACATCTGGAGTGAGCCTTCCCCAAATGCACAAATACAGATAAAGGGCATCACAAATGTGGTATATACTCCAAATGGAGTTCATGTGGTTCATGTGTGGACAAAGCACTGAAATGTTCGGGTAAAGACAAACAGCCTGTAATCTTTTTGTCCTGATGATTTGTTGGTATAAACACTATTTGCAGGGAAAATATGGTGTGAGTTTAGGTTTTTTTCAAAACCATGCCATAAATTCTCTTGTTTTCAGAAAATATTATGTCTGGGTGAATATAACTGACTTTTAAAATTTCTATAGATGTTGTTAAAAAAAAGTTGATAAAATATGTATTTATATATTCTAGTAATTATACACAAAAATGTATAACAAAAGCTATGAATTGGGCATCCTATTAGCCTTTTAACGTGTTATAGATATAATTACTTTTAAATGCTTATTTATTAAAAAGAATTTTAAAAAGCAGCATTAAACCAAAATACTATGAAGCATTTTATACATGATTTTCTCAGAGTGCATCTGCTGAATCTTAATTGAAACTGGTGATACTGATTTAAAGGAGCAGTGGCTTTTTACCTATTACTCTTTATTATGATTTGTGGGAGTGTGACTGTTAGAAGCCTTAGTTGTGGCTCAGAACTACACACAACAGTCCACGGAGTTAAATTTTCCAGTTGACTCTTGTTGAAATAGCGAGCGCCATAATTCATGCTAATATCTAGCCTAAAGAATAAGAAGAGCATGCAGATTTTTTTTTTTCCCAAATCTGCCAAAAAATTAGTGAGACAGCAGCCACCAGCCTGCACACTGTGGTTTTCTCTTCCACCCCCAAGATCAAATATAGCTCTTCTGCCTTGAAATACAGCAAGTAACCAGCATGGCACCGAATTCACCACGGTCATTTCCCAGCAAAATACATTTTATACTGCAACTCCGATTTGTCACTGTGCCTACAGTTGAATGAGGGGAAAAAACATTCAAATAAACTGGAAATAATTCTACAGGACTTGTCAACATGCAGCACACTCATAAAGGAAGACAGATGAAGGCAATATGTACATTCCTACGAGGAGATTTAAAAGCTCATTGGCTTTTAAATATATGTATCTTCCAGCAATAAAAAACAAACCGAAGACCTTTAGAATAGATGACTTCCTGTGATTAATCTTCTGCCACAAAAGAAATGTTTCAAAGCTTAGAAGCAGGTATTAACCAGAAATGCTGTTAGGGCTTGAATTCTTGACATTTCTAAAGAAATTATCGTATGGACGAGACAGAAAAGTTTTAATAGCTTTTTGTGCTTGGCTGTATTTACGCAGGGCACCAGTAAGTAAGGAGCTAACTCTATTGTTGCAAAAAGGGAAAAGTTGGTTTGCTCCTCTGTCTGCAATATCACCCAACAGAGATGCACTGGAAAAGAGCTGCCCACTGCCCAAACCCGTGGAGGGAAAGAAACACAAGCCTTCCAGCTTTGCACGGTTTTTTTTTCCCAGCCTGATACCAGGGGACTGAAAGCCAAGGACTAATGCTCTCCTGTACTTGATTCTGTACTTGAGCCAGACACAGGCAGCTGCATTACACGAAGTTTCATGGTACCTGATACGGGCAACAAAGTTTTTTCTTTGCTTCCCTACTTTGCTAAGTGTCCCAAACATGACAGAGGTGAGTACATCCTCATCCAAAACGAGCTAATAAATATAACAATACAGCTTCACACCTACTTCATTTGGACTACAGCACCTTGCTGAGGTTCTGGCAGCATCTCTCCTGACTTTTCTTCCCAGCAAGAATATTAATAATATAAGAAGTGAGCAGATGATGGGCAAGAGATGAAAACTCCTACGAGATGCTGAAACTTTGAAGGTTTTGCAATTCTGTGAGAATTAATGGAAGTCGTCACCCTGTGGGGCACATCCTGCTAAAACAACCCCACAGCAGTGCCCACCACAAAGGAGAAAGGAAATTACCAGAATTACTTCATTGGTAAAAATACGCATGATGGCAACCTGTTGCTGCAGAGAATAATCTGTCATATATTCTGAAAGATAAGAACTAACAACATGCAAGTTCAGCATGTTGTGTTTTGTTGTAAGAAGAAAAGTCCTACTGTCTCATGCCTCTTAAATGGAGACAGGTGACTGCAGCCCGTGGCATGGATGTATCTGCTGTTCTCCTTCAGATGCTGAGTGTTACTCCAGCACACACATCCAGTCAAAGCAAAGTGAGTCCGTCTCCATTTATAAAGACTAGACAGCCAGAGATGAGGATAAGCTGAATGGAAATGGCATTAAGAAGTGCATTTGCCAGCTTTAAATAACGAAATGTCCCAAATTATTAATATAGAATATGATTTATAACTAATTTTAAGTCTTGAAATCCTGGCATTTCAAGAAAAGTGCTGTAATTATTTTATGTTCAGGAAACCTATTAGGTTTTTCTGAAGTTGACATCTTCAACTATATATGTTGAAGGCTGAGCAATGAATCACATGAATATAAGATAATTTTATGTCTAATATTGAGACAGGCACCACAGTCATAACTGAAGACTCCAATTCTACATACCTTTCTCCAAGGAAGTGTAGCGACAGGACAAGGGGCAATGGTTTTAAATTGGAAGAAGGGAGATTTAGATTAGATACCAGAGAGAAATTCTTTGCTGTGAGGGTGGTGAGGCACTGGAACAGGTTGCCCAGGGAAGTCGTAGATGCCCATCCCTGGAAGAGTTCAAGACCAGGTCAGGTGGGGCTTTGAGCAAGCTGCTCTAGTGGGACGTGTCCCTGACCATGGCAGGGGGGCTGAAACTCGATCTGTAAGGTCCCTTCCAACCCAAACCATTCTATGATTCTACGAATGGCAATTAAACAATACGTAACAATTTATGCATTTTATTTTCTGGCTTGATAAAATAGGAATAATTGATTAAACTCACTAAACCCCAACTTTTCCTCTCTGAGTTTAGTATTGCAAATGATTAGAAACCTTTTGGGTTGAGGTTGTGAAGATAAATAATGTAAAGCTGAAGTAAGACAGACTTTAGCATTCTAGGGGTGATATAATTGAATAACTTTACCTATCATTTGATGCCCAACTTTAAACTGAGTGATACCCTAATGCAATTAGCATGAAGAAAATTATGAGAAAAGTCTGCTTGACTGACATCATGGATATTTTTAATTAAGGTCACATTTGTCTGAAGGATACTTCCTCTAGAACTTCCTCTAGGCGATACCTGGAACATAGTGGGGACATGGTGGAAGTGTGTTATCTGAGGCTAAGATAAAAAAAAGGAATTGTAACTCTGTTAAAGGGGGTTATAAGTAGCTTATCCATTAGCGTGGATGATGAAGTTTGTTTCTTGTCTTTGCATCTGTTAGGTTTGTCTGTCCAGGTTTGTGTCTCTGTATGTTTTGTTTGTTGCTTCCTCTCTTTACTCAGCATCCCTTTTGCACCAAAAAGGGTCCCTAACCAGGGTCAAGGGTGCCCTTAAGGGTCCTGTGCCCCTTAAGGGCACAGATGCCATTTACCCTTGGGAAGCAAGGCAGCCTCTGCACCGTCCTTGCCCTTCCAGGAGGACTTGGGTCAACTCAGCATTGCCCTCTTGCTGGGGGAAAAGGCTCTTCCACCACTGTCATGCTGTGGACCATCAGAAAGGCCTTGCACAGTCAATCCCAGAATCATTTATGTTGGAAAAGATTTTAAGATCATTGAGTCCAATTGTAAATGTAGCACTACCAAGTACACAGCTAAATCACATCCCTAAACACCACATCTACACCATCTACACATCTTTTAAATACCTCCAGGGACGGTGACTCAACCACTTCCCCGGGCAGCCTGCTCCAATGCCTGACAACCCTTTTGGTGAAGAAATTTTTCATAATATCCAATCTAAATGTCCTCTGGCACAGCTTCAGGCCGTTTCCTCTCATCCTATCCCTTATTGCAAAGAAATGAACATTTCCTTATTACAATTCATGTACTCTGGAAAAGCAGAGAAGTCTGCAGCTCTGCAGTTGTTGCAAATGTCAGGATTTTGCAGTTCTTTCCATCTTATGGTCATCACATTCAATCAATGTGTGCCCAGGAGGAAAACAAACTCTTCATTACTGGTTTCTACTGTACTTTCAACATTTTCTTATTAATACATACACCACGAACGTCTTGTTCTGGCCAGTTTTCAGCCCAACCTATATCCCAACGCAAGTGAGAGGATCAAGTTCAAGAACAAACAAAAGCATAGCTACAGGGGACAGTCTTCTCCAAGGACTAAGCCAGGGTGCATCTGTGTGTGCTCTGCTACAGGGTGCATCTTTATATGGGGCGCCTCATCTTAGTTTCTCAGTGGATAACACTGCATGACACAGTACATTTTTATACCAGGGTGCTTATAATTGTGGCTTATTCCAGTGACAGAAAGATCTAAAGCTAGGGTGAAGTAAAATCTGGATGTCCCTTTGTGTTGGCCAGTGCACAAGGTCAAAGCACAAGCATGAGACGAGGCATAAGACTGGCTGAGTGACAAGGTACACCAAGCAGAAGAGATTAGGCAGCGTGACAAAAGAAATAGGAACATAGATGAAACTTCAGAGACAGCTCTAAAGGACCACACAGATGTACATGACACACATTGGTCCTGTGTAGAAAAAGAGAGGGAGGCGACAAAAGAGGCTGGAAGAGAAACAAGACACAACAGGAACAGCCTGATAGAAAGAAGAGTCTGGTGGATGTACTCAAGAAAACAGCAAGGAAGGGGAAAAACTAGGTTAAAAGGTTTTAGTTTCCCTTTGGGTTTGTTCAGCTAAGACATACAAGCGAAGATCTACAGACCTCTACCTCTGAGCTAACCATTCGACATCATCTGTAGAGCAGTCTGTACAACACACACAGACGTCCATGTCGTAAATACCAGCAGGAATGAATAACCACTGAAAGTGGTTCCTTGCTCCAGGGGAAGCACCAGGAATCTCACAAGTGCATTATTAATACTAGAGAAACACTAGAGAAAGCAAAGACTGAGGATCTAGGAAAAGTGACTCATTAGCTATCTAAACAGAATAGGAAAAGCCCAGCCCTTTAATTTTAACATGAAGGCTATCCTCCTGAATTAAAGCTAGGTATATTACTTTCAAAAGGATCACATACAATTTTACCTATGTATGCACGCGTATTTTAGTTGTTCCTATCAAAACAGATCCTTTAGGAAACAATTATAAAACATCACTTCTTCCTCTTTTACACTACTAGATGGTTTAGAAGGTAAGTTGGAAAAAAAAATGGAGACTGCATGGTTCTAAGGAGGGGTCAGAGTTCTCAAAAATTAAGTTAAGTGAGGTTAAACACATGCAAAAACATATTAAGTGTAATTATTTTTAAGGCAAAAGTCTAAGGAATAGTTTTATCTCCCCTGTTGCTGGCTCAAGACTTTTTCTTGCTTTTCAGCTGGATGTTTGGAATTCTCTTGCTTCTTACTAAAAGAGAAGTGTATTCTAAATTGTCAACAAACAGAACCAGCCTACTGAGTATTTGCAATACCATCAACAAAACGCAGACTGCTAAAAACAACAGCATGGGTAAAAGAGTTAAACCCTGCATGTGCAGGGTTTGATCTTTGGTTTTAGACATTGTTTTGATCTAGGTGACAAGTGATGCCTGTGCCCTTGAGATTTTTGAACAGGAACCTTGGATAAGATGCATGTAAAGTCAAGCCCTACTACCAGCTCTGCCTACTACCTGATATGCCACATATACCCTTCTGAAAATTATGCAGTTTGGAATCCTATTCTTATCCAAATTTTGGGGACCATCAGGTTCTACATTTTATGTCTGTCCTGACTACCCTGGGTTGCCCACTCTCCCACTAATACAAATAAACAACATGTCTGAAAGTGTGTGTACCCGTACTTGGAAGCTTGCAGCTAGAAATTGTTTCCTGTTTAAGAAAAACTTCATCTTGAATATCTTCTTTGATATCATAAACCAATTAGTGCCAATATTATACTAGGATGCCTGAGGACGTAAGAGGGGAAGAAAAGATGTGATATCCTAATGTAAAAACCAAGACAAAACAGATCTTTATAAATGAAGTTACCTTCGGGTATTTATATATTTTAAAGACAGAAATGATCATCATAATCATGAAATGATAATCTAAATTTTTCTGCTGTGTACTGCTGCCTGTAGAGTATCCAGTGATACCTCAGGCTCACAATTTTAATGTCACTATGCTACATCATTTACAGAAAAACATCCTGTCATGATTCAAAAAAAACAAAAATTATGAAGAATCACCATACGCCTATGTCTTTTTACCATGTTTTTAAAGATAAAGGCTCCTTTGTCACTTCCAATTTCAAAGATGCAGTTTCCTTTCCTGCTCCCATTTTCCCCAGTCCTCAAATTTTTCCATAAGGAATCTATTAGTTAAATGCTATTTCATTTTAGATTTTAGAAGAGAAATTTTAAATTCTCAAGTATTAATTATTTCTAGACGTAAAATAAATAGATTTGTCTCAAAATCACATAATCTTCATTTTCCTGCCAAAACTAATTTGCAGTGCTTGTTGCTGCTTTGAAACAAATGGTATAAATAATGGGGAGGCAACACAAAGCCAAACACTTCTTGCTGGCATCTGCAGAACCAGAAAACCAGTGTAACATTTTGCTAATGGGAACAAGACAGGAGAATTGTAGGAATGAGTCTCAGGCTGAAAAGCCACAACTTTACCATGCTCTGAAAGGCCTCGGTCTTGAATTACTGGTTAAAAGGGGTATGATTTACAAACTCAGTCAATTCACTATGCAATTCTTTTGATGAAACCACTCACATAGCTAAAGAGAAGCTGGAAGGAAAGAGGCAGAGTGTTGGACTTACAAGTCCTCAAATGAAAAAAAAACAACCCTACAGCATCTCAGCTCTCTCTCCTCTGTCTGAACCTCTCCTCCCCTTCTCCTGCAAAACGTCTTTAGGGAGTTACAGCTGCCAGCACTCTGCCTCCAGCAACGCGCTCCCGTCTCCAAAACTCCCCTTCCCAGATACCTCACCACTCCCCCGATAGCTCTGCAAACAGCCACGGCATCTGGCTCCATTGGGGATCTTCCAGTTAAAATTTACTGTAAACAATTTAACAGTTTGTGGCAATCTGGGAAACATTTGGATTGCTTCCCTAGAAAACCTAGCTGGCTCAAATCGTCGAGGTTTTTCTCTGCCTTCCTTAGCCTGCAGACCTAAAATGCCAGATAGTGGAATGCCTTTTTGAGGACATCCGCCCCCTCCTCTGTTAAAATAAACTTGGAAACAACCAGCGAAAGACTGCTGCAAAGGGCACGGAAACAAAACTGCTGGGAGAAAGGATGGCACATGCCTATGTGTTAATGTCTGTATTCTGCAGTCTTCGGCAGCTTAAAAGGTAATCTTGCACAGTTCAGCTACTGTTAAATAGCTTAACCATACACTTGCACTAAAACGCTGAATTAGCTCACATTGCATTGCTGAATTAACCCACCCAACCCTCTTTCCTGCAAGCAAAGATAACCAAATTGTTTTTAACTAAACTCTGAAAACACGTTTAACCCAAACAAAATCAGCATTAAGTTAAAAAGAAAAGCTGTGTAGGCTCAAGCAACCCTAGGAACCCTATGCCGTAAACAACAGAGCAAATACAGAAAGGGAAAGAAACTTGTCTTTCTCCTTAATCCAAGCAAAAAAAGCTGTCTTGCTTACCCTCCAACTGGAAAACTTACCAGTTTATCCTTCAAGTCGCAGGAAAAAAAAATGCAATGTAACACAGCAAACCAAAGAACAGATTGAAAAATGTATCAGTTAAAGTAGAAAACAGGTGTCTTTTTTAAAAAAGTTTGATCATCATTCTTTCAGTCAACTGTATTTCCTTTGCCAATTGTACAGCACTGCTGCTCTGCTGTATTTGTTCAAATAGTTTAATTGCATTTTATCTCCTCCTACTTTGCAAAGCAAGTGCTTCCCCAGCTCCCTCTCCCGAGACATTATATACCTGCCTACCTCTGCTTGAAAATCACTGCCACAACATCTCTCAGCTGTTATTCGAATGGGGACTGTGCTCCCACAAGCAGAGAAGGGGACATGTGGCTGGGGCAAAACCAGAGGCAGAAACCAGCTGTGTGGAGGGAGCCCGGTGGGCAGGAATAGGGGTGGGAGCTGCCAGGCTGCTCTGCAGCTGAGAGGTGATGGCAACAGGGAGAGAAGAGCCACCACAGGGCCACTCACCGCAGACCTCTGCTCCTGCTCGCCAGGATGTGTTAAGGATGGTTTTACACCAGCCCTGCATCATTCAGCCTGGCTCCAGTCACCTTCCTCAAACTCTGGTCTTTGAAATCCTGCTGCAGTGGGGAAACGTGAGTGTTATTTTCTTAGAAAGCCTTACTTGTCTTCTGTGAATCGTCTTTGGGGACTATGGTGCTCATTAGAGCCACAGGTGTAACACTGTTAGCCCATGGTAAGACCTCTCTCACTAAGTATTCTGAAAATACCTTCAGGACCTGGAGGCTGTGGCTCAAGGCTCAGCTTCGAGCTCTGCTACAACTTTAAACCAACAATTCCCAAAAGTTAGTTCAAAATATTTTTCTTTTAAAAACGTACCAATGACCACAAGGTCCAATAAGGATACGGATAGGTTTTGAGGTAACTAAGCCCAGAAAGCATAAGATTTTCTTTTGCATTTTAAAAATATAATTTAAAAACTAACATTGCCTTTGCTTTGGAGAAAAAAACAACAACGTAAGCTCAGTAGCTCAGAACATTATCATTTGAAAGCTCCCTGGAGAGCTTATTTGTTAAGAAATAAACTTAGCTCCATGCACTTCTGAGCTCTGCTAGATTAGTATTCTCCTCTTAATTAGAGATTTTCAGAAGACTGCCTGTTATTTGTGAACACAAAGAAACTCACCCAGACTTTGTGAAGCCATACCTATTCCGTTATTAAATAAAACCCCCCAAAGATTTGATTATAGATTTGTCTGGCATGACAAATTCCAAAACCAGTTAATGGCTGAAGCACAAACGTTGTCTAGCTACCCTAATAGGAAGCTGGATAATTGGGTTTGCCTGTAAGATCTGTGTGAAAGCAGTCTCCATGCATGTGTAATTTGGTTGAGTATGTCCTCCACAGGAAAAAAAAAAGTCTTGAAAGAAACTTCAGGACCATTATATTTTAAAGCTTATTCCATATAGTTGTTCTTAATTATACCTAAGGCTACAATTGAAAATAAAATAAAGTGAATATATATGTAAGAAGAAATGCTCCACACAGGTTTCATTGGTTTGTCACAAACCTGCATGGAACTGAATCTGTCAGTCGGTAATCCAAACATGGAATCATGGAATCATGGAATTGTAAGAATTGGAAGGTACCTCTAGAGATCATCTAGTCCAACTCCCCTGCTAAATCAGGAACGCCTAGAGGACATCACTCAGGACTGCATCCAGGCGGGTCTTGAAGATCTCCGGAGAAGGGGACTCCACGACCTCTCTGGGCAGTCTGATCCAGTGCTCTGTCACCCTCCCCGTAAAGAAGTTTTTCCTCATATTTGAATGGAATTTCCTGTGTTCCAGCTTGAGCCCATTGCCCCTTGTCCTATCACTGGAAACCACTGAAAAGAGTCTGGCTCTATAAACTGTGAAACTATTAATATTGAGAAAATGAGTACAGTTTTCCAAACACTTTTACAATTTTTAATTCAGCGTGCCTATAGATATCAAATGGCAGTATAAAATGGCCTATCTTAGTGAACTGGCTGTGGCTGGGATGGGGTTAACTTTCCTCATAGCAGCCCATATAGTGGCCAGGAGGGTGTTGGTGAGGCACCCATATGTTGGCTGCTGCTGAGCACCAAGGCTGGTTGTCTCTCCAACAACCCCAAAGGCCAGCAGGCTGGGGGTCGGGAAGAGGTTGGGAGAGGACACAGCCAGGACAGCAGACCCCAAATGACAAAGGGATATCCCACGCCATACGGTGTCTTCAGCAATAAAAAGAGAAAGAAGAGCGTTTGTTTTTATGGTGTTTGTCTTCTGAAGCAGCTGTGACATGTACCGGGGCCCTGCCTTTGTGTCCAACCACTAAGTGGCTGGAAATCGCCTGCTGATGGGAAGTAAAGAATAAATCCCCTTCGTTTTTCCTTTGCTTCTGCACACAGCCTTTGCTTTCTTTCATTAAACTGCCTTTATCTCAAACCATGAGCTTTTCTATCTTATTTTCTCCCCCCATCCTGCTGAGGAGGGGGAGTGAGAAAGCGGCTGGGCAGGCGTCTGGCAGCCAGCCAAGGTCAACCCACCACACTTAGAAATGCTAATAAATTTGTAATTTTATAAAAAGTTGCCTGGGGATCAGAGATTTCGAGAGCTGTAAACATTTTAAAAAAACTTAACGCTGATGTGAGAAGTACCCTGTACTAAGCAATACACGTTTTGGCGTCTGCAGAGGACACGCAGCAGTAAATATAGGCCAGCCCAGAACAACGTGAACTGCTGGGTATCTGTCCTCTCCTCAATGCCCAGCATGGTATATTTTTAGAAAGAAAGACAGTATATCATATATACTTACTAAGTTACAAAACCAGCAGTTTTTATTTTTCCCCACTCTATTTTCCCCACGTCTTTCTTTTTACACAATGCTATCACCTTGAAGTACGTGCATTAATTCTTCTTTTGTATTAATTACTCGCTTTGTAGAAAAAGTTATAAGCAACTCTAGAGGAACTAGGAAACAAACCATCTTTTGTGAAAGTTGTGACATTTGACAGCTTTGGAGCTGGTGGACAGTGTTTAAAATGTGTGGGAGAACGTCTTTCAAATTCTAGCCCTCAGTCCAGAGGAGCTGAGGACACTCTAGAGAAAAGAACTGGGAATCAGAATCACTTAAAAGAAAGAAACAACTGTAGCAAATACCTAATTCTCAATATGCAGAGAACAGTCAAGCAATTACTCAGAAAGGTAAGAAGCCCAATAGGTTTCTTCCAAATGGATGGTTTTGTATCATGTTGTTTCCGCGATATTTTTCAGACCACTTGGCTCTACTCCACCACACCCTCTGATTTTATTAACTCCACAAGATTTTGGAGGATTCCCACATCCTTTATTGCAGAAGGAAACGGAATATACATAATCTATCACTTTCCCATCTTTATTGCTTGCAAAATTTGTATCTGGAGAATGCAAACATTTTGTGTTTGTGGTAAGTGGGGAGAAGAAAGCTGTCTCTGCTAGCGTGTTTCTTCAGCTACACAGAGCCTCCAGAGTTCTGTGGCAACTCATCATTTCAGCCTAAATAGTTCCTGCTTTAGAGGTTACAGGATCTGTCTGAGCTGGAGAAGACAGATACTACACACTGTATTCTTTTCTGCATTTGGCTGAGCAGAAACAGAACATAAACAGCTTTTCTGGCCTTGATAAATTTGGAAAATCCTCCACTCTCAAGAAGAGAGGAAACTTCTTTTTCACAATGGGAAAAATGCCAGCTTATGCAAAACACCATTCTAATTAATTTGAAGTTCCTCTCCACAAATTAAGAAAATAATTTGCCATCATTTCTTCTCGAGTGCAAATTCTATTAATGGCTGCATGAAAACTAGGTTTGCAAAAGAAACCAGCAGTGCACAGCTTAAAATAAAGAAATAATGAAAAATAATAATATACAAAAATACCAAATTACAAAGAATGGATTTCAACAAAAGGCCTTTAAAATAGGTGTTCTGGTATGTGATACCCAGGGCTAAATACATGAAATAAACACCTCACTCCAATCAAAATACAAACAACCTGAAATGGGACTTCTCTCTTTGCATATGCTCCATGACAGACGGTACCAGAGTGGTATTTGCTGCAAACCAGATTAAATCAGTTTTAGAAATTGAATTCCATCGATGAACAGATTGCACCATCTGCTTCTACTAATATACATTAGAGAATGCGTATTTTCCATAGCTGCATATTTACTCTGTAGTCAGAAGACTACGAGACAAATAGGTATAGCTTAGCTACAGAACAACTGAAAAGCAACATCATTTGTGGATGTCAAGGGTGTTAAAAGAAAAAAAAAGCAGTTAGGTTATTTGAACATTGTGCAAGGAGGTAATGAAACTATATTAGGCAAAAGAAAATTTAAGCAGCACACTGGGACGCTAACAGTCATTGATGTGATGAGAGACATACAAATGCAAAAAGCACAGACGTAATAAATTTTCTTACTAATAAGATGTAGAAAAAAAATAAAGAGAAATAATCTTCCAACCAAAACATAAGTAGAGCTGGCTAGAAATCTGAATTTTTATTATATGTTTCTTCTGTTTTCAAGGAAAAAACCCACCTTGAATCAGGAGGTAAGCCAACATTTAAAGTGTTCATGGAACAGAAATCCTTCAAAATTTTGTTTTGGAAACCCAAACATGATGTTCCCAAAACAAAATATGCTTTCCCAGTATCCTCAGCAGCTGCTGCCTGAAATTAATGCAATTCCTGTCATTTCACAACTGCTATTTCCATTCCGTGGCTTGCTGTGGTGACAAACCCAACAAAAACTATCTTGGACTCTAACGCCAGGGGCTGTCGGAGCAGCTGGGGTGCCTTGTCCCGGGCAGTCCAGCCGCGTGAGCTGCCCCGGGGATGCCAGAGCCCGGCACTCCTGGGCCAGTGGGCTCCCCACGCCACCCACCGTCAGGGCAGCCGGCCAGATGACTTCAGAAACGCTGACGTCTCATACACAAGACTCCTTCTTATAAGCAGCTGAAAAGTCAGGCTGTCGCATTGGTTTAGATGCTCATCTGATACGCCGGCATCGCAAAAATGAACCTGAGCTAAGTGCTGGAGAAGCCAGGGTGAGATTTCAGCACTGGTATTTTACCCATCCTCAGCAGTGAAGATTATTAAGTCCAGGCCAGCAAGAGACTGCAATTAATGAAAGAGTATTTAACTTAAAATGGCAGTCTTCTCTTCTTTGAAAGGACAGTAAAAGAAACAAGAATTATTGGGGCACTATTATGTCCCAGTATAAATTCATGGAGATATGGAACAAGATATGCTGTAAGATAAAACAAAGAGCAGGACTCTTCAGGGTTGGAAAACAGAAAAATAAGAGGTGAAGATGTGACTGTACTCTACAAAATCATACAGTCCAAGAAAATAGTAAATAGGGAACAATTGCATGGTTTGAGAATACCAGAACTAGCAGGCATTGAATCTGTAAGATAGGGAAATTCAAAGGGAACACAAGAAAGCACAACTCAAGTTCACACAACTTGTAAAGAAATTACAGAACTTCTTGCTTATTATGATGGTAAATTCTTGCTTTATGGATGGTAAAAGGGTATATGGGTTCAAAATGGTAACTTCCCAAATGATAACTCTATTGATGGCTGTTAAACACAGGAACAAGCTTTGACATACGAGCTACTGGAGACTTAAAGATTGTGCTGAGAAAGTATCAGCAGTTGATTGCCCTGTTCTAGTACTCTTCTCTAAGCCACCCATTACTGGTGACTCTCTGTGACATTTGGTGAGGCAGGTCTTCTCGGACCCAGCAGAGACAGTTTTAAATTCAGGCATAAAATGTGTTACAGAACATGTGTCATGGTTTCAGCAGAAATCACTGCAACTGGACCGACAGATGGCTTTCCCTCCCTCCCCCCCCCAAAAAAAAAAAGAGAGGAGAAGAAGACATAAGGAGATTCAGAAGTTTAGAATTTACTAAACTACTTTAATGAAGAATTAATATTAAAAAAAATAAAAAAGAAGAAAATAATGAAATGGATACAATATATACAAAACCGTATCCAGCTCCCAGGATGACAGTCCTGTCACTGGCAGGCACTGGGGAAATCCCAGGCTGGACTCAGCACTGGATTCCAGCTTTGGAGTCAGGAACACACGGATCGGGATCAAAGGCAGATGAACAGACAGGGACCTCTTTGGACTTCGGCCATTGCAGGAAGAGAATTGACCCTGTGATCCCTCAGCTTTTATACTGAGCATGGGGCAGATGGGGCGGAATACCCCAGTTGGTCAGGTTTGGTCACCTCTCCTGTCCGTTCCTCCCCACAGGTGTCACCCCTCTAGGCTTTTTCCGTTTCCGACCCTCTAAGGGGCAAATAACAAAAATTGGCTGACCTTGGATGTTATAGCAATAAGTATAAGCACGGGCCTCTCTGCTCACCATTCCTTGGCATTTAGCACAAACATTGGCCTTATCATCCTGAGAACGAGCAGTTTTCTCCACAATGTGCCGTTAACTTCAGAGAGTTAGAGGAGGCCCAACTAAAATGTAAAATTACAGAACACAAAATTGGTTTGGTTTTACCCAAACCGGGACAACATGTTATGTGTATCCTAGGGCAAGCATAACATGCTGGATTTAGCAGGAAAACTGAAAAGAGACTCTGCACTCCCCCCTTCCTTTGAGCACTTCAAGGCATGAGGTATGTCCTCCACTGCATCTCAAAAGGGAGCAGACACAGACTCTCTCCTTCATAACTACAGCATAGCTACATACAGGTCTGTAAGAAATAGATGAAGACTTGGATGTGCTGAGAGCTTGCTCCAGCTCAACAAAACTGACAAACCAGAAAGAGAAAACATCAGACACTGTTGTGATTTCTTCTCACTCACTTGAAATGACAGTCCTGAGAACTGTTAATTACAGGGTCATTAATCAAATGTCATAAACAGCTACAGTAGATGAGAAAAAAAATAATTTAATGTCATTCCAAATGTGTGGTAGATTTAATTAGCTTCTGCTCAAAGGTACCTTTTAACAGAAGGATGAGATCCAATACAAAGACACAAAGGCATATACTGTTGAAATCTTATTGTTGGAAATAAGTCTAAGAGATAGAAGAAAAATTGAAAGGAAAACTTTCTGAGTCAAGTAAGTATTATTTCGAAAGCAAGGCTTTTGACTTCAGAGTCTTGGAGGGAAGAAGCATCACATGTAACCCATATAGACAAAGGAAAATAAGATGAACCTGGTGGTTTTGCCTGAAACTGGGAAGTGACCATTGCCACAGAAATTCTGGAAGGACAGAAGATGCAGAAGAACACCATCAGTTCACTCACGAAATTTGGACTGGTCAGCTTCTACATTCGTTTCCCCGCTCAAAAAAATGGCACAAAACCAACCATCTAAAATGCAACACCTTTCATGACTCCTGGATACAGGTATATTATACATGGCCACCAGGCCATGCCCCAAGCACGCGAATAAACACAGGAGTACCACTTTGGAATAACGTACAAACTAAATAGTTAAGCCAAAAACAGGCAGAAAAGGAAAATAGCGAAACATCTATTTTTGCTCGCCAACAAAACTGCAGAGAAATTAAATTACTTGCTCAAGATGGACACAATTTTAGGAAAAATTTTTATACTGAAAGGGTTATTAAGCATTGGAATGGGCTACCCAGGGAACTGGTTGAGGCACCATCCCTGGAGGTATTTAAAAGATGGGTAGACATAGTGCTTAGAGACATGGTTTAGTGATGGTTTTTATCAGAATTGGGTTGATGGTTGGACTAGATGATTTTAAAGGTCCCTTCCAATCTACACAATTCTATAATTCTATGATTCATGACAAAGCTGTGTATTTACACCCATGATTGAAAAGAACTAAAAGAACCAAAATTAAGTGAAAAAAAAAAAAAGTTTGGGACTTACTACACTTAGGTAGGATAAAATAATATAGTCATGACCTGATGAGGTCAGTCTTAAGCAGGGAACCTTATGCATCTGTACGTACATTTAGATAGGCCCATCTCCTAAAGCTAGAGAAAATGAAGAATGAAAACGTAGACAGAAATACATTACAGAAGTTTCGGAAGTTTTTTGGAAGAGTTCTTTAAATAACCGAGAAGCCACAATTACATAAATAAAAGAGGGTTTCTTCAAAAAGCTGCAAAGGCACAATTCAGAGGAAAAAAGATAAGCAACAAATAGAAAAAGCCAACAGACAGTCATTGTAAGATAATATTTTTCTGTATTCCACATAAGAGATTAGGGACAACAGATAGAATTTTGTTTGTATACTAGGGGTCCTTAGAAGAAACACATCCATTTGCAGGTGGAGATAGGGAAGCTGCTATTGCACTTTAATCTCCACCCAGAAGTCCAAACAGGGCATCCTTGAGGCTATTTCACTAAGGAACAGAAACTGTTGATGAAGTCAAGTATTTCTTTCCTTGTAATCTTGTTTACTTAAAAAAAATAAATGTCTACAGCTTCACTTTCCTTGGAGATGGGCTACTAGCTGCTCATTTTGAGTCATTTACTTTGACAGAGTCGTTTCCAAAAGGCTCCTATCTACTGCAGCCAGAAACTATGTCTGAAAGAGATGATTCTCTTGTCAGCCGGCTTTTATATAGCTAAATCCTCTAAACCTGACTTTCTTTTCCTTCTTTATTAATATTGCAATGAACTGGAAGTACTTCATCTTGCCAAACCTTCAACATTTTTTTTCCTTTAACTTAAGAAACATTCTGAACAGAACCAAGACAATACATTATATTTTTTAAGCTAGGTACATGCCTGTATTTTGAATGAAAACTACTGATTTATCTTAATAGAAGGCAAAAAGGAAGTGTGGGCTAATTACCTTGTTCCTGAGAGCTCAGAGCAGATGACCCTTTTTAGCCTCAATTCCTTTCACAGGAGACTTTCCATTCACACTCAAAACTGAAGACAAAGCCAGGTTCAATTTATTTTATTCAGACAGTAACCGAGTCCAGGGTGTTCATAGTGATTAATGAAGAGAAGAGATACAACTGTCAAGCCAGTGTGAGAAGCCAGGTTACTCAAAGAGCACTCATGTGACAAAGCAAGGTTTAATCATTCTGAAGGCAGTGTTATTGAATGGGTGGCCTCCACCTTGCATTTTGTTTCAGACAAAAAGACCCACCACCGTTACAGCAGTATCTTTCTTTGCTTTCATAGTAGAGACAGACCAGGGCTGGATTTAATACCTGCTACACTTGATGCAAGACTTTCTTCTTGAGTTGAGAGGATTTCAGGATCGGGCCCTAAAAGCTCCTAATAATCAATTGGTTGGTGTAATGTGTCATGAATCCAAAACGTTCTTTCATTTTTGCCTTTTGAATTTTGCCAAATAAATGTATTGTACATCAGTCACTTTTATATAGAAACGCAAATGCATTAAAAAGCCCATAATAAACATCAAAGCTGGCCATGTATGTAACGATATGTTTTCCGTGCTTCCAAAAAGGGCATAGGTCTTTCTGAACATGCACTTGCTTTCTAGCAAGTTTTGGACATCTCTACCAAAATCTCAGACTTGAACTCTATGTTTATTCTTTTATTAAAATAATGGTATATGTGACATCTGGGCAAATACGGTTATAAATCCTCTTCATCTCCTCCGGATGATACATAGGACACTTGTGCTTCACTCATTAGTTTCCAAAATTGATCTGCCCATAATCTATGTAACTCCAAATTACTTCATGCATAATTAGGCACTCCCTGATTTTCATTACTCATGTTTATCTCTGTAATATTTACACAGCACCAATCATACAGCTGCCCATGTACAGATTGGAACACATCACTAATTACATACGTTTAATCTGGCTGTATTCCTCTACAGGAGAGGAGATTGTTTTCAAGGGCCTTGTTCCAGCCTCATCACCCAGATGTTCAGGGACCAAGATGTCCCTGAGGTGTATAAACCCATTTGAATTTACTGACCCTTTCAGAGAAGTAAAACCATAAGTAAAATATGTATGCCATTTTATTTCCCGACTTGTGTATCTGTAGATAAAACATACCAGCTTGGATTCACTAAAACTAGTAACACTTTACTTGTGATTCCTTACATAACTGCTTGGGAATATTTTTTTAAACTTTTATTAAAAGAAATGCTTGTTTTATCTGTTTGAAATCTTTGTTAGAAAATAACATCAATAGATCAGTTAATGATGTATTTGCTTCTCTCTCATCAGTTTAGATGAACTGCTGCACCCTGTTTATGCCAAGTAGCTGCTCTTCAAGCAGCTTTCACCAACCTTACTTTGCTTCATACAGCAGAAGTCACAGTACATACACAGAAGATAAAAATATAATCCTATTTATTTCCCCAAAACTTCATCCTATTCTCCATTTTGCCAGTTTCTAGACTTACACAAATGATATACGTAGGTAATTAAAGCATGTGAAACCTCCCTTGCAGTTGTACTATGCACATTTATAGAAAGGAAATAGTGTAATATAAAACTACTTCATAGGATATAAGAGCCTATAGATCAATTAAACCAAATTATTACCATATTCCAACATATGTTCTGACAAATTTAATTACACAGGCGCAGGTTATGCAGCAACTAATATCCTTCATTGAATACACAAAACCACAGCTTATTTTCCACAAGCACTAGTTCTTAGGCATGCTCAGGAACAAAAATCAGCATATGCACACTACAGCTAACATATATCATCTACCAGCCTAGCATGTCCCTTAAAAACAGCCTAATAAAATATTAAAAAAAATATATCTAAATGCTATATAATAAACATCCTCGGCAGAGTACAAACTAATATCCAAGTAACATCTAAAGTGACTTCTTTAAAAAAATAGCAAAAGGATGCATTAATTGGTAATTCTTGCTGTGTCATACCAAGCAACTCTAAGAATTCAGGATAAAGAAGAGGGGAAATATCTGTGTACGATTGTAATAAAACAGCTCAAACCTGGAAGAACTATTTGCTAGCTTTGCCCTTGTTAAGGTATCACAAACTGCTACAGTTTGTGGGAAGCATTTCCCCCCATAGAGTGGATACTACATTGGATATTTGTCTCCTAATAAGAAAAAAAAGTGCTAAAAAGACTTTAAAAATAGAAATAGCATTAAAACCGGTTTTAATAATCTACTCAGATCGGGTGATTTAGGTGTCAATTTATAAAACCTACACCATTACTCCCACTCCATTATGCGGCAACATAACTGCTGTAGGTGTTTCTCTCCAAGTTATCCTGAGTATCTCTCCTGGTCGGTATTGCAGTAATAAAGCGTATTTCATATTACTTTACATTTGTAGTAGAAAGACAGGGAAAAAGAGTTTAGGTGCACACAGAAATTAAAACAGACGCTTTAACTCTGCTAAAATTTAATAGGAAATATTTGTATGATTCAGTTTCACAGCATGCATGAATATAAATCCTCGGAGGATTTAATTAGCTCTATTTTATCATAAATTGCAGTCCCATAGACAGATGCTGCTCCTGCATCATGCTGATAATAACAAAGACCAACTGACACTTAAGAGAACATCTGAAATGTGTTTTTCTTGAAAACATTAGGTACAGTACGAGAATCACTAAATAGTGCTGAATAAAAGTACCGATGGTTTTCTCAGTTGGCTTACCAATACCCACTTGAAGGGCAGTTCATTTTATACAGTATAAACAAATTAACCTCATGAAGTTATACATTTTTTTAATCTCCAAAACATATCTTTTGCTTCTGATACCAAAAAGACTGCATGAAAATTCTCAGTTTGCTGTGTCCATAGTTGTACTTTATTAGAGCCTACAAAACCACTCACTTGTTTTGAAAAATCATGATTTCGACCAATTAACCTCTTGTCAGCTAAAGGTCATTCCTGCAATATAGCTGTTTTCCTAGTGCTCTAAGCATTTTGATCACAGCTTCAGACTTTTAGGATGGAGTACTTATTCCCTGCATTTTCTTTCTGAGAAAGTAATTGTAAAGTAGGAACTCTTTGTTGAGTCCCTTTTCAACATGTGCCACTGACTGCAAAGTAGTTAAATTATCTTAATTTTTCTAAGTAGTTCCCAAAGGTGGGAACAGGAACCAATGTTTGAGTTGAATCATAGAATCATCAAATTGTTGAGGTTGGAAGGGACCTTTAAGATCATAAAGTCCAACCATCAACTTAACACTGACAAAACCCATCACTAAACCATATAAAGGGATTATTTGAAATAGAATTTGAAAACTGTGTGGTGGTTTTTTTTTTTTCATTTTGAAAACTATTATATAAATCCAGACCTAACATATATTTCTCTCTCAGATATTATCATGTAACATCTGCAGGTAAGCATCCACATATCAGTGTTGATTTCCATGTAGTCGGCTATTTTTATCACACATTTTTATACTCTCGCCTACACTCACATACACTGAAATTTCTCTTTCAAGATGACTTCTCAATTCAAAACATATTCTAGAAAGCTGGGATTTTCTTCCCTTTTTTTAACATAAAGAAATCTGGCCATGGATATTTTTGTGCTCCCATTTCTCCTGTCTGTCCAGTTAGAAAAAAATGAAGCAAAGTATGATACAGATAATGTTCACCATTGTAACAGGTTTTGAACACAGGGTTTTCTTTAACCTCAGAAACAGCTATAGTTAACACTGTTGAAGAGATGGGATCCTTTCTTTTCCTTCTTCAGGTATGACACAGGAACTTTTAAAAATAAGCTTAGCATCCAGAATGTGTGTATCATTGCTTCTAGCCCCAACTAAACGTAGGTTTTGGTGGTTGTTTTTTTTTTAATCAAAACGATTTTGCAAGTGATTTTTTTCACTTCCCTCTGATTTTAAAACTGAAGTGGTTGCATTGTGATGGTCTAGGGATTAACAAGAGCCTGGTTCGTGAGAAGTTAAGGACTCCCGTTAGCCTATTTTTTTTTTACATTTAGATTCTTCATCTTAAAGCTGTTGTCACATTCTGAACTCATTCTGACCTAGAGTTAACATGGTTCAAACAATTCTGCAGAAGGACAGAAGCCCACATGTCTCCACCGCCTGCAGACTGGAATCACAAAACCAGAGCCTTATGTTATTCACAGACATGAACCCTGTAAAATCCCAAACTTCCCTATGCCTGTTAATGGGAGCGCTGCACAAAGCCTCAGAATTGAATACAGTCCAAGAGCAGAAGGAGCAGAGGAAAGCTCTTTGGTGAGCTGTTTCTTTTCCTAATTCATTACTATTTCTTCTTTATCTTCCTCCTTGGCAAGGCCTCAGTCAGCACTCAAGCACATACACACAATCTGAGGGAACAGCAGGACAATAATTCAAATTTGTATTACAAGTCACAGGGTACAGTTCCTCCTGATTCTGCCACTAGCATTAAAAAAGAGGCTGGCCAGATACTCCTGCAAAAATACCGAAGTATTTGAAGACCAAACGTAAATACTTCATTGGCACTAACTGCGATTAGGACTCAGGCTGTTCACACTTAGAATCATAGAATTGTCTAGGTTGTAAGGGACCTTTAAGATCATTGAGTCCAATGATGACTACAACTTCCCTCAGTTACTGCTTCAGCGTGTCCAAGACCTGTGAGTTAGTGCTGTACCTGTTTAATTTCTGGCAGGTCTTTTTGGACTTGCAGCAGAACAAATTCTCTGAAACATCTGCCAGGATAGTAGGCCTAATACAATCAAGTTGGAAGTTTGTTATCTATTATTTATTTGTAAAATCAAATGTAAATTGTCAGTAGAATACATTGTACGAGTTGAGCACAGAATCAAATTGCTCTATATTTTAAAACTGCTGACGAAGATGACCCCTGGACAAACTCACTTGCAGCCCTTTCTGGCCACCCTAAACTCTTATCAGCAAATCTTCAGCAGTGCCTGACAACACTAGGAACATCCAGCACACGGAAAGTCTGAGTGAGATAAACGTGCTGGATGCTCTCATCCAGCATCATCATCAGAAGTAAAAGCTGGGGATGGAAAAATAGACACACTGAGAGTGAGCAAGTGAAAAAAATCAGCCTCTCTTCCAAAATATCCCAACTTTAGTAAATCTCCCACTGCAGGTTTCACTACTGTCTTCCTCCGCTTTGTAAGTGTTAAGTCCTGGTCTGTGCACACAGGTTCCTAAATTGTTTAGAGATGGCCCAACTAGAAATGGCTTTAGATAAATACATTACAACACCTTAATAATGACAGTGGATCCCAAAGGTAAAAAAAATGAAAGAATTTTGATAGGGCAGATAGATGACATATATGAGTATATACTGATATGATATACATGGATATCAATAGGATATTAATTCAGAATCACTTTTAGTGCAGAACATTATCAGCATTTAGGTGTGTCACAAAGTTGGGTGAAGATGAGCACACTTTTATTTTCTTTTTTTTAGTTGCTATTTCTGTTTAGTAGCTTTGTTATATTACTTACACTCTATTGAAAACTTTAATTTCAACTACCAGAATATAATCTCTCTCAGTTTCACTTCATGCTACACCTTGCTTCCAAACTTGTGGCTTGCAGGCACCTGAAACATGAGGAGCTGACAACTCCCAGGTGCTGCACCACACATTTTAACTTTATATTTGGACACTTCAGACTTTTTGTAAAGCACTGGGGAAACACAAAGCAGTCACCTGGAACAGTTACCTTCAAGGCAAAACAGATCTTCGCAACTCCTGTGCAATATGGCATTTCTGCCTTCACTGCATGGGCAGAAGTAATTTCCTTGCCTTAGGTATGAAACTGATAGTCCAGACTTATATCACAGAATCACAGAATCTTAGTGGTTGGAAGGGACCTTTGAGATCATCGAGTCCAACCACATTAAAAAAAAACAA
>JAOQGH010000001.1:175593811-175672816 GCA_025769975.1 Gallinago jamesoni | reverse complement strand
CTTAAAGGAATTTTCTTCTCTACTTTTCTGCTGTTTTCATTGAATCTCCTCTGGAGGACTCTTTTTTTTTTTTTTTTTTTTACTTTTTTGTTGTTTTTATTTGGTGTACGGTTTGGGAGAGTTTAGTAATTCAGATTATGAATTGTTGAATCAGAAGTGTCCCAAAATCCATTTCAAAAGGTGATCAGCATTTCACCGGCACATTTAAGAATGTAACAAGGGCTCTGATTTTATCCTGGTTTTCGCCTGCCATCCATTACTACTGTTGGGGAAGCATCATCAAACACTGCATTCAACAACCGCCTGAGGTGTACTTTGCACGTGCCTCCAAAACCTCCTCTGAGACCTGTGAGCCTGGTGCCCAGCCACCCTGTTGCAAAAGACCTTGGCAGTCCTGGAGACTTTTTTTAAGCTACTCAGCTTGACAACGTCAGTTCAAATCAAAGCTTTGCAGAAGAGAGATTAATGACCCAGAGATGATGGGTTGGTTTTTTTCTCAACTTTTCCTCAAAAAGAAAGACAGTTTGGGATGTGTTAAAATTATTTTTTGGGGAAAAAAAAATAAAATAAATGTTTTCTGTGAGGGAATGGAGAAAGAGAAGTAAAAAGAAATGTAAAAGGGGGACTGAGAAAAAATTGGGGAATTCCCTTTGTGGTCAGAGAGAACGGAACAAAAGTGAAAACCAGTGCAAGGATGGAAACAGGGAACTTGGCAGGGAGAATATGAGATGGAGGTGCATGCCAGGCCCCACTTTTTCTCTCTTTCATGCATAGCAAAAGCCCTTCAAGAGTATCAAAATTTTATTCTCAGCTACTGTCAAGTCATTTGGAGCCTGAGGGGGTTCTGAATGTTTGGGGGACTCCTCTCTCCCTGTATCCTGTCCTTCCCAGGGCAGACTAGCCTCTTGTAGGACCTCTCTCTGTGGTGAGTCATTAACCTCAAGGAGATTAGGCACTTGGGACAATGGAATGCAGGTAATGCAAATAATAATTTTTAAGCTTCAGAAAGACAAAATGAAGTGAAAAATTATGGTGGAAAACTAACTGCAGTGAGGTGAAGAAAATAATGTAGTTTGAGTGGGACCAGCTGTGGCATGGATGAGGAGCTTGCCTAGTAGGGCAGCCTGGCAGAAGGAAGAGGTCACCTACCTAAGGTGACATGCATGGCAGGGGCACAAGACCGGTGCAAACATAGTGGGCACCATACAATGCGGTTTATGTGTAAGCCCATCTGTGACATACACCCTCTGCTCCTACAGTTCACATGTCACCGTCTTCTTATGTCCTACAGGCTTGATGGGGGCAAGAAGGGAAGTATCAAGCAGAAATAATAGCGTAGGGACAGAATCTTCTTTGACTACCACACAGAAAAAGAGTCCACAGTTGGGAACAGAGTCTGCTTGGCTTTTTTCACCACACAGTCCAAATATTTCTAAGTGAGACCATTAGATCCACTCCCACAAGATAGAAATTAGGACAGGTGCTTGGAAACCACATATTATTTTCCAGCTAGCCACAATAGCATCGCCAGCAGTAACTGCAAATGCATAACTAATCATTAAGGCATTACAAAGAACAAATACATTGTTAATTAAAAATTTCTAGGAAATTCAATAGCATGAAGGTTTAGCAATGCAGAATAGCAGGTGTTTCACAGTATTTGTTCCCCTTCTAGAACTTGAATTTCAGGAAAATGAAAAAAAAAAATTAATAATAAATCTACCAACAACAAAACTTCCAAAATGGAAAATACCAAGGTCACACAAGCTTTGTTTTACTGTTCTGACTAGTTATCCCTAGTCACACATTTGTACCTCGTATTCAAAGTATTCTGAACATCAGCCATCTACACCTTTCCCATAATCAAATCAAAGGTTGCTCCTGGGGAAAAAAAACCTTCCTTCCATCTGCTGCGTTTGACAATGCTTTCACCCATATGTGTCACCAAATTGTGTGCTTTCATTAACCCCCCCTTAAACCCACGTCACACACATCTCCCACCTACAGAGCAGCACGGAAATCAAATGCCACACACTCATCAGCCAACTTCCTTGACCCAGATACAGAGGGCAAAATAGAGGAGATCCATATATGCATTTAATACCAAGGAGGTATATAATCCCTTTTGGTCACTGCCAGCTCTCAGAAAACCAATGACTACAGTTCATTGGAGCGTGCAGCCTAACTTCATTTTCTAGATCATAGAATCATAGAATGGTTTGGGTTGGAAGGGACCTTAAAAATCATCAAGTTCCAACCCCCTGCTTTGGGCAGGGACACCCTTTTGAGCAGGTTGCTCAAAGTCCCAGCCAGCCAGGTCTTGAACACCTCCAGGGATGGGAAAATTCGAAGTAACTGCATTTATCTTTTAATCTTATTTCCTCCCCAGCTCAATTTACTATTGTAGCACTTAAAGCCTACACAACAGACTTACTGTTTTATCAATATTATCAGTTCCACCTTTGGAGAGTCTCTCTCATGTAAAGCACAATAGTAAATAGAAAAGTGAATAAAAATGGTTTAATATAACACAGTTCTATAACTTATGTGGTTTATCTTCAATGCTGTCACTTTTTTTAAGCACAGACTGCAGCATGTTGAGGGTGGGAGAGAGTAAAGGGAGTGGAAAGTAGGAAAGTATCCTACTACTCAAATATCAGAGACGATATTTGGACATAAACCAATTTCTTCTGAGGCTGTGACTGCTATATCTGCTAAATCTCATGCTGATTGTCACCAGATGTTTCTTTTTTTTTAAATTTTTTGGTAAACGACAAAAATTCTTTAACAACATGGAAAGTTAGAAACTAGGCATGCACAGCCTGACAATTTTTCTACAGGAAAGAAAACACAAAGGCACCATCAGTTTTCAGCTGCCACTGCTTCCAAACATAAAACCTGCCTTCATGTTTTTATCTTTGTTGCTCCTATAGGAATTGAACATGACAAAATCAAAGTCCAGGAGAGGCTGCATGGATGCGGGTGTGACAGAAAGTAGAACGCTGAAAAATTCGAAGTTTGTGTAGTATATCATTAAAGCTACTGGTTTTGTTTTGGTCTCCTGCTGTGGCCTTACCAGAAGAAGCTTATCTGATCAACTAATAGAAGACTGTGTACAAAATTCAAAAAAAGCACTTGGATGAGGCAACCTGTGATTAAAACAATTATGAAGCAAATACATCCCACAGACTATATTCGTATATATTTAAAATTACCAGATTGAAATGAGTCCTTTTCTAGTAACATTACATTTGCTTCATACTCCATTTCACACTGATGACAAAAATCATGACAGCAACCACAGAACACAGTCTGAAATGAAGTGGTTCACTGTACATGAGCAAACTTATGGTACGGATTTGCCAACAGCTAGAACATAAAGTCTCAGAATTAAATGAACACAACAGGGAAATACTGGAGCAGTTTAGATGACAGAGGAGGTTAATAAAATATAAGATACTGTAAATGTAGTATGTGAAACACAGAAAACATATCAGGAATTGGGGGAAAACATGACCTTGCTTTTCTGCATTTCTGTTGACAATTCTAAAACTAGTCATAAATGAGTCTCATCCTGAAATTTCCTGCTTTGCATTTCTCTATTTACAATAAACTCACAATATAAAAGGGTGATTTAATTAAAACCCACATGCTTAAAATATATAGATATCTATTTAATATAATGCAAAATTCATTTCCAAATCTGATTTATTGCTAGAGAACATCATCAAGTTAATTACCCACATGATATGTGAATCACATGGTAAATTCTAGATGTATCCAATTAAATTTTCAGAAGTCACTAAATGATTCAGTTATATGTATGTCTTGTGCTTTCCATGCCACTTCTGACATTTTCAGCCATTGCCATTTCTGGCAAGCATGCCAGTTTAGGTGTAGCAGTCTTCCCTGAGCTCTTTCTTATTTTGAGCATTTTAAATATCTTTTCAGAGGTCCTCTTCCTCTAGCATCGCATAGTATTAAGTGGAATTAAATTTGGACAATCCACACAGAAACCTATACTCAAGATGCGTGTCCTGACCAGACCAACGTAATCCTTTAAGTCTGAGGAAATTCAGCTTTAATCACATCTGAATACAGCCAGACATTCATACATTCAGGTATGAAGAGTCACAATGTGCGCTCTCGTGAGAGCTTTGCACACGATGGAACACAGAAGTCTACATCATCCCACCACACAATACCAGAGGGATGTACAAGGGTAGGGAAGGTATATTCGTTCCCTACAATAAATCCACCCCAAAAGCAAGAACAGTTTTGATCCTCTATAAATCCTACATAAAACCATGGTGATACTGAAGTCATCTGTCCCTAGTAAGGCAATAATAAAAGCATCAAAGTCAGATATCACATATCCAGATAGACAGAGCACTCCTACCTTTTCAGTTTCATATAATTTTCACTAGCTGCAGGTCTGCATTCAGCACGTTGCACCACTATTCCTTCCAAGGAAAGTTTATCTAGAATGAAAAAGAAACAAAGCAAAACTGGACATTAAATAAGATTCACCAACAAGGTGAACATTTGAATTATTTTTCACTAATTCAGCATTTAGTAAATATAATTTACTAATATAAGTGTAAGTTGATTGTAAATTGTAAAATCTCTGCTATTTAGACACCAAAGGAAAAAGCAGGAAAAACATGCTTGTACAGCTGATATCCCCTAGACTTCCTTATTTTGCTATCAGATGGTTTACATATTAAGAATGAATCACAAAGACCAAATATTAAATAAGAAATGGTAACTGTCTGGTCCTCCTTTCCTAGATGGTTGCACACTTACCTTACCTAGTAACTATTTTCTAGAAATTTGCATTGAATACAGTCAGCAACCATGAAAAAAAATAATCTTCAAAAAGAACCTGATCATCAAAGCACCCAAAATTAGGGAAAGATAAAATGAGAGCTGATTTCATTCCTATCCTCAGAAAAAAAGTAACTTACTTTCACCTTATTAGAATAAAAAAAAATGTTCACTAAAGGAACATAATGCGATAAAGCAATAATACTACATATGCTAATTCTCGGGGGAAAGGCATAAAAACTTGCAGTTAGTAATCTGGCAGATCACATACTAAGTTTTAGTTAATACTGCTCTCTGTATATTCATTTCTGTAACAGAGTCACTTTGTAATCCAGTGTGAACACCTTTTTGCCTAAAGAGGAGACAACTAACAGAGCACTGCAATAGAACCAGCCTACTCTGTAACAGTTCAAAAGCCTAAAAATTAACAGCAACTGGATGTAGAATGGAAGAGAGAAGTGGTGGTGGGAAAATACCTGCTTCTCTACTATGAAGTTCTAGTGCAATGTGCGTATGTGTGGAAACTTAGAATCATAGAATGGTTTGGGTTAGAAAGGCACCTTAAAGATCATCAAGTTCCAACCCCTCTGCCATGGGCAGGGACACCTCCCAGTAGACCAGGTTGCTCAAAGCCCCATCCAACCTGGCCTTGAACACCTCCAGGGACCACCTCCTTTAGGCATCGCCAGCGCTATATCTATAAAACGCACACCTCTGGACACAGCTTTGCATAACAAAGAAGGCTTTAGCTTTAATGGCTTGATTAGCTCTTTGCATTTAAACATTCCTTCCAACAGAGCCTTGTCTTGCTTTTGGTGTAGGGTACTACACTGTCACTGTCACCTTCAACTGGCAATGTCACAGAAGATAACATAAACACTTAGAAGTACTGATGCCAAGTAACACAAGGCACTCTTGAGATCCCTTTAACTTTTCCATTGCCTTATAGATTGAAATATTATTACATCTGGAAATCTAAGTCTGCTCTTCCTGAATAATGCAGAGAGCAATTACTTTGACACCATGTATTTTAAAATGTTTTAATCTAAAATTTCTTGGTTTGATTTAAAGTAAATCCTTGAAAGGAATAAGAATGCCATACTTTTCCAGGTAGTCTTGACTGAAACAAAGAGAATTTGTATTAGAAAACTTCTGGTTTTCTAATTTGTATTAGAACACTTCTTAGATTCCTAAGGTTTATGATCAGGAGAGACAACTTGGCAAATTTGCCTCACCTCCTGTGTATCACAGACAGATAAATTTTATCCTATTTTTCTGTACAGAACCTAGTAATTTATTTGTGGCTAAAGTGGTACTAATATTACTGCTTAATTTCTAATATGAATTTTGCCTTCAGCTTCTAGCAGTTGGTTCTTCTTATGACCTTCCAACACTATGCTAAAGAGTCTTTTAGTACCTGGTGTTTTCTCCCCTTGAAAGTACTCGTACATTGTAATCAAGTCACATCTCGATCATCTTTTCAATAAAGGAAGTAATTCAAGTTCATGCATTATCTCACCACAAGGCATTGATGCCAAACTTAAAGCAGTTTTGGGTCTTTTATCTGCACTTTGTTCAATCTTGAAAAGATGTTGTTAAGAATACGGTGAGTAGAAAATAGACGTAATACTATTGTATTGTGTACTGGTCTTAAAAAACCATATATGGGGGTAAAATAACAGATACAGGAGCTGGAATATCTCTCACCTCGCTTCAACCATCTCAAGGTCATTCAGCAGAATCTCTGAATTCAACTGAGCAGGGGGGGAAGGAATACTCTCAGAAAAAAATTGGTCCCATCTCTTAGGATTCAATGATCTGCCCTGCACTAGTGGGGAGTTTGGGGGTATTTTGTGGGTTTGTGTGTGTCTATGTCTTATGACTGTGTTTCATATTTAGATAGCTAAAACTGGGTTAGGATCAATTTGTCTGTGAAAATCAAGCTCTGGGGGTTGATGGAGCTGACTGGCTATTATACCACTAAGATATCTATTTTGAGTCTTTCCTAAGTCTCACATTTTACCCACGTGCTCTGCATTCCCTGTTCCTAGGTGTATAATTGCCTTTGGCTTTGTTAAAATGCATTGTCTTTAAACGGAATCTGTGAATTAAGTGATCCCAGTCACACCATGACAGTCCTGTCATAGTTATTCACTGTCTGACCAGCATTTGTGTCAATCACGACACATTTTATTAGCAGTGATTCTCACTTACTACCGTCCCTCTCGCTAACCCTGAAGGAAGCCCTTCAAACTACAACCTGAGTGGTCTCCTACTGATAATTACTTTCCGGTAACTGTCAGCCAGTTTTTAATCTTGTTCTGTGCTTGCTTGCTTTTTTTTTTTCATTTGACATAAATCAGAATGTCACAAGATTCTACATTATGTGCAATACAAAATGCAAAGCAGGCTGCAAACATGCTATTATTTTATCCAACTCACAATCTCCAAAATAAAAAAGTTAGGTTTGTTTGACCAGAAAACCTTTATATAAAGCCATGTTTGTCAGCGTTCATTTTATTTCTGATCTTTTCTACCTTAAGAATTCCATGGCAATTTTTCAAGGCCAACTAGCCTATACTCATCTGAGCCATCCAGCCCAGCTGTCAGAAGACCGACACGCCGCTATCAATCTCTCAGCACCTCTCACAATTTTCAAATTATTTTTAAGTTTTAAGAATAAGGGTCAGTGAAAGAGACAGCTCCCCCACACCAATGAACCTGCCAATTAAACATGCTTATCCTTAGTAATATCTCATCTTTGATGTCTTGGCTCTTTTAATTACCACTGATGTGGATTTGGCTTTTAATGTTCAAGTTGCTTCACAGTACAAGGCAGGCCGCAGACTCCAAGAACACCACCTTGCAGATAAGCTACTCTGCTGTCAAAGCTCATCCACTGTCCAAAAGCCAAGGTTTATGTCCCTCTTTCCCTGGACCCTCTTGGGGATTTTAACACACCCAGAGAGTCTGGCAGAATAGATCTGCAAAGATGCACGCAAACCTCTTGGATGCAAGTTGGGGAACACAGTTTTTACTCCCTTTGCAGCCTCATTCGCCAAACTCAAGTTCAGAGACTTGAGTCTGTCTTCACTTGTAGGACCAGAGCTGCAATAAAAAGACATCTAAAGTGCTCACCCTGACCTCCCTGCCTAAATGCCCTGGTGCTGATTCATAAAGGAATTTCAACTGTTGCCTCTTTCAGTGAGACGACAGGGAGATATGCTGCATGGGGAGACATCGATTCCAGCTTCAAATTCTGCTGACAATCACCATCAAATGAACAGAACGTGGGTAAAAGGCTTAAGACAATCCTAATAAACAGGCACTGAGGAAATTTACTGAAATTGTGCAGAAGATGGTCTGATAGGGTTTGGGCTTTGGTGGTTTATTTTGAGTGAGAGAGAGACTGGCTTAGAGATTTTAATGTCCTAGTTTTCTAGTCTGCCTGCACCCAGCCCCAATTTCCAGCCACTGGGTCTTGTTAGACCATTGACTGCTAAGTTGAAGAGCCTGCTATCAAAGCATTTCTGCCCATCCAAGCACTTATGTACTCTCCACATTTATCAAGCCTAATAAAAATAAATCATGTTTTCTTGAATCTTCCATTGGGCCTAGTTTTCAGCTGCTTAATCATTCTTATTGGCCCAAGAAAGTTCAGTTCACGAATGCCTCTCCTGAGACACTGTCTCTCACAGCCAGGCTTGACAGCATGTGGGACAGGACCTGGAGTTTACCAGCTCCTGCTCTTTGTGAGTGGTACCTGGGAAGGAGATGAAGACCCACCTCAAGACGCATGATTCCCAGGCAGCAGGAAAAAGTGAAAGTGCAGTAAGGACATACTATGGGAACATGAGCCTCCACCTCCTCAGCAGGTAGAAGTTGGGCCGTTGCTTCCCAGTGTCCAAGTCAGAAGTCCTGGTAGTTCCTGCTGCCCACTTATACCACTGTGCAGCTTCCCAGGCTATGGGATGTGATGGCTGGACAAGGAGCAGTCCCCTCCTACAGTAGACCTCAGCTCTGCTTTTCCAGACCAGAGGCATTTTGTGGTACCTCTCTTCCAGTAAAAGGGCAACCTTGAAGCTGGTGCCCTTCTCAGACCACCCTTCCCTGGCAGCTATGCAGCTAGAGAGCAGGATCGCTCAGCCTTTTCTTGGCACTCCCTAATGTAGGCATCCAAAGATACACACCACATTTGTTTTGCTGACCACCACACAGAAAGATGACCTCATGTTTAGTTGTCAATGATGCATTATACACAGGAAAGAGCCTCTGCCCTAACCCTCCCACAAACATACGTACTGCAAGCCTTGTCTACAGTGTATAAACTTCATATTTGGCCATATTAAAATGTTATCATAACCAACTATCCAAATGATTCTGCATCAGCAATGTATCTCCTTATTGACTACATTCTCAGTCTGTATCATTTCCAAACTTCACATTAACTATCCCCTTGATCACTGACTAAAATAAATAGGACCAAGAATCAGATCACAGCAATATTTTAGTGATAACTCTCTGCTTAACATTTGTCAGTTTGAAGGCTGCAGTTAATTTTTGCATAGGTAAATGAAAGGGAAACTAATACAGTATATATTCTAATTCAAGATGACAAATGGGACATCCTCAAAGATTTAACATAAAAAAGCATTGCTTCCTTCACTGAACAAAATAATAAAAAAAAAAAGGGGTGGGAGGGGAACCCTGGCACAATCCATTTTCCCTCCACCTTCATTGAACAGCATTATATTACTCTCCTAAATTTTTAACCAAGTCAGATGGTTTATTGGGTTTTGGACAGTCCCTTTTAAGTTTCTAAATATCTGGGCTACCCAATTCACCTTTCAGATAATGGCACAGCATTTGCTTTTTCACTCCTGTAGAACTGCAGTGCTCAAAAATTATCACCAGCAATTGCTGACAGTTTCTTAGACAGCTCTTTTAAAACTCTTGAATGCAAATTGTTCAGACTTGCTGATTTGAAAACCTTCAATTTTAATTAGTGTGTAGATCTTGTCTTCAATAGCTGTTAATCAACATCGTGGAGCTATTATTAGAATGAGAATGTCTATGCTACCAACACTGTGAGATAGTAGCTATTGAATGGTTTAATTGTCCAACAACCTGGCCAATTTTCTGTGTTATGATATTAAGTGACAAGCAAAGTGCCTCAATAACCCAGACATTTCATTAGTATGGCTTCCCAATCCACTTCAAAAATTCACTTTCTCTTATAGCTGAAATTTATCTTTATATCCTTTTGTACTGTAATAAATAAAAGTAACTGTTTTCTGTAACCTGGGTCATTTTAACTGACAGACTCTCAGTGAAGCTGATGCTGTTCGAACACATGAGTAAGCTGAACCACTGGTAAAGCACCAGTTTTCCTGTTGGTGTGCTCCAGTCCTGAATCCTCAGCTCTGTGATGTGCTCCAGCTTCCAGACCAGGATGTTCAGGAGAATGATGGAAGTTGAGGAGTGAAGTTATTTTGCAAAAGCAAACATGTAGGACAGAATGAGGGGCAGATACCTGTTCCCCTCCTCCTTGGATTTGTTTTCTTGTGTCATTGATAAACACCAACACTGCATTTTTATTGTCTTCTCATGTCTTTCATTCCTCCTTTTAATGGCAAATCCCACCAAACAGGTGACGTTAACAATTTGTGAAGCTGCAGCTGCTTCATGATTGCTAGCTACCAACATCAGCAAGTAGGATGCTTCAGCTGTGCAGGGCAGAAACCAAGGCAGTTCGCTCATGGCATGGGAAAGCAAACAGCAGCAACTTGCTCTGTCTTGATCCCAGTAGGAAGGAAGAAGAATCAGGACACACTGGGAACATCTCAGCTATTATGTGCCTGGTACACAACAGTGCACAAGAGCTATCCAAGGCTCTAGACTTGAGTGCAAGAAATACTTGTATACCTTTACCAAAGTGAACTTTTGGACGATCTTCCAGAAGATAGACAAAAAGGCAGAGAAGAGGAAATCTGACAGCTACAACTTCAGAAAACCCTGAGCTATAGGAAAACACTAAAATACTTCCTACCTCACCAAAACTACATGGCACTGTAATACCATATGTTATCACCAAGTACACACAAAGTAAGTACAAGTGCTCTTTTAAAAAGTTGTCTTGTAGTACAGCCCAGAAAGTGGAAAATTTTCACAGAGATGTGCCAGCCTCCAATTCTGTGTTACGGATGACTGTCAGCTGCAGTGAAGTAAAGTTACATGGGTTTGTGGTGATGAAAATTTTACAGCAGCTCTACGTTTTTTCAAGTCTCAAAGGTTTAAATGTAAATATTCATGATCTTCACAGAGTACATCTTCCACATCAAATCGATTTTGAATATTTTATCATACAAACCACTAAAATGATTTTGCATGATCTTTCAAAGAATACTTACTCTTTCACAAAAGTGGAAAATTTCAACTACAAGTGTTAGAATGTTGAGAAGATGATGAGCATGAAAAACTAAGCGAGCAGATAACTTACTAACTGTTCTGTAACTGCTGTCTCTTAAAATGCAGTTTAGCTGTCCATGAAAAATTTGCTGTCTTTTACAAATCCCATCTCTCTTTGGAAATCCCTGCTTACTTGTGTCAGGACATTCCTACTTCTGCTTCAAAGAATTTCAAGATCACTGTATGAAGATGAAAGCACCACAGAAATCATTCTCTTAGGGTTTAAGAGCTCACTAAAATGGTTCAACACCGTAGCTACGCACAATCTAAGAACATTAACTGAATTTTCCATTGCTTGACAATAAATTAAATTTGAACAGGAGACTTATAATGGCAAAAACCCCTCATCACCATACTTAAAACTATTTGGTTCTTTCATTTTCTCAATTATTCATTCAATAATTGTGAAATGAGTTAATTTTGAAAAAAGTCTAAATGTCTAAAAATTAGAAACTGATTGAAATCTCCTTGACTGAATCAAAGGCATCAAAGAGTTAAAATTAAAACCGTGACTAATTCCTGATAAATCTAATCTAATGAATAATATCTGCTTAATATATCACATACCGCAGCAGAAAAAAATTAGCGTATCAGTGCTAGGGATACTCTGGTAAGGAGAACAGCAAGTAAAATGAAGTGTATTTATTTCTACTAGATGCAGTTATCAACTAATAAAATATTATAGTGATGACTCTACAGTATTGATAAACAGCCTTAGAGACAGTGGGAGCAGGAAGAATAAAATATTTAGATACAGAGCAGCACAATTTACCAAAGAATAATCCGACTTTTCCCTGCTAATCAGGCAAAGCAGGATACATCTACCTGTAAAGTGAAAAATACATCTTGCCAAAGATGGGACCTCCTCTCCAGCCCAAGGTAAGTGCCCGCTCCCACCCGTGCTGGGGAACGCACATTGCAGCACAGAGAGATGAGCGGAGAGCTTCCCCTTGGCTGCTCTGAGCTGCAAACGTTTAAAGGGGAAACCTTTTCCCAAGAGAGAACCGAGAGCGAGCCTCAAAGCACAGATTCGTGGAGAGAGAGAAGACAGCCATTTGATTCAAGTGTGCTCTGCCGATGTTTCCCCCCTCCCCGCACCCAAGTGTTGCTAAGCTATAATGTTATGTGATGCTCAAAGCTATCTGTAGGCTCACTAACCCTTTGTTCCACAGGGCAGCTGAGTTGTTTCTATCGAGAAAGAACAAACTGATCATAGACAGCCTCGATGATTTAAAGAAAACATCACTGAGTAAATCTCTCTAAAACAGTTTTTATCTACGGCACAGAGAAAAACCAAAAAGCATAACCTAATCAGGCTGCAGTTCTTGTGTTGGTGCGGATACTCCCATCAACTCCAAATGGAAGCTTTAACTGCACACTTAAAAGAGTCAGACCAACAAGTCCTCAGCATCACTTCCAGAGTATCTACTGTGAAAACGTCTTAACCACTGTGCACGTGTCTGATAAATGAGGAATATGTATGTGCATGCACTCCAGAGACGACATCCACTTTGTAGAGACAGGGACACCTTTCCTTTCAGTGCTGTCCTGCTGTATGCATCAGGTACTGTAACTGGTACCAAAAAAATGTGGAAAGATGCTTTGTGAAAATTAAAATCCTTGAAACATAGAGGAAGCTACCTGTTTAACACCATAAGCACTAAACACGATTTTGCCATCTGATACTACAAATACATCTTAAAATTATTAAAAATAAGGTGCCGTTTGTAATAGCAGTATGTGATGTGAATAACCCCCAAAACTATGTAAACTTCTTAGACTTAAAGGAAAGAAAGAGACAAACAGTTGTTATACCCTTCTTCCCTTATACAGTTAAATGCAAATTCTCCTTCACAGTCATATTCCTGATATCTCCCTGCATACACAGCTGATACGCCACCTACTGCAAACCCGAGCTGACAGTCGGAGCAATGCTAGCAGCATTTCCATTCCAACATCGTGCCGGAGCTGAATAAAGGTGCTTTTTAATAAAAAAAATCTCTTTGCAAGCTGACAAGAACAAAACAAGATAGCTGGCTTTTTGTCCTAGCTTCAATAATGGAGAGAAAAATAAACAGAAGAGAAAGGGAATGCGAAGAAAAACAGAGCAACTCCGAAGGCTCTGAGCAAGACAAGGACTATAAAACGTCTCTGATTACTCTGAACGTTGGTGGCTATCTATATATCACACAAAAACAGACTCTAACCAAGTATCCAGACTCTTTTCTTGAAGGGATCATAAATGGAAAAATAATGTGCCCATTCGATGCAGATGGTCATTACTTCATTGACAGAGATGGACTCCTTTTCAGACACATTCTCAACTTCCTACGAAATGGAGAACTTCTTCTACCAGAAGGGTTTCGAGAAAATCAACTTTTGGCACAAGAAGCAGAATTTTTCCAGCTGAAGGTACTCTCAGATGCAGTGAAATCAAGGTGGGAGAAGGAACAGCTAGCATCTCGAGAGACTACTTTCCTGGAAATAACTGACAGCCACGACCGTTCACAAGGACTTAGAATCTTTTGTAATGCTCCTGAATTCATTGCAAAAATAAAATCCAGAATTGTACTAGTGTCCAAAAGCAGGCTGGATGGATTTCCGGAGGAGTTTTCTATATCTTCAAATATTATTCAATTCAAGTACTTCATAAAGTCCGAAAACGGTACACGACTGGTACTGAAGGAGGACAACACCTTTGTCTGCACCCTGGAAACTCTTAAGTTTGAGGCTATAATGATGGCTTTAAAATGTGGATTTAGACTGCTGACCAGTCTGGATTGCTCAAAAGGGTCAATTGTTCACAGTGATGCACTTCATTTTATCAAGTAATCACAGAGGCAAAGGAACCAAGCATGCAGCCAGAAAAGCTCCTTGACCTGCAGCCTCCTGGCATCACAAATACTGTATAGAACCAGCCTTGTACCACAGAGAGCTCAGCTGCTAATCAATTGATGTGAGCTAACGGTATGTAAATCTCATAGTGACATCCGTCTCTGACTGACTTAAGCTGAATGAAAATTTTATGCCTGAATTTGATAAAAATGATCTGCTCAACATTGTAAACACAGATCGAATGCTTCGTGCTATTTGTAATACATGTTTTCTCGATGCTGTCTTTCACCCAGAGAGTCTGGCTGAATTTTTGTGTACTTGTATGACTAACATGCACACACCTAACTGCCCTGCTGAACAGCAGGGAAAGTATTTTCATAGAATAAGGAGGCTTAAAATATGTTTTGCTTCTAACAAATTCAGAATGGATTTTAACTGGAATAAATGATTTTGAATGTTCATTAGTGTTTATGCTAATCTATTGTACTGAATTTGCACAAAAAAAACCCCAAGATTGCAAGAGGGTTTCAAATTAAATCAATTTGATTTTAAAGTTAAATGATTTCTCAACTCACTTAAAACCAAATTTACAGCTGTGTTACTACATTAATAACAACTGTCAAAACCATGTAAACCAACAAAATAATGTTGAGGGGGTTAGTTCTGTTATGGGAAATGAGTTGAATCTGCACAGAATGTTAAATTTTCTAATTATATATACATATTAAATGGCTAATACATATACATGTTAAATGGCTAATAAAAATGTTTGACATAAAGTTTCGTGTAACAGGTTTCCAGGAATGACATCCTACCATGCTAAAGTCACTATTTCCTACTAATCATTTGTGCTCATAAGGACAGGCAATTAACAGAGCCCTTGCTTTGCACAATGGCTTACTAAAAGCAATTACTACTATTATTTTTGAATAGACCACCTGCTGGCATTTAAAATGCATCACTCTAAGTAATACAACAAATACCTTCTTTCTCCTCATCTCCACTATTTATCAAATCTTTTCATTTATATATTAAACAAAGTTTTAATAGCTTCTATGGAACAACTGTAACTAATTTAACCACAAGCATTACTAACCAGTTACTCCACAAAAGCAGAGTGAAAAATCACCACAAAAGGCAATAAGAAGCTGCACTAACTCTAAGTTTAAGCTTTGTCCATCACTGAACCCAGCCATCATTCACAGCTCAAACGAACCCAAAATTCAAGTAAAATGCCATTAAAGAAAGAAAAAACAAACAAGTAGTTTCTCAACTTTCCTAAAACATCAATGCTGTACAGAAAAATTATAATAATAAGAAGAATGTCAACAAAATGCAGTACAATTCATATTAAAAGTGACAACCAAGGAAAACAGCTAATCCAAGCCAGGCTGAGAATAGTCCTCTTTCAGATTTTAGAGGGAACAAATCCATCCTTAGTAGTACTGGGAAGTACTTTTCAGACATACAAGCTGAAGAACCATTCGTGTATCCCAAACTCTGAGTTCGTCCAAATACATTAACTATCTACTAACAAAAGATATATAGAAAAATACAATTATTTTTACGCTTCTTTTACACTCCTAGGCAATCCCAGCTAGAACTCTATCACTGTGTCTTATCCTCCCTTCCTTTCCCTCCCCCCAGTTATTTTCAAATATCTTCAAAAAAATCCTTATTATGTACATACAAGAATTTCTAGGACTTCTGAGAAAAGTAAGTTTGAAAAAGAAAGCCAAAATCCTCCTGATCTTCTAGGACAAGAACTAAAAACACCATCACACAGAACAATGACATGAAAAGCCCTTTGTGTACACAACTCTCTACATGAGCAAGAAAAATTGATGAGAAAAAGAAGCTAGAAAAGCTCCATAACTAATCTGCAAGTTTTAAAGAAGCATGCTTTCAGTGCTGTCAAATACACAGCCTGCATAAGCACAAACTCTGGAGGAGGCTGTTGTTCCTAGGATGTCAAATCACGCATTTTCACTTAAACGCTTTTGGTTGTAACCTTCACTTGTAATGAAACTTTGATTGATATTTAAAGTGTCACTGCAATTGAAAAGAAAAAAAGGAAAAATAGCAAAAATCAATTTTGATTTCAAAGAATTAATATATAGCAATTAAAAATATATTGTGGTTGCTTGCCTTTCAGTTGGGCTCTTAGGATGCCAAACATCAAGGAATCCTTAGCACTTCAGAAAGCAGTTTTTCATCATAGCATGACTTCACTCATGAAAAAGCAGTAGAGAACTTGATGGCTCTGCATTTATTGTAGAAAATACTTTTGGAATACAAGCTGTTCACAAGCTGGTAATCATAGGTAAAATTCAAACCATCTGAAATATCTTCTAAGAATATTTTATAGCTGTTCTTAAAAGATTTACTGGAAAGCTTTCATTTGCCAAGCCTTTGGTTCAGAGTACCTACTTCCCTCTTAACCTGTGAAAAAGAAAGAGCACTTGAAAGTCCTTTGTTTTTAAAAGTGAAAAATGCTCATCTCTAATCACTAGTAAAAATAAATTTCTGTGGTGTTGTTTGTTTGGGTTTTTTTAATTTAAAACTCAATGATTCATTACGTTATCTGCTTTTCACTGCATATCTTTTTTAATTCTGTGTAAATAATACTGACTAAATCTATGGCATACATGTAAAATCATCTGCTGTAACACTAACTTCAATCTTGCCTTCTCTTCCCATTTTCATGAGCACTCATGCATTTCTACAAGTGCCAGGATTTGAAATTTTTACATGCCATCTCTCATCAAAGGCACCTCACTCAGCTGTTTGATTCACGCAGCAGAAACAAGAAGGAAGATGGGAGCAAAAAAATTAATTCTCTTCCCTGTTCGCGTTGAACAAATCTACAATTACGTTGAATCACACCGTTATCAGCTGCAATCAGACACTTCAAACTAGTTATAAACTTGAATAATTTTTCAAACCAGGGTGGGGAGTGGGGTGTGGGTGTCTTGATTTGGTATATGAACAAAATGACCACATAAAACCTCCATACTGTGACTAATGTTTCCTTTTTACTCCATAAATATACTAAAAATAACATAAATATATTTTGTGTGTGTTCAGTCAGTCAGGTGGATACTTGTGTTCCACTGCACTTATTTTTTTTCTGGTGTGCTAGAAAAGGTAGCTAGTTAAACATCAGTTACAGTTTCTGTCTTTAAGATTGGAAATTTCATATTTAATACTACTAGGAAAATGAGAAAGCTGCAAAATCAAGTGCTTAAGTCAGAAATATGAACATGATGTGCATGCAAAGTAATTCTATTCATCTTTCTCCCATTATGACTTGGATCACAATGACCATATCAGAACAGTCCTACAAGTACCGGGTATCGATGACAATTTCCATAATTTCTCTGATGACCTTCAATTGCTCAGGTAGGACTAAAGAGGAACTTCTTCCCCCTTCTCCAAGGAGGCATGTAACCTGCTCCCAGGCTCCATGAGCTCTGCTTGCCTCCCTGCCCATTTTCTTGGGCAAGAAAAAGGACCACCAAGCAGAAAAGACAGAGGGAGTTGAAGGCAGGACTGATCCTCATACACTACAAAAAGAATATCCTTGCCCCTATGAATTCCTTAAACGACCGCACATGAAAAAATATGTATAGCTGCCAAATTGATCAAAATACCCACACTTGGACACCCATCTTTTCCATCGGTGGAGGAGAAGTCAAGGGCTCTTTTATCACACTTGGCAGTACGCTTACATAGGTATCAACTATCTGGTTTATTTCTACAGAAGGACAAAACCTAAGAATGGCTGCACTACCTCAGACTAAGGTATGCCTAGCCTAGGGTCCCCTGGTGACTGTGAACTGTCTCCATCCCCTGATCTTTCACATCTCTGGGCAGAATCCCCATTTTTATCCTTTTACCCTCACGTCCTTCCCCTTACCTTGTTCCCCCCATCATTGTGCAACTACTTTTCATTTTTCTTTCACCATACCCCTCCCTTTCACCAGGTGGGTTGTAAGGCTTTGTTAGGGATGCCCAGGAAAGAATATAAAATCAGAAAAACATATGATGAATATGAAGTATTTCCTCAGTCTCCAGCTACCTCCTGCCCAATAACTTCCAGAGCCAGACATGGTTTGTGGAGGTAGCCTTGATGCTGTGAAATACACAGGTTGCACAACAAGGTCACAAATTACAGCTCCAACTCCGCACCTTCAATACCTACTCACCCCCTGACCGGTGTTTCACAATTGCACTATTGACATTTTCTAACACTCATGTCTTATTTTTAATTGTCTTTTTGCATTTGTACCTATTACAACTGTGTAAGTGACAATTGGTCACTTCTTTTCTACAGTAGGTAATATTTCTCTACATTCTAAAGGGAAAAAAACATACATTACCATTTGCAGCAATCACTGGCATTGTTGTTTTCGCCTCTTACTTAAAAGCATTATGAGGTTTCCATTCAAGAAGATGAGAACAGCCTATGAAAAATATCTTCCTCCTTCTCTCCCCATTAGTATACAAACAGAATAAGGGCAGGCAACAAATTTTCCAATTTAATAATGGTTGTGTCTCATCCATGCATTTATTTGGGTAGAAGGGTCATGTTGCCCTAATTGTATTGAGAGATGAATCACGATTGGCCATGAAGGGGGTGAGTTAACTTAGGTCTATGAGAAAATATTATTTTCTTAGGCTAGAATTATTCCATCTTTGCTAAATAACTATTGCCTAACCCTAGTTTTGCCTCCTGTCCTGCAAAACAGGGCAGAAAATCTTAGATTGACAGGAAAGGAACTAGTTAAAAACCTGACAGTATTTTCAGCTGAAGAGACAGGCTTGCATAATTTACTAGGCTGAAACAAAAGCAATTGACAAGGCACGAGAAATTTAAGATCAGAAAATTAACATTATGTTTTTTAATTACTTTTGAAAGTAGACATTCTGTAAGTCCTATGTGCTGGCATATTACAGAGAACATTGTCTCAAAATACTGCTTCTATAAATCATCATCATTCCCAATAAAATCCCGGAAAAGAAGAAGTGTGGCAAGGATTGGGGAAGGTAGGAGGGAGATGTATGATGACACCTGAGGAACGCAGATGAGCAAGCACTTGGAAAAAGACAGCGCATTTGCCTTTCTTTCTGGAAGAAATTGCATAATATCCTGTAGAACTAGACGGTTGACTTCTCTTCCTAAAAATGTGTCTAGTAGGAGTACCACACACAGCTAAAGCAACAGTGTCCCAAAAAGCTGTTTCTATCTGCGCTGGTAACAGTTTAACATCATTGCCATTATCATTTAACACCACATTTGTTCATTTTAAGCTTCAGAAAAGAATACTACTCTGCCACTTCAGAAACAAAACCGTACACAAAGCTGGTACGACAGTTATAGCGGTAAACAGCAGCTACTCATTTAAAACTCTATTAGGACATGACGACAAGTTCAACATATTAAGGTTTCAAAACCAAGTAGTCAGAAGATGACTGTTACAAATTGAGCCGTTCTGAGGGTCTGTAACCTTCTCCTGATAATGCTAAAAACGACTACAGCATGGCCTTGTTTACTGGTGGCGAGACTTTGGGAAACATAACCTTGGTTTATAGAGAGTTCATGAAACCCACCATCTTTCTGGACATTAAACGGGGATTCCACTACTTCCATCCCAAGCATTATATCAGTTATTTGAAAAACTAGATCTCTACATTTTTCCAGGACATATATTTTTTTTGCCTTTGACACCACCCCAACCCAAGCTTTCAACAGCAGCTTTTTTCCAAGAATGGAAAGCCTGGCCAAAAAGAGGCAGCAGGTCGCTTGTTCCCATCTCCTGGAGGTTAGGCATCCTGCGCAAGGGGGTGGCACCTCACCAGCTGCAGGAGGACACCAAGAAGATGAGAATTCAGATTTAAAAACCCAAGGCTGCTTGCTAGGGAAAACATCCCATGAAGATGAGGATCCAAGTGGCTTGCTAGAGCCATGGGATCTAGCAAGCTCAGGAAGCTTCCAGTGTTGGACCTCCCCAGCAACAAGGATAGGGAGGGAGCAGCATCTCCTGAGCACTAGGAGATGAAGAGAAGGGTTGATGGTCTCTGTCAGTGACAGTCACCTGTGGACCTTGGGTTTATAGAGAAGGCAGATCCCCACACAGGGCAACATCAAGGCTGTACAACACAAGTAACATATAATTATCCTGAAATTACTAAATAAACAAAAGAAATCTAAATTAAAAAAAAACACAAACAACAAAACAATTCTCTTTTAACTTTTCATATGTCAGGTTTCAGAAAGGCAATTTTCTTATCTGCAGCAGAAATCAGAGGAATTCACTTTTTCTAAAATTTGTTAGCAGAAAACCTTGAGCTACAAATCTACTACTGCAGCTCCACAGAAAGCTGGTTGTTATCTCAAAGGAGGCTCTTGATTTTGTACCATAGCGAACAGATGAAGAAAAAAAAGAACAGGTCAGAGGTGGGTACAGACTCTCAATTAGGAAGAAAAAATTAAGCAAACAAACTAGCAATGAACAGGCTAAGCATCAAAAAACGTAAACAGAACAAGCAACTGTAACACCAAACCCAGTCATTTATTGCCTTTCTACTACTTAAATAAAGCCTTTGGCAAGTATTAGGGATACAGCAGTACATTTTCTCAATGCTGAAATTGGTAATCTCAGAGGAGACAAATTAAAGGTCCTGCAGGCCAGGTTGATAGGAATCAGCTAAACAGAGAAAAAGGTACTCTTGGGTTAGGAGTCTTATCAATACTAACTTTATCTAAGGCCTGCAGCATTGCCAGGTCTTGTGGTATTTCCGACAAATTTTCTAAAGCGAACAGCGAATCACGTTCTTCCCCAACAGGGCAGATATCTAACGTGTAGGCTATTTTATGCCTTCTCATATTGTGACAAAAGTCCACCCCTATAAGACTATTCTGCCGTGCCCAGACGATGGCTTTAGGGTTTGCCCACAGAGAGCAGTGCAGAAATCCCTAAGCCAACCTGCATGAGTAAGACAATATGCTGTAGCACAGCCACACGCTGTTCCTGCTCCTGTATCACAGCTGCTGGCAAAGATGCTGGGGCTGGAAAAGCCTTATAGCTCAGGAGGAGAACCAAATGAGCTCTGCTAGACTGTTTCCAGACTCAAGCACACAGAAAGCTCAGATCCTACTGTGCTGCAGCTTCCAGTGCTCTCGCAGCTGCAGTCTGCAAAGGCAGAGGTAATGCATAACCTTAGAACTAGAGTCGCTCTTGCCTTTGCCTTCATTGCTTTCCCCCTCAAAAGTTACCTCCATGGTTAAAAAGAAGAAAAAAGAAGAAACTTCAGCTATCCCTGATGCAAGCTGGGTAATGACAGTACAGAACTGGGTAAAAAAAATAATAAGTGGGGAAGAGGAGGCGGGAAATACCAGAGCCTAAGAGGAAGAGTGCTGGATCAGGCTGAAGGTCTGCTTTGCTCAGCATCACGACTCCAGCAAAGTGGCCAAAAGTGGATAATCACTATCCTTGAAGAAGGCAAGGGCAGAGCAGACATGTATGATTCTCCTACTGGGTATGCATCCCAGCATCAACCATTTTTTTTGTGGCGTGGGGTCTCTTAAATTGGATGTCCTCTCAATCTTTGTACCCTTTGGTGGATTTTCTTCCACATACCTCTTTGGTCTCCTCCAAGGTCAAGTATGCCTTTAACAAATACCAGCTTCATATCCACATCTTCCAGCAAGGAATTCAACACTTCAATTACATTCTGAGTACACAACCACCTCTTTATTTCCTTAGAAGCTGCCTCCTGCTAGCTTTACATCTGCTACACACCAGCCTTGCACTGGCCAAGGCAACAAGCATTTGATCTCCCTCTGCCCCTTTGATCCACCATTCAAGGCTCTAATTTGCGCTACTGCAAAGGTCTGAACCCATCAAAGGTGATCGTGCTGGTGCGTGGGTGAACTGCAATCATCAGCAAAATCCCTCACAGAAGACAACCACTGTTTGCAGAGTCACGATCTGTGATGCCAGGCACAGCTGAAATTCCTGGGATTTCTTGAGAGTCAGGAGGGAAGGCCAAGAACTCTGATAGGAGCCCAAAGCACACTGGTGCTTAGCGCAGAGCTTCAACAAGCTGGATGCAGACACTGCTGAGGGACAGAACAAGTTCAGGGGATAAACCCCCGCTGTTTTATATCAGGTTCTGTCCTCAGGATAGAGACTGAGTGACAATAAACATATCAGTGCTGCTCAGGCAAACATAAATATTAGAACATTCATACAGTATACTAAAATAAATAGCCAGACCCCAAGGACACTATGAACAATTATGCAAATTCTTAAAAAATTTAACTCCAGTTAATGTTGACCTACAATAAATCCATGTCCTTTTTGTTGTTCTCCCAATGCCCCTTCCCTGATCCTCCACAATATTTATCATAACCAGGCTGAAAGACTTAGACTGCATATACTTCAAAGCAGGAATTGTTGCCTCTCTGTGTGTTTTAACAGCTATAAATGGAGTCTCATTACTGATTATGTCTCCTGGAAAACTACTGGGAAGTTTGTATTTTAAGTTTTGTTGCATTTATCTGCCAAGTTCTTTTTTCAATACAAAAACTGTTCCTGTGGATTGAAAATGCCAGATTCCATAACCAACTTACCTTCAGCACGGAGCTTTGAGCTAGTATTTAAATTAAGAATTACTGCTTTATTCCTCCCGATGATAGTTTTTCAGTGAGAATTTCACTTTTGAAGTATAATTAATATATATTAAACCCTCTAAAGTGGATCAAATCAAATGTGAATTCAGCAGCTGTGTCAGCAACAGTTCTGTGTCACAATGTGCCTTTAACAAAACTCTGTGCCTTTAACAAAAACCTGCCGATATTACTGCATGCAGTTCAGTGTTTATCAAAGTGTTCACACTGAATTTCAAATATTCCAACATATGTAGAATGAACACCTGATTTTTTTTTACTGCAACATCAAAGAAAGAAGCAACTGTGATCTACAGACAATTCAAGTGTTGTCTGCAGTCAAACATGTACGTTCACAATTGTCAAAATTTTAATAGTAGCTTCACACTATATTGTCTGCAGCAGCTCAGAAAATTTATTCCTTTTACCTGAAGTCTAATCAGAAATGGTCCCAATGGTGCCTCTCCCTTCACTAGAAGGCATTTGTATTACTCACTGGCAGGTTTAGGGAAAAGAGATGACTAACACTTTGTCCTAAAGCATGCTAAGTACTGAAGGCTGCTATTTGCTATAAACTTTAAGACTTGAAGAGATGGGATTTGGATACAACAGGAGTTCAATTGACTTGAAGTAGGTTCAGGAATTTCAAGTAGTAGGTTGTGCATCAACACTCCCTGATGTACACATCCTTGAAGAAAAAGATGCATCTGTAGTTTGCATACGGAGCTGATACTCCTCACCCCACCCTCAAAGCAATACTCTGGCTCTCAAAGCTACATTATCAAAGCTTAAGGCAACATCATAATCAATTGCTGTCCATGCAACTTTCATTTAATGCACTTCCACAAGGACAGTACCTAATTACATTTGCTCTTACATGAAAATGCATTTCTTTACCTTATCATTCTCAACAGACTACACAGGTTCATGGCAGCAGCTTCTGGGTATTTTCATTTGGGGGAGAGGGGACAGGTCACACTTTAACTGGCAGAAACGTTTACAGATTCTGTAACTACCACAGCACTTACAGGTAGGAGCAAATAAAGCCATAAGCAAATAGCAGCTACATACAGCTATTTGGGGTTAAATCACTTGCTCAGCATCATATAGGAACAAGAAGAGCCAATTCTCATTTCTCTTCTCCTTTAGCTGAGTGTGTTGTTTGCTACACTATTTTCACATTTAACATAAACCAGCCTTCAAGCACCGAACAGCATTGGTTGAATCCCTGAGTGCTGTTTAACACACACACTAATCAAATAGGATTTTTGTATGGAAAAAGTGATCTAAAATTATCAAAATGCATATGCAAAAGCTCAAATTTATCTTAAGTAAACTTAAGTATGCCTTAATTCCTGAATATTTTGACTGCAACCATAGCATCATTCAAGATATTATAAACACTAAGGGTTTACATGGGCTCAAAAACCACCAAGGATACTTTGTAGAAAGAAAATCCACAAGGGCCTCCTAAATAAAACACCATCACACCTGGGTCTGGATCTCTCTGACCTGTGAATCATTAAAGGCAAGAAGAAGTATTATGGGGAGGTACCACTATAATTCCGTGTTATTCTTAGACTCTTCTCAAGGCACCCACAACTGGCCACCACGGAGGGCAGGATACCAGCTAGATGATCTTGGTCTGACCCAGTACCACTTGTCTCCCTCCAAACAGTATCCAGCAGAGTGCCAACACTGGCAACATCTGCCTTTTGGGAAGTGGTTTACAACTGGCCCAACAACAAAAGTGATTAAAAATGTCAAAGTATATATAATATATTTTATATATAAGCAGTCATTACAGTCTTGTTAGGCTAAAATGCCACATAAATGCATAAAAGACAATGTATTTGCCTCAAAATTACTCATTGTAGGCCAAAATAAAGTAGATTAACAGCAAAAAGGAGCACTCAATAACCCGAATTACTTGAGCGGTAGTTTGGAAAACGCCATCTGAGTTCCATGAAGATTTTTAGAAAAAAGTGAATAAGCAAATTAGCACAAATAAGCTGAGAGTCCTCCTTTAGATGCTCCGGTGTAGCTAACTACCATGACTCAGAAAATGAATCCATAACCAGTTTGATTCCATCAAATGGGTTTAGCACTCAGCTTGTCAGCCTATGTAAGCAGCTCACACAGTAACTCATTCTTCTGACTGAAGCAAAAATCCAAACAACTAAACACGTGGCCATCTTACACAATATTTTCAGAACAAGGAAGAAACATCAAGAGTGAAAAGCAGATAATTCAATCATGCAAACACAAACTGAAACAGAATAAAAAACCCAAAAGCCAAGCAAAACCCAGAGTGTACCCCTAGAACTAAAGAATATCAGAGAAATGCAATAGAAATATCAACATTCTGATTCATTTTAGCAGTTAAACTCTCAAGATCTGCTTTACATGCGACAACCTCCAGCAGTGGGTCTCAGTTTTCAAGTGGTATAAAATACTAATCTCTAGAAAGTAGCCCTTTGTAACCTTAAAGCTGCACCACAATTAACATATAATCAGAGTGAACAGGTTTTAACAAGTTAACTGAGAAAAATTACAAGCTATAAAAGACACCTTGAATTCAGTACAAGTCTACAGACTATAGCATTTCTAACACTGATCTTCTGACATGCTTGAGCCAGTATAATAAAAAGCATCTTAGTATTACAAAGAATTCCTTCTTACAAGGAACAAAACCCAAACCCTACTCCCAGCCAGACACAAAGTATACACTTTTGACAACATTTGATGCTGAAACGCACTTCAAATAAAAGTCAAATGTTAGAAAAAACAGATATGTCCATGTTAAAGTGTCCTAAAAATTACTTTCAAGAAGTCATTTTGAAAACCCACTAGCATTAGTCTTATATTTAGGAAATGCTTTTGAAGAAAGGCAAGGAGGGGCACGAGACTCTTTCCAATCCATCTACTATCTCTGCCATTACCACTTAAGAGTGCCAGCCCAGTCCCGGTACTACTTAATCTGTGTGCATCAGAGGTAATCCCTCTACTAACAAGACTGAGATTTGTCTATATATTTTGTATTAGCTGTGTCTAGTTTCCCAGGTTCACAGGCCCTTGCTAACATTGGCACTTATTTGCACTGGTACGTTAATGATATTTTTGAAACATCTCTTTAATAAAAGCAGAAAAGGGAATTTTTATTAAACGCTATTTGACACTGTAGGATTCTCATGCTGTCATGTACCCACCTGGGAATTTCGGCAACATAAGCCCAAAGGTTTTAACAGGAGAGAAAGGAGCAGGGTAGGAACACAGAGCCTCAGGAGAGCTCTGCTCCAGCTGCTGGGGAATCACACTGGCACACACCTGTGTTAGAACAGGACTTTCTGGAATCGTTTCCTTCAGTGACTGTAAAGGAAGCCTGCACAGACTAGCTCCTACCTCAAATAAAATCCTTAGGATATCAGGTAGCCTGAGGAATCTACTTGATATAAGCACGCTGCCCATTTCACAAAAAAAGAAAATACTAACTGAAGGGCAGTGCTTCTATTTAGTACTCGGAACTGTGTAAAAAACCACAACACTGCTACTGTAGCAATCGCAAATTGAGAAGCCCCGTTAGAATTTCTAACTGTACTTAAGATGTCGTTGGGCTGGTGGGTAGTATTGGTGAACTAACTGTTTTTGACTCTTTCCAAAGAATTAATACATCTTTCAGGAGAAAGACTTTTGTCATTAGAAAAACTGAAGGAAGTACGACACTAGAATGCTATTTTTCTGACTGCTTAGTCTGTGCAATTAAAATCCAATAACAAAAGATTTGGAAATTTGCCACAAACTTTCCAATCAAGAGGAAAGAATTCAAACTAAAAGATACAAACAATGAATCAAAAAAAAAGAGTTGAGAAATAAAAAATAAATATCTAAACATTCAAAAGAACATTACATTTCTAAAGCACTCCCTCATCATTTTCCCCTTCATTTAAATAAAAAAATATTAATAATTTAAGTTTTCAGTTACAGCAGTTTATGCAGTATTTTTTCAATTTTATTATATTTTACCCTAAAAATATAATAAAGATACTCCTTTTTGTTTAATCTTTGAATTTCTTCAAAAGTAAAACTGAAAAGGTGTAGTCATAAATAATTTCTTAAGTGTTTCAAAGAAAGTGTCCACACTCACCGCTGCTGCTGCTTTCAGATTTTTCTTCTGGTTGGCTTTCTGGAAAAAAAGACAAACGAACAAAAAAGGAAACGTAATGTTTCTGTGTTGATTATTTGAAATTACATCTAAACAGTGGGTTGCGAAGCAAAGAATGATAAATTATGATAAAATCACAATCACTGGGTTTGATTAATGTTTATAAATTTACATTCTGAAGAATAATTTGCCACAGGAAGCGACAAAAAGAATATCTCTTTTAGTGCCCGAACTCACACCTTAAATGAGAGAACTCAATTACATCTCTGATTGAGCTTTGCAGGAATGAAGTTACACATTTACAAAATCAGTAGTACCACTGTACTTAATTAATAGTATCCATATAACTCCCTGGTCACTCTAGATAAATTAATATTTTTGTATATCTGACAAAAAAAATCAAATTCCTGTAGAAGAATGCTCTTAATTGGCATTAGGTAAATTTTTGAACTCGATCAACTTCTCTACCCTTTCTGCAGCTCACACAAGGATTTATTTCTTCAATCTTTTCACTTTCTGAGCCCTCAAATGCTATGATAGCCCAACTTTTGTACCCAACTCAGGTACAAAAAATATGCATAATCAGAAACGTCTCCTGTTCCACGGAGCAGAGAATCAATTACGTATGAAGGAAAAACCTAGACACGAGTGTTGCAAAACAACTTGCCACAAAATTATTGCTCAGGTGAATGGCAGTCAGATTCAGAAACAGCTTTTCTGCATGAAATCCCAGTCCAGCATTTCAAGAGATGGCAGCCGGCAGATGTATTTTGGTAAACTGAATTCTAACACTCACCAAGTCCTAAGAAATTAAATCTCTACTTAAATGTCAGTCTGAAATTTGACTGCTCCTCCTGTATTTCTCCTTCATATGCATCTTCTAAGCTAGAGAATAAAATGAACACTTTCACTTATCTGAAATACAATTAAAAATGGTAAAATAGACTTGTCCTCACCTTTCAACTCCGAGATGTCACAACTATCATTATAAACTATTTACTTACAGGTGAGAGTGAATTACTGCTGTAACTCAGAGAATAACTTTTGAGTTCAGTTAGCTTGATCATTTCTACCGTTTACAGGTTGGGTATCAACAGAACTGAAAACATGAAATATTTCACAAAACCTTTTTCTTGTCACTGATCCTTCCTGGCTTTCACGGCTGATGGCTCTGTTCACTCATTGAGATGGCTGACAGCTTGAGGACTAATGCAAATAGAAAAAGCAGTATCTCGCAGATCCTTCTTTCTTTACCGGTGACTGTCATTAGTCTTAGTAGCTGAAGGCATGTGCCTTCTCACTGAGAAAACGTTATTATATGGCCTCTTCCCACCCACGAGTATTCATAAAGCAAGTTAAAAACCTTGCCAACTTTCAGATACACAGGCAGGATAGCCTGTTTGCAGAAAAGCATGTATTTTCTCACTGACCTTTTTTATTGTGTTTATTTAGCAAATTTACAACCTAATGTTATTACCCAACCAATATTCCAACTCAGTTGTAATACGGAAATATTTGGTACACGCACAAGAAGCAACGAGGACATAATGAAGAACATGCAAATATACTAAGATATAGACCCCTGCCTGGACTGAGATGTAAGAAGCAGCTGGCTTTAAAGATGTTTCTTTAAAGATGTTTCTTTTTAACTCTCTTTCAATGAAATGACTAGCCAAGTAGGCAAAACTACTGCATAAGACATCACACTTAAAAATTGCTAATGGCATCTTTGATTCAAATAACAATAAATGTGTTATCATGTCTATAGGGGGAGTGTGTGTGTTTGTTTGTATGTAGCAACAGAATCTGCCCTCATCGGCAGAGACAAAAACACAGGCAAAATTCAAGCCTTGCAAAAAAGTGGGGTTTTCTTCCTCATCATTAGACAATTTCTTTTTGTTATTATTAGTTCACAAGTATCTGCTTCAAAAATCTTCTCAGTACTAATATCATGAAAAAGGTAAAGGAAGTTGTACTACGTCTACTCAATACATTTTATCAATGTAGTCTACAGCTGCTCAGCCTCCTCCACAATGTGCAAGATTCACAGATAAATATCAACAGGCTGGGGTTCTTTGGTTGGTTGGTGGGGTTTTTTTGTTGCTTTGGGGGTTTTTTGGTGGGTTTTTTTGGGGGGTAGTTAGGAAGAGTTGTGGTATTTTTTACGAATACACCAGTAAGACTGAAAAAAGAAAGAAAATTAACGAAGTAGGCAGAAAGCCAACTCTATTCCCATCACACTGAGCCCATTCTAAGATCCCATATATTTTGTGCATTATATCCTCAATGGTTTAAAACTGTACATGAATTAATAGTTTATAGTTTTAATAACAAAAATGAAAAAAAAAGATTAGCTTACCCTGCTAGCCAGCTGAACACATTTCACAGTAATTTGTTAATCCTCACAACATTCATATGAAGTAAATAAATATAATTTTCATTTCTTAGAGATGGAGAAGAGAGATGTGATATAAGCAGTCACAGTTGTTTTCTAAATGAACCGTATGTCCCAATAATGCATATGAAATCTCAAACCATCAAAATTCTGTCTGTAATTAGACTAGCTTGAGTCACATACTCTGCTTTTCTGATCATGGGTTTCATCTTCTTTATGATCCTCACAAATATTTGCAAATTTGCATAAACGCCAGAAATCTGAAAGGCTGCTGTTGCTTCTAATTCTTTTGATCCTGAGGCTGCTGATAGGTTTTCCTCTTCTGCTAACAGCAGTCCATGAAAGAATGAAGTACATAAAGGAACAAAGAAGCATTAAGACCCCAAAGCATTTTGGAGACTGGAATGTGTGGTTAAGTGACAGCCTGAACAAACGGAGACAATTGGAAAGTACTGTTAAAGTAGACAGGTATACGTCAAAACTCCTCAGCAGGCAGAGCTAAAACGGCAGAACAATGAGGGAGGGTGTTTATTTCCTAAGAGTTTGATGAAAAATTTGAGAAGTCAAACATTCATCTAGTAAGATCAAAAGTACTATCACAAGGCATCAAGATTCTGAGTGCTATGTATTTTACTGGAAGTAATTAAATGCAATTATAGGAGTAACTGCTTTAATGAAAGAAAGAAACATCTTTCCAGGATTTAGTGTTTCTTCCCTTCACATTTCTTTAAATGGCTGGATAGATCTGATATTTCAAAATACAAATATACAAAATACAGAACATAAGACTCTGACTATTCACTTTCACTGGAATACAATCACATATTGTAAGTTATATAGTAGGTGTGAATCATGTACAAACTCAGAAAAGGTCCTGTCATATATGAGAAGCTGTATAAAGGAAAAAACCCAACCCAATTGAGGGGAGAATATTCAAGGGGTCTGGGAATGAAGGAGCTGCTCCAAGGTATATAGGCAGAGTTATGTGTATTACTGAACAGGAATAAAAAAAAATTATTTGAATTTCACTGAGATTCTGAAAGAAGACAAGACAGAAAACTGGAGAAGAACGCAATGTTAAGAGGCAGCAATCTCCTGTGAAGCATGAAACAGTGAAACAATCCATGCATGAATGGTGCTCAGAAACAAAGGTCTGGGAGTCATTCTGTCAATGGAGCTCTCTAAACAGTTTTTACTTTCAGTAGGATGGAACAAGCATGAAGGAATTTAAAGTCACTAAAATAGGCATTAAGGCAATCCCACTTATCAAGGGGGGGCTGTGAAGATATAGGCAAAATTTCAATAAAATGAGTCATCTCACCCAACTTCACAAATATATCTTATACTTCATTTGTGCCTACAGTGTAAAATCTTCCACTCTAACCATCAGTCCTTTGCAGCTAAGGATGCAATTGCCTGCCAAGGTCTGTGTTTTCCCAAGGCACATTAGTAGCACATTTTTTCCAATAATGAGCTTGGTAAAAAACTTTTATCATTATCTATGACATAGCTACATTTTTTATTTGTATTGAGAGACAGCAATCCTAAACTACCTGCTGGCAGAAAAATTAAGCAACAGGCAATTAAAGCAGTAAGGGAAATAATCTATAATCACAATCAGAAAAGTTTGTTGTTAAATGTTTAACAAAAGCATGTTCCCATTCCTTCAACCAAGAAAGAAACTGTCAAATTATAGCACTTCCTTATGCCAGGGCGTCTGCCAGTAGGAAGCTGAGAAAAAAAAACTATTTTAACCAAACACACCCTATATCAACCCCATGACTTGCCCCTAGATAGTTCTTAGCTATATATGCATAAGAAAAATTTGGTTTGTTCACAACACATTGAAATATATGCAAAATGCTCTCCTTTCCTCCCGCCCAAAAAATTACAGCTATGATAGCTGATGACAAAGATAAGATAGAATAACTGGAAGCACAAATAGCATTGTTGCATAGCAACTGTTGATGTACATATGGTGATGTTTATGGAACAGAATGTAGTTCATATTTAATGCAGAAATAATACTGAAACCAGCCTAGACAGCAAGACTGAGATGGCAAGAGACAACTGTTCATTGGATCCCTCTGCAGTCATTGCAGAAGTCTCACTTCCCAGCTTTGCTGAACTGATGTTCAGAATAGCACCACAGGTCTTACTAATTTGCCCAGCAATGAGGACAACGCGAAGAAAGTAGGAAGATATTTTGCTGCTACTGCTTTCGGAGTGTACTGTGCTACTCTGTATTATTCATTAGAGCTATTTCAAAATACAGAGATGGGAAAATAAAAGAAACAGGAGAAACCCCAGAGATGGTCTAAACGGAAAGTACACCATGTGAGAAAGCTAACATAGACCAGATTTTTGATAGTATGTATCTAGTTTTATATTAGCTCAGGTCTAGTACATACACTGTAGAAGACCAAGAAACTGCAGTTCATTACTCCAGATGTAACAAATGGTCGTCAGAAGAGCCTACTGCTGCCCATTAACTTATACAGTGGGACCACCAGAGATGCAGAGATCTACAATATAAGAACTAAAGGATTTCTTTCAACTTCAATGGGTATTAGAAGCAAGCTCAGTTAAGACAAAACAAAACACATAGAAAATCCATTCAGAAGTCTGGATATTACATACTGCAGAAAATATTAAATTACTCGTCAAATTTGATCTTTTTTACTTGCTCTTAGTGACCTGAAGAATCAATGTGAAGTGCTGAATTATCCAGAATACGTAAACTCCCTGCAGCATCTTCCAAGATTACAGAATATTTCAGAGGCAGCTTTGTTATTCCTCATTAATTTTCTGAAAGACCATCAAAAAGATGGTCACTATAACATAAAGATCCCAGGACAGCACACAGAATACATCTTTGGGCTTTTAATGTGCTCCAAAAAATGGAAAAAGAACTCTAAACCCCCAAGCAAAAAACTCCCACCTTTTAGAAAAGAAATCCAACTGGTTTATGCTATTTGGTCCATTTTAGGCAAGTTCAGTCCTCAGGAAGGGTATTGAATGAGAGCAATAGTGCGTGAAGCACTTTTTAATCCATATTTCATTTGCATAATTCTTCCAATGCATCCTTCCAGATGCAACATTAACAATGCCATCTGCAGCTCCATACCAGCTTAATCTTTGGCCCACAGTTCACGCTGGCATATTGATTCTGTTACAAGGTGCACTTTGCAAAAGAAAAAAGGAACAAGATCACCAGTGCTTTTCACAAAAATATTCCAATTATAATTTGAAGACAAACACCAGCCTATGAACATAAGAATGAATAAATTTCAATTTCCTGTGACTGTCTCTTACTGCAGATTGACTGATGTGCAAAGACATGTAAGTTCTTATTGAGTCTTTTTCCATGGTTGATATACCGACTTGGAATATTTGTGTCACGTGCATCTTTACAACCAAAAAAGTCATGCAAGAAAAGCACATTAAAGTTTATTTTTGATTGTACTGCCAACAACAGCTTTAACACAACAGCAACACATTTTAGCCATTTTGCATTTAAGCGAGTTTCATGAAAACTCAGTGACTGCATGTTATGCTTGCTAATCTGAAGCAAAAACAATTTTGACAGGGTCTATGCTTATTCAGTGCTTCACTAGAAACATTTCTCATTTCACTAACTACCCTTTGCTCCCGATTAATATAATAACTTCTACTCAATAGATCCATGATCCTTGAATAACATTTTCTAGTTGCTAAAAAATGCAAAATTTTTTAATTGATTAAATAAAAATTGGACAGCTTCTAAGTACCTAAATGTTTCAAGACACTGGTATTACAGATGGTAAACCAGAAATAAATGGGCATCTTCTAGCTATCACATTCTAATGACTTTCATTCTAAATGATGACAAATACTCCACATTCAAGTTAATATCTGCTCTCGCTGCAGCTTAAGTTACTGCTTTTGAAGCAATATTTTGTACCAAAAGGTGTCTTGACAGTAAAATGACATGAAATTTGCAGCAAACATGCAAAAGTCACTGCATATATACTATAAACACATCTTCACACCTGAAATCTCTCTCGTCAAGCTTTCTGTGGTTGGGGCACAGAGAAATTAAAAAGGATGAGATACTACTAAAATGCTTGCAACATTCTTGAAAACTTGCTCCCTATCTTTTCCACATTTGTAATCTAAGAATTATAAAACCCAGTGGTTTTAAAGTGTTGCAAGTCACACATGAAAATACAGTATTTTTTAAGTGAAAAAATTAGTTAACATGATTACATTAGTTTCAGAGAAAGGAATGACAAATGAATAGTGCCTAGCATAAGAGCTTGTATTTCTGAACACCACAGAGCCAGCCAAGCTACCTGTACCTCAATATCTCAATGCTCAGCTATTAAATCTTTAAAATAGATTTTAAAAAGGAGGTGATGAAATTTACTAATTCTAGCTCTGTCCTGTGAGTTGCGATTCTCCCTCCCTCATTTATTTGATAAAGCATCACACTGCCATCACAGCAATTACTTGCCTGCTTATGAACATCAAAACTTCAGAAGTTGCTCACTTTGTAGGTTTTTTGCCCCATGTAAGGTATTAACTGTTATTTTTCTTCCTGGAAGACCAAAGCCTGAGTGCCTGAAACTGAGATACCTTCTGCAGACAATGAGATCTGCTCTGCAGACACCTTCCTTCTCTCTCTAACATCCAGAACATGACCATACAATGACAAAGCCAAGTATCCAACCTTACAGCAAACGGGAGTTACACAAAAGGCAGTCTGCTGAACTTATTGTACAGTGTAACCATACTATGTCCCTTAAGTCTAACATGAAGTTTAGCACACACAATCTTGAATATCCTAATCACTTGTACAGCTACTGAGCTGAACTTAAGGCAGGCCAAACAGTTGAAATCCAGTGAGAAAAATAGTAACCTTACTGCTGCATTGTTTGGTGTTATGACCTTATCAAGTTTTAATACACTTAAACCATATATATACACTTCAAGAAAATGTGGTGAGCAGATGTATTTCTTGCTAAAATGGATCTGTTAAACTGGACAGAGGAAGAATCAGCATCCATATGAAACTATATTCACAGCAGAGACCAATTCAAGGAGAAAAAAAATTATTAGTTGATTTAAAAAGTACATGGGAATACAAAAACATTTTTTCCAGTGAAAATCCTAAAGGGAAATACACAATATACTGCACTCCATGCTCTCTCAGTTCTCTTCAGCAGACCTACAGCTGAAATGTACATGATATCCCTATGGGGAGAACTTAAATTAGTTGTTCAATCATATGAAGAAGAGAGACAGACACAAAAAGAGTACAACAGTGTTATGTATGCAGATAACAACAAAACAGAGCCAAAATCTGACTCCTGAGTCTTCTGGTCTTCATGGCATTCAGTTTATTGAAATTACATATTTTGGAATTGTAACAAATAACTTTAATTCTGACTTACCTACTGGACTTTCTGTGAACACTGTTAAGGTCTGTCCTCCCACACTTTGCAAAAGAAATGGGTGTTCCCTTGGTGCACTGACTGAAGCAGGTTTTCCTCCAATATCATTGATGCTTGCAAGCTCTTCATTCAAAGTAAATGACACCTAACAGTCACAATTACCACAGTGTTATTAAACAGACTCAATTACATGGCTTTACGAGCTATGGGGAAACAAAAAGAGAGAAAGCACAAGCAGTATAGCACATTTCCATTTCAAAAACATAAAGAGTGGGGTAAGAGTCTTACTATATTGATCTCTTGTTGAAATAGATTATTTAATGCTTACATGTCTTTAAAAAAATTACTCATCTTTTAAAAAATTGTAAATCACTTCCTCCTGAAGTCAGAGAACAATTTGATTTTATTTACTGAAGAGTAAAACATAATAGATTTTCAGACATTTTTCAGTGTAAGTGCTTTAAAACGTTTCACATGGCACAGAAAAAGTGCCAATGTGGCACAACACGTGTTATTAGCTCGGGGACTCCTGAGTTGCATGCTGCCCAAGAGAGGTTTAAATAAGTCTTCTTTGCTATGTTTATGTTATATGCCCAATACAGGAGCTGAGGAGGTACTGGGGGGACTGGGTAACCAGAATCCCCCGCCGCAGGACACAGCAGGAAACTTGAAAAGGGATACTTCATACTGGCACTGAGTATTTTTCCTGCTCATCCTGCTCAGCTTCATTCTGCCATGCAGCAAGTGTCCCCAGGAAGTCACCCGTTCTCATGGGGTTCCTCACTGCTTGGGTCTACACAGACCGTAAAATGAGTTTTGCAGCTCTCATCAATATCAATATCTAGATTTTGGTGTGAGGCTCACAAAATTAGGGAGGTTGGTTCATATATTCAAGCCTAAAACAGTCAAATCAAACATCCAAACCACCAGTAGACCTCTCTCCACTTATTCTAAAAGGAGTTTGGCCAGGTTATCAAATGGCAAATGCAGCCTGCTTCCCTGCCATTTTTGGTCCCTAGTTTCTTCCAATTCAGTGACAGACCTACGTGGTATTTTAAATAATTCTTACTAATACAACTTCCCTTATCTCCTGTAAAAGGTACAGGAAGTAAATATCATTCACTGAGGCTGCTAATAAAAGCAGCTACCTTTGCACGCAAAAAACTTTCAAGTTGCTTTGTATTTAGTGGAACAAAATTCCAAATATAAGACTTCCTGAAATTGCAACCCTCCATCTCCAAATTCTTTTGCTTTATCATCCTCCTCCTTAGTTCTCAGACAGCCTTTTGCACTAACACATCTCAAAACGTTTAGAGAGAAGGTCGATACTACAATTGCTTTTTACAGATGGGTAAACAAACTCAGGGAACTAAAAGACCTAATGAAAGTCCCACAGTAAATCTATGGGCAGAGCTATGAACAGAATTCTCTCCTCCTGATTCTACAGTACAATGCTTCAGTACAGGTTTAACAAAAAATACGTGACATGAGAAACCAGCATGTTATAAACAATTTTTAGAATTCAGAACATAACACATTCACAACCTTTGTATTTAATAATTACTTACTTCTGTTCTTCCTTGATTTCTGCAAAAGAAAATATTTTATGTTTTAGTTTCCATAATCTAGTTCCATGAGTTTAGCTTCCTTTTTTTTTATTTCTATTTTTTCCCTTCCTTTTTTTTAATCAAAAATCAAATTCAAATTCTAGTTTTGTTCTTCATCTTCACTCCCGAGCTGCTCAAATCTTTTGTTATGCTGATGCCCAAGAATAAATGGGAAAAGTCAGCAGGTGAGAACAGAAGCAGCAGAATAGCATACATAAGTTAACGAACATTTTCAAGTTAGATGTGCATATTTCTTGGGTTTAAGAAATCAAACATCATGTAAAGGGATACAGTCACTCCCCCATATAATTTCATATAATTTATATTCATAATCCCTATACAAGAAAGTAACATTCAGGTATCAGAGAAATATGCACAGTGTTTGCAAGAAACAGGATTGTGTATTATAAGAAATGTGATATAATCTATTTTACTGCAGGTAACTTCTAAGAATTGCAACCAATAAAGGGACAGTAAACGCTTACTTGGCAATCCTTAGTTTTCCCACTTCCCCTCTTCCTGAAGCTTTATTCCACTGTTGTGACAAATATTTGGGGACCTATGAAAAGAAGACAGATTTCAAGAAAAACAGATTTTAAAATTCTATATAAACTGTGTATGTGTATATAGTTTAAATGCATTTACTCTGACCACTTCAGAATACAGTATTGAGGTAAATTATAGTAGACAATAAAGAATCATAGAAGGGTTTGGGTTGGAAGGGACCTTTAAAGGTCATCTAGTCCAAACCCCCTGCAATGAGCAGGGACATATTCAACTAGATCAGGTTGCTCAGAGCTCTGTCCAACCTGACGTTACATTTTTTCAGGGATGGGGCATCTACCACCTCTCCAGGCAACCAGTCCCAGTGTTTCATCGTCCACATAATAAAAAATTTCTTCCTTATATCTAATCTAAATCAACACGCTTTTGGTTTAAAATCATTGTCCCTTGTCATAGTGCAATAGACCCTGCTAAAAAGTCTGTCCCCATCTTTCTTATAAGCTCCCCTTTACCCATTAGGGCTCCCCAGAGTCTTCTCCTCTCCAGGCTGAACAAGCCCATCTCTCTCAGCCTGTCCTCACAGAAGAGGTGCTCCAGCCCTCTGATCATTCTCATGTCCCTCCTCTGGACCCACTCAACAGGTCCATGCCTTTCCTGTGCTGAGGACTCCAGAGCTGGACACAGTACTCCAGGTGGGGTCTCACCAGGGCAGAGGAGCAGAATCACCTCCCTCGACCTGCTGATCATGCTTCTTTTGATGCAGTCCAGAGTACGGTTGGCTTTCTGGACTGTGAGCACAAGCTGTCGGTTCATGTTCAATTTTTCATCCACCAGCACCTCCAAGTCCTTCTCCACAGGGCTGCTCTCAATCCTTTCATCCCCCAGCCTGTACTGATACCGGGAGTTGCCCCAGCCCAGATGCAGGACCCTGCACTTGGCCTTGTTGAACCTCATGAGGTTCACACAGGCCCACTTCTCAAGCTGTTATATATATATTCTGTTACAAAGAGAAAAAAGAAGAATGTATCACAAAAACAAGGCCAGTGTGGAGTCACAAATTCCCCAAATGAGGCAAAAATTTTATAATACCTTGAATCTCAAATACTATTATCCAATCATGAAAGGCAAAAAAAAGAATATTCATTAGGAATTATCATCTCTCCAGGGGAAAAAAAAAAAACAAAAACCAAACAAGCACAATGATAAGAAGTTAGGCAATTACAACTCAAGAGACCAAAAGGTGTTGTGAAGGAAAGGCTTAGGGTTTGGGAACCTCAGACACATTGAGGAGCAAACTGCAGCCCTACTCCCACCAGCTGTCCATTTCTCCAACAGCAGGACTACCCTAGGCAGATCTGCCTCCCATCATTCATTCCCACCCCTCCACCGAATTGGGAAAAGTCCTTGTGCAGCTGGTCAGTATATAGGAAATGCAGACTGATCTGGCTGGGAGGTGTGGGGCACTGTGCTTTAGCTGTGCTGATTTTGTATTTAGCAACAAAATGGAATGACCCAACCAGCTCTACAACTCATTTCCCCAAACGGCTGCACAAAGCAGAGGTCAGTGCAGGGACCGGAACCAGCAGCCCTCCTTAACCTGATACATCCAAGGAATAAAACATCCTCCAGTGGACGCTGACTTGCTTACTCAAAAATTACTTTAGTTACAAAGGTTTCGGTATCTGCAGCATCGGGTGACCTGGGCTCATAACGGACAGTAAAGGTGCCTACATAACCAACCAACAAGCTGGAAGCTGGCTTTCCAGGACCCGTTTTACCTCTTTTCCCAACAATGCAGCATTAGCTGAAATCACAGCCTGCCTCTCCACTCTCTGGCCAAAAAAGTACCACCTAATTACTGCCAGGTCAACTAGACTCCAGCAGGTGGCACTTCCACGGCCAGCCTCAAAGCCTTGCTGCTACTACTGTGCCGCATGCTCACACTCCTCAGACTCCCAGATGTGTCCCAGATGCGATGGTGCATGCACACCTGTATGCAGCAGCAACAGCACTTCTTTTTTTCTGGAGAGAGTAAAACCGGGAGAAGGTATCCAGTGCTCCACAGAGTTACCCTGGTTCTCCTTAAAGACTAGGCAAGCTTAAAGATGACAAACAACAAATTTATTCTATGGAATAAAAAGGTTAACCGCTTGTTTTGGTATATGGTGCTAATGCTGAGGAACACCTATGAATCTGAAAACTTGTATGAGTGCACAGTTCCCCAGGACTTCAAAAGTTGACCTGCTCTGGTGGCTCCCACTGCCCTGCCCCAGGAGCTCCCAGCTCAGCCCAAATGTCCATGCATCCAGCCCTGGTGAGTCACTTCAAGCTTCTGTTTAGCTCCAGAGGAACAAGGAACTTTTGTACCTTCTCTGCTCCACCGCATGGCATCAGTTCTAGCCATGTCTACCTTTCCTTGCAAGAAGCCAGCTCAATCCATTATAAGCACCAAACGCAATGGTTTGCAGATCACAGGTTTTATCCCCACTGTTCAGCAATTACGACCGTCTTTCTTGCGACGGCTTTTTATACAGACTGAACATAACACATTAGTACCACAACTGTGAGATTGGAGCAATTTCCCCCCCTGCACACAAGCTATTAGACATAGAATTACCACGGCACATCAATAGATGGAATACAGACCTGAGGCAGTAAGGACTACCTCACATCTGACTCTTTACCTGTAGGAAATTCAAGTGACATGGAAATTACAGATTTTTTTCAAAAGGAAATAGCTGAAAGCAGTCTAATAGAAGCTACTTCCTATAAACCCCTTTCTTTCTAATAAGCGTGCAACAGTCACTGGGAGAACATAATCTTAAAGACCTACAGTTGTCTCAGTGTCTGACAAAACAGTGACTTGCTAAAAGAAAAATCATTTACTGTTCCAATGCCACATACTAAAGAAGTATTCAGGTACAGGAATTTTATATCTTTTTTTCTTCATATGCTCATGACACATCAGGACAAATCCACGTTGTTTAATTTTGCAGCAGTATTCTTTCCTGGTACAGGAAAGTTTGTTCTGGCTCACACAATTCACAGCTACTGAAAACATCTGTGCCCACATAGAAAAATGGTGTGAGACACAGCCAGTGAGAAAAAGAACTGTACTAAGCTATGCCTGTGGCATTTTCTGCTTCAAGCAGCAAAGAGGCACTTTGTAGTCTGATTTTTGTCTTGCATAGAATAAAACTAAGCCAAGTTTCGCTGCAAAGCTGAAGAGATGAAGAGCCTGTTCCAGGTTGCTGACAAACAGCAACCTGCTAGCTTCCAAAAACTCAAACGAATCAAACACTAACCTTTCTTAAAAAAAAAAAAAAATAATGAGAAAACACCTTGGTACTGGTGGTTAGCACTTTCCTTTAGTCTCACAGCACCCCATGAAGTACTGTGGAATAACTAGAAAATCCAGTTGCCCTCCAACTGCTCAGCCAAACTAAGTGTCAGTCCAGGTTTCCATGAAGTTTTAACACCGGGTCAAAAATGCCACAAATGCACAACAGAAAGCCATGAATTGGCATAACTGATATATATTTTTTCCACAGTTTTCAAAGTGGTAATTTTCTACAGCAGATTTTGTGCCAGATCAGATAACATTTTCTTTCTAAGGACAAGATAAATGCTATGACAAGTGCCCAAGGCTATTCAATAGAAATATTATTATGTGCTCGCACCTAATCTGTATCTAATTTATATTGCCAGGTAATAAGGTAGACACACATTCAGTGTGAGTGGACAAGGAGTGAAGGACTCTCATGCTGTTAAAACCATTGACTTGGTATATAATAGAATCAGACAAGGAATTTATTCAGATTAAGAGGTTGCAGATCAATCATACTTCTTTCAGCTGCATAGTAACAGTCTCAAAGAGCACAATTAATCATCTTTCTGCTGGCCTATCTGCAGTCAAGGGCTACGCAGAGAAGGAGAAAGGGTTACGAAGGACTGTGATCAAAGGATTACTTCTAACTATACACAGATACTTTACATAAAACCAGATGACACTCTCAAAACCATGTGCTAAACTCTGTAGCTCCACACTAATGGCATAAACAACCACAGAAGAGATTAAATAAAATCTTACACACTGTAGACATCTTAATTTGCTACTTTCTTTTAACTTTAGCATAATAAAAGTTTAATTTACAGTCAGTTTTCAAACTCTTAAAACTCCTTGAAAGAACATACAGAAAACAAGAGTGACCTGCTTTTACAAAGCAGACTTTTCAAACATCCCACAGCAGGATTTTGAAAAATGCATACCCACAGAAAAACTGAATTGTGGACAGGGTACTGATCATACTGCAAGGCTACTGAATGTTTTTAAGACAAGTGGCCTTTATTCTGGGATTTGTAGCTAAAAACACTCTTCTCTCCAAAAAATCATGCAATTTAATCATGAGAAGAAATCTGACATATGAAGTAGCACCACTTTGAGATCTCTTCACGCTGCTGTCTTCTTCTTGCTACTCACATCACACAAACACCCGGGCTCCAGTACATGAGGCAGCCTGCAGTTACTCTACAACCCGAGGCTCCCTGCTCCACACATCTTTCAGTTTCTTCACAGCTTCCTATCTGCCTTTAGAAGAAAACACACAAGCAGACCATATCTGTAACAAACTACTTCCAATTTTCTGTATGAAATTAAATTAGCTCTTTCTCTATATAGCAATCCATTTGCAGTATGTGCATCAGAAACTAAGTGGGGCTGATGTCAGCTTCTATGTTTTTGTTTTCCTTTGAACATGCAAAAAAGAAACTATATAAAGATACCGTCTTTCTAAATATAGAACAATGCAGCAGATTAAATGAAAAAACCAAACCACCACACAGAGAACAAGAAATTAACAATTCTAATGGCTAACACTACATGTGCTTCACTTTACCACAAGTACATAATCAACAGTTCTTACAATATTTCCCTATGTTAGCTTTCACTGAAAACACATAAAGAATTATTTCACTTGCTCTCTGGGTTTGTATTAAAGTGACTCAGTTGATTTGTGGTACCTCCTCTTATTGCTTATGCTTCTACAATACTCATCACTACATTTTTTATTGCCTGTTAAGTAGTCTCTCTGGAATACTTCCTGTGCTAGCATAATACATGCTAAAAGGAAATTAAATCAGCCAGGGTTTTTTTTTATTCTAACAGAACTAATTGCTCTCTCTCCCTCAAAGGAAGGATAAATTCAGCCTCATTATCCAAGCTAGTGAAGATAAAAAGTACAGGTGCTACACACTGTCATGCATCTGAGTGTGTTGAAGGTCCTAGTAACAAGAATGGTTGTTTCCAAGTTCAGGTCTGAAGGAATTCAAAGGATAAAATCCTGTACATCCCTTGCCATGGTCTATCAATGTAATATTTTTAATTAATAACTTTGTAATATTTTTTAAAATTTTCATTATTATACAAGAAGACAGACAAATTACAAGTTCAGACCAGGTATGTGAAGCATTACATTAACAATTACTTGGAAGAGTAAAATGTAAACATTCCTTCTAGTTCAGTTTTCTCATTAAACGAGGCAGCACTCTGTACTCACCAAGTGCCATCAAATGTAAGCACAGACGTGCCTGAAAATTCCTGACTCGCTTCAAGAGACACCAAAGGTGACTAAAGGACAAGCAAGTTCAGTGTCCTGTCTCCATTTACTTCAGGAAGAACAGGAGAACATAAGAAAAGGTATGTCCACAGCATAGTCTTCTAATTTCTAGGATCTTTTATTCAGCACTCGTGGGGTACAGAATTATATTAATTTTTAATCTCTTAATACAATTTTCTTGCCTGAATTTGCCTACTGGCTTTTTGAACTTCTGCAGAGTTTTGACAGTTACAACTTTCTATTGCAATAAGTTCCAAAATATAACTACACATTGTGCAAAATGGTAACTGCTTTGCTTGCTCTGAGCCCTGTCATATGAATTAATTTGACACACCCCTAATTCTCGACCTGATTCTCCCCTGTTCACTTCTTCCTTATCCATCTATGACATTACTCATTACTTCAGACCTCTATAAGATTTCCAAATAAATACTCTTTGCCAGCTGGAAAGGTAACAATGTATTTAGGAGTTCCCTCCACAGCTACCATTTCTTGTTCCCCTGATCATCCCTGGTGTTCTCCTCTGTACTGTTTCTAAGTTCACTGTATCCTTTCCACAGGGGGGAATATGAGATTAGAACTACACACAGTATTCAGGATACAGGCAATATGATGGCACAATAATGTTTTCTCTTTTGTTGTCTGTATCTTTTGTAATCATGCCGAATGCTGAATCTGCTTATTTGAGATGACATTCTAATAGAGTTATCTACATCTGCTGAAAACTTAAACCTCCTCCTGAATGACAACAGCCAGCAGAGACCCAATTGCTGTGTACGTATAATTAGAATAGTTATTCGCTATCCACTACAAATTAGATTTTTCAGCTCTGAATTTCATCTGCCATTGTATCATCCTGCCACTCAGTATATCATGATATACTTGTGCAGCTCTCTGCTGTCAGCTTTCATTCTTACTGTGCTGGATAAGCTATTACAACTAGAAGACTATGCAGTGTTTGTCACGGTTTTATGAAACCAGGCATTCAGGTGTCAGTCTAGAAGAGGAAGCCAGATGCAGTGACCTACCCACCACCAGAAATTTTGGACTGCAAAGCAAGTCTGAAATTCCCCACCATTTTCAAGAGCCACAATAAGATGTTTGGTAGTTGAATTACAATGGTGTCACACTTCCTCACCACTCAAGTCCAGTATTTGGGTACTACCCTGTCCCCACAGGTTCTTTCAAGTTGATGGTCTGAGCCCATTCCCTCTGCCACAAAGGAGGAAGAAAAGGCTACTGCTTCTCCCCAGGCAGAACAAATGCAGATATAGAAAACGGGGGCACATCCCCAGGGGACAAGAGGGGGGCCAGGGCACACACTCCCCCATTGGCTGTGAGTGTCCTGTTTCCCAAGCCCAGGCGTGCTGTTGTGAGCAGAAGCAGCTGAGCCATCTTGATAGGAAGACCCTCCACAGAACAGAGCCGATATGTAGGCAGAGATGGCCTGCTTTGCAGCTGCAGATGTGAGCGTGGCCCCGCATCATGCAGGTGCCCGGGTTTGATTTGATGGTCTTTATATCTGAAGGGAGCCTAGAGAAGAGTTGGCGAGGGACTCTTGGTCTCAGGAAGTGTAGAGACAGGACAAGGGGTAACGGTTTTAAATTGGAAGAGGGGAAATTTAGACTAGATATTAGGAAGAAATTCTTTACTGTGAGGGTGGTGAGGCACTGGAACAGGTTGCCAGGAGAAGTTGTGGATGCCCCGTCCCCAGAGGTGTTCAAGGCCAGGCTGGATGGGGCTTTGAGCAACCTGCTCTAGTGGGAGGTGTCCCTGCCCATGGCAGGGGGGTTGGAACTCGATGATCTTTAAGGTTCCTTCCAACCCTAACCATTCTGTGATTCTATGATTCTATATCTTTTCACAGTACCTTCACTATAGCTCTCCTTCTCTAGCACCAAGGTGAGGTACAGTAACAAAACACAGACATCTATTTTTGGTGTGTGGTTTTTTGGGTTATTTTCAGCAGCGCTCAAACCTTCCTCCAACTCGCAGAGTTTGGGGAAAATAAAAGTTACGCTGCCATGTTTGTTACCCCTAACAAAACAGGAGCCAAGGACAGCTGCCAGGTAACCCAGTTTTTCCTGCGCTGTTCCCTTTACCGCTGCAGCCCCCACCGCTTGCTTCTCGCCTAACCAGAAGGGGAACGCGGGCACCGGCTGCTCCGGCGGCACCGGGCAAGCCCGAAGCGGGCCCCCCCGGCCCCACGTCGCGGGCCGGCTCCTCCCGAGCCCCAGGCGCGGCCTCGCTCCACGCTGCTGCCCGGCCTCTCCCCATGGGAGCCGCCGGCCGCCGCCAGGCCGGGGACAGGAGGAGAGGGGAGGGGAGGCCCGGCCACCACAGGCCGCGCCGGGCCAGACCCGAGGACACGACGGCGGCTTCTCACCTTCACCAGCCACATGCCCGTGTTCTGCTTGGCCCCGGTGAGGTCCAACTCGCCCTTCTCGCTCATGGCTGTGCAGGTGGCCAGGACTCAGACGGAGAACGGTGCTGGCGCTTCCGGCTCCCCGGCGTCCGCTGTACCCGCCCGGACCCGCACGGCAGCGCACCGCCGGCAGACGGCGGCCCGCGGCGGACAAACCTCCTCCGCTCTCGGAGCACGGCGAGGGAAGGGCGGGACGGTGAGTCCTGGCTGTGAGAAACGTGGGTTCGAATCCCGGCCTCGGCGCTGCCGCGGGCTGGGGGAGGCCTTCGTATGGCGGCCACAAGAAGTTATTTTCTCCTGTACGGGAGGACTTATCCCGGTGTGCTGGAGAACGGCAACAGCATTCAAAATGATCTGGAGAAACTGGAGGAGAGATCCGGAGAGAGGAGACACTGCTACCACGGGGCTCTCATGTGCGGGTGGGAAATGGCTGGCCGGGGAGCAGCTCTGAGGGAAGGGGTCAAAGCATCACAGTGTGACCAGTTGTCACAAAAGGCAAGACAAAAAGAAAAGAGCAGACAAATCATTCACCATGGATAAACAGGGAAGAATTAGGCTTAGCTTTCCACAAAGGAAGCTCATGGTGAAGGGTTAGAACAGGCTGTCCAAAGTTGGGATGGCATCTCAGATGCTAAAAATGTGTTGGAAGAGAGCAGGCCTCTGCTAGTTTTGCTTTCAGATGTGGGAACTGGGCTCAGATAACCTCTCCAAGTCCCTTTTTTATGACTCGGTCCCTATTGGCGGGGAAGTTTTCCTAACCCCTAGACTATTTCCCCTCTTGCAGTTTAAGCTCGTTATTTCTCTTCTCTCCATTGTGGACATGGAAAGCATTTTATTACCTTCCTCTCTGCAGTTTTACCTTATCCCTTCACTGAGATGTATCCCTTTGGTTTGTGTACACTCAATAACAAACAACCTCACTTCTATTTTTTCTCATAGGTCATATTTTCTAGGCCTCTGGTAATACCCATTCCTCTCTGAATTCTCCCTGCTATGGGTTTACATCCTCCCTGAAGTCTGGTTGCACAACAGTGAAGGTCGTACTCCATCTGAGATTCCATCAGCAGCAAGCAGGTACAATTTGCAAGACATCACTCATCTGGCTTGCAGAAACTGGCTTCGGTATTACATCTCAGATACGATAGTCTGCCTTTCTAATTATAGGCAAGCATCTAGGTAACCAAGGAGGTCAATGCTTTTATGCATGTCTATCTGAAGCAACAGCAGCTAACATTGAACTATTCTGATTAGGATTAATTACTTTTAAAAATTACTTTTGTTTTTACGTTGGGACTGTACATGTCTGCAGAACTGAGCTGGAAGGGTGGATGAAGCTTGTACTGTTACTCAGCTTCCACTGAAAATTCAGATTTCATTAAGACAACTTTTCTCAGACACAGCAGAGTCATATCCTCAAATGCTAACAAAAATGAGCGTAGATGCATCTTAACAGCAGTAAAAACAGCCACCGTTCCCGAGTCATTGCAAATCCAAAATATTATAGGTCTAAGACCCTTAGGTTCTGGTCAACTGGAAAAAAGGTGGATCTACACAGAAAAACACCATCATTTTACAGTTTGCTTTTGAGTCCTGCTCCACTAATTCTCTGTACAGATTATTCTCTGGGACAGATTATTCCTGGGGTCTCTTTGAGAACAAGCCAGTGAATTCCCTCTAAGAGAAACTAGAGCATGGCTGAATATCCAAGAACATATGGATGCAGCCATATCCCACCTCACTGTCTGTACCCAGCACGGTCCTCCAGCATAACTCAAAGAAACACTGCACCCTTGACCACAGCCAAAAGCTCTCAGGCCATTTTTCAGGATATGTGCTGTTCGCCACCCTTCTATAAAACAACTTGGTCATGGGTTTGGCAGAAATGAGGAACTCAGTATATGATTTTCCTAGAATCAATCACAGAAGCACAGGATGGTTTAGGTTGGAAGGGACCTTCAAAGATCATTCAGTCCACCCCCCCTGCCATGGGCAGGCACACCTCCCACTAGAGCAGGTTGTTCAAAGCTTCAACCAACCTGGCCTTAAACATATCCAGGGAAGGGGCATCCACAACTTCTCTGGGCCAACTGTTCCAGTGCCTCACCACACTCATGTTGAAGAAATTCTTCCCTCCTTTAGTTTAAAGCCATTACCCCTTGTCCTATTGCTACAGGCCCTGGATGAAAAGTCCCTATCCCGATCTTTCCTGTAGACCAGTACCTGTAGTTCAGGTACTGGAAGGCTGCTATAAGGTCTCCATGGAGCCTTCTGTTCTCCAGGCTGAACAACCCTAACACCTTCAGCTTGTTTTCATAGGAAGGTTTTCCATCCCTCTAATTATTTTCGTGTCCCTTCTCTGGACCCGGTCCAACAGGTCCATGTCTGTCTCATGCTGTGGATCCCAGATCTGGATACAGTAGCCCAGGTGAGTTCTCAAATTTTCCCATAGGATAGACATTGGATTAACAACAAAGTTTTCCTTCTGCCACTGCTCCCAGCTCAGTCTGTGTGCTTATATCACACCCGCCACTCCTTTTAAAAAAGCAAAAAAGTGGTGGAATGGCTGTTTTTACCAGGAATGACATTTTTAGTGAGGTAGCTTCGTGGCAGGTTCCAATGAGCCTGCACTTCACCAGATGGGCAATCGAAGGAGAGAAGCTCCGCTTACAAGTGGCCTGGCTGCAGGCAACAGCAGTGTGGCTGACCGCCTTGGGACTCCTTAGAGAAGGAACCCGGGAGGAGTCATCGCTCCTATTCCAAGCATAAATGACAATAGCAAAAGCCTCTGTAAAAGCCTGGCAATTGGGGTGGCTCAGCTGTCAACCCAGAGGGGAAGGCGGCCAGGCAGAGATCTCTCCCAGCTCCCTCCAGGCAGCCTCTCCAGACCTGTTTCCATGGAAACTGAATTTAAAGGGACAACAAGCAGGAAAAGAGCGCATTTTCATTAATTCCTCATTTAAAATCTCAACCTACTGTTTGCCAGGGACACATTTAGCACCACAGAGGAGGATCTGGGGGCCAGCTGTAGAGCTGTGTGTTAGTCACCCATTTTCTTCTTGCTTGTACGGAAACAGATGTTGTGTCTGAGGAGATAGATGGCCAAATTCAGACTTTTAAAACCTTCCTCTCTATCTCCCTCCCCACCCCCCATCCAACTAGGTGAGATGATGAGGCTGCAATGTTGTCAGCAGTTGCACATGGTTTCTCTTCATTGGTTTTAGGAATGGACTAATCGCTGCAGCCTGATGGTGCTGGTTGAAAACCAGCTCAGCAGAAGATGCAAAAGTCCTAATGTTGTCCTGTTAAAGCTGACAGGAGTTGTGCCATCAGGAATTCACGTGCTTCCCTCAAAGCCCGGCGAGGATGAAGGAAGATGTGCTTCTGGGAGCTGGTAATAGTCCCAGCCAGGACAGTGATGGACACCATTGAACAAGTTTCACTGAAAACAGCTCTCAGGAATCAAATGGAGTTTTTAGGAGAGAAAAGACCTACAGGCAAAGTGAAATGCACATGGGAGTGCTCAAACCACTCAGCTGTACCCTCTGTGGGGAAAACCTGCTTTATTATTGGGTAACACTAAAGTGTGACACCTGGGAAGGCTCGTCAGCTCCTGACATGGTGTGCACATCTCCCCAGGTGTGTCCCTGGGGACAGCACTCGCACATGTTCTTGTCACCTTTTCATGACTCACTGATTCCTGCTGGAGGGAAGGAGACCTGGACATGCAGGCAGAGATCTGGCCAGCAAGTCTGGAGGCCACATGCTTTCTTTTCCTGAGCCCCCCTAACGGCACCAAATGGAGGAACCCCCACAAAACAGCTCTTGAAAATATCAGGATTCCTTTGCCCCAAATTCATCAGTTTTAGTTGCAAGATGATTCAACATATTTCCTACTCCCTGCCTGGCAGGAAGAAGTCATGGGATAACATTTTAGAAACATTGGAGGTCTTGATGAAAACTACATTTTCCCATATTTTTCCTGGTGCAGAGAAACCCTTGGGGAAGTGAAGCAGGGTGTATAGAATGGAAATAAGATAGAGCACAAGATAATTAGTGTATTATGAGCTAATACAACACAGAAATCTATATTGCTCTCTGTGCAGATGTCCCCAAACCTTCCATATTGGGTAAGGTAGCAGATGACAAACTGTTTTCATACACCAGATCAAACAAATCAACTATAATCACACTAAACTGCAAGCACTGAATTATATTAAGCAGGTGGATCCCAACTTGTATTTCAGTTTATAAGCAAGGCAGAATGCATGTGTAGAATTTTAATAAGAGGAACAAAATTTCCTACCCCGAGCACGACAACAGAAAAAAAGATCATTGCTTGAGCAACAGAAAAATGGAGTCACAGCTTTCTCTGGCTCCTTGTCACTGCTCTGCCAGCGATGAGTTTGCAGACCCCCTATCTTTATTACTTTCCATGTGGTGGATGAGGGAGGAGAAGTGTGTACCTGGCACACGGCGAGGAGGGGAGGGACTGCAGATCCTGGCTATGGTCCTGTGAAATCGCATTAAAGCACATGGAAGCTCCTTCCTGCCTGAGCTGCTGCAGACACTTTGCACGTGCTGTAGATGTGCCATGGGGGTCCAACCACGGGCTCTCCCCGCAAGATAAACCACACTACTGGGCCACAGACTCCCCTTCCTGTAAAAGGCATTGGAGCATGGCCAGCAAGCCCCAACTCCCTCGCTGTGCTTGTGTGGCTGGGGACACGTAGGGGTGGGAAGAGTCTGGGAGAGGCCATGGGGCTGCCCAGGTCATGCTGGCTACCTGGCTGGCCTGAGAGCTGGGCAATCCTACAAGCCAGAGACCACAACCTCCTTCCTCTGGCCAGATGAGGCTTGGCCATCTTGCAGCCCAGAGCCTTGGGTATCTAAGACAAAAGCATTCACTTAGAAGAGGTCTTTTTGGTGATTTCTTACGCTTTGTGGCAGGTCTCCTCGGGTATGGCTGGAGCACCCTTCTTTTCTGGCTGCTGTTGCTGAGCTTGTTGCAGGACGACCACCTCCTTGTTGAGTCACACTTCCCATTTGATGGGAGCCCTTGGGATCTGCAAGTGATTCCTGGTGGTTTTGGGATGTTTCCTCATCTTTTGGTTCCAAGGTTTCAAGAACGCTGTTCACTGGGAAACTGTGATGCCTCAAAAACCTGGTTTCACCTTTCCTCTTCTCTGCGGATGTTGTGACTCTCCCAGTCTGTTTTCTAGCATTGCCATGTGCTGGATGAGCTGAGTGCTGCCTACATCTGGATGCTCCCTGAGTTCAGCTGTTTACATCCAGCCCAGGAGCTGTGCTGCGCCAGCATATAGGGTCAAAACATAGGGGTTTGGAGCTAGAGCTGAGATCTGCTGCTGAGCACAAAAGAAAGCTCCTGCAGAAGCTGGCTTTCATGTGGAAGCATTGAGCCAGGAAGGAGACTGTTCCAAAATGAGCTAATGCTCTAACTTCATTCATTCCTGTCAGCCAGCCTCTTCATTAACAAATTAAGGTGAGCTGGGTGCTCGTTTTGGAAGAGGAAAACTAATGGAGTGATATTGTTACAGAGCTGCCTGTCCTACTCTGTTACAAGTACTGCACAGCAGGACACTGCTGGCCTGCGAGGGTTTCTCCTACAGCCTGAATATCTAATTTTTCAGCCAGCAGAGAACCCATGCCTTCACAAGTGTGCTAGAATTAAATCTCAAAACTACCATTAGTTCTTGAACTGCCAGGGCAAGCAGACAGCCCTTTGCTATCTTCAACTGTGATCATAGAATCATAGAACCATAGAAGGATTTGGGTTGTAAGGGACCTTAAAGATCATGTAGTTTTGACCTGCTTGACACCACTAGACCAAGTTGCACTAGACCATCCACCCTGGCCTCCAACACTTCCAGGGATCAACCTACACACCAAAGTCCTTCTCCTCAGGGCTGCTCTCAATCCCTTCATCCTCCAGCCTGTATTTGTGTCGGGGATTACCCCAACCTGCATACAAGACGTTGCACTTGGACTTGTTGAACTTATGAGGTTTGTATGGGCCCATCTCTCAAGCCTGTAGATCCCTTTCCTCCAGTGTGTCTACCACTCCTCACAGCTTGGTGTCATTGGCAAACTTGCTGAGTGTGCACTCAATTCCACTGTCCATGTTGCCAACAAAGATGGTAAGCGGCACCTGACCCGATACCAACCTCTGAGGAATGTCACTTGTCACTGGTCTCCGCTGGGACATCAAGCCTTGATCGCAACTCCTTGACTGTGACCATCCAGCCATTTCCTTATTCACTGAGTGATCCATCTGTCAAATCCATGTCTCTCCAATTTAAAGACAAGGACATCATGCGGGTCAGTGTCAAATGCTTTGCACAAGTCCAGGCAGATAAGGTCAATTGCTCTTCCCTTATTCGCCAACACTGTAACCTTGTTGTAGGAGGCCACCAAATTTGTCAGGCATGATTTGCCCTTGGTGAAGCCATGTTGGCTGTAACCCATCACCTCCTTATTTTCCGTGTGCCTTAGCAGCCATTCCAGGAGGATCTGCTCCATGATCTTGCCAGGCACAGAAGTGAGAGTGACTAGCATGTAGTTCCCCAGGCCTTCCGTTTTTCAGTTTTTTAAAATGGGGGTTATATTTCCCCTTTTCCAGTCAGTGGGAGCTTCATTGGATTGCCACAACTTCTTAAATATGATGTATGGTAGCTTAGCAACTTTATTCCCCAGTTCCTTCAGGACCTGTAGATGTATTTCATCAGGTCCCTTACATGGTCTCAAACCTGATCTTCTCACACAGTGGGCAGTTCTTCATTCTCCTGCAATTTGGGCGGTGTGACTAGAGCCCTTACTGGTGAAGACAGAGGCAAAACAAGTAATTGAGTACCTCAGCCTTCTCTATATCTCAGGTAACCAGGTGTCCTGTTTCCTTCTGGAGATGGCCCACATTTTCCCTAGTCTTCCTTTTATCTCTGACTTACTTATAGAAGCTTTTCTTGTTGCCCTTGACATCCTTGACCAAATTTAATTCTATCAAGGTTTTAACTTTCCAAACCTGATCTCTGGCTGCTTGGACAATTTTTATGTATTCCTCCTAGGCTTCCTTTTTGTGTTTGAGTTTATCCAGGAACTCTTTCTTCATCCATGCAGGCCTCCTAGCATTTTTGCCTAACTTCCTCTTTGTTGGGATGCTTTACTGCTGAGCTTGGAGGAGGTGATCCTTGAATATTAACCAGATTTCTTCAGCTCCTTTTCCCTCCAGGTCTTTATCCCATAGTACTCTACCAAACAGATCCCTACAAAGGCCAAAGTCTTCTCTCCTGAAGTCCAGGGTAGCAGGCTTGCTATGCACTCTCCTCGCTGCCCTAAGGATCTTGAACTCCACCATTTCATTGTCACTGCAGCCAAGGCTGCCCTTGAACTTGTCATTCCCCACAAGCCCCTCCTTGTTGGTGAGAACAAGGTCCAGCATGGCTCCCTTCCTCCTTTGCTCCTCAGTCACTTGGAGAAGGAAGTTATTGTCCACACATTCCAGGAACCTCCTGGATTACTTGTTCCCTGCTGTTTTGTCCCTCCAACAGATGTCAGGGTGGTTGAAGTCTCCCCTGAGGACCAGGGCTTGTGAACGTGAGGCTTCTCCTATCAGTCTGTAGAGGGCCTCATCTTCTAGGTCTTCTTGATCAGGTGGCCTGTAGCAGACTCCCACTATAATGTCATCTTTCCCGACCCTACCTTTAATCCTGACCCATAAACTCTCGGTTGGCTCCTCATCCATCCCCACATGGAGCTCCATGCACTCCAGCTGGTCCTTGACATAGAGGGCAACACCCCTTCCTCATCTCCCCTGCCTGTCCTTCCTGAAGAGCCTGTATTCTTTCATTCCAACACTCCAGTTATAGGAAACATTCCACCACCTCTCTGTGATCCCAATAAGATCATTGCCCAGCAGGCGTGTGCATGTCTCAAGCTCCTCCTGTTTATTCCCCATGCTACATGTGTTTGCATAGAGGCATTTAAGTTGGAGACCTGATGAAGCTAATTTGCTAGCTTGTGTGGCTGGAATTCCTTTGTGCTGTACTTAAGTTGTGGATGGTCTGTTGTGGATGCCCCATCCCTGGAGGTGTTCAAGACCAGGCTGGATGGGGCTTTGAGCAACCTGGTGTAGTGGGAGGTGTCCCTGCCCATGGCAGGGGGATTGGAACTCAATGATCTTCAAGGTCCCTTCCAACTCTAACCATTCTATGATTCTATGCTCCTCTGCTGACCTGTGATCCTTCTTCAGGCTCTGGGCATCTATTTCTGGCACTAACATCAAACTGGTAGGAGTGGGATGGGTTGAGGTTTCCCTCCTCCAGCAACTTCAGTTTAAAGCCCTCTTCACCATGTTGGCATCATTGCATCATTCACTTGCCAGCACTGCAGATGGTCTATGTAACCTGCAAAAAAGGAAATAATCTGCAAGCATCTGGGCAGAGAATGATCATTTATTTTGGAGTACGAGAAGACAAAGTCTGTGTAGATAATTCCCGAAAAGGAGCATGGGCTCTGCTGCATATCTATTTCCTCAGGCAGCAAAGATCCTCTGTGTGCCTCTTTAAGGCCAAAATATATGTTGCAGCCCTTGTGTTTTCAGACTGCCTTTAAGCAATACATTAATTACAGGCTTGTTCACCCCGAGCTGTTCTGTGTCAGAGTGCAAAAGCATCAAGCTCACAGCAGAGCTCCCATTTCAGTGCAATGCTAGGCAGTATAAAAACTTAAACATCACACTTCTGCCTGAAAACACAACTCAAGGACCCAATTCTGATCCAAAGACAATCTTCATTCTTTATTTCATCCTTCTTAATTCTTTCTATATGTTTAGAACCACACATTTTTATGCATGCTATGCATGGGAGAACACCTAGTTTTCAGGTTAGTGAAATCGCAGCTGTGCTTAGAGTTTCACCCTTACCATATCTTCCATCCCACTAACAACAAGTGGTGAGTTGGACTGAAGACAACTTGGCTTCTCATTTGTTTGGTTTTCACCATATCAAGGAAGTGAAAAATAAAAGAGAGAATTGAAAGATGCAGCTGCAAAATTTAAAAAAAAAAAAAAAGAAAAGAAAAAAAGGTAGAAGACGCTTGTCAGAATTTCAGAGATCTTGATCTGAACCTAATTCAAAATAATTTATTTAAAAGTGACCATAAAATTTAAATTACCTCCTTAAGTCAAGGCCCCTTTTGCCTCTCTCCGGCATAAAAGAGTATTAGCCTAGCCCTTTTCACCAGCATCTCTCAAGAAGGGGTTTTAAGCACGGAACATTTTTAACGCAGTAATAGTGTAAAAGTAATGTGAACTCTGAGCAGCTTGTTGCTTTCTAAAGTGCCTTTGCATTGTAGGTGAGTGGACGATGTTACACAGAACGGAGTGCTACCTGTTCTCCAGTCCTCCACTCACTTACCTTTCGTCTGATCCTGGCGTTTTCTCTAGTGATGCATCACCTCAGCACAAAAGGTCCACGGTACCTACGGTGACTCATCTCCCAGACTTTCCAATAATGACTTAGTGAAGAGCAAGGCATTTTCTATTCAGCCACCAAAAAAAAAAAAAAAAGTAAAAATGTTTTCAATGAATTTGTTTCCCTTGTGTTATAAATTAAACAAATGTGATTATATGCCAGTGATATTGCCATAATTATACAGGTACGGACAATGCACAGTTGCCAAGGAGTGTTATTGATATACAAATTGTTTCTTAATGGACTATTATTTTGTAAAGGGAGCTTTCCAATGACCCTAGGAGAAGACTGTGTGACTAAGCTGAGCTAAAACAACATCAGTGACCAGAAGAACAAATCTGGAAGGCTACTAAAGGAAAACAGCGTGCTCCTGTTGGGAAGCCAGCCAGCCAGCCAGCCCGCCCGTTGTATAGGGTTATCACCATTTGAGCATGTATAGGACTAGCTGACAACCCCCTACAGCTGCCCACAATTAACAACATAGGCAGGTATATGCAATTTCAAGATTGTGTGTGTATGTATATCTACCAATGCAATAAAGGCATCGAGTTTGTGGGTGCCACTGCTTCAGAAGTGATCACTCTGGTACCCTGCAATGCCACATATTTAAGTGCCATCATGAAAGGAATCAAACAACGTGTATTTGCGTCCAGGCTCATATCCCACCCCTCCACCTGGTTGCAGCTCAACCACAGCAGTGCCTCCCAACAAGCTCTCAATGAGATAATTAACTGGAGACATCAGACACGACTGCTTTATTACTGCTGTGAACTGCCCGCGGGTTCCCTCCAAAGCCTTCCCACCTAATGGCCTTTACTGCCAGCTCTCTTTTTGTTTGTTTGTTTTGTTTTTTGTTTTTTTTTTTTCCCTAAGTGCCGATTGCTGGCACTTCCCTAAAGGAGTGCTAATGATCTAATAAATATGATTATACAAAAGTGATTTGTCTCCACACCGCATAAGCTAAGAATGCTGCTACAGACCAGAGCAGAATGCATTCTCTTTGCCACAAAGAAGGGCTATACCTCTAAATTGAAACGAATAAACTGGTAAGAGCAGGAAGTGTTACAGACCTACAACTGGATCGCATTTTACTGGATTTCTGCTAATGGGTGAAGTTAAATAGGGTTTGAAATTTTGCCTTCTTATTAATTATTATGAGTTAAACGTGAAAGGAGAGCAGAAATGGCATTTCAGTCAGTGGGAAGAAAATAAACACGAGGAACAGAGGGAAACAGCAAACAAAACCAGTGAGGACAAGAAGAACTGATGAGAACATGGGTGATGAGAGGGGCAGGTGCTGCAATGAATCCTAATGGCCTGATGTTGCTTTTTTTTATCTTTTGGCAAATGACATGTGGGGCTGAGGGAAAGAAATATGATGATTCTGGGATTATTTATTATCAGAGACCATTTCCTCATAGCCTGCTCCTTGCTGAAAACCTCAAACTTACCGCTGAGAATGATTTCTCCCAGAGACTGAGAGTTTAGCAGCAGCAGCCCTCAAACTGGCACTTGCAGCTTGCAGGTTACATCCAGCTCCCTCCAGAAGCTCACACAGCTTGTCATCTCGGGAGACCCAACATGACGAGGAGTTCACTCTTCGCTTCACATACTCTTAAGGATGAATCACTGAAGCTTTAGGTAACAAAGCTGGATGTTAACTTCTTTCTAAAAGTTACCAGAAGAAAAAAAAACCCAAAACTTAAATAACAAAAGGCTGTTTCTGACTGCAGTGAGATTTCCCTTCAAAGCCTGCAATATTTTCACGAGTTTTGCAAAGCCCATCCTGTTACCTCCCCCTGCCCTAGGGCTCGTGGGACCTTTCTTCCTTTCACCTTCTGGTTTGTAGTGGTTTTCATTTCTGTTCTGTGAATTCGAGCTCTTGGCCCTCATTTTGTCACATTACTTAATTGCTCTCTTTTTTAACATGCATAGTTGTCCCCCTTAAATAACCTTCCTGGTTGTTACAGCTTTTTTCAAGGCTTTACCATTTTATTCTTATTCTTATGCATACGCCTTCTTAAAACCCCTGTCTCTTGCACACCACCATCGCTACATCAATCTCATATAACATTATCCTTTTGGTATTCTTATTAGCAGAGCATTTGCCTAATCTGAGGAAGCTCAGTCTGAGATGTGGAGCCCCTCAGCAAATTAGAAACATCTTGCTTTTCTGCACTATTCTTTGAGAAAGAGTATTCCCCCTCTGCATGCCTTGCCCTGCCCTGCCGACCTGGTTCATGCCTACACGACACATTACCTAGTTATTTCTTAGAGAACAAATGGAACACAGTCCTTTCAGGATTTAGGAGCCACAATATGGGTCTTACTTTCAACATGTCTACCTCTAATTTACCGATTTGCTGTTAAAGGTTTGTTGTCATTGCCGACTGACTCAGCCGTCTCACAAGTAAACACCAAGGAACAAGGCTGGCCCCAGGTGAGCTTCTCGCTCATCTCGCCATCCCTGCTGTGCATCACCAGCACCTTCGATGGTCCCTGGCTGCCGCTGAAGATCCTGACACTTTTGATCAGGAGTTGAGACAGCAACGACTTGAAGCCAGCCATAGGCTTTATCCTCATTTCCTGGAACGTTACACTAGGCAGTAACATCTCCCAAACAGCACGATGGTTAAATTACCTGAACTTTCTCCACTCCCATGAAGGTCTTCTGGGATGAGAGAGATGGCATCATTCTGGCGGTGCTAGGAATAATGAAGCCTGATTTCTCATCCACTTGTGTCTCTTGCTTGACTGACTTTGAGTCCTTCCTTTGGCTCAGATGGGCTTGCCTCCCATCATTAAATATTAGCACTGCTTTAACAGCTATATGTTGTTTTTCAACATGCAGAGGGTAAAAATGGAAAAAGAAAAGTATTTAAGCACTTTTTTATGGTGTGAAGAGGTGAGTGGCAGATCTAAGATTAAATTTCAGGATTTGTCTTCTTTGCCCTTTTGTTCTGATCTCAGTGACATACAATCCTGCTTCTGATGAAGAAAGCCCAGATGTAGAAAGTCCCTTGTGCCTGCCAGCTCATCATTGGCTTTCTAGGCATATGGAATCCATTGCAGAGGAACTCACTGCTGTATTAGTAATGTGGACAACATGAAATCATTGAGATGACTGCTCAATAAAACTCAGCTTTTGAAAATCAAGGCAGGTCATGCTAAGTGTCCTCACATCTCGATGAGTTGTAGGTTTGGCATGACCTCCATTTTGAGCGCTTGTAGGTCAAGGCATTTTCCCTCTTGGAAAATGTTATTGATTGAACCACAATTAGGGTTTTGATGTGGGACTTTGAAGTGGTTGTTGGAGTAGCAGGCGAATTCATGCAGAGAGAAGCAAATGTAAGAAGAATAGGTAGCAATTTCCTTCGGGCCAGATGTGTACTTATCTGACATGTCTGTGCATAACAAAAGGCCTGGATATTAAATCATCTGTTGCCTCTGCTGAGCGACAGTGCAAATTATTTCTGACAGCCATTCAGAGCTGCTCCAGTGAAGCACCCGAAACCGTGCAGCTCTTCACTGGAAAATTTGCTGGTATTTTGAAAACATTGTGATACTTCCCTGGACTCAGAAATCATTGACAACCTGTCAAAGACAAGACAATAATAATTACCCCTCTAACCTGCTAGAGAAAGTGCCAGATATTCACATTCCTCTTAGGAAATGTGAAATATCTGGCAGCTAATAACATCTTTTAAACATATTTACAGTAATTGTCCATCCTGACCCTCTCCAGAAATGTAGGCTGCTTTGGAGAGTGCTGGGAGAGTGCTGGCTGGTAGCAGATTCCTGTGCTTCCACTGTTGTTAGTCTGCACTTGTAAACAGTGACCTAAAATAGAAGCATGAGTGTTGTTTGAACAGCTAATACTTGCTACGAAGAAAGGGGCTCCACAACTAGGGGCAGATCCCACAGCCTCTGCTCCAGTGAGTCATCTCTCCACACACAAGTGGTGCTGTCAAGTTCGATGAGCCTGTCTGTGTGAGGCTCGAGGGGATCAGACTCATCGGCTCCCCTCATCTGTGGCGCGGGGACGGAGATGTGGATGGCTTTTGTGTTGCCGATCCTCCCCGCATTTGTGCACGTGCTCCTGAATCTACTCTTAGTGGGGGAGAGTGTGAGTGGGAGGAATGTAAAAGAAGAGGTGAAAATCAACACGAAATTAAAAGGCATCTTCCTCCACCTAAACACCCTCCGTCGAAGCTAATGTGCCATTGCACAAAGTACTGTATTGCATATAAAAACTCTTCCTTGAAAAAGTCATGAACATTGCAAAGTCAAATAGCCAAAGGTCAAGAGAGGCCAAAATTCAAGCTGCCCACACAGCATTATTTCTGTACATCTATGTTTCTGCAATATAATAGAGCCTTGAATGTGATGATTACCTAGCATTTAGCTTGTTTTCCTATGGGAAGGAGGCCCGTGTGGTCATGCTGTCTGTGTAGGTGTATGTCTGCTTGACAGTTGTCCCCTCCCCAGCTTTTGAAACAATCCACCAGTTTCAATCAAATCTCAAACATACTATACTGCCATAAATATATGGAAATTGGGAAGTCAAATTGAGGAAAGAGATTCTGCTAGAGATCCAGTGAGAGAGTGAGCAGTGTAAACCCAGCCCTTACTACATACCTGGAGAAGCAGCCCAAAGGAGGAGATGCTAAAAATACTCCAGGTGTGGGAAAAGCCTCAGCTGGTCTCCATGTTTTATTAAACACTTGGCCACAGTCACGGTTTATCTTCTATGTTGGTCCTCTGAATGGGATAAATACATGTTGTGGTGATGCTCCTTCACTAGGCCACCCTGCAGGTGGGGTACCTGCTGGTCCCAGACCTTCTCGCTCTTCTGCACAGCTCAGTCCCATGTGGTCAATGCTTCCCATGGGGCACTGCTGCAGTGGTGGCTTAGCCCATGCTGCGGGGAGTCCTGCATCCTATGCCCCACACGCTGCTTTCCACCAGCAATGATCCTTCTCCACCTTCTGTGGCAACTGTCATGGCATGTTGGGATTTCGCAAACACTGGGTAAGTCACCTTCAGAAGCCCTCAGAGAGGATACCTGGCCTCAAGAAGAAAGGGTTCAGGTCTTCTCCTGCTGTTGAGATGTAAAATATGGATATTATGCAGGTGCCCCAGGAGGTATCGATGGGACACACTGTCCAACTCATGCAGCAATTTGACGGTGAGAAGCTCTACAAACCCCTGGAGAGAGCAATGCAGGTGGTTCCCTGCAGAGAGACTGACCGTGGTCAGGAGCAAACGTAAGCAGCAGTAGATAAGCAGCGGGGTTGACAGTGGGCTGGAGTGGTTAAGCCTGAACCTGTCTTCCTAGGACTGAGGGACATTGTTAAATCCCTGTTCTACACATGGGAAACTGAAGCTCAGTGAAAGAGCAGCTTGGATGCTGCTTCCCTTCTGGAGAGGAGACTCCTGAAGAAAGGGGTGAAGAGGCATTTCTTCCAGGTAGGGACTGAAGAAGCAAGGGGGAGACTGAGCTGCATCAGGGCTTCTGGCCACGGATCAATATCGCTAGTCAAAGATGAGCACTGATTTTAACCTAGTGCTCATACCCCACTGTGTCCTGCAAAACAGAGTTTAAGATCTTCTGTGAAGCATATCGTAGTGTTACACCTCTATTTTTTATAAACTGGACCAAATTGCACGCTGCCCCTCCTATTTCCAGTGTAAGCAGCCTTTTAGCCTGGCAGTATTGTTAAAGACAAAGGCTTAAATATAAAGATTTTTAGGTAGGTGTAGTCACTTTTATGAAGCCAGCTAATATAGCTGGAGAAAGCAGATAAGGTTGGGGGCACTCATGCTTCTCAGAAAAGATGCGGTGAATTTCAAACCTAACCACACATGGGGAACAATTGTTCTGGGTTTAATTAGACCTGTGTCTGAGCTAGACATCTGACAGCACCCGTGGGATATAAAGAGGATATTGGTGGTTATCTCCTAAGGGGAAAAGAGAGGCAGGTAATTTGTAGAATAATAGTAGCACAATGTAAAGCACTGAGAGATTAGTGGGAATGGTGGAAAGAGGAGGATGGTAACATGCTCTAAAACATTAGTATTCAGAAAATTGATGAGCTAGAGTTCCCAGATTTACCTAGGGAAGGTTTTGTAGGTTTTCTTTGAGAATCAGAACTGGGAAATCAGAGGTGGAATGACTACACTGTAAGAAATGTTGCCTTTTAGAAGCCCTTCATCATGGATGACTTGTATGAAGAGTTGAAGATTGTATCTTTTGACAGGCTGAGAAAAAAGCTTTCTTTTGCCTTTTCAAAGTTGTGCCTATTGCATTTCAAACTCCCAAGCATTTGGCAGATCTTCACTGTCTTAGCTGCTAAATGAAGAATTCCTCCCTGTGAAGAGTTTTTAATGTTACTTTGCAACCAAAAATGCTCAGCTGCTAATTTAGGGGTGTGCAACAGTCAAAATAGGATGGTGCCTCAGCTGCCTACATCATGTCTCATGTCACTTCCTGTTGATATTCAGATGCTGGTGGGGGTCCCTGCCTTTTCTGTGTGCCTAAAGCCAGCCGAGAGGTTCCAAGCCCACTGTGAGCAACATTTCCTCCTTAGGACAGCAGGGATACAGGAGGTGTCAAAGGAGGAATCTTGAAGTGCATGTCCCAGCAAGCATCAGCCTGTTGGGCTGCACCCACCTTCCAGTGCTAGTGAAGATCACCACCAACCAGCAGCCAGGCAGCTCCTTCCACCCTGTTTTCCAGGACCTTGATGAGCAGGATTTGACACATGGAGATGGGACAGAAGCTTCACTGGTTGCCTCAGCTGATGGCAAGATATTGTTTCATCCCAGCAATGGACAGCAAATCAGATCTCTCCATGCCTTCCTAGAAAGCCATCTATGAGGCTTTTGCATCATCAGAGCAGGGAGCTGCTTCTCAAGCTCCAACCAGTCTCTCCTCAGCATATGTGACCTGAAAGGGTCCAAGGCTTGTACGTGGAGATGAATTTGATTAAAAAGAAAAAATCTGCCTGACAATAATGGGACTCCGAATGTGCCTCTACCAAACTTAAGTGCCTGTTCCAAACCAGAGCTTCTCAGTGACACAGAGCTATGAAGTCTTCGATATCAGCAGAGTTTCTAGAGTTTGGGCTGTGAAATACTTGAAAAAGTGATGCAGAGTCTTGTGGATCAGAGCTGACACCTGGGGTAGGTAATGCCAGCTGACAGTATTTCAGGAACACCACAGACACCTGGAAAGGAGATCCTCTTGCAGACAAGTTTCTCAGACAACGTTTGCAGGAGGTGTCATTGTCACATCCCCTTCTAGTTCCTGGCCATGCACTGGTTCCTTGCAGAGCATCAGTACTGTGCAGAATCATCCTCAAGAACATCACCCACAACCGGCAGCACTTCAGTAGCATTCTGGCACGGACTCATGCCCAAACAGGTTCAGCCTGGTACCTTGTGTCCCGCTCCCAGCCTGGGCAGCTGAGGCCTGTGTTGTGTGAAGGTGATGGAGAGAAGATGCTGGAACAGGGGCAGCAGAAATGCCGTGACTTAGCTGTTCATCTGTGAGCTCTGTAGGAAGCTGGCATTCACGCTGTATCCTGTATGATAGCAACGGGAAGAACTGTGTGAAGTCTTTCGCTTCTCTGCTCTTGGAAACTCTTCCTTTTTCTGGACAATAATGCATACATCAAAGAATTAAAGTATTGCATTCACTATGTGACCATGAATGCATCCTCTCACTGCTTTTGTTTTCCTCCTGTGCTGATTTTGAAGAGGCAATTGAAACCCAGTGGCTTTTGTAGCAGGTGAACACACCTGACCCATGTGGACCCACGTGTGAACAGCCCAGGTCTCCTGTGGTTACCATGGAGATGAATTTTGGGAAGCCTTGACTCCTTTATTTCTCTAGAAGACCCTGGTACAGTTTTGAGGCAACAGCCAAGCCCAACTGGTGCCGATGCCAGGCACAGGGACTTGTGGATGCTCTCAGGTGAGCATGCAGAGAAGGTCAGAGCCACACGGTATGGGCACCAAGGAGCTGCACATTAATGCTGGGCTCTTGAGTTATGACTCCAGCTGGAAAGCCACCTGTGGTAATGTTGAATTACCTGGCTTCCTTCTGGCAGCAAATGAAGGTTCAGCCATGGTGGCTGAATTCCTTGTTCCTGGCACTTTGCCTTGGTGGGCAGATGTGGAAGGGCGGAATGTGAGCAGCTGCTAGCAGAGCAGCTGGTGTAACACATGGCATTTCATGCGCATTTCGTTTTCCACCTCAGACCCACTATTTGTATTCTGCTGGTGTGCTCGCAAAGAATGAGCCTCACCTGGGTCGCCGAAGATGGAAGTTACCTTGGAAACCGCAGCAAGCCTGTGATGGTTTCTAGACAGCTTCCCCCAGCCTGCGGGCTTTGTGCGTGCCAGGAGACGGCCAGTCTCCTTTTCCTAAAGTTGCCGTTTCTCTGTCATGTCTTTTCTCCCCGGATGGGAACTGACCGCTTTGACTTACCACCTCCTGGTGCTCTGGGAACACTGAGGTGGCCACACTGGCAAGCTGCGGTGGGAGATGGGCTTGCTTGCTTCCACAAGCACAGCACAGGCAATTCCTCTAGGTAAGGCAAAAACCTTCATTGCCCAGACAGGAGGGGTAAAAAGCAGCTGAACAGAAGAAAACAAACCCCAAGCAGTGGAAATGGTTATTAATCTTCCATGGCCTGAGAGTAAATGCTCTCTGGGGCCTGCCGCATTTGACAGGGTGAGATCAGCCTGGGCGAGGTGGAGTAGACCCAGTCCCCGTTGTGCTTGCCAAGCGCTGTGCTGCCAGGGGCAGCGGGAACACAGTGGCTCTTGCTCCCGTGGCTTAGCGTGTGGCTGACTCATTTGACCCCCTTGTGTCCTTCTTGTCAGCTGTGCCTGCCTGAAGGGCCCGTGAGGCCACTGTGTCATCTCCAATGCCCCCCCCCGCCACACACTGTGCAACAGGAGGAGGGGAAAGGCAGGCAGAAGAAGAAGATGCCAAAAAACACAACTTGAAACCACAATAATGGCACACGTGGAGTACAGAAGGTCCAGGAGGTGAAACACTACTCTCTGTTCTCTCCTATGAAAACTGTTTCTTAAATGGAGTCTGGATCCAGTACTTTTAGAGGGCCTACAGGAAAGAAGGGGAGGGAGTCTTTATCAGGGACTGTAGCGATAGGATGAGGGGTAATGGTTTTAAACTGAAAGAGGGGAGATTTAGATTAGATACTAGGGAGAAATTCTTTAATGTGGGGGTGGAACACTGGAACAGATTTCCCAGGGAAGTTGTGGATGCCCCATCCCTGGAAGTGTTCAAGGTCAGGCTGGATGGCACCTTGAGCAACTTGGTCTGGTGGGAGGTGTCCCTGCCCATGGCAGGGGGCTTGGAATTCGGTGATCTTTAGGGTCCCTTCCAAATCAAACCATTCTATGATTCTATGGATGCTTGAAATGAGTATATTTCTTGGTTTATGTAGCAGGATGCTACAGGTCTCCTTTTGGCTTGGTGTTTTGAAGTTTGGGATGAAGGGGGTGAGTGTGCTCTGTTTCCTGGGGCAGCAGGCTCCTGTGGCAGGCAGGGAGCACAGCCTGCTTGGTAGAAGTGATTGTCAGCACAGCAGGACTGAGCTGAAGCTTTGCAGAAACCCCCCAGACCTTCAAATTAGTCACAGCTCTACAGATGGGAATTTTTTCTTTCAAAGGTCTTCCACTTTTCTTGCTCTGGGTTCTTGAATGCCCAGTGAGAACACAGGTTTGCAAAAAAGACACAGAGTGCACTAATACAAAAAAAAATTAAAATCAGATCTACAGATTTTGAATAGAGACACAAGGAGGCCATGCTTTTTCCCACATAAAGAGCAGTCATCAGTAGGAGGCAATATTAACCACAGGAGTGAACCAAGACGGGGTTGAGACTTTCACAAAGCTCAGGTGCAAAGAGTCCGCTGGGCTGCCAGGAGCCCTGCCACTAACCGTGGGACAGAGGGGTGGCCACCCTTGATCCCTTGATTCTCGAATTTCTTCCGCTGTATTTGTAATGAGCAAATTCAAGGTGCAGGACATAACCTGTCCTTCATATACCACTCTCCGGGTTTAGAAGCAACATGATAGCTTTAGTTGCTGTAAAATGCCACGAGAAGAAAGTCTAGCTACCTTCAATGCTCTACTCCTGGAGACAAAGTTGAAAGTGTATTGCAAGATATTACACCAAAGGCAGTCTTTACATGACATTACAAGGCAGCCTTAGAGACTTCTGTAAAATAAGTTTCAGACTAAACTGCAGAGAAGAGAAAACAAGGACATATTTTACTTATCTGGAGCAACTTTTTTTGGAAGGGTTTTAAACTTTGTGGGGTATTAGAGCTGCATATATTCCATGGAATACACCATATATGTTACTTTCAAGCAGAAAATGCTATTTAGAATTGCAAATAGCTGCAGGTCTGGAGCAGCAGCAGCCTGAGTGTGGTCCCAAAGGCTGTCATTTCATTTAGCAGCTGGGAGTGGGGAGAATTTCAATCACAGTTTTTATGTTCTGCAACAGCCTTTTTAGCTTCAGCTAAGGCCTGGCACTGCAGCTCGTACAGCGACTCACGGGGAGCTGTGTTAAGCCCTCACAAACATTTTCTTGCCAAAAGGGGGAAGGTAGGTTACAGGAGCTCTTTTTTTGTATACATTCTTTTTTTCCCAGTATATAGAAAAAGGAAATCCCTCCAATTTCCAGGGGCATGCTTCTTAACAGCAAATAAACGCCTAGAAGAACACCACTTCCAGGGCTGCAGCTCCATAAGCTTAGTCAGTACTGAGCTCAGACACGTCCAGCCACCTCAGGACTGTGAACACAGCGCTTACTAAAAGGAAAACCAAGGTCCATGCACATAAGCCCAGGTCTTCAGGATCTGTGGCAAGTGGAAAGAAACTCTTGGCAGCAAACCCTAGTCTTGATTTACTCATGACTAAAGCAATGATGGTGAAGCACCCCAGGAACCGCAAACACCATCCACCAGAGGCATCTTGGTGACTTTGCTCCTTCGTATGTGTGTCTCTCCATCCCTTTCACGTTGTGACCCCTAGGGATGGTCTTCCCAGGATGTTGCTCTGTGTTAGAGGGGAAAACTCAGGAAAGCATTTGGTATCTGAGCGTTAAAGCACAGCAGAGCACAAATTGCTGCACTAGTTAATCCTGGTTGCTCTCAGGCGTCCTGGGAGTCTCTCCCTTTGCCTCTATTAGCAGGTCACCTCAATGTCACCCTGGCAATGACATCTTGGCCTTTTTGTTCCTTCACGCTTTTCCCTCTCCAGCTCTTTTTGGCTATTTGCCCCTTCCAGGGAGGTGACCTCTGGAAAACATTAATTAAAGTGGGAATGAGAGCCATGCAGAGACATGTCTAAGGGGATTAAAGTCCAGTGTCTTAACCATGCACACAGCCATTGTGGTTTCAACAGTGAATTTTTTCTGATTTATCTATCAGATACAACATGGACAAGAAGAGAAGCTGCAACAAAATTTCCTTGATGATAATATTTGAAGGCAGAGTTTATGGTGCTACATAGTTGTGCCTTCAGAATCTCCTAATATTATTATTAGGAAGAGGAGATTGGCTCTGTGGGGCAGCTCTCACTGAGGCAATCCAAGGGTGGTGGCTGGCAAGGCAGCAACATGGGACCTCCCTGGGACCAATGAGAGGGATACTGCTAGGGGTGATCTTGGGGCAAGAGGGAGCCAGGTCCTTCAGGGAAGTCCTCCCATCCCCAGTGCTGACATGCTGCAGGGAGGGAGGGGATGGTTGCATTTTATCATTGGCCAGGTGGACACATGAGCTTGGGTGGCTCCCCAGGGACTTTTAGTTCCCTCCATGGCCCCAAACTCCAGGCCAAAGCCAGGCAGATCTAGTAACCACACCAAACTGGTTTCAGAGCACTCACTTTGGAGACTGCTTCTTCAGAGCTGCTTAAAAAATTAGTAGCAAGAATTGCCATGGTGAACTTAGCCCAACTTATGTTGGCTAGACTGTCAGTGCTGGCCACATGACTGCACCCCTGTCTGTTTTAGAGGGGACAGCTGGTGCCAGGAGATGCAAATGCCCACAGAGATTTGGGGCAAGCAGCCAGGACAGATCCAGCCCTACGATACGCAACTGTAGGAGCACACCTGGGCCAGACACCAAGGAGGAGAAGTGACTTCAAGAGGTTTACTGAGGGAGGGGCATGGCTAACACAGAGGTGGATCCTGCTGAGTGACAGAGCTGCTGCTCAGACTAAGGAAGGTGGACATGCACCTGTGGGGGTCTCTTGCTTGGGGATTTCTTGTGTTTGAACCAAAGACTGGCTTGAGGGACTTAACAAGGGCAGTTGTTGTGTTCCGGGTGGTGTCACAGCTATACTGCTCTACCATGAAGTCCACTATCAAGCTCCAGCAAGCCAAGGGTCTTCTCTTCCATGAGCTGATGCCAATGTGATAATGCCTGTCTTCTCCCCGTCATGGCTGGGCTCAGACAAATTTCTTCCTGACCCTAAGATGGTGATGGGTGTCAACCCTGCACAGGCCACCAAGATCTAAAGACGGATCCTAAGAAACATAAAGGAATAGTCACAAAACTGCACTTAGCTGTTTTTTAGAGCCAGGCCACCAGGAGGACTGATGGGGAGAACTGCAGCCACTCTTCCAGGGCTCACACAGATTAAGACATATCAAAAAGTATTTCTTGATGTACGTCAAGAGCTTCATAGAAGCTCAGGTATTGGCATATGTCGGGAGTGAGGCTCCTTGAGAGAGACAGCCAGGAAAGGACAGAGAGAAGATGTAATTTGCCTGGAGGCTGGGAAGTTGTCAAGTTCCTACTGTACACAAGTGGCTACAACCCTATGAAGTGAAGGAAGTGTTGGCAACATTAAGCAGCTGAGAGTCTGGGCCAGTCACTTCTTTTTCTTTCTTTTTTTCTTTTTCTTTCTTTTTTCCTTTTCTTCCTCTAAAGTCTGCTTGTGAGAATCGCTTTTGAATATTTATGTTTGGGTTGCTTATTTGGAAGAAGTCACAGCTGCAGCTGCTCCTGCTGAAGTGACAAACAGCCTGTGCTGCTGTCTCCTAGAGACCTTAAGTTCCCACAGTAAAAGAAAAACTTTTTTTTTTAAAATAAGGCTTGATTTGCCACAGTGATTAAAAATGGGTGTAATTTCAAAGAGCAGTGGGGTTTATTACTGGTTTAAAGTCCGGTGTAAGAAAACAGATCATTGGAACCATGAGGAAAGAACACAGGATGATGGAGAAAGGGCTTTTGCCTGCTGTGGTTACTGCGGCAGGACCCAGGAGTGGCTGCTGTGAAAAGATCGACTCTGCACTGGTAACACCTCAGACTTCATGTCAGGATGGAAAAGAACAGAAATGCCACATTTGGATTAATTATTGTTGAGCATCACTATTTCCCATTTGGCTGCCAGAGCTGGAAGCATCAGGAAGACACATTTCATGCAACAACAGGCGCCCCTGGATTTGTGTTTCTCAGTGACTCCAGGTAACAAGACACAGAATAACAGAATCACAGAATGATATGGGCTTGGAATGGACCTCTGGAGATCATCTAGTCCAACCCCCTGCCAAATCAGCTCCATCTAGAGCAGGCTGCACAGGAACATGGCTAGGTGGGTTTTGAATGTCTCCAGAGACAGAGACTCCATGACCTTCACCATCTGCATTAGTGAGCACAAGAGAAAAATCTAAAATTGTTGGCCAGAAGACACTGCATAACTTTTTTTTTTTTTTTTCCCAGCATATAAAACGTTGCACACAATTTATAACAACAGAAAATCAGGCCTATGTATCTTATAGGAGAATTAGATAATCATTCAATTAGAAACTATACGCACTGTATGCAGGTGGGGTGGCTGAAGTTAAGGACACATGGACAGAAAGTTTTCACAGATTCTAATTTTTAATTTACTCTTAAATCAACATACAGTTGATAATTGGCTGGACAGAAATAATAAAGTTTACATTTCAGGAACAAAAGTCTCCAAGCACAAGTAGCCGCAGACTCTTGGAGCATTTTGAAACTTCTATGGAGAAAAACCCCTTTCCTACAGAACAGAAACACATCAATGTTTCATCTCAGTGTTTCTTTCAAGCTATTTCAACGATGTCACTTCTGTGCTATCAACATGGCACCATCAAACCCTTCAATAAAATGCATTTCTATTGCTGCTTCTTATTTGGGAAACACGCTTCATCCAGAAAAGCCAACCACATTCTCACATAATTTGCTGGATCAAACATCATGGTAGCTCAATATTTTGTCCTGAACATGGATGCAAAGAAATCAGAAAGTTGTATTGCCTTTAATTGTTCCTTGGTAATACAGAAGACTCAAGAGGGCTTGTATTGGTGTTTGGTTTTGGTGTGGGATTTTTTGGTAACATATAATAATCTTTAAAACTCCTCTTAAACATCCAATTTATCACTTGCCCACCACGAAAGTCTTCTTTTTATCAGCTTCACTATGAATTGTCTTCCACACTTAATTGACATTTCAGAAGAAGGGGACCCTACTCTTGAACAGAAATTTTTAACATCGGTATTAATAAAGGATGTCTATGCCAGCACAAAATAAAGGCAAACACTTCAAAATCTAGGCTGATCAGCTTTTGGCATCCAGGAAAACCTCTCTGATTTTTATTTTTTTTTTAATTTTTTTTTTTTTTATAAAACAAGAGTTCCCTGATGTGCCTGGAGTCGATACGCCGTGACACAGGCTGGCAGCGCAGAATAGCAATAGAATCCATTAAATCTGCATCGGGAACCGGTTACCAGAAACGTTACATAGTAATTACAGCGAGGATTTTCTGTGAAATAAAGTCTGGCTTTTCAAATGAGATGATTCTGAAAACTCACTCACTAACATTTCTGCAGAAATGCTTTACAGCTTGTCCAAATTGTAGAGGCCAGCTCATCTCTTCCCACAGAAGCTCACAGAGCTTGTAATTTACCGAGTTGCTGCTCGTTGTAATGACTGTTCGAGGGAACGCTTTGGCATCGCTAAGAGATTAGCTTGTGTATTAACGCAATTCAAAAGTTCACTCAATTTACCCAAAGTAATGAAAAGCTTAATTTGAATGCTCAACGATTCCACTTCCCTCTCCTCCCCTCTTTTTCCCCAACTCAAGGTCATAACACAAATCTCATCACGTCTTAGAGAGGCCACTTCATGAAAGGGGGGGGAAAACCCAAACAATTAAGCAGATGAGAGAAAACGAGTCCCCAGCTCACATCGAGGCTTCACTCGTCAGAACTGCATGTTCGACTTAAGGACCACAAAGCGGGTACCAGAGCTCCCCGTTCCAAGAGTTCTCCTCCCCTTGAACAACACTCCAGAGCCTCCACTCAGACACGTCCTTGGAGAGGGCAGGAGACAGCGATGGGGCCAGGCAGTTTGAGAAACCCACAACAGTTTAGGCAATTATCCTATCACCCGATGATCCCTTCCCCACAGGAAAATGGTAGGGAGTCACACATCCCTTCCCCACAGAAAGGGAAATCGGGGAAAAAACCCAAGGAAACCCAAGGACTGAAATATAAACAGATTTAATAGAATAAAACTAGATAATTAACATTAATAATGCTAAAGAACCAATATTGACCCCAATACCAATACAGAACATACAAGGATTCTACTCAGCCAATTCTATCAGCAGGAAGCCGTGTGCTCCCAGCTGGGAACAGCCAATGTGGGACACTGGCAGCGCTAGGGCTCCAGGAGAAAGGGAAAGGCTCAGGGGTCTGGTGCCAGGGCAAGAAGCTTTCAAGATGAAAGCCATCACGGGAGAGAGCAAACAACTTAAACTTTCTAATGTATATTGAACGTGACGTTGATGGTATGAAATAATCCTGTTGGCCAGTTTGGGTCAAGTGCCTAGGTCTCGCTCCTCCTCATCCCCGCACCTGGCAAGGCTTGAAAACACCAAAATCTTGAAACCCACATACCGCAGCTGGCTACAAAGTAAATATTTTCACAAATTCAGACACTAGAGTCTTCTAAAAGTATAGTTTTCCCCAGCATTAATGGAGAAATTAGCCCCGTGTTGCTCAAACCAGAACAGTGGGGTGACATCTGTGACATCTGATGACTGGTCCTCAATTTGGAGGAGGGCCCAAAGAACAAAAATGAAGACGAAGCACATAACATCAAAATTCTAATACAAGCAGCCCTTGTCCCTGCTAAAGTTGTCTGAACAAGCGAGGACTGCACGACACACCTGGGAGATCAGCTCTGTCAGCATAAAGGCAACACCTGATGCAATTAATTTTTTCATTGAAAGTTTCCAGAAGTAGGATGAAGATAATTTTTTGTCAACAATGAAGATTTAGCTAGTCAATGCTCACCCTGTCACCACTTTAGTTGCCTAAAAAAAAAAATAAAAAAATCCCATACATTCCTAATACTGCCTTTCCAATCCAGAAATCTACATTTGCTGAATTGCAGACAGATGTTACTTAACCCTCAGCTCCTCCCCAAAAAGGGCAAGGAGACAACTCAGAAGGTAGAAACCTAGCGAGACACTGTTTGCTATATTTAGTGATGGTTTTCATCAGAGTTAGGTTGATGGTTGGACTAGGTGATCTTAAAGGTCCCTTCCAACCTAGGCAAGTCTGTAATTCTATTTGCTATGCTACTAAAAAGCACGAGGCTTGAACAGAGGTCTGTTCTAGGGGAGGGAAAATAAACAGCCCTCGCGTAAACCCTCCTCTCACCTCAGAAAGAAAAGGTTCAGAAACTCGGAACTGATTAAAAAGCCAAACACAGCACAAAAGCAGTCCCTCTTCCTCCCGAAGGTAGCAGATAAATTACAAAAGGCAAAATGTTTTTTTTTTTTCTAAAAAAAAGGCAGCATCTAAATATATTGTATGTAAGCATTCATTTCCGACGCTGAAAGTTGTCCAAGATTTCTCAGCACGGGAAGGCTATGCAATGAAATAGCAAGTTTTTAGCCATTTTTTTCTGGGGCTTATTGAGTCCCTGCTCCATTAACATGAACCAACCCAGACACCGTCTGTCACAGTAGCCTTTTTTCAAATTACAGTGAGCCCCGTGGTATTTAATATGCAAAATGTGTCACTGGGATGCTTCCCCACAAGTTGCCAGCATCTCATATATAAAATTATTTTCATATATAGATACTTTCAGTAACTCCTCAGAAAGGATCCCAAACATTACTTGACAGAAAAGCGATGAAAGCACAAGCCTAATTATTAATAAAAGTAACACAACTCTTGCCTCCAACTGCTCCAAACACACACACACAAAGGAGCTAAAGAACTCTAACCATGGATGTAGATTTTTTTAAAAATATCAGATTTATTTCCTTTTTTGACACCAAAGAGCTGTTCTTCCCTGCAAATTAACTGAGAAAAAAAAAAGCTTTGCTTTGATTTTCACGTCGTATTTGCTTAAAAAAGATGGATTTTCTGATTATAAACCCTGCATATTGAAACTCAAATTAGATTTTCTCTTCTTCTATACTAACATCTTATAATTAAATCTGCAAATCTTGAGGTTTTATTACTTCTGCTGCCACTAGCTCTTCCTGCTACAGTGCAGGGATTATACTGCATATGTATAAACCTGTGGTTATTTACAGACACAGAATCATAGAAATAAAAGCAGTGGGCGACATAAAGAGCTGTCAGTTGAGTTTATATTCCCCAGCAGGAACTCCAGCCACACCATGTCCTGCCCACGAGTCCAAAGGGAATTTTCCACAACCCTTAGGTCAGGCTCAGCAAAAATACCTTAAGCATGGTAGAAGGATGGGAAACTGCCAGCTCCATTGCAAGATCAGATCTAGAGCTCCTTAAAATAATACCTATTTTAATTAATAATTGTCATGCCAACTATACTTATATATATGTGTTTTGAAGTAGCAAATTTACATTATTTCTTTTTTTATACCACAACTTCCCTTTACCAGTTTAGTTTTAGTACAGATGCTCCTCCCTAGCAGAGTATTTACAGACAAGGAAAAATAGGTAAACATCAGGGTATTTATTTTGCATACAAATGTTTACAGAAAAATACTTAAAAAATTAAGTATTCAAAGTTTAATTGACTTCAAAAAAGCTTCACGCTTTTATACTATAAAAACATATTGCCTTTACTGTGCTCAAATTTACTATTCAGATCTCTGGATTTTCTTATAAGAGCTTTCTTTTGTGCTTCATCAAATCGATTGACTTTGAGATCCTGGTCTCGGTCAAATGGCCTTCTTTCTTGAGGTTTGTTCTTTTCTTCGGACGCTTTGGTCTTTAGCTTTCTCTGATGTATGTCCATGAGAGATTCTGACCTCTTTGACTCCTGAAAAAAAGGAAGAAGGAAGAGGAAATAGAAGTATTACAAAATATCAACAATGTACAGAATATCCATGTGGAAAGATAGGAATTAGGAAGGCTAAAAAACCCAGAAAAAGATGACAGCTTAGTAACTGGAAAACAGAACAATAACTTTAGCATACACAGAGCAGAAAGTGTGTGTAATCTTAGCTACATGGAATAAAATACTAATAATTCACTGATGTTAAAGACACCAATAATGTTGTTCAATCTTCGCACACATGAGATAAATCACTAAAATAATGCAAAAGAAATATAAAAGTTGCTCTGCTATTATTAACAGAGACAAATGAAGACAACAAGTCGAGAGAAATATCTCAAAGTACAGGTCCAGTTTCTTAAACACTTGCCCTAGACATCTAGTTTTGGTCACTGCCAGGGGCAGGGATAAGCCCGTTCAATGTTACTCTCAAGCACTACTGTGTTTTTAATGTCTGCTCTTAACTTTTCAGTATTTGAATCATCTGTTGCAAGCCCATGGGACAAAGTCACAGGTTTGAGCTAGAGCACATGTTTTGCCGAGTCAAGGCCTTTACTTGCATTTACTAAAGAGCATGATCCAGCCTAAATACAACATAAAACTTGTGCTGATTTCACAGAGCAGCTTTAGTTCTCACAAGATTATGTGCCCCACCTTTACCCAGATAAAGTGTATTTCTGTATCCTTAAGCAGTCAACTTCTCAGACTCTCAAATCATTATAAATCAGCCAAAAGACCAGCCCAAATCAATTCTTTCATCAGAAAGTGCAGCTCTATTTTCTCATGTCTAGCAATGCAAGACCTTTATTCTAAAGGTTCATTTTCCTTCACTCTCCGTGGATACACTTATTTCATCACACACACAAATAATAATTCATACACGATATAAGGAATGATTCTCATGGAAAACAGAAAAGGGACAATACTTATTCATGGTGTAACTGCAGCAGGGTTGATGGAATTGAACCAGAGAATGTATATGGCATCAGCATTGAATGAATTAACTCTAAGAAATTATTTTAAGAACCAAAGGCTCCTGTTCTATGAAAGTATCCTTGATAAAGGTCAGTGGAGAAAGAAATAGGGAGGAATAGAGGAAAAAAAACTTTAGAAGAAAAAAAATAAACTAAGCACCTGAAAATTACTGATTTGAAAAAACAGCAACCAACCAACAACAACAAAAAAAACCCACAGAACAGAACAACCCAAGAAACACTGTTATTAAACAAGATGTCTTCTTCAGGTTGGTTTTTTTTTTGAGAACTGCATTAACCTTAGAAACAGTAAAAGGCCTATATATGTTATATTCTGGCAATAGTAGAGAGCAAAACACATAGTTTTACACCACAGTTATTTTACTACATTCGTAACGACAGTAGAAACAGACAATACAGAAGAAATTTAAGACAGTATGCTAATAGCTCTGGATTTGCAAGCCTCTAAGAGGGACATGTGATTTAATGAACTACAAATAAATTATTAAAAGTGCCAGATAAACTTCAATCATGTAATATAAGCCAAGGCTCCAATTCTCAAGTTAATTATGCTCTCAAAAGACAAGACTGCCTTCCACAAGACTTCAGGCCATAAATCAGGGAAGAAGTGGAATGCACAGCTGTGAGGCAGGCAGCAGTCCGTATGCTCTGGCGGACAGGAACGGTAGGCAGAAAAGCAAGAGGGGATTTGACATGGAGTTTGGATTCCTAGTAATCAACATATGTCTGTGAAAATTATCTGCTTCTGCAGAGATTGAGGAAAACTTCATGTAATAATGCTGCTCTAATGAGCAGGCAATGTAATCAACTACATAGTGTAATTAATGCACTGATCTGCTTAGCCCATCAAGCTTCTTTTGTGTTAATGCATATTTTGTCCTGCAAGTTAAACCTTTACTACTGTTTTATTCTTGGAATGTTGGCAATTCAGTGAAGCAAGCTAATATTTGAATTAAGGTTGTCTACTCCTAGCGACCATGTCCTGATATGAGGATGATTTAAGGAAAATATCACCTAAGATTGAGACAATATACAGAAACCCCAATTCTGTCACATTGTTTTCAGCAGCAGCTTGGGGACCCAATCCTGCTCCTGCTGAAGTCAATGGTAAATGTTCTAATGACTTAAACAGCAGTAGGTTTGGACACTAAAAGGGAAGACTGTGGTGGCATCACCATGGAAACCAGCAGCGCTAGAAATGAGAACCGAAAGAAAAGAGTGAAGAATTAAAGGAAATGCAGGAGGAGAAAGTATTTTGCTTACATTGTATGAAGTCACCTGCTCAACAAGTCTCTTGTCTCTCCCAGATAATACAAGTTCTTCATTATCCTTACTGGTTGACTTTTTTGCCTCTTCTCTTTCCTGATGAATAGAAGCAAATAACATGCTATAGTAATCAGAATGTCTGGAGTAAAAAACAAGGAAATCTATATTTACTTTAATTAAATCTGAAGAGTAGAGGCCATGAAAAAGGCCACCTGGTATTTTTTGCTCAGCTTGATAGAACAAGAAACTGGACACACTGTAATTGGAAATTCAATGAGCTGATACAGAGTACCTGTCTACTGCAGAAGGGAGAGGGAATAAATGAATATCAATGTTACTTTAAAATCATTATTTCCTTGCCTTTACCTCTAAGCCTGAAAGAGTAAGTTTTGGTAACAAAGAAAAATCTGGAAAAGAACCCTTTATTGAACAGCTCAGGGTATCTTTACTTTGTCTCCACACAATATCAACAACGTACATGCTGCCTGCAGGTGTACATGAATGAATAAATGCTCACCTTGGCTTTTCTCTCTCTGTCAGCTGGAGTATCTGTCCAAATAGATCTATCACCTGATTTGTCATCAGCTCTTCTCTTGAATGTTCTTGGGCCAAATCCAAAGCTTTTCAATTCAGGTGGAAGCTCTGTCATCCATGATTCCCTGGTAACTTGCTTGGGTTCATCCTTTACAAAAGAAATAGAAGGGGGAGGGAGAGTGAAAAAAGCATAATCAAAAATTGCCATCTGAATCTCTTAGCTTCCTGCAGAAATCATGGATTTTTCTTCGTTTTAACAATAGCGAATACTTAGCATCCCAACTAGAACTGCAACTAGATTCACACACAAACAGGCAAAAAAACCCACAAATACACTCTGGCAACAAAACATTAGAAATTAAGAAAAACAACTTACACTGTCTGCCAAAGTAAGTTTTTCCTTCATTCTCTGAGCTCTGCGTTCAAATTCTTTAGTCACATCAGACTCCACTGGTCCTTTTGCAGGCATTGGGCCTATAAAATCATCGTCTTCTTCGCTACTATCTGTTACCTTCCAAAAATAAAAACATTTCTTTCAATCATAGCTCTAAGACCATCAAGAAACACTTTAGCTTCATAGGATTAGAATGATTTTGTCTAGCAAAGCATACAAACCCAACCAATGCATCTGCCAGCCAGCCAACAAAAACCTGGTTTAAAACTCCAGATTAGACCCGTTCTAGCACTACTGATACGTAGTCTCCATGTTTCTAAAAGCAACATCTCTTGTCTGAGGCAAAACCACTGGTAAACACAGCAGTGATACACAAATTGTGTATCTTTACATTGCTCTGCACGCAGCTATAGGTAAAACGGAACCACAGGTCTTCCATACTTTGGGCTTTGCCTTCACCACCAACATTTGGATGCACCTCTGGAATAAGGATTGCAATTTAGGATTGCCCTGCAAGGAGAACCCTCTCGAGCTCAGATTCTGTACGGCTGCTGGAAAGATTACCACGCAAGGCAGGGGGCAGTGGCATGCATGGTATCACACCCCCGGCTCTATAGTATCTGCCAGTCTGATCTCATGGTTCTGTCATTCGCTTCTCTGATCCCTTTCGACGTTGCACTCTAAGCATTTATTTGGAGAACAGCTCAAAAGACTAAGTTAATAAGAATCTTTGTGGATGCCAAGGGTTGTACAGAAGGGTCACGGGTTCCTCCAAGTTAATATAGTACAAATGTGGATGGAGAAAGAACTAGACAGAAAATGGTGATGCTAAAAAGGCCTGGAAGCAAAGCCAAGGTGCCCAATATCTACACTAGTGAAAAGATTTAGCTACAGCCTGAATGTGGGTGACAAAGCAATGGGAGCAGGACGATGACAAGACTGCATGCTCAGGAGGCACAGAGCATTACTTGAGAATATAAGGTGGTGGCAAAGAAGTTTCAAATGAAGGATGAAGAAGTCGGGGGGAATGGCTTGTTTTTGTCATGCCAAACTTTGGTTACCAGGTGGACATCCTAGAACCAAGACATGACACCACTAGAGAAAATAAAGGCTCAAGAGCGATGAGCAGAAGAAAAACAGCATCTGTGTAAAATAAGGTGCCCAAGGCAGAGGTGACTCAGTGGAGAACACAAGAACGGAGCACAGAACCTCACTATAAGAGTTACCTAAAGGGGGCATAGGGACTGGAGGATGAGTGAAAGGGGGAGGAGAGCAGGAAAAGTATCCTGCTGCACTGAGTTCAAGCCTAATGAGCAGTGGTATGCTGTAGAGGGATTTAGTATAAGGAAGACAGCATGTGTGAAAGAAGCCACTTTACTCCTATGTGTGCCATTTGCTACAGAAACTGGAGTGCTTTAATGACACTGCTCCAAGCTAGCTGAGCCAGCTGGTCCCGTCTGCCTTTAGGAGTCAGCAAAGGCATGACCAGCAGGGAAGGCAAGCTTCAGGCAAGAGACAGCAAGAGATACAGCTATGTGTGGCCATGGAGACCACAAGGTGCAAGAAAAGGCTTAGCACATTTAATGGCTACAGGACCAGTTGCATGAAAAGGGTCTGAAAGACTGAGGAGGGTGAGAAATAGCTGGTTGTTTATAAACACAAACACTGCGATTAGGTAATACCAGCTTCCCTCATCATTTTTCTCAAAAGCATTTACATAGTCAAGCTTTCACTAATTATCTACCACTGTGCTTCAACTTTTTTTATAGAATGGAGTGACTACATTCTCTCTCTCTTTTAAAGAAGAAGGTAGTGGGCAAAAGGAATAACCATCTTGAGAAACCAAGGTAGCAAAACACTTCCCTCTCTGTGTACAAACAAATAGAAAATGCAAAGATATAAGAATTTCATAATAAATTGCAGTGTAAAATAGTTGAGGATGAAAGACTAATTCCACACTGAGTTTTAATCAAAGAAGCATGTCTCATTTCCTTTCTCATTAATCTTAAGCTCAATTCACTCCATTACCACTTGCCTCAAATAAGACGAAATTAAACAAATGTTAAAAAACACTGCCTTCAAGTTTGAAGGGGAAAATCAATATAAAATGAAGAGTCAGGATGGAATAAGCTGCTGTCAAAAATGTACCAGAGTACAAAATATTTAAATAAATTAAAACAAAATAAAAAAAATTACTCATCATATTCAAATAATAAAAGAAAAAAAAAGAGTATTATTAGGAAGAGAAAAAAAAGAAAGCAAAGTTCTGCACTGGTTGTAACAAAGCTCATGCTAGAAGATCTATTTAGGAGAAACGAGGTTTTTTTTGTTTGTAAAATATATAAGGAGACCAGTTTTGACATCCCTGCCTCAAGAGATTTGTCATTATGATAAATTGCTTAATCGTTATTTGGAGTCGTAAGATGATGAGTATCTTAAAAATGTCAGACAGTCACTCTTCATGAAGGATTATGACAACATTCACAGTAGGAGGCTGAAGAATTATATACTTCACGACTACTAATCATAGAAGTGAGGTTCCACGGCAGCCTCTGCCTCATTCCTTCCTAGAATGTCCCATGGTGTCTGAGAGTTAAACTTAAAAAGGTAAGTATTTTAGAAACAAACAGAGTAAGTGTGGAAACACAACTTAATTCTCACAAGGAATTAATATTTTATCATAGCATGACAGAGATTCAATTGCCTGAACTCTGGTACCCAGCACTGTTTTTGATGTCTTAAGGTATCTTGGCTGGCTTAAGAGATGCTGCTGAAGAAGGATACTTCTCTAGGGTGCTACTCCCTGTCTGTCAGCCCACTGCAGAACATTCAGATCCCTCAGAATGGAACCAGAGGCCCACATTTAGGGAGCTGAATCTTCCCCATATATCTAGCTGTATTTTCATAGAATCATAGAATCATTTGGGTTGGAAACGGACCTTAACGATCATTGAGTTCCAACCCCCCTGCCATGGGCAGGGACATCTCCCACTAGAGCAGGTTGCTCAAAGCCCCATCCAGC
>JAOQGH010000001.1:175577480-175593711 GCA_025769975.1 Gallinago jamesoni | reverse complement strand
TCTTCTCCAGGCTGAACAACCCCAGCTCTCTCAGCCTGCCTTCATAGGGGAGGTGCTCCATCCCTCTGATCATCTTCGTGGCCCTCCACTGGACACGTTCCAACAGGTCCATGTCCTTCCTGTGCTGAGGACTCTAAAACTGGACACAGTACTCCAGGTGGGGTCTCACGAGTGCAGAGTAGAGGGGTAGACACACTATACATTATTTTGTGGCTAAGAAATAAATTATAGGACTTCTACCTAAATTTTACCAAACCTGATGAGAGCAGTTAAAAAACATGAAACAAGAAATTGTGTCAGTTTCACTGTCCTGCTCCACCTTACTCCCAGTTACAGGTATCATCTTGCTATTGATAAGAACAAATAGTGAACACTGTAGAGTCATTCTTAATTGTGTTATTTTGGATAAACCTATTTAACACATCCACTAATAAATATTTTTAACAAGGTGAAAATATGTGAAATACTCAATCATTTGCTCCCCCATCCACAAAGGAGTAAAAGCTTGAATTATAAGTAAATATTTTCACTCTAAGAGGTTGCATTACTTCTTTAGTGTCTTTCAAAATTTGGACTTTGCCAAGATGTTCACTTGTGAGAGACGTCACACCAAAAGAAAGAATGGAAAAACATTAGGAAGAATGACTGACTGCAGTTAGATCTCTTGTGTTCATTGAGTGCATCATCCGTCTAACACCAAAATCACAACAAACAAGACCAGCCTTTTCCTTTTTTAAGGCTTATTTATGCTACAGTATTTGACTCAGGCAAAAATATGCCAGACACTTTCTGGTCTAAAATTAAACTATCAGGCTAACAAGTATGTCTAGTAGACTTTTTCTGGCTCCTACTTGTTTAAGCATTTCAGATAGCTTGTACTAAAACAAAAGGCTTCTGTTTTTACAAACCTGGGTATGGAATTCTGATGAAACAGACGGTCCTATGGAACTTCTGCTATTCCCGGTGTCCTGCGAAGGTTTCCTAAAGCCAGGTGGTAATGCAGGACCTATAATGGGCCTTGAGGGGGAAAAAAAAATAAATAAAAAATTCCCAGTTTTCAGTTAAGGGGTAAAAAAGGCAGTAACATAATCAACATGGAGAGTACATTAAATGACAGCCTTCCACTCTTTGCTGCAGGAAAAAATGTAACAGATTAGTATAAAAATAAAAATCAAATGTTGTTGAGAAATGATTCTGGTTCCTCCCATGCCAAGTGTGCCCCTATGCACACACCACAGAAATAACTGAGTAAGTTTCTCGGTTCTCCAGGAGGACCTCTGCAGAGAGCAGGGATACAAGAAAATCAGGAACATTGCAGCACACAGTCAAGGAAATCCACTTTTTGCTTCCCTAGCTTCCTTCACCAGATTCAAGAGCAACGAAAGGTAGGAGATAAAATACATGCTACTCTCTCTCTAGCAACAAAGCCAATTTTGCTCATTCTTGCCTTGCACCACAGTTTCACTGTCCTTCAATAAACAGAATTGGTGAACTCCTCTGATTTTAAGTTTATTTTCCCTCAGAGTGGGGATGAGATAATAAAAGCTTTGTGATGCCAGGAAACTTCACTAATTTGTTTTTACATAGCAACTCTGCAAGCAGTATAATTCGATTGTCTCCAGAAGCATAGAAAGAAAGGTGAGAATCTCTTTTCAGTGGTGAAAACAGTTCAAAGCACATTACAAACTGTGCTTTCAATACTGAAAAGACTTCTGTATATGAGTTCCTCATAATAGGCCACCATCACATTCTTTAAAGCTTATAAAAGCTAATTAAAACCCCAAACAATTATCACCTAAAGAAATATCCAAGTGACAGTATGCTCACAATGTATCAGCAGAGACTTTGTTTATTCCGATCTTCAGTTTCTGAGCTTTAAGGCAATCAAACGTAACACAACATGAATTGAATTATGCTAATTACAGTCTTCTACTAAATCCCATGTAATCTCATCAGCACAGCCCTGCTGTAGTGATACTACTGTCAGGATTTGAAAAGGGGAAAAAGCAGGAAGTCCTGCCAGAAAGCCAACCACAGATAAAAAGACACAAGCAATAAATGTGAGCTCAGGCCAGGACAAGGGCACTGGTGCAGTTTCAAACACAGGCCGTGTGTTTGAAGTTCCACTCCCACCTAGCTGCTGCAAAAAAGAAACAGCTTTTCTTTTCCTCTGGTCCATTCTGACTGCTTTCTTGTCAAGGCCATATTTTGAATTCCCACTGTAAGTTACAGAGACTGAATTTAAATCTATATAAATATGGTCAAAATAATCTTTTATTTTGGTATACAAGTACCTTTACTTTGCATGGATAGACAGTTAAGTCAAGCTATAAAAAAAGCTTTCTACTAAAATACATAAGAACATCTATGTTGGGGGCCATATCCGTGCAATTTGTGAAAAAGAGCAGATCTCAAATACACTGCCTTGCTTCTGCCACAGTTCAAAGGCTCTTCCAAGGAACAGAAAAATGGTTCCCATATTCATCCTTCCCACTCTTTCCATTTCTACGCTTTTTTTTCTGCACATGAATAACCCTGTTGTTCAGGTCTTTCCTCAGCAGCACACAGTCAACGTGATTCTTGACAGTTTCCTGGATGTCCAAAGGCTCTCCGAACAGGTGAAGTGAATCTAAATAAAACTGTTGAACACATTTTGCTGCTGTTGGCAGCTTCGGTACCTATCTATACACATTCAAAAAAACACCCCAAGCTTACAATGAGTTAAGCTTTCATTTAAGGAATACTGGATTTCATATATAGCAAAGAATGCTCTCCTGTTCTTGGACTTGGAATCCTTGCTAGTACATGTTTCAAGATGAGCATTTCAGCATTCTTCTGATGTACAACATAAAAAAATTTTTAAGATAACCATTGCTCTTTACCTCGATGTGTAAATACTTTGGGAATATTTACTAGTGCTGCACTCCTGTCTAACATTGATAAAAAGCAATATCATTTCCAAAGGTGAAGGAAATCTGTTCATATATATATATTTATCTGGAACAATTCAAACAATTTCTAATAAGCTTCACATTGCCACATGAGCTGCTCCTAATCACGAATACGTTGCTTTGACAAGTCTGGAAAATATGCGACAGAACAAAAGCTTTTCTAAAAGAAAGAGCACGTCACACAGAGCTAATAAACAGTATGCCCATAAATTGAAACAAACAGCCTGCACTTGTTTCAATTATTCATGGCTAGATTGTCAGCTGCCAATCTGCTCAATGCTAAGGGCAATGCAGCGGGTAGACAGGTAAAAGCATTGTGTCTACACCTTGCGCAGTGTCGGCACAACCAGACTGCCAGGTGTACGGGGGTGGAAGATAGACACGTCTCTTCCCACACATCACACCTTTCCCACCTATTCAGGGAATCGGGCTGGGTGGAAAACAGCTCCTCTCAATCTGCTTTCTCAGTGTGTGCTAGGAGCAGTCGTATGGTGAGCTAGAATAAAAAAAAAAACAACAAAAAAAATTCCCCCAAAACCACCAAGTGCTTTTTACTGCTTTAATCTCTCATACTCACAGACACGGAGCAGATTCTTGCCCTCTGAATGTAAACACAAGTTACCCACCATAAATTGCTAAGCAGAAATAAAAGTTGGGTGAACATACAAAAGACTAAGATTGTATAATGGGTGACCATCTGTGTTACTGCTCATCTCTCTAACCTCTAACCTTCAAACTACAAGTTGCCTCTTCCTCTTTTCCTCTCTCTTTTTTTTTTTTTTTTTTACTCTTTGACATAACATTTTACCAGAGGAGTATTCATGTCAAAAATCAAGAAAGCTATCTCCACTGATGTTAAAAGCCACAAACATTTATTTGCTTTATTAGAGATCACACTATTTTTAGTGACTTGCTAAATTTTGTAACTAAAATAACAAATGATATATATGAAACTTAACAAAAAGAAAATATGTTACTCTTGAGATCATCAAAGCACCAAATGAGCCCACACTGTGATTTATATCCACAATTACAAAAGAGTTTGTTGACTACAATAAAGCATAACCAAAGAGATAAAGAGAATTCTTCCAAATAGCCTTAAGTTACATGAATTCTTCCTTTCCTAACTGCTGCCAGGCACCATAAAAACTTATCCAAACTAAAAAAAAAAAATCAACTTTGAAATTTCCTTTGAGATGGTATACTGCATACACAGCTTGACAACAAAATGAGTCACTTCTCTAGAACTGAAAACTTATACCTGACAGGTAAGTACTGATTTATTTTATCTACCAGCTCCCTGTTGCTCTAAGGAAGATAATAGTGATCAAGGGACTCTCTTGTACTTTTCATCAATAAACATCCCCTTGGAAGTACCAGTTTCACTATGGAATATAATTTCAAATTATAGGAGGATGTGCACAGATTGATGTAAAGACTGGAAGGCTGTGAGATATGGTTAAATTCTGCATAGAAAAATCCATAGGTTTTTTGGGCAAGTACTTTATAATTGCGTACAATCAAATGGAAAAATTCCTGATAGGGCTATAAATAATGCTTATTTGCTTAGACCTGACAGCTTGCTTTCTAGAAACCTACACTGTTCAGATCATTATTTAGGTGTCTCCAGGTAGAAAACTAATCATTGGTGCATTACCAAATGACAATTCCAATAGTCTGCATTGTACTGCACCACAGAAAAGCTAATTGCCCTACTCCCTTCACAGCCCACAATAAGCTACAGAACTATGGCCCTTGTACCTGTAATTTGTCTCTTCTGTGCTGATCTGAGACCCATCATAACAAATGGAAGAAATCTGACATTCAAAATGTAACTCAGTTCACATCTTTTCTTTTTCTCTCCAACTTTCCAACCAGGACCAGGAGGACTGTATGTTCCGTTTCAAGAGAATGCTGTTCCTGTTCTCAGAATGTGGAAGAAGCAATTCTAATCATCTGAATCTGAAGTGCACAATTGAAGTGTTCTGTAATAGCACCACAAAATATTTTATCTAAAATAATTTTGTTTTAAGGAAAAGAATCTGAATCTAATTCCATTTTAATTACCTCTCTGGAGAATCATCCTGTTTTTTAAATCCAGGAGGAAGAGCAGGCCCAAAAAAGCCATCATCATCATCATCTTCTTCCTCAATTCTTTTTGGCTTTCTGAAAATACAAAGGTTTCACTTAATAATTACCTTGACATGCATAGCAATTATCTACATTTTTAAAAGGAAAAAAAATACATAAAATTATTTCAGACAGTCTTATGTACTAAATATCCTGCTGTTACCAAGGAAACGGTGCAAAAGGATCCAAAATAATTTGAAGCAATTAAAAAATTGGGAGCATAAGCTTCACTCCAAAAATGCTCTGACATTTAAAAAAAAATTAAGAATGCTTTTGCTGTAGAAAGAAGAGTAGTAAAATGTTGAAATACCATTTTCTAGTCAGAAAGTAATTTTAAATTCAGCACACTTCTTTCTTCATGTTTCTTTTTTTTACACTGTCTGCATTTTGACTAGTATATTTCCCAGTTCAACTCTACTGAACTGAAAAACTGTTCAGGAGAAAAGTGAGCAATAATTACTCTAACACTCATTAATATGGCATAATGCCCTTCAAGTCCTTTATACAAGGCCTAGCACAAACACAAATGTCTTAACACAGCAACTGTGAGTAATCAACCCCACCAAATGAGATTATGTGTAGACTCCTGTTATTTGCTAAATAATTTGACTTTTTTCATTAGAGTTGACTTAATTGAATGCATAAACTCATGCCAATAAATATTTCTTACGACTTCTCAATGACTGGTAGCATACCAGAAACACAAGAAAACTCAAGTACCAAACACTTATATACATGATAAGCAGTGTCTGTCCTTAGTATAAACAAGAAAAATATTAAGGACTTTATTACTTCAATTGCAGAACTAAAATAAAAAAGTACATATAGAGATCTGATTTCCCTAAATGACTTAATTCCATCCAAGAGTGTCAAATGGGTCAGCTGAACATTCTTGACTACAAAGAACATACAGAACATGTCATTAAGTTTTACATACAGGGTTCTGTGGGTAAAAAGGCACAGGGTTTACCTTTTTATTGATATAATACTGTCCTTTTGTCATAATTTACGCAGACACATTTCATTTGCAATACAATGGAAATATACAAATAGCCTAAGAACATACTCACTTGGGTGCTGGATCTCCTGTTTCCTCTTCAGAATCTCTGTTTGTGTCTCTGGTTGGAGGAAGAGATTCTGAGTCATCATCACTGTCAGGAGTTTCTGAGCTACAGCTGCTTTTATAGCCTGGAGGCAGCGCTGGTCCTGCAACTGAACATCCAGAGTTACACAGGATACTTATTTAACATTCCAAATGAGTACAATCTATCTTTGTATCCCCAAAACACATATCTATCTGGAATTAAGTCTATTCAATCATTGGTCCGTCTAGTATTTAGAGGAGACATCTAAACAAACTTATAGAAGTTATTTTTTTGGCACTGTATTTCAATCAACAACCCCCCCTCACTAATTAAATTAGCACATTACTACACGAGTGTCATCTGGAACAGGACTAGAAAGCCCTACTTTACCTAACAACTGATTTACAATGCATATAGTATAAAGTGGTACATTTAAAAGAAACTATCACGTTAATAAAGCATTAGAAGCTTATTAGTGAGGAATCACATCATTTGTACCTAGACAGAATGGGAGACCATAGATTAGTGCAATTTAATTGCCAGCCTGCTTTAGGAATGCTTCAACAATTAAGGTTATTCCCAGTTCAGCTAAATGTGAAGAGCAGGCACAGATTTAAGTATTCTGCAGAAAAAGGGATGATTTAAGTGTTCCGACTTCAAAGAATCATTGCTGTCAGAAGCTGAGGCAGTGCATGGAGCTTCACCCTCTGGAGTAATGAGGAGGGCGGAAATATCTCAGCAAAGGAAAAATTCAGACACTAGCAGTGCTAACAGGCCTGAGCATTTTTTGGTACTGTCCCCACCAGAAGCACAGGTCGTTATAGACTTATTTGGATATAGTACCATATGCAATGGGTCCAAAAGTAGCTTAGCCACTGAATCCTAACCACAAATATCCCCCCTAAAAGAGACAACCCTCACATGTTCTATCAACACAGAGCCAGCTGGGGTAAGCAAAGGCCAGCAATGGTCCCCAGATGCAGGGCAGTGCAAGCAGGGCCAGCACCACTTTACACACACAGCACGAACAGCCATCTGATATAATGGAGATTTGATCCTACTGATGATTTAGCATCCTGAAATACAGGCACTATCCCTCCTTTTAATATTTCAAGTACTGAGTCCAAGACTGACAGGACAGAAAGATGTTTTGGTGGGGAAAGGGCATTGTTAGCTTTATGAACAGTCAAGAGTTAGATGAAAAGATGAGGTGCAATAAAACCATATAAATGAAGGGTACCAGGATATTACATCTCCAGTTAGAGAACTACGACTTTTTGATAGTGCAAAATAAAACCTGATACAGATTATGGTGCCATTGTTAGCTGACAAAGGCTAGGCAGAAATTGAGTCCTTCAAGTGAGCTTCATAAAGCTTTTACTCATCTTCAGCACAAGACACAGAGCAAGGACAGTCTACCAGCTACAAAGCATCCAGACACATGGAAGCTGTCACTTTTTTTTGTTTTCCATTTTAATGGGAGAGACTTTGACCAGGACATACAAATCCATTTCAGCACTAAGAAGGAAAAAACCCCACAATACCTCAGCCTATAAAGGTAAAGTAAGTTCAAGATGAGAGGGAACTAACAGATGAATGATAAATAGGAATAAAGACTGCTATCAAGAAGTCTCCCTTCTTGGTATGAGAAACACAACTGGATAAAAAGCACCTAAAAACCAGACAAATCCTGCAAAACAGCTTTCTCCAACCACCTGATGCCCTGATACCATGAAAGCAGAGCTTCACCTGCTCTGATAGATAAAAGACTTGGAGTGAAAGGAGCAAACTGAGCTGCAGCCGATACTGCAGAGGAAGAGACAAATTGCGACCAGCTTTGTGAGCTGGAAAGAAGATGTAAACCCAAACTATTTAAAGAAGGAGACTGGTCTCACTGACATATTGTCCACTACCAGGGTTAACATACACACTTCCTATCCCAATTCCTCTCCTGTCAGGGTGGCACAACTGTTTGCGTGGGCTATGCAACAAACTGGATCAGGGAACAACTTAGGATGCATAAAAATAACACTGCAAAATCCAGCACTCCCCTGGAAGAAATGTTTGTTCATGGAACCACAGCCTAAGAAGGACAACCAGAAACAAAACAGAGATAGAGGATGATTCACAAAGGGAAAATGGCATTTAAAGCCTGGGGAAGGAAAAGTCATTGGACATAGAATCATAGAATCTTCTAGGTTGGAAGGGACCTTCAAGATCATCTTGTCCAATCATCAATCTAACTCTGACAAAAATAAACACCCACACAACAAACAAAATGCAACACTCATCACTAAACCATGTCTCCCAGCACGACGTCAACCTGTCTTTTGAACACCCCCAGGGATGGTGCCTCAACCACCACGCTGGGCAGCCCATTCTAATGTCTAATGTCACCCTTTCAGTGAAACACTTCTTCCTAATATCCAGCCCGAACCTCCCCTGGCATAACTTGAGGCTGTTTCCTCTAGTCTTGTCGCCTGTGGCTTAGGAGAAGAGACTGACCCCCGCCTCTCTACAGCCTCCTTTCAGGCAGTTGTAGAGAGCAATGAGGTCTCCCCTCAGCCTCCTTTTCTCTAGGCTGAATAACCCTAGTTCCCTCAGCCTCTCCTCATAAGACTTGTGCTCCATGGTGAAAGAAGTCATGGTACTAAGATAAATAATCAGCACAGGCAAGGATACAGCTATAGATCAGGATGAGGTGGGGAGCTGCAAGAAGGAGTAGAGTGGAAGAAATAGGAATTGCTAAGCACACACTGGGGGACCAAAGAAAGGAAAGGGTAAGGAGGGAGGCCAAGACCCAATGAGAATTTTGTGAATGAAACGGAGGAGAGCTCACAGCGTCAGGAAACAAAAACCAATGAGGTGAGGAAGAGAATTGGATGTAGCAATGGCAGAAGGCAGAACAACAGGAAAAGCAAGGAAGTAACCAGAAGTCAGAACAACTCAGAGCAGGACAGTGGGATAAGAAAGCATGAGAAGAAAATTTTGATGATGGAGAGGAGAGAAACAGAGCCAAGGACACATCTCAAGTCAGAGTGAAGTGAATGATTCACAGCTGCTAGAAGTAGCCATCTGAAGTTGCTCTGAGATGACCTCTGCATTGAGCTGGGTCTGGTGACTATCTGCCTGAAAATTAAGCCAATTCAATTCAGAAACCAAATGAAAAACTGCTTTTTGTTGGTTTTGCTGCGTTAATTTCTGCTGTATTTGGTGATCCTAAGCAATCTACCAGACAGGCACTGGGATTCTCTCAAGGACAGACAGGAGCAAGGCCGCCTTTCACCTTCAGCAACAGTGATAGATCAACTCAGACACAGCACATCAATGCATCTGTACTTTAGCAAACGCGGCCTCGATGCTGAAACTAACAAAACCCCCTCCTGCATCTCTGGATATTTTTAGCCATTACCCAGCATTTCTCTCCTGCTGGTACAAGGACAGCACAGAAGCAGGGACAAAAGGGGCCAAAGGAATTATGATTCTTCCAGCAGGAAAACATTCAGGCCAGCTTTCAAGAATCATCATGAAAAAAAGAATCAGGAGAGGAGTGTGTCCCATGGGTAGGGCGGTGATAAGCTGAAGAAGGAAAGGTAAAGGATTTACCAGGGACGAGCCTGAGTCTGTCCAACTACTTTTTGCTCCCATCCTGGTCCTGATTAAGGGTCACACTGCTTGAGTAGTGTCAGTTGTCTGACTCCCAATGGACATTGGCATCTCCTGGCAAAGTCCATTTCGGCTCCCCCTGTGCTGACCTAAAAGCTGAGCAGCAACGGACATTTTACTGTAGTAATTCGCCTATCTTCCAAGGCAAAGGTGCACAAGGAAACAAACAATCAAGCTGTTAACTCTGCTCATGTTTCACAATGGCAAACACCACATGTTAAAATCAATGTGATTACACAAGCTACATTTACTACATCTTTAGTTTTTCTTCATTTAAAAAAAGGCAAGAATTTGCATGCTAAGTTATAACTATTAACACAGCTTTTATGTCAGGTGCTGGAACTAGATGATCTTTAAATGTCCCCTTCAACCCAAACCATTCCATGATTTTGTTATCAATATAAAAATGAAGGAATACAAATTTAGGAATGGTTCAAGAGACAGTTATTTTGTTCACTACATCTAGCACAACAATGTCATATCGCAGACAGAAGGCAAATGCTTATCTGGCAGCAAAGAGGGTAAACTGCATCCTGGGGTGTATCAAACACACATAACCAGCTAGTCAAAAGAGGTGATTATCGCACTGTATTCAGCGTTAGTGAGTACTGAAGGAGATTTAGACTGGACATTATGAAGCATTTCTTTACCAAGAGGGTGGTCAAATACTGGAATAGGCTTCTTGGAGAGGTGGTCGATGCCTTGAGCCTGTCTGTGTTTGAGAGGCATTTGGACAATGCCCTTAATAATGTGCTTTAACTTTTCTTCAGCCCTGAACTGTTTGTTTGAATTAATTTAATTTTGTTTGGCTGGGTTTTTTTTAAGGCTAATGAGTTCCTTCACCCATTTCGCACAGAAATCCCAAAGCAGATTTGTCAGTGTAACTGTACTACTACAGAGCTGATGTACACGGGGACAAAAAGCAGACAAACTAGGCTAAATAACCCAGATTAGATACTGCCAAAACACTTGGTATCACAAAACTGGATGATAAGCTTAACTCATTTTGTTTAGTGGATTCATACACAATATAGATGCTTGCAACATGTATCAGTATGTTGATAGAAAGAAAGCGAATAAGCAGCCAACACACAGATAAAGAGAGGCTGCCTCAGCTCAAACAAGTGTGAAGTCAGAGCTTCAGTACAAAGCTATGGACTTGGAGCTTGATGTTGCTATGGTGTCAGCTAAGGCAGCAGCTTTATTCTTTCTTCCTACTGCTCCCTCTCCTGGATTAAAAAATGAGAAGAGCAGATGAGCACAGCAAACCTTTCCCATGGGAGCAGTTTTGATTGGAATAACAGAGCGGCCTTTGAAACACTGCTGGAAACTGAATATATATAACACTGGTCATCTGAACTTCGATTAAAGAGAGGAAGAACTAAGGCTCAAACTGGTAATTCCAGAGCTATTATTGATACAGAACATCTAAGAGTTTAAGTGTGGGGAACCAAGCTGTGCTACAGAAGAGCCAGACTGGCAGTCTGCTGGTCTCAGAGACTTCTCAGCACCCAAGGCCCTGGCAGGGGAGGCACCACAGCCTCACCCACCACAGGCCAGTTCCACATCCCAAGGAAACCTGACCAGAAAAACGATAGTTTTCATCAAGTGTTTTGGTTTGACAAAGGAGAGCATACTGCAAAGACCTCACCACTGCCTTTTTTTTCAGTCCACTAACTTCACACACAGAGCTACTGAAGAACGCAGGCCTAAAAGCACATACGGGACTCAAGCAAGCAAATAATCACCAGTATCAACGCAGTAGCTTTTTCAAAAAACCGTTTCATATCTGTAGAACCCCACAACAACTTTAGAGTTTTGTTTTTTTCTGAAAAAGTCACTATAAAAACCACCCGTGAAAGTTAGCTGCAGCGGGGCACTGCAGATCCAGCTGCCAAACGCCAGCTACCAGAGCTGCCTTACCGCGCCACCACGCCACCTTTCCCGTACCCGAGCCCCCGCGGGGTCACACTCACCCACGGAAGGGGGAGGGGGGGGGGAAGGGAGGCACACGACACCCCGGGAAGAACGAGGACGACACCCGGGGGTGGGGGGAACGACAGAGACACGCTGCTCCCGTGTTCCGCATAGCAGGTACAGCAGGCAGCCGACCCCCGAAGCCTCGCCCAGCTGCCGGGCCCGGAGCGGCGATAAGCAGCCTGAGGCGGCCAGGCAGGCGGCAGCGGAGCCGTTGGGCCTGGAGCGGGGAGAGGCCGCCTGAGGCGGGCAGGCGGGCGGCCGCGGAGCCGTTGGGGCCCTTCACGCCTTACCCTGGCTAAAGTCCTCATCCGGGTCCGCCTCAGGGTGGCGCGAGAAGCCGGGCGGCAGCGCGGGGCCGATGAGCTCGCGGGTCATGGCGTCGGTGGGAGGGGGCTCGGCTCTAGGAGCCCCTCAATCCCCAGCCCACTACGCCACCCTGCCCCTGCCGCCACCACTATTGTCACACCTCCGGCGCGGTGGAATGACGCAATCACCCCGCCCCCCTCCATCTATCCATCCAGAATGTTTAAGCCAACCTTGTGGCGCGTGGCTAAGCCCCGGAAGTGACGCATTTTGTAGCGGCCGGTGGTGTGGGCCCCCACGAGGCGGTGGAAGCGGATCCCGGCGGTAGTGACTGCAGCGGGCCCGACATGAATCCTTTCGCCTGGTACCCGCCGCCCCCGCCCGGCCTCCCCCCGCCGGGCCTCCCCCCACCCTTCTTCTGCCCGCCGCCCCCCTGGGAGTCCGGCTTCTGGGCTCCTCCCGGGCCCTACCCGCCGCCCGGCCCCTACACTCCTCCCGGTGGTTGCCCGCCCGCCGACTCGCACCCCGATGGCTGCCCGCCCGCCGAGGGCTCCTCGCAGCCCACCAAGAGCTGCCCGCCCGCCGAGGGCTCCTCGCAGCCCGCCGAAAGCTCCCCACCCGCCGACGGCTACTCCCAACCTGCCAAGAGCTGCTTGCCCGCCGAGGGCTCCTCACAGCCCATCGAGGGCTCCTCGCGGCCCGGCGACGGCTCCTCGCAGCCCGCTGAGAGCTCCTCACCTGCCGGCAGCTCGTCCCAGCCAGCCAAGAGCTGCCTGCCCGCTGAGGGCTATTCGCAGCCCGACAGCTACCTGCCTACTGCTGAGAACTACCCGCAGCCTGACGGCTACCCGCATCCCAACAGCTACTTGCCTCCCGCCAACAGCTACGCACCTTCCGACTGTTACCCGCCCTCCATCTACAGCTACCCGCCGCCCACCAACGGCTACCTGCCCGCCGACAGCTACCCACCCCCCAACAGCTACCTGCCGCCTGACGGCTACAGGCCACACGCCGCCTGGTACCCGCCGTCCTACAGAGAGCGACCGCAGGGCCTGCGTGCTGGTGAGAGGCGTTGGGGGGGAGGGGGGGGGAATTGTTTCTCGGGCCCATGGACTCCTTCCCATTCTTCAGTGGTGGGATGTCCCTAATCCTCGGGGCCAGAGGAAGGCCCCGTGCCTCCAAGGATGTGCCCCGCTGTCTCTGCTGGTTGTGCAGCCCTGGATTGTCTCTCCCCCAGGTCCTTCCCCTGCTACAGCAGGCCCGCAGAAATAGGAGGGGGTGTGTTTTACCAGCTGTATGTATAAATGGCTTTTTTTTCTTTTTTTGAAGGTGGAAATGGCAATTTCTCCCAAAAATGGCAGCGTGAGCAAGCGCCTGGGTTTAATAAACGCTTCCCAGGTGAAAATAACAAGCCAAAGGTATGGATTTGGGTTCTCAGCACAAGAAAGATATAGACATGTTGGAGCGGGTCCAGAGGAGGGCCACAAAAATGGTCAGAGGGCTGGAACACCTCTCCTATGAGGACAGGCTGAGAGAACTGAGGTTGTTCAGCCTGGAGAAGAGAAGGCTCCAGGGAGACCATATTGTGACCTATCAACGTTTAAAGAGGGCTTAGAAGAAAGATGGGGACAGACTTTTTAGTAGGGCCGATAGCAATAAGACAAAGGGTAACAGTTTTAAACAAAAAGATGGTAGCTTTAGATTGGACATAAAGAAGAAATCTTTTACAATAGTGAATGATCGCAATTATGGTGATGAGACACTGGTACAGGTTGTCCAGAGAGGTTGTGGATACCCCATCATTGGAAGTGTTCAAGGTCAGGTTGGATGGGGCTTTGAGCAACCTGATCTGGCGAAAGATGTTCCTACCCATGGCAGGGGTCTTGGACTGGATGATCTTTGAAGGTCCCTTCCAACCTTTCTGTCATTCTGTGATGGTGGCAGTCATGTGGGACTACAGAGACCCCATACTCTTGTCTAACTTGCTTACTCTTACAAGAGAGCAAACATATGACAATTAGTCTGCAAATCTTGAGACTGTTGAAGGAAAGATACGTTTCAACCAAATTCTACCACGGGGTTACTTTAGAAAAGCTGTTATTGTGGTGATTCCTGAGTGCCTAAATTACATTAGAGTTCTGTTGTATTATCAGGACCAGACAGCCAGATCACCCTGATCTGTGTGTAGTGGGAGAAGGAAGGATGTCTCCTGCTGTCTGAGCTCTTTTATGTCATGCGTGTCCTGACTTGAGAGGGAGGAGACTCAGGGCTGTAGCCTAGCTCTCCTCCCAGCCCTTGTTAAATCTGTGCCAGCCTGGTATGTCTGTAGAAGCTATAATGGATGTAAAGGTGGTAGTGGAAAGAACTGAGTGCAGTGCGCTTCGGGGGATCAGTGATTTGAACTTCACTTTCATGTTATATTAGTTTATCTCTGCAACTTTCGAAATGTGTTTTAATTAATGGGTTTATTAGGGCTTCACACCTAATTAAAAATAGGAATATCTCGTAATCTTTTAACTGCAATCTTGAGATGATTTCTTCTTTTTTTTTCTTTCTTTTTTTTTTTCCCCATAGGCCAGAAAGAAAAAAGAGCCAGTTTTCTCTCATTATTGTGATACCTGTGACCGTGGCTATAAAAACCAGGAGACGTATGACGAACATATTTCACAACATAAAAAGGTTGATGAGTTTGGCTTGTTTTATTTATACTTTCATTTTCAACTTTGTGCCTGTTAAGTACTTAGCTGTAGTCCTTTGTTCAATGGAAGACCTAACAAAGAGATTCCGCAGCTACAAAAAGTGTTAGTAGGGGATTTCTTCTGAATGCTATGTGTATTCTCAGTTTTATTTGTGGTTTTATTGCTGAAGTTAATTTAATGTTATTCTTGTGAAGTATTGCTAAGTCACCCCAGTGGAAGGAATTAATTCATGGGCATCAGCATAGAATGTAAAATTATTGTGTGAAAAGACTATGTGTGGAAATCAGGTTTTAAAAATCCACTCCTTTATTGCACGGAAGTATCAAAATTTGAAATTGGATAGTCTTGCAATTCTTTCTCTGAAGTTAACTTTGCGTTATCTCCAGTACCAGATATGTTGGCTTCACAGGTTATTTTAAAATCTGATGAAATTCAAAAGTACATTATCCCCTCTTACTCTTTTTACAATCACATTTGTTTTGAAACTGGGTAGCTTAAAAGTTCTGTATAACTAACTGTACAGGCAACTGGCACCGAGTTTGTTTGAAGTGGGCTTGAATGCTTGTTCTTAATATTTTTTTGTAACTTTGTGTGTCTTAAGTTCAGCCCCTTATCTTGCAGTGCACAGAAGAAGGTTGCAGTTTCAGCGCGCATGAGAAGATAGTTCAGATACACTGGAAGAACGTAGGTATCCCCTTGAACCCAAAATATGAATCTATGTGATCTTTACTGTAGTCCCTTTTCTCATTCTTCAGAGGCTTGCTTTCATTCTTCTGGAAGGAAAACTTACCACCTATGAGTAAAATCTCTTGTAAGACAGCGTTGTGGATGAAAATATGTTGAATGCTAAGTTGTGTGGGTTTTTTTTAAATGGATTCAGTTTGTAATTGCTGTGTGCAGTCTCAACACTTTTGGAGATGGAAAACAATGTGATGCTGCTATAGTTGTCAGAATGATGCTTTTTTTTTTCTTGTGGGTTTTTTTTTTCCTTCCCCTTTTAAACTCCTATGAAATACTTTTTCCTCAGGCACATGCACCTGGTGCTAAAAGAATAAAGTTAGATAGTCCAGAAGAGATCGCTAGATGGAGAGAAGAAAGAAAAAAGTGAGTAAGACTTGTAACCTATGATTTTGGTTTACTGTGTTTCCCCTGTGTGATCATTAGGGGACAGCTGAAAGGCAGTAGCAGCATGTGCTTGCTGTTCCTTTGACTCCGCAAAACTCCTGCGGTAGTGGTCTGTGTCAGAATGCCTGAGCCAGGAGGGTATGAGGTGCTGAGACTATTCTCATTTGGATGACTGTAACAGAAGGCAAGATATCAACTGAGAAGGAAGTAGCTTTCATAGACAGAGGGATTGAGAGCAACATCAGCAAGTTTGCAGATGACACCAAGCTGTGTGGTGTTGTTGATACACCTG
>JAOQGH010000001.1:175548332-175577380 GCA_025769975.1 Gallinago jamesoni | reverse complement strand
TTGGGGGTGTCCCTGTGACTGCAGGGGGGTCGGACTAGATGGCCTTTGGAGGTCCCTTCCGGCCCAGATGATTCTATTCTATGATTCTATGATTCCCAGATGTTTGATTTGATACCTACCCCAGGTTCGGTGAATGACTCATTCCTTTTAGCCTCATCACTGAGACATTCCAGATCAGAAATGTGTGTGTGTTCCCTTGGTGTTTTCTTAAGAGCTAAGAAGTCTGGAACTATTGTACTGACTGTAATTGTAATACATCCTGCTGTGTCAAATTCCCATAGCTTATTTTGTCCTACTAGACCTCAACAGGGAGTTTTTCTAATTTTTAAGAACTTTCTGCGTCACGACGCTTTTCTACTGAAAGAGAATAGAATCCATGAATGAAGCTGTCTCAGGTAGTCTGTTGTATCTAGATTGCAAGGTAAAGTTCCCATGTAGGTAACATTTCTCATTATTTCTCATTTTTTCTCATTCTGTGAGCTGGTATAACTCTTTCCTGTTGACCAGCACCTAGCACTGAAGTGTTTGGAAATTCACACTGTACTCCGATAGACAGTATCCCACCGATTTATTTATTTTTTTCTCAGAGTCAAGCAGATTAAAATCTACCCTTTTCCGGTAGGTGAAAGATGCTGTAGCCTTTCCTCACTTCTTTTCTTGACTCTGAGTATAGTCTTGAGAGTGATCAGTACCCAGGTTTTGTTTCCGTGAGCAAGAGAGACCAATATGCAGAGTCGGAATTGATACAAAATTAATTGCAAGATCATTGGTGATGAGCTAGGGCAGTGAACTAGTCACCTGTTTTTGTTGTTTTTATATAAATTAAAATAAACAGCAGGGGTCTGAAATCTTACTAATCGGTACAGCTTCCATTTATGTTGGAAAGCAATGTTAATGCATTCTGGCTTTGAACCTGACTTCCCTTAAATTTTTACACAGTGGCTTTGTAAAAAAGACAAATGAGTGGAATGTATGGTAGAATATTTTTATTTTTTTTCATTGCCTCCCATCATTTTTTGCTGTATTGAGGAGCAAAATTTCTCCCCATATAAGTTAGTCTCTGCAGGTTTTAACTTTACTTTGGACATAGTTTCAGCTTTTTGTACAAATTTCAGAAAGTCAAGGAGAAGTCAGTGCAGCACAGCAGTCATCTGTTTCACCTGCTGTTCATTTTTCACATGTGAAGATAATCTGTAGGTTCCTCTTTTGTTAAAAACAGCTCTTGTTGATACAGAAACAAACATTTATTCTCTCCCATGTTTAAAATGCCATAGTTAACCAGACCAAAAAAGCTTGTGTTCTGTGCAAGTGTAAGTTTGGTGTTGGGTTAGTTTTGGTTCCAAGGTTTCGTCTTATTCAAAAGATACTTGAGGTCTTGGTTTTTATTTGCTTTCAGTCTAGATATTGTTGTCCTTTTTTCCCCAATAGTGATAGTTACCATGGGTTTATTGCTTGCAATATGAAGTGTTAACAGGGTTAGCAAAACCCAAAACATCTTTAGACTTGTCCGTCTGGTGGCCTAATTTTCTATGAGAAGCTCCATGGAAAAGCACTGATGCTTGCGTGCGGAGTCTTTGCTACTCATTTTGAACTTCTTGTGCACTTTTCTGTTTTGGGAGGTGGTTTGGCAGAGTTCCTGTCCAGTGGAAGATGCTACGGTTTAAGTATTGACATGATGTTTTAGGTGTGTGTGTCAGTACTTGTTCTACCGTATACTAGAACATTAGGGAAGCAGGAACTTAAAATACAATTGTGTTTTAGATATTCTTTGCTTGGGAAGCAGGTGGTGTGAGTCAAAGGGACATTTATCTACACTTAATTGTAAGGATGATGATGCTCTCCCTGAGACTTTTTGCGCAGTTTCTAGAGAATCTCATGGCGGATACTGTTGTTTTTTTACAGATAAATATAAATTGGTTGTGTTAAAACATTGGTGAAAGCCTTTGTTCACTGCAGCACAGTAAAATCAATGGAAATAAAGTATTGTAATCAAGACCAGCAACCAAAACAGGAGATATGGGATTTGGACCTTCTTAGTCGAGGCCACTAGATGGAGTAGTGCTGTGATTTATTGTGATACTTCAGTCCTTCTGTGGGCATCTTGTTTAGCTGTAATGGATGGGTGTAGAATGACTACCTGGGTGGCTTTTGTTACTCTTTGTACAGCAACGAAACTGTATTAACATCTTTCTTTTTTTTTATCTAAGTAATTTGTTATTTTTTTTAAAGAGAACCCCAGCTGAAACTTCTGTGAAGCATTAATTGGGTCACCAGCAAAGCATCAGTTTAGCACTGAAGGTCTGTTGTTGAGTCACAGTAAACATTGCATGGTATAGAAAATAAGGACACAAGAGGGAGTCTGAGCTATTAGGCAGTCTTGTTTTATGGGTGACAGGAGAAAGCCTTTTTCTTTCTAGACGCTCCAGTCAGAGCTAAGAATGAATCTTTTTAGGTCATTAGTAGTTTGTTTCTAATTAGGTTGCAGTGATTTAACATGTGTGTTTCCATGCTGCATCCCTAACATTCCTGTCTTGTTTCTTCTTTCAGCCGTTTTAAATAATTACTTACAGAGTTGAGATTTTTCTTCTTAATTAGCTGCTGCGTTACTCAGTTGTGTATCCTGCTTAAAATCTTTTAGAAAGAGCCTGTGTTTAAAGCGCAGCCTTTCTCACATAGGGGGAAGAGAGAGAAGGGGGAGAGCTGGTAAGGAGCGAGTATCTCTGGAGGAAGTATTTTGGGTTGGAATGCTGGTTTCCTGTCTGATTCTGCACAATGCCCTGTTTGTTGCTGCAGCCTTCACATCTCTGCTTACCTAAAAAATGCTTTAATGATTTGTGGACCCTCAAACCTTCTGAGCCAGGCAACCTAATTAAGTGAACAGCAATAGAGATGAAGTTCCACAGGATCTCAGGGTTTTCCCACATTTTGCAGATAGATGGTTGTGAAGTCTGACATCAACTTTGGTGATTACAATTGCTTTTCTCGTTTTGATTTGTCCCATCCCTTCCAAGTGTTGAGAAGTATACTGGTTTCACGTGCTTAAAGGGAATTATCTACAACAAATTTCCTTAATGTATCAGAATGAGGTATTGCTGTCTTCCCTTCTTCCCAAGTAAGATCTGGGTCATGCCAGTTTCTAACCAACTCTTCTTGAGCAAAGGTTATTAGAAAGAATGTGGCAAGGCTGCTCTGGTGTTAAATCGAACAGTTAAACTTTTGCTTAGGTCCTAATAGAACATTAGAGGATTTTCTTGATCTTGTGTGTTGCTTGTAAATTATCCCTCTCCTCCCCCCGTTTCTTTAATCTGTTGGGGATTTTTTTTGTTGAGTTAGGGATTGACTGCTTTATTTCCTTGCAGTATATCTCACAGGCCGAGCACGTGCCTAATGAATAAGGCCAGCACTAGCAAGCACACAACTTGTAGTTAATTTGTGGTTGTCTAGTTGAATAATGACAATCCTGGAGTAGCTTGGAGTCCTCCCCAGTGTTGCATTCATATTAATTAAATATAAAATAAGGGAAATAATTTCCTTGTGCTTGGTAAAAGTAGAGAAGATAAAGCAAAGTAGAAAGAATGTGTTGGTAGGTCATCGTAAACACCAATACAATCAAATTTACTCTGAACTGCAGGGATGGATTAGCGACAAAACTGTCTCATCTAACATAGGGTAAAATCACACTAGAGATGCAATGCTTGATCAAATGCCTGGGAGTCTTAAACTAAGATTTTATCAGCTCTCTGTTGGGCTGTCTTTGTTCCCTTTGTGCTATCTATCTCCCCTTTGCTGTTGGTTGTGAGTATGCGATCAAGACCAGCTCAAGAAATTATTGAGGCAATTTGATCATAGTGCTGTTCCTGTAAAGGTAATAAACTTGTGTGACTCTCAACTCCCATTCGTTGTGCTATAGAAACTGGTCTCTTTTCTGTTAGACACTGGCAAAGCTCTGTTTTTCCACTGCTTGCTAAGAGATAGTTTACTCTGATGTTTATGTGAACAAGATAGAGTACACTGGCCTATAAAACGTGTATGACCCTGGTTAGTGCACTCATTTATTGACAAAATAATAATAAATCTATTCAGTAGGGCACACATTAGCGATTATGCTCATGTCACCATTTCCTGTCTCTGGAAGCTTAAGGTATCCTTTACCTGCATGTCACTTTGTTAGTGTATATGTAGTATACTCATCTTAGCCTGAAAAGCAGTTTTCTGGTGTTATCCTGACAATTTATACTGAAAAAAATCCAATTTGAAGTGTCTATGGTTGGAAACTGCAGCTACCCTGAAATGGGGCTGCCTTCTCAGGCAGTACTCACTCCTTCATGAAATCTACCATGCCAGATCATCACAACCTGGTTTAACTCCCTCTTTTACAGTAAGTTGCTTAGGTTTGTGAAGTCTTTGTGGTGACTGATGAAGCTGACTGTATTCAAGCTCTAACAAGTTGTTTGCAGGACCTAAGTGCTAGGCTACTTCTACCTCAGTGGTGTTTGTAGATAACATTTTAAGAACCTAATTTTATTAGGGGAGGAGAAGGGTGTGCCTTCTGAGAAGGATTCAAACCAGGACAACTCATTGAATTTTAACATGGGGCCTTTTATGTGGAGAGATTTGGTGGGGTTATACCTCTGCTTAGGAGCAGTCTTCCTAAGTTGTACTTCTTCAAGAAGAATTCTGTGTATCAAAAAAAATATTAAATTCTTCTCTTTGATTTTTTTTTGACCTCTCTTGAGTACTTTGAAGCTCAAGACCATAGCATTTCCATTGTAAGCCTCTGCCTTCACTTAGGGTCCAGTTGAATTCTGCCTCCATGGGCTGATGTGAGGATGAGTACAGACTTCTTTCAGCTGTGACTGTGGCACCTGATGAGTTGTAGAGTTGCACTGGGGCTTGTACCTTGGGGTGGATGGGTAACCTTCATCCATGCCTCTTTGGTCCACTTGCTTCTTGCAGGGACAGTTGGGGTTAACTTGGCTAGGTCCCACCAGGACCCACTGGTGGGTTTAGCCCAGCTTCGTCATTGCACAGCAAAGCACCTGGGGAAGAGGTGAACCCTGTCTACCTTGTGTAAGGGGCTGTGACCTGCAGACTTCAACGTCTAGAGCTTACTGCCCACCATGTCCTTAGATGGAGGAATAAACTAACAGATGCTCATTTGCTCATTGTGAATGGAATGAAGCACTGCATGTGTGCTGTCAAAATAGGTACATTTTCTGCACAAGCTAAAGTCAGGGAGTAAAATTCTATTTAACATTGGAGAAGAGTTGGAGAAAATAAAGACAGCCACTACAGGTGCCCTCAGATGTGCTTTTACCAGCATACTTGGACTTAGGGCTTGAGCTCTCCTTAGCTGTTAGTTACTGCCTGTGTCAACTGGAAGGTTGGTTTAGGAGAAATCTGTCTCTTGGCAATGAATTGAACTGCAGGCATTTGTGGAGTCCATTAAGGTGGCTCGGTGGAGGGAGTGGTAACTCATCGGAATGAAAGTGGGAGGCAGTCACATCTCAAATCATGTTGTGAGAGCGTGTCTGAATATGTCCTTAATCAACATAACTACAGGAGTACTTTGAAGACTCCTTTGCTCCAGGATTAAGGGTCTTTCCTTATGTCTTTTAAAAAAAATTCTAAGACAAGCTTGGAGGTCTTTTGAGCATAACTACTTATTTTATAGCTCTCTTTCCTCCTTTGAGCCTTATTCCTCTGAAGGAAAGCACCTTATCCTAAAACTGTGAAGAGGTGCCAAGCACTGGGGTCTTTATCAATGCGAAGCTCTTGAGACTAAATAATTCATTGCATGCTTGCTGCGTGCTGGGAGTGTTACAACATGGATGAACAAATGTAGCTAACAGGGAAGAGCGTAGATAAAACATCATTTCCCTATGCTCGCTTGAGTGTATAGCGGATTTCTGGGAGAAATCCAATGAAAATAGAAGTTGACAGCTTGTGCTCAAATCCTCTTAAAGGAGACAAGTTCTATAGTCTCGTGTTTAGGTGTGTCTCGTAGGAAATGCTTCTCATCTGCTTTGCTTGGTATGTGGTTGAAGCTGTCTGGCATCAATGTGGCACTTAACATTTGTGTTGTAAAACGAGGAAGATGCATGGGAGAAGATTAAATATTTAAAGGAAGATACGTGTCCTTTTTGATAGCTATATGTAGTGAGTAGCTGTTCTAAGTTTCTCGTTACTCCATTTTAATAGACTTATCAAATATTTACACTTTGCGTTTCTATGCAGAAGCTGGTGGGGGTGTGCGTGTGTTTCTCATTTACCGCCTTTATCTCAAAGCGCTGGGATTTAGCTAACTAATGTTTACAGAGCAACTAGCGTAGCCATTTTGGGGCTTTGACGGTAATTTGCAGCAGGCTTTGCATGTTAGAACCAGCATGTTCATCCGTCGAGAGGGAATGGAAGAGAGGGATGGTTTGGAAGATGGTTATAACAGTAGATTTGTTTTGGTCTGCATGACTTAGCAATTTTTCTTGAAGCTGGAATTAAAGAGGGTCAGTAATTTTGGTGAACTAGAGGTCAGTGTGCAAACACAATACTGAATATTGCTTGAGAGGAAACTTGTGTGCTCTTCTCTGTCACATTAACGGGATATTGTGTGCCCAGAAGCTGTTTTTTCGGTATTACAAGAACTCAGCAGTTGGTTTGCTAAAGGCACATTAGACCTTTTAAGATCACTCAAATACTCCAGTTGAAGCACCATAAAAATAAAATTGCAGGACTAAATTGTACCATTATGTTTAGGGCCAGGCAAAGAGTTCATAACTGAACTGTTTGTCTGTACCCTTGTTTGGTGGTTTGGTAAATCTGATCATACCAATTTGGTAGGTTATTTTTTTTTGTTGTTGTTTGGGGTTGTTTTGGGTTTTTTTGCAGCTGAGTATGTAAACATAAATGCATTCAAGTTTCTTTTCCTCACCAATGCCTTTCTAAGAAGGAAACAGTCTGTTAAAATTCCATGAAATGTTACTTAAAATCTATTATGTTTATGGAGGATGCTGGTTTGGTAAAGGGGGAGTTCAGTGGGGGAGTACAGTGAATCATTTAAGAGCCAGTGAATTATTATTTTTTTCCTTCTAGAAATTTTCCTACGTTGGCAAACATTGAAAAGAAGAAGGCGATGCAGATGGAGAAGGAAGAAAGGGGAGAAGTGCTGACTACCCAACAGTTTGGGTAAGTGTTTTGAAACAAGCTTGTTACTTTCTTCCTTGTGAGTTCAGAAGTACATTGTCTTAGTGTAGTCTCCCAGCGTTTACACTGTACAGGCAATCCAGCTGCCCTTTAAGAGAGGACAGGTCATTTGACAAACAGCAGTTGTAATGCTATTTTATTTATAGTGCTTCATGGTCCACTTCATTTAAATTAAACAATAATTGTATTAGAAATCTGATGTTCTTGCTGAATTCTGTGTTCTGCCTTGTTTGAGAAAACTGCATTCTAGTGGCCGCTCATTAGATCAGCATAACCTGGGTCTCTAAAAAAGAAATAATGGAGAAGGAAGTCATTTAACATAATGAATTCACATCGTCTGATCCTTTAATGCCTGAAAATGGCCAAGAGAGATTTTTATGAGCGGATTTGGCTTCTTACTGTCTCCTTTCAGGTGGTAAATCAATAATTAAGCAAAGAAGGGAGAAAGATTTAACTTTATTTTCATAGCTAAAGTAGAGCTACTTCTTTCTTCTACCCTTTATCTGCCCGCTACCTTTGTTTTGAGCCTAGTGCTTACTCCGCTTGGATTTTCCTATGTTCTCTCCCTTATTTTCTGTTACTTTCCAGTATGGGCTTTGCTCTTTCTTCTTCTCCTTGGCGTCAGTGTTATGTGGGACCAGCTAACTTTAAAAAAAAAAAATGTTATAATGATCCGTGCTCTGAAGAATATCACTTGTTTAAACTCAAACAACTGAGCTGGAAGGCAGAAGTGGACTCAGTTCTAAGGGACTCTTTCTAAATGCCATTTGCTGCCGCATGGAAGTGAAGCTGGAGCTTGCCTGGTTTGTTTTGGTGTTGTTTATTTATAGAGGCTGACACCGAACAAAATAAAGCTTGCAGGATGGCAAAGCAGTTGAACTAGCACAGAATAGGGTTCATGTCAGGCAAGTATAATTTGTTAAATGGTGACAATGCAGAGTACCTTGGTGCAGCATGTGCTTCAGAAAACCCAACACTTACCCATCCCCTCCAACCGGTTGCCTTTCATGACTTTGGAGGGAAAGGTCTATAAAAGACTGAAATAAAAATTCCTTCAAAGGATGTAAAGTTGCAAAAGTACTTTGGACCCAAGGAACCAAACCTAGGCATTTGAGACTAAAGTTGCAAACCTATGTAATATTACATTTGGAGATTTTTATGTGCAAATATAAGTTTTGCTTGTTACAGTAGCAAACTATTTTGTGTCTGCAGTTTTATTTGGTAACTCTTGTGCCTGTCTGTGAGCCGGATGCATTATGTAGTCTTAAATGTACATCAGCGATTCCATGCTGTCAACATTCATTAGTAACCTCTATAGCTGGAAAATTGTTTGGAAAAAAAGCCCTCAAAATTACAGTTTGTTTGCTTTCACTTAGTGACCTTTCATTCTGGTTGATTTTAGAAATCTTTTCTTTTTTCCCCTCCCTTCCCTGAGCTGCTAGCGCTATGGACTTGATGAACTGTCCAAAAATCTGTTGTTTCTACTTTGTATATCAATAATAAAGATTCTGGAATTGGTGCTTATCTGGCAAATTTACTGATGCATGAGGCAAAAAATAGTACAGGTTTTCTGCAACCTGTACTATTAAAGCAAATACCGAAGTAAGATTTAGAAAGGATTAGATACTTAACACTTCTACAGCACTTTCCATTTGTGGTTGTCTGAAGTGCTTTACAACTGCTAATTCTCAGCATCCCCCTGTATGAGATTAGAGATGCAGAAGGACCACTTTGGTAGCCTGCGTGGTGTCTTGCAACAGCTGATTAACAGTATGGTATTACACAGTTGACTAGGGATAACAGGACCTCTGCCATGCTGTAGGGGAGGCTGAGGGAGAGAATACAGAGCAGAACAAAGCATGGGGCTCATTCAGGATCTTGTATGTCTGTTGTGTTTGGAATGTGCTCATGAATGGCTGAAGTCTTGTTTTGTTGAATTGAGTTTCTGTTGCTTGAAAATAACTATTTTCAGCTTGTTAGGTTGTCCCTTCTATATTTGTTTTTCTGTCCAAGTCACACCTATTCTTGTTTCTATAGACTTTGTCGAGTTTGTTCTCTCAAGGTGTTTTGTGTTTATAGCATAACCTAGAAGATTACAGAATTTGTGAAAGATTTTAGGACTTGTTATTTTGTTTCGGGTTTTAAAAAATCCATTGTCCTAATAGAACTTTCTTTTATTCTTTTTCTGTCAGAGTGAAAAAGATGAATGGCATGTTAGTTGGAGGTGGGAGTAGGTTTCCAACTGGTGGGGTCAAATGGCTGAGCAGATCTAGGGCAGCAAGATCCTTCTCTGAGCTGTAACTGGAAAAGGGAGACTTCAACAGTGGAAATGTGCTTATAGTGAATGCTTCCCTTTTAATTCCACATCCCACCTCTTCTGAATGATTTAATTGCTTAAGTGAAGGGAATATTTGTTGACTTAATAATATGAAATGAAAACACTATGTCCTCACACTGTAGATGATCGAGGAACTTGCTCAGCCTATGTTCCCTTTACCTTGTTAAGAGATAAAAGTCAAGAACTTCAAACTCTTCATTTAGGTTCCAGCTTTGTCGCATTGCCCTGCCAATGAGAGGAGCTGTGACTGCCTGTCTGGCCTGTCACCGCATGTTAGCTGTGCTGGAGTAAGTCCTGGCCTCGTGCTGTGTTGCTGAACCTTAAATGTGGGCCCCAGGTGTTTGGTTACGTCAGTTGATTTTGTTCTCATAGCTTTGTCATTTGTGCGAGCTTTGTGTTTCTGTTCTCCAGCAAAATGAAGGGGATGTGGAAACCTCCAGAAAACGAAGAGGGGCTTGGGCAGCAAGGAAGACAGAGGAGAAGACAAAGGCGCCCATTCTGGAAGAAATTTAGGAAAAATGGTGGCAATTCTAATGTACACAGTATTCAAACTGAAGCCAATGGACCAGAAAACAGCACATGTGAAAAGGAACATGAAAAACAGTGTGACTTGGCAGCTCAGCCACACATGAAGGATGTGGACCCTCTCAGTCTTCTGGCAAATGGTGATGTTGGTAAGATGAAGGGAACTTAGAGAACTGTTACTTTAAGAAGTACTACTGAAGTGATTACTGACCTTTTACGTAACTAGCAACTTCTGGGGAGAGCTGGGGATTTCCAAAACCATGTAAAGTCTGTCCTTGATTGAAAGAGGGCTAAGTGTACACGTTTAAAGAGGGGGAAATTCTCTCTTAGTTGGATGCATTGGTGCAAAGCCTTATAGTATTTTTGGAGAAAAATACTGGCACGTCTGTAGTCGTACTTATCTTTGTTAGTAACAAAAAAGCCCAGGGCTGCTGTATTGTGACTAGAACAGTGTCAGGGCCAACAGGGTCACATGAGCTTGAAGGTAGTCCAGCATCCCTGTGCCTAAAACTTGCCCTTAAAACTTCCTTTTAAATGGAAATTTCTGTAGAGAGATAATCCTGATTCAGAACATGGTCTAAGAAAATGCCCAATGTGATTCTTGAGTGAATCAGTGCTTTATCTAAAGTAAATGGGGTAAGTCTTGCATTTTGGGGAGCTTCTGCCCTAGTAGGCTTGCCCTGTTATGGAAGAAGCTAACTCATTATTCTAGAGGTCTTTGAGATACACGTGTGTGTCTTGCTGAATTCATGTCCACATGTGCTGGTAGGAGGAGCTAAAAGTAGTAGATTTGGCTGAGATACAGTTGCAACGGAGCTCACATACAAAGTCAGTGAAGATGAGGAATTCTGGTTTGGAAAGGCTGATGCAAGAATGTTTAAGATACTGCCAGCGTTAGGCACTTCTACATAAAATTTCTTGGAAGTCAATTCGATTGAGGGTGGTGAGGCACTGGAACAGGTTGCCCAGGGAAGTTGTGGATGCCCCCTCCCTGGAAGTGTTCAAGGCCAGGCTGGATGGGGCTTTAGCAGCCTGGTCTAGCGGGAGGTGTCCCTCCCCATGGCAGAGGGCTTGGAAGTAGATGATCTTTAGGAACTCTTCCAACCCAAACCGTTTTATGATTCTATAATTGTATTATAAACACACAGGGAAAATCTAGCCAAAATACTTCTATGTCTCTCTGATTTTTCTGTGACAATTAGGAAAGCTTTACATTTTATTCTGTGTCATTGCAAAATGCTTAATCTGAAGGGGAGAAGATATTGGAAGACAGAATGTAGGTGTGTCTTGGATTTGAAAAATAACTGCGCTGGATACTGGTTTATTGTAGCTTTGTATGTTTTAAAAATACATTGCTAGCTTTAAATCAATATTTAGCTAACAAACTAAATAGGGTGTCGGGGGTCTTAATGCAGCACCTCAGTTCTATCTTTGTTTTAACAAGTACTTTACAGGTAAAACAAGATTATTATGTTAATCGCCTGATTAGGAATGTTTTTTAATCAAAACGCTTAGCTGGGAGAGGCGGCAAAGGGAAGGTGGTTTGGGACATAGGGAAGAGATGCTGCAGTAACTTTAGGAAGGAGAGGAAAAGAAATAACAGGTTTTCGTTGGGATGCTGAAACTTTTGCTTGCTAGTCAGGGTTTTAGAAGTGCTGCCATAAAGTTTGTGTGCAGTATTAAAACTTCTGATGTAAATACTTTGCAATAGTTCAAGGACATGCACCGACATAGTTGCTAAACTAATGTGTAAAATAAGAAAATCTTTATAAAGCCAGAGTAAGAATAAAATACTTCGACAGTCATTTATTAAAGACTATTAAATATCCCTTTGTGGTTTTGAAAATAACAGTATTTATAACGTGAAAACAAATGGATTTCCTTGTATGAGTTAAGCGAATTACTGAAAATGTCAGGATTTTTCTTCTAATTCTGTTTTTTGCTGTATTGTCTAATTTACTCTTGATACTCTCCATATGCGTGTGCTCTCTGAAGTATTGCTGCTTAGTTGTTGGGGTTTTTTTGGTGAGCATGTCTTGTTTCCGCATGCTGGCAGCAATATAAACTCTCCAGATACAACTATTTATAATATAGTCAGCAGTGATGCAGTACTCTCAGAATATGGCATGTAAGCTGACTTACACTCTAGCTATTTTTAGCAACAAGGCTAGAATACATCCCCTGGAAAGATGTCTGATACAGAGTTTTTCCTCTTCAAAACATAATCTTCAATTAGTGGGAACAAGAACACAGCGTCCCTATGCAATTTGTTTATTCCACTGATCTCTGCATGTTGGGAAACTTCAGTAGGCTGAAATATAACTGTATTTCCCCACAGATTCTGTGTTTTACTTAATGATTAAAATGTCGAAGTACAGCTAGTAAATTGTTATATCAGGTAGAAAGGCAATGTTACGTGTTTATGACACATTGTTAAAGCCAGTTGCAGGTTTTTATACTATTGAGAAATATAACAAATAAAGACAAACACAATATAATTAAGTATAATTTTAAAAGAAATCATACAACTGAAGTTCATGATTTTACTTGATAGGTACAGTTTGTGACGTATTTAAACCTTTCTGACTCCAATAGCCCTTTCTTTAGAGGGAGTGTATTTTTTCCATAATGCATTCACTTAAGTTCTGTTTAGTGGCTAATTCCTTCAAAGCCAAAAAACTGAATGGGAGATGAGAAAATGAAATTTTCCTCTTGATTTATAAGCAGAAACGAAGTAAGATGATGAGCCTATCGGGTATAAAATCTTGAGTGATCTGACCAGAAACAGTCAGTGGTATTCAGGAGCACATAATGCTTCCTCCAGACACATTACTCACAAAGCACAAAATGTATTCCAGTAAATGCATTTTCCTAGTTTGCTAAGAAGCAAATTAAAAGTAATTTTTTAATATTAAAAGAAAATAAAAAGGCATCCAACCACAGTACGCGCTCAACATTTTGGATGAGATAGAAAAAAAACCAGCAATGAATCAAAATAACCTGAAGTAAGTGCTATTTTTTTAATTGACTAAGTATATGCAGATGCTGTGTATTCTTCATTAGAAAAAATGCATGCCATTTAGTGTAAGCTTCCAGTGTAATTGCAAATTGGCATGATTACTACATCAGTGACAACCTACCTTTCCCAAAAAGAGCTCAAAGTGTAAAAAGAGGCAGGTAAGTAGTTTAGATAAATATCTGTGTGTTTAGATAAAAACTGTTTTACCAAACAACATGTGGTCTAATGAATCAAATTGCCAATTGTTAATTATAAATTAGAAGAGAATGGAGAAACATTTGTGATTTCAAAATGAAGATTTCAAAAGTATTTGTTTCAGTAAAATCTTGTTACGAAGTGTAAAGCAGCTTTCCTGTGGGACAAGCTTAGACAGGGAGTGAGAGAGGGCAAAACTCTTTTTCTTTGTGAAAATAAGATTGCAACCAGTCTCTTTCTGGAAGTCCCAACAGGCTAGTTTTTCAAAATGTTTCTAGTAGCGGCATATGTGTGTATAAATATATATATGAAATTTGTATGCAGGTGTATTACTACAAAACATTTTCTAATTTTCCTCTTAACTAGCACTGTTTACCTGAGAGTCTATCCAAGATTTCAGTGCATATAGATCCTTTGTTTCAAACTAAAGCCATCACAATTTTGCGTCTTTATTTTTAGGAATTACTAGGAATCTTTTTCTTGAAATGCCCTGTTTACCTACTGTCCTCAATTTCAGCAGTTTTGGTCCACTTGCCTCCTGTCTTCCCAGTATATTCTTTTGGGGCAGTTTGAGACTATAATACTTCGCGTACTTGCATATACTCTGTGGGGATTTAAATATCAAGCGATCTGAAGTACTGCTAAAAACCCATCATCTAATTTGTAGCCTTAGTTTTCAGTGTCCCTTATTAACTTTTTTCACTATCCAAAAATTCCTTTGCTCTTAAATTCTCTCTTTGAATGGGCCTAATTCTTTTTTTTTTTCTTCTTTTTTTTTCTTTTTCCCTTGCCTGGCTTTTGAATCCTTCTCCCCCACCCCCCGCCTCCACAGGACTATATCCATTGAGACTTCAAAACATATTATGAAATCTTCTCTCTCTCTTTACCTACACTTGATAATAAAACCTATAATTACGTTTGGTATGTGAAGAAAGAACCAGAAAGCCCAAGCTCTAGTTCAGGATACCTTTTTTTTTTTTTTGTGCTTCTGTAGCCTTGCTGGCAGGACTGAAAACCAGTGGTGAGATAACTTTGCCACTGAATATCTGCAGAGGGTAGGCAAATGTGGGGATTTTTATCAGTCCATGGTGCTGAGCAATGGTGTTCAACATCAGTCTCGCGTAGTGGTGAGATGGGGATGTAGCAGTAAGGCAGGAGTGTTGGAAAAAAATCCCTCTTGGGTTTTCTCTCCCTGCAGAGTCTGACAAGGATGAAGCAGCAGCTGAGGACGGGAGACAGGAATTGACTATTGTTCCCAAGCAGGTCACCTCCGCCCTGAGTTCGTTGGCGGCCAACTACGGCAGTGCGTCTGACAGTGAGCCCGAAGGTGCGTAGGAGTGTGTTCCTCTGCCCTTCTCCTCCCTCTTTCTCCCCTACGTCACTCTGCTGGTGTGGACTGCAAACAATGACAAGATCTGATCACAAATGACCTTTTTGGGGGGAAGGGTGGAGGGCATTTGGTCCTTTTCCAGCTCCCATCCAATTGTTCAGGTCCCATGTTTTTTAATAAATGCAGCACTTGTAGGAGTGGTAGCTCAGTGGTAGCTCTTCACAGCTGCATCCCCAGCTGCTGAAAGCTCCAGATTATCGGTGCCAGACAGAACCTACATGGTACTTACAGTTTCTTGAGGAAAAGCTTTTCAGAGAAATCAAAGCTGTTATAGAAGAAAATACAAATGGAAGCTGTGGCTAATATTTAGCAAAGATGTTAATGTAATGCCAGTTCAGTGGCTGTATCTCCAAAACACTTGGCTGTGGAAATGCCTTCTGATTTCTTGCTTGTCTATGAGTGGTGTAATTCCGAGTTCTCTTGTACCTGTTTTCAGGCTTATACAAGTAAAGAGACAAGCTTGTAAAAGGTTGTGAACAGGGATGTTTTTGCAGTCTGTGTACAGATCCTTTCCAGTCTGCTTTCAGTGACAGTGCATACTGGTACTGGTGTAAGCTGGGCATAAAGGCCAGCTGGGAGGAGGGAAAGGATGTGCCGTTATTCTGCTCCTTTTGTTTCCCTGTTCCTCTCTCCTCCCCATTTGAGCACTAACTGGGGCTACTGGGTTAGCCATTACTTTTTCCCAGTATGGTGATAGCTCCCAGTCTCAGAGAAGCACCTGGACAGAACATGGCACTCATGCAGAAACCAGTGCATGGGGATGGCTTTGTCCACTTGGCCTATGCCACATCTGATGCTTCTTTTTTTTTTTTTTTTTTGAATCCTCCCCTAGCCCTACACCATACTTAAGAAAGCCTTAAACAGAGTTTCCTGAAAGATTGAGTGGGTTTTTTTCCCCTCCCCTTTTTGCTTGCCTTTTCTTAGCAGCATGTCTTGGGTTGAAGGTGGGCCATAAAATGTCTTTGGCTAAGGTGTGTGTCATCAAATTTCTCAAGCCTTTTTTTCCCCTAGTTGGCTGGAGGGAAAACCCAGCTTGTCTGCAGTCTCACTTCAAATCATGTTTGAATAGTGCCAGAAAAAAAGCTGTTATGCTCACTCCGTGAACTAGATTGTGTGTCCTTAAGGGCTTTTTCCGTAGAAGGCTTCTGGGTGTTGCAGTAAGACCTGAACTCTGTAGTACGTGGATTTTACACTTCTCTGAGTGTATGCTTCTCAGTATGGTAGAGAACTGCTGCTGCTGCTCCATGTTTCTCTAGATAGTTACTGCAAAACTTACTTGCCCTTGATGGCCTACACAAAATTACAGAGAGCATCTGGAAGGAAATTGAACTTTGGGCACTCTCTGCCCTAATAATATCATGATTTTCTCAGCAGCCAAATTTGCAGCAAACTACATTGTGAAGCAAAAGCAATGTAGTTTCTAAGTGATAACAAGGCAGAGGCTTGAAAATCTTGTTGAGCTCTTACTACTTCTATTTTTTTTTTGTATTGCAGGATTTAAGTATCTTGTTTTCTTTTCTGTAAGTGTTTAGAGATTATTCTTTCCATTTTACAAGAAAACCCAAACCAAACAAAAACCTCTCTTCCTCCAAGTAAACCTTGAACATCTTCACATCAGGTTGTGTGAGCAACAGTAGTACTAATGAACTGATGGCGCACGGGGATATAAGCATGTTAAAAAGAGGCTTTTAAGTTTGAGATGAAAGTGTGTTCTTTTTCTTTAAGAAATCCCTGTCAAGACTGCAACAAAAGCTGAGAAAGACGAGGCTGTGCTCAGAGATACGCCTCAAACTGCTTATGTTCCTTCGAGTCAAAACCTGAATCAAAAACGTCCAGAACATGCAGGCTCGGCATTAAGAAGCTCAAATTCAAATGCACGTCGCCCCAGAGGGCCTGATAACTGGGGCAAGAAAACATTACCTCTCCTTCCAAAGTGCCGTCCAACTCTGCTGGAAATGGTAAGCCTTGGCGCTAGGACAATACCTCCTGTACAAGGGTGGCACCATTTGTGGGCAGTTCTCCCCTTCCCTGGGGGAAGTTGGAGCAGTCTGTTAGCGAAGGTCCTCCTGTCTTAAAAATAGTGCAGTGAGCATTTCACTCAGAGAAATTGTAGAATAGACAAATAGAAGTTCTCTGGTGTGCATTCAGGTAATGACTGACTTTGGTGAGCAGGAAATGACAACCTAATCACGTACCTAAAATGAGCTGCACAAAGAGCAAAACCTTTGTTCCTCCCTCTCTCTTTCTTGTGGTAGTATCTGGTAGGATTTGATTGTGTGTGATCCCACCAGCCTTGTTTTGAGCTTCTTTCCTTTTCTCCCTGTTTTTGCTATTCCTTTGCCTTCTCTTGATCGAGAAGCACACAGTTTTTTCAGATGCAGTCAAAGGGATTTTCTTGATAAGGTTGTGTTGGTGACTTAAACTGTAGAGTGGTGTTTAGCTGCAACCTACGTGTGCTTCTTCTCTGTAAGCAACTTTAGGTCAATCTGAGGAAGTGACAGCACTGGTATCTTAAGGAGCTACCAGGTTGGTGTCTCAGAAGGACTAAAAGAGGTTTATGGGGTGAGTCCAAGGTGTTAGGGTTCTGTTATCAGTAACAGTGCAAAGCATCCTATTTGGAAGCTGGATGGCTTTGTTTAGTATAAACAAAACTATGAAGCTCTTACTGCATTTAGTATTCAAAAGCAGTATCAGATAGGTAGACTACCCTTGTGATTCTGTAAATAGCCAGCATAAAGCTCCCCTCCCCCCCATCAAAGGAAAACTTGCTGTGGGTGGAACACAGGAGAAAGCAGGGTTCCACTGGCATAAGGGCTGTGAAACAGCACAGGATGCTTAAGCAAGAGATACCTGATAAGACACATCTCGAGCTGCAGATGTGGAAGAAATCCCTTTTAGCACATCCTACCGTGGCTGCCAAGAATTAAAACTCCTAGGGACTGAAAAGGAAGTGTTTGCCCATTGTATAGCTCCCTGAGCGTGCAGTTGTCTTTATCTCTTGTTCTTCAAAGTTGTTGGTGATCAAAGCAGTGAGGACTCTGGAAAAAAATAGAAGTCATATGTAATCCCACATGCTGAGAGAAGCTGGCAGAATATTGGAAGCCTAAATTGTAGCTTGCCAGTATAATCCATTTTAAAAAAATAGCTATTTTCATGGGGTTGTTTGCCTTTTAATGTTGCTCAAAACTGTTGTTAAAGGATGTGTACTGGGGCTGTGAATCAGAGGAGTGCCTGAGATTCACAGGTAGCTTTCCACTGCCAGGAATGGTCAGTGTATAAAAACCTCAAGGAAGGAAAAACAAAATTTTAGTGTATCGCTGCTGAGAGTTTATCCAAAAAGTAAGGAAGTGGGATTGCTAAGAAAAGCAAAAATAAGAAGCTTGTGTAGCATCGCTCCACTGATACCCACCCCTGTATTAAAAAAATCTATTACAAAGATACAGTCTTTGATAGGGTGGTGGTACATCCCGTCTGTGTCTTTACTTGGCCGTTTGGGAATTCAGCAGTTTCTCCCGGTCCGGCAAAGAGAAGACTACTCTGCCGTCCCTTCTCTGCCCTCACCTGCATCCCTTAGTTCAGGCTGGAGATTTTAGGTGTCAGCTGCTTAGTAACTAATTGAAACAGAAACATGGACACTTTAAAGTGGCTGATTAAACCACTGTTGAAACTTCTATTAACAACAACAAAAGCTTCTCTGTGACATTACAAGCCAAACTTAGCTAGGATGTGAAATACAGATCTCCTGCACATGACCAGGTAGTTACAGATTTAGTCACTTGCTTTAAACTTGTTTGTTCAGAGTACTAATTCAGCTGACACTCACAATGACAAAAGGTCCTTCAACCTGCTGGCTGATTTTTTTTATATTTTTTTTTAATTCCTAATACCAAAGTGAACTTTAGTGAGGTTAAAGGAGATGAAGGAGGCCTCTAGCACTTTAAGCTATTAGACTTAGGTTGGTGTATTATAGCCCAAACCAGTTATTGCTGTTTAAATCCATAGTCTAGTACCTGATGAAACATGCCCTTTTCTTGTATTTATAACTGTCTTTTACTCATAGGGGTTTTCTAATAAAAAATGCATGGGATATTAAATTACAGATAGAGTATAATCTAGAAAGTGTAAAAGAAGCTAATAGAGATGCTGTCCTGATGTACTGGGACACGTGACCTGGAATCTGTTCTTTGTTTCACGTGTTAGATATACTCCATGATATGAGAAGGTCATCATCTGGGTCTACAGTCAGATAACGGGGGGAAATTCCTGGTCCTTAGGTATATTCCATGACATTCTCTACCACCTGAGCAAACTAAGGCTGACAACTTAATCCAAACGATACCATGGCTTGTTCTACCTGCCTTAGTGCATTAATGGTGCTAAATGAGTGGTGCTTAAATGTGTGCCCTTTGGGCACGTGAGTGGTTTTTTTCGTCCTTTTCAGTTGTAGTCATGTGCCAGCATCATAGTGAATTGTGGCCGTAATTAGCCTCTGTCACTAGGAGTGGTGTTTGGCCACCAACCTGCACTGCTTTAGTAGCCTGCTGGTGCCCAGAAGGGCAGCTCCCTCCCTGCTGCCTCCTCTCCAGGTGCCTGGTCCCACCTCTTCTTCTCAGCTATGCTGGGATTTCTGCTGACCCTCTTTGTTTTTTGATACCCTCACCCCAAAAACAACTCTCCAAACAAGCGAACAAAAAAAAAAACCCCAGAACACTCCACTACTTGCTGCTAATTGCCAGGTTCATGTTTTCCTGGCTGGTGAGTTGAACTGATGCAGTTGAACTGATCGGCAGGAGCTGGCATGAGGGAGGGGACAGCAATTCAGTCGGTGGCAAAGCAGCCAATGTGGGAATACATGGTTTTACTGTGCTGTGTCTGGTAAGGCAAGCTCCTGCTTCATGTGTCCAGGACTTGTGTGAGGGAGCCTATTTAAATTTAAATTTGGGGATGCTCAAAATTACGGAGTAGAGCCATATATCTTGCTAGGCTTATAGCAGCCACAGAGGGAAATGTGTATCACCTTCTCTTCTTTTTTTCCAGTTACTGGCCCAGGATATCCGACATGAAAGGAATGTGGTTTTGCAGTGTGTTCGATACCTCATCCGGAATAACGTGTTTGGACTTCATTTTAAAACAGAACCACAAGCTGAAACAGAGACTGAACAGTCCTCTACGACTACAGCAGAGTCTTTGATGGACAAACTCGGTGAATCTAATTGTTCTTGTAGCTCTAACCCTCAGTTAGCGGGAGGAGAAGATGATGCATTATTAATAGCCCAGGGTGAGAAAGCACCTGTGGATCAGACTTCACAGATGGATCACTTGGCAGATGAGGACACGTGGGAAACTCCGTCAGTTCAGTGTGAAGAAGCACTGTAGAGGACGTCTGTTGTGGACAGTAAAGCAAAGGCTCACGTTTTCTACCTGACTGATGCTTTTTGAAAGACATCAGTGTAACAAAATAAATCATTAAAGTACATACTGAGAGCTGTTAAACCGCTTTTCTGATCTGTTCTGCCTGAGGTGGCCAATTCCTTGTGGAAACAGCATCTGTGTTGAGTAATTGTGTTTCCCCTTGACAGAAGGCAGCAGTGGCACAGAGTAGGATCTTCCTTAGAGTAGGTGCAGATCTCCACTTCTGAGCTTCAGAGCTCTGAATGTTTTAGCTCGTTATCAAATGTGTGTCGGTCCATCACTAGAGCCAAGCTGTGTTGTGGTAGGATGGACCTTTCTCATGTGAAATTGCAATCTGGCGTGTCTGAGTGTCCGGAGGTATTTCAGTGTACTTATGAAATGCTAATTTAGTACGTATTTTTTTTCCCCAGCTGTTATTTGATGTAATACGTCCAATATAAATGTAATACATCCAGTGTAAGATGAAGAAATGAATGGAAGATATAACTGACCTGGCTCTATAAGTACCGCTTGCACCGGGAGTCCCATCCTCTCTGACTTAATTTATTAATTGAGCAGAGAAATGGAAATGAGTGTGCAGACTGATGCAAAAAGCTTTTTAAAAAAAACAAAACAAAACCAACCAACAACTAACTAAATAAAGATACAATAACTGCCAATTTCTTGCATCAGTGCTAGGTTGCTGGTTGACCTCAGGTACCTGACATTAAGCCTTGAGCCTTAACAGTCATTGCCTGACAAATCTAACTCTTGAAGCAAACTCCTAGTGTTAACAAATATTATCAAAGTTTAAAAAGCTTACCAAGAGTTACTGGTTTGTCCCTTTTTAATATGCATTAGGAATTTATTAGTTGACCTTCTGGAAGAATGTCTTCTTTGGCATATTGTTACATATATATGCTACAATCCTGCAACATTTGGTGATGTTTTTCGTGGATTTGTGCGTACATCCATAGTATTGTGAGCACTGAAAAAGCATCAGCCAAGGTTTAGAAATTTTGATTACATTGTGCATTTGTTTATCAGAATCCTTCTTGTCAAGGGCAGGTGTTAGTTTGTCACACTGACACTGAAAACACACCATGAAAATTGTCTATTATCAAAACTCCAGAGTATTTATCTGCTCTTTGTCTTTTAGTCGTGGTTAAATGCTGGAGTTAAATCTCAGGGACTGATTTTATTTCTTTGTTCTTTGGTAGAAGTCTAGCCTTCCATTCCACCATCTGAAATACAGAGACTCACACGGGGCTTTTTTTGTTGCCTAATTAACTGTGTTTTCTTTCCTCTGGTTCCTTAACTTGTGCCATACGTCTCATTTCTGGTGCATAGGAAACAAGAAATAGTTGAAAATTCTGTCCCACTGCTCTCTTATTTATAGCTACAACTGCATATTGTGTTTGTAATGCACCGTCTAAATTTATGGAATTATATAAATATCAACACCCTTGTAAAAGTTGCGTGTCTCAAGAATATATGTTCAGAATAGAAACAGTGATCATAAACATTTATATTTCCAAGGCAGATGATTCATTCTTCCCATGATGGTCCCACGAGCCATCTCAGCCTCACTGACTTGCTTATGGCTCTTGGAGTTTTACTGTGATGACAATACCAGCAAAGGATTCTAAGCCACGGAGGGCTGGTGCTCGGGCAGAACCCAATTTTGGAGGGTAGTGGTGCCAGTGCTGTCGAAAGCACAGGTAACAGCTGCAGGAAAAGAAATTGATGTCTTAGGAATGTCTACTAAAATGCACTTTAACCAACCCTTAACATGCTTCTGTCCCTATCAAGCTGTTGGCAGAGCTTTGACTGTACACTCTGACCTTGTGTTTAAAAAAAAAAAAAAAAGCTGGAACACCCCAACAAAAAAAAATCTTTATTCTGAATTCTTTATACTGTTGTCATTATGAGCTTAAGAATATTAAACTTTCTCACAAAACCAAAAGCTTTGTCAGAATAAAATCTTTTTAGAGTCTCTTTCATGTAGATAGGAATGGGTGGGTCTCTTTTGGGGGAAATCTGTGCAAGGCCAGCATGGCATAAATCAGGATTTTTAATGTAGGACTTGTTGCGTATGTGCAGAATTCCTGTTGTTGTGGTAGTGAACCATTTCTCGTATAGCAGAGACGTGGAGACACTCACTGCAGTGATGTCAAACCCTGAACTGCAGTCTCGGACAAGGAGCAGAAGGTCTCTGTCCCTTGCACTCTTCCTGTTCTTCCAGGCCACGCTCAGACTTCACGTATGCCTCCTGCTATTCAAGAATGTGCTTTCTTAGTGCTTTGGATTCAGCCTTTGGATAGGAAAACTGCCAAAATGACCTTTTTTTTGGTACTGGCAAATGCCTGCAGGATTCTCTGGTCCGTGCACTTTTCTCATTCTGGGTTAAGAGGGGTGGGCATTTACTCCTTTCTAACAAGATGCCTCTCTGTGTCTGTGTAAGGAGAATCTGTTGCTTCTGACATGCTACAGGAACCAGTGTCTTGATTAAGCTTGGTGTAGCTTTTAACTCATTGTTCCGCTGTGGAGTAGTGGTTTATGATGTTTGGGTGGCTTTTTTAAAGATTTTTTTTGCAGTGTTATTAGGAAAAAAATAAAATCCTGCTTCTCAGGCTTTTGTGACTCACTTTAGATAAAAATATTCCACTGACAACCTTCACACTTCTGAATTTTTATTTTTATCTTCCTTCTTTTCTAACTTAGTGACTGAAAATGTAATTGTGGGTGTCTAGTTTAAATTCAGAACCTTTGGGCTTTGGTGGTTTTTTGTTTGTTTTAAACCCATCTCACCTACTGAGCTAGAACGGTTGAGGGGGGGAATAAAAATCAGACTTTACTCAGTTGTGGTGGGGCAGCTTATCTTTTTGTGTGTTATTATTTATTTATTTATTACTTATTTATTATCATAGCAATCTCAGCTTCGCTGTGAACAAAGTCACTTATGCTACAGCACAGCTGCTCCTGAGATGAAGGTAAGGGAAACAAGTGGTGTGTGTTTCTAATCGCTATGACTACTTGATCGGTGAGGGCTTTTTTGACTCATTTTTGGGGTGTTGATGTTTCAGTCCTTGCATGGAGAGCACAGGAGGTGGGGTGGTTTCATCAGCTCTGCTCCGAAGGGAGGTGCTGTCCCTGCTGCCAGCGCTCTGATCCTCTGCCTCAGCCCCTTACGACTGGGTGTCCCTCTGCTCAACCCTCTGGTTCCTGGAACTGCTAATCCAAATCATGCAGTGCAGTCGGTATTTAGGAATGACAGTCATACAGCCCTTGCAGATCTTAAGACATCTTTAAAAGTGTTGAGGAACAAGTACAAACTCTTTCGGTAGGTCATTCTGTCAAAGGTAGAAGTCTGGGCTGGCGCATGGCATTCCCCAGGCTATCTAGACTTGACAGTCTAGTATACTATGGATGATGTCATTGTAAGACCACTCTTGAATATCTTTAAAAGCACAAGAAAATTGGAGAATGTTGTTGGGATCTGGAAGGAAAACAAATACCGCTTCAGGAGGATCTGAGGACCTACAGGCTCATCAGCTTCCCTTGTCCCCAGGGAAGGTGGTGGAGCAGATGAGCCTGGAAACCATTTCCAGGTGTATGGACAAGAATGTGTTTGGGACTAGTCAGCGTGGATTTATGATGGAGAAATGCTTGATCAACTGGGTCGTCTTTGACAATGAGATTACTAGCTTAAGTAATTGCTTAAGATGTTGCTTTGATGCTGTCTCCCATAAAATCCTCATTGATGAATTACGAGCTAGATAAGTGGATGCTGATTGAACACTGGCTGAAGTGCCAGGCTCAAAGGGTTGTGATTGTTCACCAGTAGGTTGAGGGAGTTTGTCCTTTCTCTCTGTTCAGCACTAGTGAGATGCATCTGGAGTGCTGGGTAAGTGCTGGGCTCCCCAGTAGAGCAGGGACATGGACGACATGCTGGAGCAAGTCCAGTGCTGGGCCACAAAGAAAATGAAGGGACTGGAGCATCTTTGATGTGGGGAGAAGCTGAAAGAGCCCAGAGAAGAGAAGGTTCAGGGGGATCCTATGATTGTGGGTAGATACCTGATGGGGGAAGTAAAAAAGATGGAGCCAGGCTCTTCTCCGTGATGTCCAGGGACAAGACACAAGGCAAGGGACACTAACCAAAATACAGGAAATTTCTTTTAAATATAGGAAGAAACCTTTTTACTTTGTGTGCGTGGGTCAAACACTGGCACAGGTTGCCCAGAGAGGTTGTGGTATCTCCATCCTTGAGGAAATCAAAAACCTGACCATCAGGGATGGAGCCCTGATCAGCGAGCTGTGGCTGACCTCACTGTAAGCGAGAGGTTGGGCTGGGTGATGTCCAGAGGTGCCCACCAGGCTCAGCAGCACTGAAAGTGGATGCCCTGCTCGAAATTACATCCTGGGGTAAAACATCTGTTCTGGAAGCTCTGCCCCTACTGAAATGACAGAGAAGGCAAACCCTGGACATGACTCCGTGGCCTACATTTATCCCTGATGTCTGCCTTTGCACAGCCTTGGGCTGGTAACAGCCTGTTTAGAGGGATGCTAAATTTACCACTTTAACTCTCCTTGCGTTGCAGTTTGAGACGGATGAATGAAAAGCGCTGCCCAAGAAGTGTTGGGTTTTGCTGTTCCTCGGTGAGGTGAGAGAGAGTTGTGTCAGTCTGGGCATGGACCAGTGCAGACTGGGAGGGCTCCATACCTGAAAGAAAGAAACTCCCACTCTCCCTGCTCTTCATTACTCTTCCGGCATACGTTGTGTGACTGTCTTCCTAAATTGTCCTCTAATTTCTAAGTATACCCATCGGGCAGCGGCTCTTGTTTGGTAAGGCAGCTTTCTTGGCATGGTGTAACTTTTCCATCTTTTTACTGTGTGCGTAAAGAAGGTGTACAGGCAGGGGCTCTTGTATAAAAGCTTGCCTTCAGGAATATCTCACATGTCGAAACCCCTAAGTGGTCACAGGAGGAGTTGTTCTGGGTGAGAGGAAATCCAGTATGGATTCCAGCTGAACTTTTTCTTCCAGGCTTACTAACATCGTCGTGAAGACACTGATCTGGGTATTTGTGGTAGAAAACGAGACAAGAAATTGGAACAAATGCAATATAAAGCCAGAGTAAAATAGTAAATTTGTTTTCTATTCACCACAGCAAGCCGGATACTGAGAATGTTAAACCTGCTTCCCTCACCTCCAGTCTCACCGCTTCACTCTCTAAACACGGGGTGATCTGCATGAATAGTGAAAGTGTAACCTTGGCTTTGGGGACGCTGAAGGAAAATTGCCACCATCAGTACTTGTCTGTGCTGACCCGCTGCTCTCGTGACCAGGAGCCATCTGCTCAGACTCTGCTTCCTTGGCAAACAGTTGGGGCAAAATAACTGGATTTCCCATTGGATTGACTTATGGATGGGTCTGGCCAAGCGGGATTGTTTTTTTCAGTTCCAGAGATGGCCTGAAACTTCCCAAAGTACCCCCATTTGTAATAATTTCAGAGATTTCTTTTTAATGTCTGACCAGAGTATAACATTTTTGAGGCATGAGTTTCAGATTGGTGAAACTTTTCTTTTCACCTGGGACAAAAGCATTTTAATGGAAGTGAAGAAGCCGGAGCAACTCCTCCTCGGCATGGGAGAAGGTACCCCCCGTGCCCAGGCTCCCAGGAGAGGGGTGCTTGGAGCAGCACCTTGGGGCGTGTGGGGCCAGATGATCCCATCTTCTGCCTCCCCACAACTCTGTTTGGTCCAAAGTGCTTCCCTTCCAGTGGACAAGGAACAAGGCTGCTCTCCTGAGGGGTTGCATCTCTCACCTGGGAAGCTGGACTCTGCAAAATGAAATTAATTTTTTTTTTTTAAAAAAGCCAGAGGATGCTGGAGAGAGGGAATGTGATGCTTGGAGTATTCCTTGGTGGGGAGACATGGAGGTCGGCATGCTTGGGATGACCCCCTCCTGAGCAAATGCTTTTGCTGACTCGCCTGCTAATTAAAGTGATCTGCTTCCTCCTCCTCTGCCTGGGTTGGGGAGCCTGGTCCAGCCTCCCTCGTTTGCTGGAGCTGTTAAGTAAATTCAACCTGAATTTGAAAATAGCAGTGGGATTACTTAAACCACATTTCTCAGCAAGTTCGCTGTTGCTAAAACTCTTCATCCTGCTGTAGTTAAATCTAAACCCTCTTCTTTATTTTCCTTTGGTCTCTTAGCCAAGAGATTTTGACTTTTGAGGGCAAGATGTCAGTATTGTACCAGGCAATGTTGGAGGGAAGGTGATTGCATCATATAGCGACAAAATGTTACTGCAGCTTTTCCAAAAGTGGAAGCTGTTGCCCAACCTTTCTATTAAAGCCAAATCATTCTGAATTTTGGTGCCTGTCTTGTCTTTTGTGCTGTTAGGTGATACTCCTGGTACAGATTTTCTCACAAGAGATAATGAAATTTGTCTGCCCTTGCACCATGGAGAGAAGAAAACACCAATAACACAGGAAAATGATTCTTTTTTTTATTGCCCTTCTGTTTCATGGCCAGGAGCATGTTTGCTGTCTCAGCTTCAGATGATCCTTTGAGAACCTGGTGTCTGTTAGCCCTCAACCTCCATCCACGCACGGGAGCTCATAGCTGGTGTCTGAGCTCCTGTGACACCCTCTGAGAAAACCCCAAGATGACCAGAATCAACACGCCCTGTGATTTCCAAGGTGGTATGCACACAAGGTGGTGTGGAGGGAGGAGCATTTTGCTTTATGTATGCATTTATTTTTAAAGTGGGTTTAAAAAATGCTCGGGCCACAGATTTGGTGGACAAGAGCAGAGCAACAGACATCATCTACCTGGACTTATGCAAGGCATTTGCCACCTGGTCTCAAAATTGGAAAGTCATGGGTTTGATGGCCACTCAGTGGGTAAGGAATGGGCTGAATGGCTGCACTCAAAGGGTAGTGGTCAATGGCTCAATGTCCAATTGGTTACCAGTGATGGGTGGTGTTCCTCAGGGGTCTGTACTGGGACCAGTGCTGTTCAACATCTTTGTTGAAGACATGGACAGTGGAATAGAGTGCCCCCTCAGCAAGTTTGCCGACAAGCTTGGGGGTGCCCAGGGAAGTTATGGATGCCTCATCCCTGGAGGTGTTCAAGACCAGTCTGGATGGGGCTGTGAGCAACTTGCTCTAGTGGGAGGTGTCCCTGCCCATGGCAGGGGGGTTGGAACTTGATGATCTTTAAGGTCACTTCCAACCTAAACCATTCTATGAAAATAATGTAAATCTCCAAGATTTGTGAGATTAATAACCTTATGTTGGTGGTTCCAGGGCCAAGCCAGGCAGGTACCCCATCCCCTTTGCCTATGGGAAGGCTCCTCACCTTCTGGCATGGAAAGTATCTGGTGGGGCCCTGGCGTAAACATCTTGCTGGAGCCTCTGCTACACAGTCAGATGTGGTGTAAGAGAAGCAGTAATGTGAAAAGTGACTCTCTTATTTTGGAAACAACTGAATCATTGTCATCATTGAAGTTAGAGGCAGCATGGAGCACAGGCTGTTCTCAGTGGAGGATTAGGAGATTCAATTGGGATTTAGGGACGGAAATGCATGCAGGATTTCCTTTCAAAAATCCTGTGCTTAAGTAGCTGTTTTGTTCCTATGCTAAAAACTATAAAATCTCATGCTGGTGGGCCACTTTCTGAATTTTGGGGGCATTTTGGCTCACCCAGCAGCGTGACATACCGGCGTGCTGTGCCACGTGCCAGCAATGCTGCTCAGTAGTGGAGTTTCTTGCTGAGGGTGCTGCAATGACCTCCTTAATTGAAAAAATGGACTATGTACAGATAAAGAGGTGGGGGCAAGTCACCTGTGGAGGGTAACACCAGGTGCCGGTACCTGCCTCTTACCCCTGGCTAGGCATGGGCAGCTTGAGGTTTTGGTGCGAGTGTGGATGATGACGCTCCATCCCATTAAGCCAAGGAGGCCAAGACATCAGCTCACTGACACGTCAGGGTTGCAAGGCCAAGGCGACATCCCTGTGACCCACTTTGAATTTACCACTTAATTCATCTTCTCCAGCTCTATAAATAATTCAGCCCGAGGCAGTTCAATGGTGATAAATAGGACAATAAACCTCGTACTGCAGCGAAGGCTACAAAGAGAGCAGCACTTTTTAATTGACTGTTGCGCAGTGACGAGGAAAAGCAGAGAAAACTCACTCAAAGTGCTGCACGCAAACGTCACCGAGCACAAATTGCTTGATGGCTTTGAAGTTCCCTAGAGTAATTCAGCCCTTATCAAAGGACTGTGTTTAACATAATGTGGGAGGTTTGAAGCAGAAGATTACTTGTGATCCCAAAGTCTTTGCACAAGTTAATTTAACCTCATGGGACCATGGTGAAGGTCCCATTTGATATCTGGTAGGGCCTCTCATCAGTCTCCTTCATCCATCCTGCCCCCATAAGAGCCTGACAAAACCTGAAGGCTGTAGGTGGGAGGAGCCGTAGCTCTTGACACCAAGCCTTGTGCTCAGACCACTAAGCAACACCCATCTCTCAATAGAAAGAGGTTTTCTTGGCACTTGATGCCCAGCACTGTGAGTTGGGTGACCTTACTGCCCACCCATCTGTGAGCCAAATGCAGGAGCGACAGCAATGACTTCTCGGGGTTGGACCAAGAGGTTGTCCCGGTGAGGGACATCAGCTATTTAAAAGCTGTCCCTGTCTGCCAGTCCTGCTCACAACTGATTGCCACCAACACCCCTGGTCCCAAGGGAAGTGCAGCTGGGCTGAGCTGCAGGAGGCTGGAAAGGTTAGCACACCCCTGGCTTGCTGTGTGAGCTCGTGCGTGTCTGAGCATGGAAAATAACCAGGCGTGCAGGAGGCTGGGATTTTTGGCAGCAGAGCAGAGGCACAGTGTTCCTCCCTGTGGTACTAGAGCCGCAGTTGCATCATCTGAAGAACATCCCATGTGCTACGATATTCTGCTCCCTGCAGAATTAGGCTCAGA
>JAOQGH010000001.1:175535761-175548232 GCA_025769975.1 Gallinago jamesoni | reverse complement strand
ACTAGAGCCGCAGTTGCATCATCTGAAGAACATCCCATGTGCTACGATATTCTGCTCCCTGCAGAATTAGGCTCAGAGCTTTAGAATTACCGTTTTTGTGATGCGTGCCTATATTTAGCTTTATTTTTTAATGATCTGCTAGACTTCTCTGTAGTAAGCTAATGAGGTCTTGTTCAATAGGTTACTGTGCTACATCCGTGCCCGCTTTGACTCGCAGCTATGAGAAAAACTGGGGCCAGGGAGTCTCGGAGCCTGCGTTTGTGCTCTGCTTATTCTGCGTTCCTCCAGGAGCAGATGTGCCTCTGCTCTTTCCCCTGATCCCATCCAAGCATGGAGTCCCAGGGTGGCCCGTGGGAATGGTCCATTTAATTTTATAAGCCTGGGATTTCTGCTCAGGGTCATGGGTGGTGGGGATGTAACCGGAGAGGAGCTGAGATCCGGCAAAACCACTTCTCGGCTGTTAAAGGCTCCAGGGAGTCATGATGGAAAAGGCTTCTCCAGCCTCCATCTCATGCTCCCCTGAGAGCTGGGACTGCTGAGTAGCCTGAAATTTGGTCTGCTTCAGCAGGATCTTGGCCTCCACTAAGGGAGGCGTGGAGGGAGGTCATGGAGTCCCCTTCTTTGGAGATTTTCAAGACCCACCTGGATGCAGTCCTGAGTAACGTGCTCTAACATGCTCTAGGCAATCCTGCTTCAGCAGGGCAGTTGGACTAGATGATCTCTATGGTCCCTTCCAACTCTAATAATTCACTGAAATTCAGTGAAATTCAGATGTGGGAGAGGAGGGAAGGGAAGAGAGGGAGACAGTTCAGCCTCCATAGCCAGCCCAGCTCTGATAGATGGCTTTGGAAATGCATTGCCCTATTAAGGGCAAGCAAATGAGAGGGTGCTGACTTATAAATACCTGCAATTTCTTGTGAGAAAAGACCCAAGAGACAGATGGGCAACCAGCCATGGGTTTCTGGACTCAAGAAGATGCTGTTTATACCGGCAGCCGATGACAGTATCTAAATATGCATCTAAATCTGTAACTCCAGCAGTAAGCATCAAAAGGGTTAACTATAATAAAAACCTAGCTCGTTGTTGTGTCTTTTCACTGAACATCACTGAAGTAGAGATTTTCATTCTGACCCATGTAGTTGAGCTCCAATCACTTGAAGGTCTTTATAAATTCAGGCCAGCATCCCCCCTGAGACTGCACTACTGTTTTCTTATAGCTCTTTCAAATTTGTATTAAAAATGCTATACCTGAAGTCATTTTGATCAGCTGAGACTTGCTGTGTTCCAAATGAGAGAGCAAGGTTGCATCCCACCACCTGATCTTGGTAAAAAGTGAGACGGTTTTGCTCATGGGCTTTTTTGGGGTGTTTTTTTTTGCCTTTTTTTTTTTTTTTATGGTTTTAACTGCACCACCAGGAAAAACTCCAGCATTGCCTTCAGCCTCATGTAGCAATACATCAGAGAAGGAGCACAAATTCAGCAGGCTAACGGGGACGAAGGGTCATGGGAGTAGACCTTGGCAGATAAGCTGATGCGCGGAGCCTGGTCGGTACCTGGGTGGGTAATATATCACCACTGCTGCAGAGCGAGAGGCCACCCTCTATTGCAGCTGAAATGGAAACCCCTGCAGTAAGGGAGGTGGGGTTTCTCACCACCAGAGGTGGTGGGGTGAGGTGGATGTGGGAGGGGGAGTTGTGGGTACTTAGGAGTGCACGGGTGGGAGAGGCAATGCCTCTGTTATTTTCACTCAGGATCCCTAAAATCATCCCCCGATCTCAACTAGAGATGCTAAATTAAGTATTAATCTTCAAACAACTTCCTCTTCTCAATGGATAAGCTCTGGCTTCCAGAAGTAGGACCTGTTCCTTTTTGGGGCAGGAAGCCCCAGTATAAGAAGCCAACCCCCTGGAAGAAACCGCTACCCTGATCTTTCTCCTTGACAAAGAAAACACCTCTCACTTTGCCTTTTCTGTGGGAGGTGTACACATCCTGGATACGTCTTTAGGGGACAGTGTACGCCCCTTTGAGTACCTTGACCTCAAATTCCTAATGAAGTCGCTTTGGCTTTCAAAACAAGGGTCCCTTCTTGTGAGGGTGATGACCTTGCAGCTCTTGCATTTACGGGTTCTCGGAAATGAAGCTGATGAGTGCTCTGTCAGCACCACTGTAGGTAAGAAGATCTGATGGGGTAGTGTTGACATAGTTTGTAATAAATCACATCATTTGCAAGTGGCTGTGTAGCGTTTAGGCAGGTCATGGCATCAAAACACTGTTTTACAAATTTAGCCTCAGGTCCCTCTTGTGTTCCCTCTGCAGCAGCATTTGTCTGTCTGGCAGCCCCATACCCACCTTCTGCAGATCTTCAAGGCTAAAAGTGAGTTCCAAGTCTGGTCTGTGGGTAGAAGGATCCCAGCTGCCCCGGAAATTGTCTTGGAGGACTTGAGGAATGTTGGTGGGAGTGTTTTATCCCAACAGAGAGGAGACTGGGACACAGAGTTTGGAGAGCAGAGCAAATGCTAGCAGGCAGCCAGGCTTGGAGGGGAAGGGGATTCAGGTCAGGGTAAGACACTGCTGGGTTAAAACGCGCTGAACCTGCAAAGCAGTCCTTTAGCTCCAGTGGGACCACAGCAAGATGTACTCTGTGCCACTACCTTTCTCTAACAGGTCCTGAGAGCTGATCTGGTTTGAGCTATTGCTGAGAGCTCTGAAAAACTCACCCTTGAGTGTTAAACCAGAAAATTACACCTCGCAGCCCAGATCAAAGATGGCTTTATAAGTGGGAAGGAGTCTTGGGAAGACCCTAGGGGGGGGCTGTGGCTTCCTCCTCCTCCTTTCCCTCTCTTAACGTTGCCCAGTGTGGCAAGTGTTCATGCAAGAGCTGCCACGCGTGGTCTTCCTCCCTCCTTCCCCCATCATCACCGCAGCTGCATCCAGCGCTGTAGCTTCCCGTAATAGCAGCTATAACCAACCCTGTAAATCAGGCTCTGTAATTATGGGACCCGATGTGGAATAACAGGATGAACGTATCGGTCGGCAGCCACTTGGAGGAAAATATCCAAATGCACCGAGGGGCCCCAGTAGGTGCCGAAAACAGTTTGTACCAAAATCCCAACCTTCCTGTCCTAACAGTTTTTCTTAGTGGTGTTTTGGGCTTTTGTCATCTCCAAATGTAGCTAAGAACAGGCTCCCTCCTTTCCAGCCCTCCTCTGTTACCTTCTCAAAGGGCAAACACAACCGCACAGTGAGCCACGTCTCTTTGCAAAAGAGTTTGGACATGGAAACAGCAGGCAAGGCTTTGATTCCCCTTGATATCCTCTACAATGGACTTCTGCAAAAGTGTCCCAATAAAAGGCTCTGATATTCTGCAGAGCGTTGGTGTTGCTTCTGAGAGCTCAAACTTTGTGCTTTCAGGCTTTTAGTCATCGATAAACAGAGCGATTACACGCTCTTTCTGGATGTGCTCTCTCTTCTGCAGTGAAATTGTTTGTTGCCATGGATATCACTTTGTCTTGAGGCACACATAACCAAAATGGATTTAAAAAGACCTTCGTGGGTCAATATTTCCATAGGAGTGAATGCACATCTTGAGGTTTCTTAGAATTACTCCACTTGTCCCTGATGCAAGGATCATGAAGCACCCAGAGCTTCAGCTGGGGAGGTAATGGATGCCCCTTAACTGTAAGGAAAAATGGAATAAATTTTCTAAATTATTTTGCCCAGACCCAAAAAGGTAAAGGAACCTCTCTGATCTCAGCAGCCGGAAAGATCAGGTAGAAGTTTCTCTATTGTTTATTCTTGACAATTCAAAACTACTTTTTTCTTGCCAGTCCTAATTTTTTTTTTTAAAAAGTGCCTTTCAGTCTGGGGTTTCCAAGATGTGTCGTATTGCAGCTCATAAATGGACTTGTGTTCTGGGTGAACAATAGTTGTTACTGTTTAACGCAGAGATTTGATAAAATTTGCTAATGACTGCTGCAGAAAATGGGCAGATCGAGTGGAGAGAAGTTTTCAGTTTCTACCCAGGAGCAAAACTCCCACTCCCTGGCTTATGAATTTCATTAGGTGGAACTAATTAAAGGGATGTTTCTTATTACCAAGATGAGAAGCAGTCCAAGAGCAGTCCAGGGAGGTTTCTACGCTGCAGCACAATTGCTCTGCTTTTAAATGCTGTGAAAGCATTGCGTCCTATTTAATTTGACGTTCCTTGTGTTTGTTTCTCTTCGTGACTCATAGCACAACACTGGCAGCGGGCCTAGGAAGTAGGTTATGGGATCTGGCGTGGGGACACTGGTGGATTGTATTCCAAGTGCTGTGCTTACATTGCACCACCAGCCATGAGAGCATCCAGCAAACTGTGTTCGTACTGCCCAGCAAGCTGGTGGCTTCAAAAATCAGATTAACAGCTGCAGCAGCAGGCCAAGGCAGGCTTGACTTAGCATTTAATTTGCCACTTCTATTAGCCTAGCTTGTTTAATACCAAACAATTTTAGCATGTGAATACCACCACCAACAACGAAAAGCTCTGCAAAACATGCACCGTTTCTCCTAGCTGTCGCGTCTTGTTTTTAAGCAATAGGTTGATCCCCTCCAGCCTCTCGTCTCCTGACAGGGACACTGCACTGCAATCATCAGACCTACAAAAAAATAGGGCGATCAAGTAACTGTTGATAGAAATTGCACAGGGGCTCTGATTTCACCCACTGGTGGGAAGTAAACGCATTCATTTTCACACTGATGAGGACTTGATGGTGAGGGGGGCTATGGGGGGTGGCAGCAGCTCTGCCGCAGATCTTCGGCTCTCGGTCTCTCTGGTACAGCCCAGGAGCTCAGATCTTCGCTCCCTCTGGCTTCAGCTAATTAAAAAGCAAGGGCATCATGCTGCTCTTGTGGACTCTGAAGCCAAAAACGCTAGCGGTATGTCTTGGGAAAGACTCAGTAGTTTATCTAGAATTTCTCTTAATTTAGTCTTCTGCAGAATAAAGAACTCATAGCAAAGCAAATAGAGAGTCCTTTCATGACCATAGAGCCAGCAGGGCATAAAACACAGCTGGACAGTAGCCTACATCAAACCCCACTTTCTTAACCCGACCCCTCTCTGTAGAAGGACCAGAGTCAGGATTTAAGTTGTCCATCTTTCTTTGCTGATTTCTCCTTAGAGAAGATAGATGATTTCTTGCAGGTCGGTTACAGAAAATGAGTAATATTTGGGGAAAGCACCATGAGAACCGATCATTTGCAAGCTGAAGACATAAAAGCATCATTAATAGATATTTGTTTGGAGTGTCTACCCTAACCATGTTAGTGGCTTCTTGGGTCACTTAAAATGGTGTGTGGGCATTTTGCAATGCAGATGCCGGGAGGGTGTGTGTATGCTTGTATGTGTTCTGCTGGATACAGAGCTAAGACCTCAACTAAATTCAATTTTGCTTAGTTTTATAAATTTATGGGGAATTTATGAAGTGACAGGTCAAGGGCAAGATGCAGTATTTCTGCTGACTTATGAAGATCTGCATAGCACCATAAATTTTGAGTGATTCGTGATGATTGATTTTTTTAAATATTAACCAGAATTCAGCTAAGCAATGAAGCAAACCAAAAATTTGTCCCTACTACCTTTCTTGGGACTTGCTCTCTTAATAAATGAGTTCCTAAAAAGCAGGCCTGGCCTTCAGGATGACCATCCCGAGGTCAGCAGGAGCAGGACAAATCCAGCTCTTCTGCCACAGCACAGCATCCAACACTCTGAAGGAAAAGCAGTTTCCTTGGGATTCCAAGGTGGTGTGTACCCATCTTCTTGGGTGTTCCTGGAAATGCTTGTTTGCATTTTATCACACTCTCAGGCACTCAGGGAAAATTTCGGGGAGCAATTAATTCTCCCTGAACTGAAACGTCTCCTTTGGGTTTTTTGGTTGTTTTTTTTTGTTGTTTTTTTTTTTTTTGCAAGCTGTAGATGTGAAACAGCAGAGTGTTGTTTACTGTTAATGAACTCACACCAGCTCCTTTCTCCTTTCACACTGTTGGAGACTGCCTGGTGGACCATTCCCCCCCCCCCCTTCACTTACAGTTGCCCAGTGAAACATCTCTGGGGCCGCATGAGCACTAGAATACATAGCAAAAAATGAAATTAAGCAAGCCATTAATAAGTTACTTAGGTGGGTTTTTTTTGTTTGTTTTTATGGTTATTCTGCAGCTTGGAAACAAAGGAAAAAAAAAACAGCTCCATACCATCAGCCAGCTGGAGAGAGGCCAAAACTTGGAGACACGCATGCACTCTCACACTGCCTCCTTCTTCTCTTAAATTCTTGACAAGATGTTTTCAAAACTTCTTAGACATCTGCCTGGCTTCCCTTTTGGAGAAGAGGAAATGGAACCGGGGAGCCATGACTGAGGCTGTTGGAAGCAGTTGCAGACCGGCCGCTCCGAGCGCTTGCCGTCACAGCGGGCTCTCTGCCCGGGCGATGCTGGAAGACAATCCCAGGAATGGCTTCATCTGGTGTCAGAGCAGCAGATCCTTCTTCTCCTGGGAGGGGGGAGGGGTGAGTGATGGATAACACATGATCACTGGAGACTTTTCCTCCAAGTTCATGTTTTTAAATATATTACAAGTTTTGATGGTAAGTGCAGTTAAAGGGCAATCTTCTTGCAACTCTTTGGGTTGTAGAACAGATTAAGCTCCATAGATGTTGTTACTTTGATTGTCATATGGGCCAAATCAGCTTAGCACTGGTAAAACATTGGATTTTCCATCAAAAGCAACCTCTGACTCCAGGCAGGGCTGTCAGCCCTTCAGTGCTCACTTTGGCTTTCTCTGTGTTCTTCTCCAGGGAAGTAATTTTCTATGAAGAGAAACATCAGATAGGGGTCTGATTTATCAATTATCCTGGTAAAAATTCTGTGGCTTCCCATGGTAGGTGGATATTATTTTTAGAAACGACATTTTGCCCCACACTGAAATAATAAACACCATACACTGATTACTTCCTCTTTTATTTTATTTTTTTTTAAATCTTGGGCACATGAAATCAACGAGTTTATTCAACTGAGAGGAATTGCTTACCTTCTTTCTTACTATTCCCTCCTCAAGCACTGCTTCTGCCACAGGGAAAGATGGTGTGTCAGCAGGATGAGCATTAAAAATGTAAGTGTAATTTCTTCTTGAAGTTTTAGCACAAGGTCAGACATACCCAAATGGAAGAACCTGACTGTGGGAGCCTGTCAAAACATCAACCCAAATCCAACATCAGTCACTTGACTGTAAGAAACATGTCTTGTTAACAACTTTTTTCTCCTCTGAGGAATAGGGTGGTTTTAAAAGTGTACCTGAAAGACCAAATAATGCTCTGTACATCATTTTCCCCACCTCAGCGTTGGATGGCTACACGGGAAGAACGATAATTAGTATTCCTGCTTTTCTGAGTGAGCTAGAAGATCCGTCCATCTGCAGTCTGGCTGCTTCATCTTAAATAATGCACACGTCCGTATGTGCGTGCGATTTCTGCATGAGGAGAGGGTCTATAATAGCGAGGCAGTAAGCTCATAAGAAGCTCTGCCTCACCTGAAGGTGTAATCCTTTGTTTGTGACATCCCAACTAGTTACCACTGGAAAGGATTATGGCTCCGTGTGAGAAATGAACAGGACCGGTGGGACCTAAGAGGCTGTGAGGTGTTTTTTTCCACACATTAAAATGTAAAATGTCTTTAAGTTGTATTTAAAAAAAAAAAAAAAAAAAAAGCTTTTGGGTGAATCTTTGCCCAAAGGAATGCTCCTAAGTTTGCTCCAGGTATGTGTTGCTAATGTCTTCCTCTGCTTTATTTGGATCTTTGCCAAGGAGAAATAGATAATCTACACGACCTTAAATAGAAGGAAAAATCAGAAATAGCAAAAGGTACTTATGCCTTGATCATGTAGAAGTAACAATGGTGAATGTTATCTGATGTGCTTTTACCAGGGTAATAAAATTAGGGTCTTTCCACTGAAATTCAAAACAGATGAAGCATCAGAGACTCAGGATTTGACCTGAATTTGGTGCTGGGCAGTTTTGTCCATCCCTGACTGAGCCCTGCTGATAGGCACTGGTGTTCTCTAGGAAGGGGTGAGGTGTGACCTCTGGCAGCCATGTGTATCTCCCCGTCCAGCTCTTCTGCATGGCGCAGAACTACAGACCCCAGCCCACAGGACTCTACTGGTAATTCCTGATCATTCCGGAGACCTTTACAGGATCTCTTAGTTTTTCCAGAAAGTGCAGCCTGCTCCAGTGGCCTGGCCCTGCTCATCTCTCGTATTATAAATACAGGCTTGACCTCGTGGCCTGACTGTCCTCAAATGCTCGTGCCTGAAGGGTTGGAGTGTAACGCCATACCCTCCCCATAGAAACAGGATAGGGGGAGATTTCTTGGAAACTGCTGGGACAGGCACCAAAAATAAAAGGCATCTGAGCAGCAAGTGGCACCACACGGACAGAGCGCTGCTCTTCTCTGTTTGCTTTTCTGGTTGGCACTTTTCTGTTATCTTTTCCTCTTTAGGGGCATTTGTGTGAGGCTATAAATATATAGAGTCCGTGCAACAGGTTACTGCAGAAATGAATCCCTCTGGTGTCCCCGTGGTTGGGACTGAGCAGCAAGGTGTGCCTGGAGTCAGCGCTGTGATGGGGGGTTCTGCTGCTGGGCTGCTCTGGGCTGCCTCTCCCAGCAGTTTAGGGAAGGGAAAAGAGAAGTTTGATGTTTTGAGGATGGTGATGCTTACGTGCCACCCACCCTTTCCTAAAGGGTGGGTCAAAGGATGGTGGAGCTGGACTCTTCTCAGTGGTTTTCAGCGATAGGACGAGGGGGAACGGGCATAAGGTGGAACATAGGAAGTTCCACTCAAATATGAGGAAAAATTTCTTTATGGGGAGGGTGACAGAGCACTGGAACAGGCTGCCCAGGGAGGTCATGGAGTCTTCTTCAAGATCGTGGAGATCTTCAAGACCCGCCTGGATGCAGTCCTGAGTGATGTGCTCTGGGCAACCCTGCTTTAGCAGGGGAGTTGGACTAGAAGATCTCTAGAGGTCCCTCACAACTCTGTCAAATCTGTGAATCTGTGGCATAATTGAAGGCACTATATAAGAGCTGTGGACATTTGTCCTGATTCTGGATTGTAACGTAGAGCTATTCTGTCTCTCTTCATCCCTGCCCCGTTGCAGCTTTCACAGAAATCCCAGCGTGCCCGTGGCAACAAGTGGCTGGGGCAGAGACTTGGCTTGTACTAAAATGTGCCGTGGAACATCATTACCGACGGCCCGAATTACCCCAAAATACTCAAGCCTGGGAAGGGCTCTGCCTAGAGACCCTCCCACGCGGCTGCATGACGAGCACACAAAAATTTCGCCAGCCCCTGTTGTACTGGGAGCGCTACTTGTAGCTGTGAGCGAAACCGCAAGATTAGTGATGAAATGCAATCTCTTCTGCTTTTCGTGGCAGGGGCGCTGCGGCGTTGGATGGTTTCAATTAGAGCCCTGGGACCTGGATGGCCTGTGCAGGCACGCTGGGGATGTGCTTCCCTGCAAACGCCGTGGGGCAGGTGGTAAACCTCTTTCCCTTCCAAACGCCGAGGCCCCAGTTCTGTCCGGGGCTAGCACACACTTGTGAAACGAATTTTACCACTCCGAGCTGGCTCCAGAATGTCCTCTCTGCTTAGTTTCTGGTTACCGTGTCCAGGGAGAGGCAAACAAAGCCAGGAGGGTGACCCAGCTCTCTGCCTGCTAGCTCTGAACCTGAAAGCTGGTACTACGGAGGGGTGGCTGTGCATGGGGTGTTGGGACTTTGTGCAACACCGCTCAGGTCCTCCGAAGCTTTGGAGTGAGGACAGGGAGGTTTTGCTCCGTGAATAACTCCTCAGCCTGGTGGAACAGACCAGGCAGTAAAATAAGGCTAAATGAAAAATTATAGGGTGAATTTGGCCTCATAATGATGCACAGATAATTTGTTGCTGGAACGAAGTCGACTGAATATAAACAAGCCTACAATGTGCCTCATTAATTGGAGCTATTTTTCTAGGAAGCCCCATGGAAATATGAAGTGGCTTCGCTCTGCAATTTGCGATATAGTTTGCTATTAAATGCATTCAGTTTAATTGTGGTGATGCCTCTCATTTTGGAAGCTTTCACAGCCACCGCGTAAAAATAGCAGAAGACAGCAGAAACCAATTCCCCAGCACAGATGTCCTCCTCCATTTGCTGCTGCGCTGCTGGAGCAGACAGGTGTGCGGGGTGAACCTGAGCTCCGAAGCACAATAACACTGATGGCCATGAGAGGCATTTTGGGAGATATAGGAGGAGCCCCATAGAGGGGCTTTGCTCTACCGGTATCACCACATGGGATAGGATGTCACAGGTTTTTGACTGCCCGGACAGTCACGATGCCCTGTCTGACCTTCAACCAACTTTGTCTTTCCATCTGTAGTCACAGCGACAGACCCGTACATCTCTGCACAGAGATGGTGCCTCATGTTAATCACATCTGACTGGTTCATGCACTACTTCTGCGACCTCCCGAAGATGAGATCATGCTGGGCTGCCATACATCAAACGCTCACATCAGCCTCTTGTTGACTTTGGCCATATGGTGTCAGAGCAATGAAACAAAAGCATTTCTAACCTTGACATGCTGGGGCTTAAGACAGTAGCTTAAAACGTTTTTCCATACTTGGGGATATAAAGCCTTCCTGTTAAATGTATGGTCTATTTTAATCTCTGTGTATGCTTTAAATTGGTCCAAGGCCAGGCTGGATGGGATTTTGAGCAACCTGCTCTAGTGGGAGGTGTCCCTGCCCATGGCAGGGGGGGTTGGAACTCAATGATCTTTAAGGTCCCTTCCAACCCAAACCATTCTACGATTCTACGATTTTATGATTATGAGCAGGTAAAGGCCAAAGCTGATGAGGAGCCAGGTGAGCTTGCCAGCCCAGAGGTCTTTGCTTCGCTGACAGAACATAGCTGCTGCACCCCCAGCCATAGAAGTCACAACTGAAATAGACCTGCACAGTGTCCTAGTGACTGGGTTTGTCCGTCACACTGCGTGGATCTGGGCTCTCAGCAACCTGAGTGTGACCGAAAAGGGATCCTCCAATCTTTTCAAAGAGCTCCAGGCCCCAGTGCGGGCAGGTGGCACATGGCCAAAAGGGGTGAAGAGGAATGAGAGCTTGGGAGAATGGAAATAGCTGTCAAATATTTATCCAGCACCACTCTCTTGCCCTTAGGGCGATTGCTGGTGGTGTATGATCACTGTGCTGCGAGGAGCGTGCCTGAAGCATCTTCTGTATGCTAAGGGACCTGTGATAGACAATGAAGCGGTGACTTTACACACCACAGGGAGGAGACAGGTCTCATTCACAGGGCAGGCAGCAGCGCAGAGGTCTCTGAGGGAGAAGGTGCCCAGAGGTCTTATCTGTACCAGCCAAACACTCGCACGTTCCGGGGACCATCTATGAACTTGGTGACATTTGGCAGTGGAGAGCTTCCCCGGCCCCAGGTCCAGCTCTGGCGCTGTGGGTGGGACAGACGAGTAGCCTCTTGACCAAGACCTCCCGACAGCTTCCCCCACACACACCAGCAGCACGGCCCGGGGAGCCTCAGGGCAATCCCGCGGCGCATATTTTTCAAGGACACGCACTGTGATGACACGTGTCACCCAGTGTCATCTGCGCCTGAAAAAATATGGCATTCAAGAGTAAACACTTGGCAGAGGCAACAGCACAGGCTCAAATTTAGACAGGAATAATTTATGCTGTGCAGACCCTGGCTTGCTGGAAGGGGGCATGCTCCCTGGAAGGCAGGGAGGGAAATGTGTTGCTAATTTTGCTAGACAACTTCTGCCCTCCCCTCCTTTTCATTTTGTAGTTGCCAGCCTCCCTGGTTGCTCTTAAAATAGAAACATCTGATGCCTTGTTTAACTTATTCCGGGGGCCTGCGGGGAGGAGGAGGAGGAGGAGAGAAAACCCCTCTCTGCGGTGTGTCGCTCAGCCTCTGCCAGGAGGAAGCCTTGCTGGGAATTGCATCCCGGTTTTCCACCAGCCCCCCAGCTTCACAGCTACCTCCCTGCTCTCCTTTTCCTGCCCCAACTTTGTGCCGGGTAGGGGAGGGACTTCCCTGCCATCGTCCCCACTGTCTCACATTGCTCCCCGACACCTCCCGGCCGCACTGCTGTCGGAGCTGGTGACAGCCGCCATGGAAAGGGGGCACTTCTCCATCCCACGCAGGCAGGGCACCCACACCAGCAGTGGGGAGAGAGGCTCGAAATGGAGAAGGGGTACTTCAACGTGGTGGAAGTGGGAGAGCTCTCCTTGCATTTCAATGAGCTGGTTATTGTTGCCTGCTTGCTTGTTGTTAATCTCCCCGTGCATATTAGCTTCAAGAAGGAGGGCTCGGTCATGTTGCCATGCTACTGAATGCATTGAGCTAGCTGTGAGGGGGGGCAGATCGTGCCTCCAAACAG
>JAOQGH010000001.1:175478690-175535661 GCA_025769975.1 Gallinago jamesoni | reverse complement strand
GAGGGCTCGGTCATGTTGCCATGCTACTGAATGCATTGAGCTAGCTGTGAGGGGGGGCAGATCGTGCCTCCAAACAGAGCTTCCCAATCCCCATACGATGACCTGGGTAATGATTGGGGCTCTCCTTCTTCCTCCCTCCCACCTTTCTTCTTAGTATGGATGAGAAACCAGTTTGATTTTTGCTTTTCTACAGGAAACACAGAGAAAGCCTGCAGGAGGATACATGAGACATCCTCATGGGGTGATTTTTTTTCAATCCTTTCTCTGGGGAGGATGCAGGCAGCCCTCAGAGGCATGGAGCCCCCAGTGGTAAAGTGCTTGGGTGCTCTTTCTGAGCCCAAAGTGGCAGCACATCCCTCCACAGAGGAGAAGTTTACGGATTCACAGATTCACAGATTTGACAGAGCTGGAAGGCACCTCCAGAGATCATCTAGCCCAACTTCCCCGCTAAATTCTATGATTCTATGCTTGATCTTAAGGTGCCTGATGTGAAGTCAAGGTTTGGACTTGACGCTCCTCGTGCGTCCCGTCCCCGCGGGATTGTCTATGATCACGAGGTGGCCACGGGCTGCCAGATCATAATACATCCAAACTGATAATAATAATAAACCCCAGGGCAGGGGCCAGTGGCTGAGCCTGGGTGGGGGCTGAGGGGGGGCTGGTTGCCCGGCGGGCCTGTGATGTCTCTGCTGCCTGGGACACCTCAGGGGAGGCGTCACAATGGGGGGGCTGCTATAAAGGGCCCCCGCTGGCAGCACTGAGCCACTCGAGCCCAGGGTTACGGTGAGTGAGGGGGCTGGCAGGGGGAGGCTGGGCTGGACCAGGGCCGGGGCAGACACGCTGGACCCTGGGGGGCCACAGGGTGGCTTCTCACCCGCCATCCAGGGTCCAGCCGCTGGCGGGAGCACCTTGGGCCGGGCACGGCGCCACCACCGCTGTCGGGGCTGGGCGCAGGCCCTGCTGCCTCCCCGCTGCCTCCCCTCTCTCCTACCTGCCCCCAGCTCCCTGCGGCTCCCGCACCCGCTCCCCCCGATGCCACCTCCCTCTCTCCTAGCCCCACTGAGACCCTTCTCTCTCCCCTCCTGCAGGCCATGGCTGTCACAGGGCTGGTGATCATGCTTCTGCAGAGCTGCTTTGAGCTCCAGCAGGCACTCCATGATCATTTGGACGCGGCCACGCAAGAACATGTGGCGCAGGGTGCGAGGTACCTGCGAGAGCAGGGGACTCGCCTGCTTGAGGGGCTGGAGCAGGCTGCCTTTACCTGGGCAGCCCCGCTCCTCCCTGCCTTGCAGCAGTGGAGCTTCCTGGCCACTGCTGCAGTTGTCATCATCCTGGCCTTCGGTCTCTGCTGCTGGATCAGGAGAAGAAGCCTCCAGCCAGCCAGCAGCAGCATCAAGGACGGCGTCACCGGGGACAAGGCTGATCTGGAAGAAAAATCCAGCATTGCCCTGGCTGGGCGCAGCATTTCGGCCCAGCGCCTCCTTGACCTCTCGGAGTCATTCACAAAGGTGGAGGGGCTGGTGGATGACGTTCTGCGAATCTGCCGGAAGCTCTCTGGGAATGGTTTCGTGCCACAACTGGGGCCGGTCATCGGGGTGAGCAGCTGCTTACGAGGTTGGAGCACCTGTGAGGAGGATGCCATCTACCGCCTCCTCGTGCCCCTCAAGCCCCCTCGTGGCCATGCCTTCCGCCTGGAGAAGGGCACCGCCAGAAAGGACATGGCGGCGAGGAAGTCCAGCCTCCGCGTAGAGCTGCGGTGCACCTGCACGAAGCTGCAGCTGGCCGGGGATGTGCTGTGCCTCCTCCACCACCCCCAGAAGGAACTGAGGGCAAAACAGGGTCCCAGCCTCCTGGGCACCCTCTGCACCGGCCCCTACCTGGACGTGGAGAAAACCTCCCGCTGGCTGCAGGCACTGCTCACAAGAGCCTGGGCACTTCTGCCGCAGTCGACCCACTGCCAGCTGATGGTGCTGCCCTCCAGGACCTCGTGCAACCTCCGTCTGACGGATGCTTCCGGCAGCACTGTCCGCATTGAGATGGAGTTTGGAGTGAAGCAAGGCGACTCCTACGTTTTCCTGAGCTGAAGGGGCCAGCGCCAGGAAGGATTCTTGCAGCAGAGACTCACTGCTGTCCCCACCTTGACAGCGACTGCCCTCCCTGTTCCCAAGACCATCCCTTTACCCTCTGTAGATATGTTTCAATAAACCCCTTGTTTGACCAAACGCTGTGCTCCTCAGAGTCTGGGCATCCCTTGTCTGGGTAAGGCGGGTGTAGGGTGCTGGCGGCTCAGCTGCCACGGAGTCATAGAATCATAGAATCATCTGGGCCAGAAGGGACCTTCAAAGGTCATCTAGTCTGACCCCTCTGCAGTCACAGGGACACCCCCAACTAGATCAGGTTTCCCAGGGCCTCGTCAAGCCTCATCTTGAATGTCTCCAGGGAAGGGGCCTCAACCACCTCCCTGGGCAACCTGTTCCAGTGCTCCACCACCTTCATAGTAAAGAACTTTTTCCTAATGTCTAATCTAAATCTGCTCTTCTCCAGTTTAAAGCCATTACCCCTTGTCTGAGAACTGTCGAGGAGCTCCAGCCCCTGGGACCATAGGTAGGTACTACTCTCCTGTAGTCACATTACAGCTATGTCTGCCCCATTCCATTTCTTCCAGGGACAGCCATGGGACAGTTGTCTGCAGAGGATGCCCTGTTCCGTAGATGATCTGGAGGCCTCTTTTTGACAGAGGGGGCTGTAGCACAACCATGGTGTCTTGGGCTAAATTCCATCCAAGCCACATCCTGTATAATTTTCTAGTCCTTGTTACCTTGCCAGCTCAAAAGTTGTCCTGTCTTCTAAAATCCTCAATTACAAAGCAATGGGGGATGTAATGGAGCATAGAAAATACCAGTGAAAAATACATACAGATGAAAAACATAATTAAGCTTTTCTGACAGAAATCCTCTCAACTCTGGATATATAAGAAATTTCTCTCCTCGATTTCTCTCTCTTTTTTATTCTTTAACAAGCTGTTCCCAACCTCATGTTCGGTCTCCAGATGAAACGACTGGTCAGGCTTTGGGAACACAGCCTCTTTGTGCACGTTGCTTCTACGTTTGTTTTTTCATGGCTTTGTGACGAGGGCAGAGGAACAGGAGACAAATAATAAGGTACCGTCACAGTTGTATTTCCACCGCTTGGCTAAGGATGACCCCAGTTTTGCAAGAATTAAGCAGGATCTCTACAGTCTCGGGAATGTTTGCGCATCGTGATGGAGATCCGTAAAGCACCTAGATGTGCTAGGGCTGAAATGACCAACAGCCTTCCAGCTCCTTAAAAATCAAAGTGACATTAGAAATTTCTATTTAGATAGACGTGACAAGAGCAGAAGCATGTGACAAGCCCATCCTAGTTCCACTCCATGACTGCAAACATAGTTTGGCCGTCTGGCACCTGAAAGTAGGAAGTTTAAATTGGATTTTAATAATGCATTGTAATGTCTGGTACCACAATGACTCGAAGGAAACCCTTGAAGATTGCAGCCTGCACTGAACCCCAAAGTGCGGAGAAATCTGCTATTTCTTTTCGTAGGGGTGTCAAAGACTTTGCTACTAAGAAAAAAATTTACAATAAAAGCAAATTACTTGGGTTTGTCACTTCTGTTTTATAAAGGAAGCTGCAATTAGGTGACAGGTGTGCAAATTCCCCGGCAATACTGCTGAACACAAAACACACAGAGATTTGAATCTGTTCTTGGAAATCCTTTGCCAACCCATCTGCTAGAAAGAAACGATCACACTAAACCCATTATTTCCTCCTGAGCCCTGAAAAGTTCTTGGGTTTTTTTCCTCATTTGTTTCTCTAGAGAAACTGAAAGGTTTGGAGATTGAAAACATAATGATGGCTCTTAAAAGAAACTTTTAAAATTAGAGACTAAGGCAAGAGACAGGAGAGATGGATGATGGTAGCTTGCAAGGTTTACCACTCCCTCCAGGCTTTGTGGTATTCCAGCCTGAAACAGCTGTAAATCATTTCCACCTCTGACCTATGCAAAACGTGTTTTGTGGGTCCTGGTGCAGCAGGCACAGCTTGCACGGCTCCCTTTCGCTCCTTCCTGGTATCACCTGGGTAAAGGCTTCAGATCCTAAATATCTGGGGTACATTTTTAATTGCATGTGCTGTTTAACTAGCTACCACGTGGTTTTCACCTTCCATACTGGAGCCAGCTCAAATTTGTTCTTCAGGATGAAAAATACATCTGGATGCAGCCATGTGTGTTTCTCTGCAGCTTTTACTATGTGTTTGTTAAAGATGGCTAAAAAAAAGGGCTTCATCCATCTCTGCCCGCTCTACCTGTTGCAGCTTGAATTGAAAAGACCACAACGGTGCATGTCATTTTGAGGTGGTCTCACCAGGGCTCCCTGCAATGGCAAGAGCCATGCCTGGCCACCATCACCTCATGTGAGCTGCCATCCCTGAGCTGTTTGGGGGTGAGACGGACCTGATCTGAAATCTGGGTCCTCAAACATCTCTGCCTAACAAGAAGGATGGAGGTGGATGGCTGTGAAACAAGGACCACCTTGTCTGAGCACAGAGGAGCTGCAGGTGACAATCCCCAGTCCAGATGTATGGCCATCTTCACTGATCGGCAGATCTTGCCATGTGCTGATAAGTTGTGAAATGCAGTGATTAGCTGCAGGGTTAAAACCTTCTCATGACAAGAACCACTGCCCAAAATGAAGCTGTCTCTGCTGCTGTTCATGTCACCTCTCAAAGTCCTTGACAGTCAATAGCTCCCTGGGAGCACCAGGCGGTGGAGGATACAGGACACCCAAAATATGCCTTGCTCATGGCTTATTTCTATGTTGGGTGGGTTTGTTTGGGGTGGGGTTTTTTTGGTGATTTTTTTTTTTGGAGGGAGGGTGTTTTGTACTTTTTGAGGAAAATAAATATTTTCCTTCTTTTAGAAACTTCCTCTTGATTTGTTCCCCACCCTTCCTTGAGCTTTTAACCTTAGCAGCAATTTATACATGTATATTGTAAGTGCCTCAATCAGCATTTCAATCAGCTGAGCGTGAAGCTTGGGATGACAGCTCTCTCTACTACAGCTGGTATGTGCAATTGGAGTCTGCTTTGGCTTTCATTTTTGTTTGACAATGAAGAGGTGAAATTACTTGCTATATATTTATGAGGGCTCACAGGCTGCTGGTGACCTGGCTACACCGTGCCCTTAAAGACGTTTATGGAAAGCGACAAAACAGAGCACTAAATTTAGGAGCAATCAAGTTGGTAAAGACAGTATCATTATGATTTTGAAAAAAAAAAAAAAAAGAATCAATAGTGTATTATGTATGTACCCGGGAGAGTTTTGTGTAACGTGTGTAATGGTCTTAAACTACACCAGTGGAAATAGAGGTTAGGTGTGAGAAAATGCTGTCAGCAGGAAAGGATAATGAAGCATTCAAACAGACTGCCTAGGAAATGTGCAGGATCTCCATTGATGCTGTATTTTAAAGCCATTTGAGAGGGGCATTCACCAAAGATGAGATAAATATGTTTAATCTTTCCATGGACAAAAAGACCCTTCCAGCCCATTTTCCGTAATTCCCTACGTTATTTCATAGACCAGAAACTCTCTTTCCCAAGGCAAGACGGTAAGGTGATGGCTTAGATACAGACAGCACCCTCTCTTAGACAATCTGGCTTATTTGCAAAAAAAGTATTAAGAACTCAGGCTCAAAAATCCTTCTTCAGGTGTGAAACGGAGACAGCTTACTTCAGATCTGGGAGGCTTAAATACATCCAGAAACTTAAACTTTCAGCTTTCCTGGATAGCAAAGCCTACAGGCTCATTGTTGACAGAGTTTTATGGTACATTACAATCCTCCCAAAATTTACATTCCAGGGGATGTAAACAAATTGTCTGCTTCCCCAGAGATTACCTATTGCTTTTCTTTCTCCTGCTAACATCCCTTTTTCTCCACTGATATTAGCTACATTACCTTTCAGAGGTGGTCTTTCTGCTATGTATCTAGCATGTAGCTGCAGCAACCTACATGCTGATCCAAAGTTAGGAATGGAAAACCTTCACCACGTTTTTAAGGCTTGAATTTTAGTCCCCTCCAGCCAGGAGTCTGGCTTCAAGCCCTGGTCTTTCTGAAACACTGCCTGTCCCAGAGCATGCACCCACTCCGCAGGGTGAGGGTCTCTGGTCCATCTTCTGCACAAGGGCAACATCATTCCTGACAGACATCTGCCCACCTGTCAATGGTGGACACCTTCAGTGATGGAGAAACAGGAGCTTTCTCAGATAGTCTTCTCCAGTACTTCCTTATTATTCAGTTTTAGAAAGCCTTGTGTGCCCTAATGTTTAGCTTCTCACTTTTACCAATTAATAATTTTGTTCTAAGCCTGGTTACCCTCCCATGCCCACTCTGTTTTGTCTGTCCATCATACAGCTTGGGTTTGAAGTACCGTTCTCCAAATCACACAATTCAAGGCTTTGAGGGAAGGCTGAGGACTCTGAGAGAAAGTCATCAAGCTTTGAGAGAAGGCTTTGAAAGAAGATCATCAAGCAGAGCAGAGCAGAATTATCTTGTGTTTTCACATTGGGGCACTTGTGTTTATATATCCAGTACTTTTTTTACAGCAGCAAGATATCATTCAGTTATGCTCAGACTGTAGCCCACTTCCCCAAAACTCCTCCCGACCTGGTAATTCCCTGGTGTGGAAGTTGCTTTTTGCTGTGCAATGCAGAACTTTGCGTTTGACTAATCAAACCAAGTCACACTGTTTTGCAGGGGATTTCTTAACATTTCTTTTTTAATTCTCGATCTATGCACTAACTTACGTGCAACCTCTTCTAGCTCCACATCACTAGCAAATATCCCTTCCTTTCTATTCCCTGCTTGTTATTGAAAACATGGAGCGCCATCAGACTCGGGACAGAGCACATGGACCCCTGCCTAAGTGTCCTGACAGTCTGACTGTGAGGTGAGACTATGGCACTGAGAACTACTGAGTTGTGATTTTTCCAGCCACGCATGCAACCACCTCAAATACTTTAATCTATACCATGCTTCCCCAGCTTCGAAAATCAAGATATGTGACATTTACTGATTCTCCCACTTTCTTGTCACGAAAACAAATTTGGATTTGTCCGACATAATACAATTAGATCAGTTTGATGCATGCTGGCTGTTATTAGCCTCCTTGTTTTCTCCCAAGCACTTACAACATCGTGTGTGATTTGTTCCAGGAGGGTTCATGGAAGTGAAGTTGAGCAACAGCATCTCCCAGAGTTAACCCTGAAGTCCTGAAGTCCGTGGAGCCAGCCCAACCTCTGCTGGTACTACCATGGGCAAAGACGTGCTTTAGGTCCCAGATATTTAGAATTTTCTCTGCATTGCAAAATAATGGGATCTTTGCTATTTAATTAAAGCAATTATCTTTCCTATCCACGCGGAAATATGCCATAAGTATTTTGCAGGTAGAATAGGAGTGTTCAATAGGAAATGCTCGAGCAGCTCTGGAAGCTAGTGGCAAAGCTGAATTTTCCTCCCCCTTAGGTGAAAATAACGCCTGACTTGCTCGCTTCAGGGCTCCTTGGGATCATGTGCAAGACAGGGGTACCAGGATCCTTGGAAGTCAAAAAGAGAGATATTGGGTGCCACGGGGGCTAGGCAGCAACTGAAGACTTTTGTTTGGTCTAATCAGGATTTGGGTCCCCAGTCCCACAGTTCTGTGTTCAGGCTCAGACCTTTGCTCACCTCATCCAACTTGCACACAGTTGTCATGTGTTCATGTGTTCAAAGTGTTTAAGGCCAGGCTGGATGGGGCTTTGACCAACCTGGTCCAGTGGGAAGTGTCCCTGCCCATGGCAGGGGGGTTGGAACTCAATCTTTAAGGTCCCTTCCAACTCTAACCATTCCATGATTCTATGATTCTAAGGGACTACAGTTGTCCATGGAGAAGGAGGGTACATCTGTGCCTTGAGACTGAAAACCCCCCAGATATCTGAGTAAGTATTGTAAATAGGAGGATCCATGCATGGGTTTGGGTTGTGTGGGCAAGGAAGAATCTCAGGTCCCCCCACTTAAGGACCTTCAGCACATCTGAGGCTGAGGATGCACTGAGGGGCCCTTAACCCCAACAGCTTGTTCTGGAATAAAAGTAGTCCTTCCATAGGTACCAAACTTTCACTGTTTCCCTTATTGCTGATCTAGGAATATGTTTCAGGTCCTTAAACGTGATAGGAGACAGAGAAAATTCTCCAGATGAGTAAATCACTCCTCAGCTCCAATGAGCACGTTGTTCCTTTTACAGCACTCACAGACACCCACTGTGCTTTGGCTTTTCGTTCCCAATGTTTTCCCACGCCAAGTCTAGGCACTCTTACTTTTTTTATTTTTTTTTGCAATTTCATTTTATGACACGGTGTGTTTATTCCTATATATTTTTCTCTGAAGATCGCTGCAGCGACACCGTGAAAGGGTCTGTGGGGCTCCAGCCATGACAGGTGCATTCAGCTGCTGCTGAAACTGCGTTAGGTACCTAAAAAATAAGTAATACCACCAAGTTCAAGGGTGAATCCCATTTCCTGAGATCTGATGCAGCCACGAAGGAGGAAGGAAGCTGGGGGGAGCCAAAACCGCCCCCCTAGACCCCTGAGCTCTGCCACTTCTCATGCATGCACAAAGGGAGCTGACTCCTGTGATGGAAACGCTGCGGCTGGGCTGGTGTTTTCCAGAGGAAGGTCTGGTTTCTGCTGTGCCAAACGCTGGGCTTTGACAAATCAGGCAACGTCCCCTTGGTATGTTTGCCCCCGCGTAAGCCTTCTGGTTATAATCTGAGGGACGTGTAGAGATCATGGCTTCGCTATGAAAACAGTTCTGTTCTCACGTCAGAGGCTCCAGCACACCAGCACGTAGGAGCACTCGTTCCCTTTGAGCTGCACTGGTTTGTATCAAATAAAAAAAAAAAAAGGGAAAAAAAAAAACAGGAGAGAAAAAAAAAGTCAAGCAAGCTGCAGTTTTGTTGTTGCCTAAGCCTCGATCTGATTCCAAGGAGAGAATCGAGGGGGGTGCTGAATTTCCAGACACCCTTTCCGGGTAATTCCCCTTCCTCTTCTCACATCCTCAAGGAAAGTCTGATTTTCATAACCACCATATTTGGGGGTTTTCTTACTCTACTTATTTTATTTTTTTTTAAACGGTGTCAACTATCTTAGATAAGGCCTTTGCAAAAAGCCTGAAGAATATGACTGTATTCAGCCAAAAAAGATTATTCTTATGGGATAATTTGACTAATAAAAGTTTAATTGTATTTCAGGGAACTGTACGCCATTATGGAGCATTATTTTTGTACCTCACGGCTTGTGCTATTAAAAGATTGCAGCTGATACAGAGTGATATGGGAGGATGCCAACTGGATTCAGAGTATTTAATCAGATTACTTTGGCTTTGAAATCTCTTCATTGGTTAGTTATAAAATTTCCTCTTAATTTTAGGGCATTTGTGCTCAGTTTTGAGGGCTTTAATAGCATTGGCTTGAAACCTCAGGAATGATTTGGAGAGGAAGAGATATTTCATGTTCATGTTCATTTTCTTATTCTGTTTTCTTCTCGTCATTTTTTTCTGAAGTTCCAGCTTGCGTAACTTTGGGATGAATGTTGAATGCCTTTCAAAAGCATGTGAGAGCAGGTAGTTTTAAAGGCTCTTGTCCACATACCCAAAATCACCTGCCTTCACACATTTGAAAGGCTTGGTTCCGTTTTCATCCACTTTTAAATTTTGAAGTTTCTTGCTTGAATAAAAGGCACGCAGGTGCAAAAGGCTTAAAAATATTGGTTGCAAATTCAGTCTTTCCTCCCCCTTGACCGATACACTGGGGTGGAAGAAAACAGCTCCTGGGTGGATAACACTTGGGTGGAAGAAAAAAACATCTTCTAATGCTGGCTACTGCAAGCAGAAAGAGGAATAAATGACCAGTGCTTAAGAGAAGCCCAATTTTTTCCCACTGCTGCGAAAAAATGCCCACCAGAAAGGACATCAGATAACAGCATACTTTGCCTAGCAAGGTAATTATGACTCAAACAGTCGATGTATTCAAGGCAAGATGAGATAAACTCTCCCAAAGTACGGTGAGGACAGCATGGTGGTGCGGGGGGAAGGTGAGGGTCTGGGAGCCCCCATCCTGGTGTCCAATGTCCCATTTCCCTTCCCCACCACTTCTCCATCACCCTCAGCCTCTCCTGTTGGTGGGAGGACGTGGGCAGGAGGCTGGCAGGGCGCGGGCAGCAGGTCCCACTGCACTTCGCAGGAAACAACTAGGGAAGGAGCAGGGGCCAAGATAATCACCTAATAAAAAGAAAATCAATGATGTTTTGGACATGGGTAAGACCAATGTACCATATAAGGATAGCCAGGGTCTGATTCCCAAGGGTTTGAGTTTTATCTAAGCCTGTTTGCTTGCTTCTTGTCGGCTAGGGGTGTATCTGGTGCCTGTGCCGGTGCCAGTCCTGGCTGGTTGGGTTTTTTTCAGCTTCTCATTACAGAGAAAAGGGAACTTCTGCTATGTTTAAAGAGCAGGGGTGGGAAGGAAACCCCACTGACAGCATATGCCTTATGACAGCACTGTCACAATCATTGTGAAAGTGATGGGCAGCTAATGATGTCAGTGCAGGAAAAAACCCAAACTGTGTTTGGTTTGTTGGGGTTTTTTTCCCAATAGCTCTGGCCTGAGAAGGGGCTGCAGAAACAATCACAGCCTTTGAAATCAGGGAAGTATATAAAAAAAAAAAAAAGAAGAGATGGAAGGGAAAGGAGGATATATAAGTAGTGCCAGCTGGATGTGGAATCAATCCGACATTTCAAAATAACAAAAATATTTCTTTCCCATTCATTCAGTCTCTGGCATGCAGTATCAGTGCTGCTGCCACATCATCACTCAGAGTTAGCACACCAGAAAGGAGACACCAGCAAAGACCCAACTGCTGCTCAGCTGCCCAGAACAGGACACTATTGTGGGACATCAGATAGAGGACTGCCAGGAAGGATGCTACAAGCAGTAAGTATCCAAGCAGGAGCACTCCCTGGATCCAGGTCAGCAAATGGAGGGGGGTCCTCAGAAAAAAAAAGAAAAGAAAAATTTTATATTTTGCAATTTGTAGGAGCAGTGATGGGAAAAGGGAGGGGTAGCTGCAGCTGAGATGACAGTGGGCTGATATCAATGGGACAGCCTTTCCTATGTAAAATCTTGCATTATTTGAGCTGGGTCTTGTTCAATCTAACTTCCATTTGGAGGTAGGCATTTTAAATTTGAGCTTCCCATACACACAAAATGAGAAATATCTTTGCAATATGTAGGCACAGTCTTGACTCAGGCTGTTAGATGGTTTGACCATCCCAATTTGCAACAGGGAGAATGAACTTCTTCGGTCTTCTTTAGCTTGAGCCTTTTTTCCAGCCCCTCTTCTGGGGCTATGCTACCACTGGTAAAAGTTCTCACTTCTCTGTGCTTTGAACACACCTGCCCCATTTTCTTCACCCAAAGCTGGGAGTTATGGGGACAATGAGCCATTTTAACGAATGAGGCACCTTGTTGCACAAGCAAACCACAGACCTGGAAGTGTGGAACGGGGAGATACGTTTCATAGTTTGTTTTAATGCCTGCTCATGGGTTGCTCTGTGATTAAAATAAGCCAGAGACACCAGAGAGCCAAAAGAGCACACTTTGGGAGAGCATGGTATCATGGGGTTACAGGTGCCTCCAGCTGGGACCCATGTCACAGTTCAGGAGGAGGTGCCAGGGAAGTGCTTGGCCACTGTAACCACCATAATTCAGTTTCCCATAAAAAGATATTAAATACTTGGGGTAAAACCAGGGAAGCTGTTAAGAATCAGAACATGCAAATTCAAGGGGCCACACCAGGAGTTAAAAACAAGGCAGCATCAATGAACCTTACCACATAGACCAGATGACCTCCATCCCAGGACCCCTAAAGACTCATTCACCAGACTGCATGAAACCATTAATCCAACAATAATTACCTTTTCTTTAAGCCTACCCAGTCAGAGGTGCAAGCCTAGACTTAAGAAATGGGAAATTATTCCTAGCCAGTTGGCCACTATGGTTTGATGTTAGGAAAGACCTAGAACAAAATTTGAAGGAGAAATAAAAATTTAAACGGTGTTTGCAGAAAAAGCCCCCACACCTGCGAAATGCAGTCTAGGTTTAGCAGAAGTAGTTCAAGTCATCCTAATCCGATAGACAACTGATAGATGGGTAGATAACTGACAGATAATCAAATCTCTAGGCACAAGAGGTTAAGCAGATCTGAAGAGCTGAATTTCTAGAGACGGTTTTGATACAGAGATATCTGAAAAATTATAAGAGAATCTAATGAAGATGGGCATTAGTGTAAGAATAGTCAGATGGGGAAAGGTTTGGCTCAACGGTGAGAAACAGCTTCTGGACTTTAGGGGAGGATCAAGCCAGAGGGAACCTGCCAGTGATATTCCTTACAGACAGGTCTTGGGTTTGCTTTTCTTAAAAACTCACATGCCTGTCCTTGGCACAGATAAATAGGAGCATACTGATGAACCCTGCCTTAATGCACTGCCACTACAGAATAGGATCGGGGCAGTTTTAGGGAAGAACTGGATGAGTTTGAGGAGCGGGGATGCACAAAGGAAATTTTGTGCCCCACTCTGGGAAATTTGTCCATTGAAAATCACCTGGCTGGGAGAGACCTGAGCACTGGACTCAGCTATGGGTCACATTGGACAATGAACGTGAGACAGCTACAAAAATGTAAAGCAGCCCCAATAGGTCTGAGAGCTAGTACAGGGGAAGGAAATACTATAAGCCCTAACGAAGGGGCTGGCAAGCCCTGACTTATACAATTCAAAATTACTCACTTTTAAGAGAGAAATTTTACTGAAATCAAGTGCAAATAAAGATATAAAACTGGGCTGGAGGGGGGGGGGGAAATGACCTAACTGATACAAGGCGAATAAAAAGCTTCGGCTTGCTTTTAGCAAAATCAAGGCTGACAGGAGCTATGGTTGCTGTCTGCTGAAATAATAATACAGCTGACCCAAAGGAGGGGTATGAGATATTTAAGCTAGGGAAATGGTTGACACAAAAGCAAATGAGTCTGAACTGGCTGGAAACTAGAGGATGTCTCTGGTTGAGAGCAGTGAGGCTCTGGGACAGCCTTCAGACAGAGGCAAATGCCCAGCTGGGGTGAAGATGGAGTTTGGGGAGGGTGAGAAAGAGCTGTAAGCAAGGGGGCAAGGCTCGAGGTTATACGAATTTAATTCCCACCCTATCTTCCTCTGTTTGAGTAGCCAGTAATCCCTCGATGAGCCTCACAGCGGACTCTGTTTGCTCTGCGCTGTATCAATGTTTATCTCATTCACAGCAGAAAAAGCAAACCCGGGGAATGGGAATTTCACTGCGAGGGGGAACGCCGCGGTGCCCGCACTCGCAGGCTGTGAAGGGCAGATCTGCTGCTGAGTTTCAGCAGGCTATTCTTCAGCCATCTTCCATTCATCGTTGGGAATGAAAGCTAAATAACTCCTGTTTCATAACGGAGGGGCTAGCCTCTCCAAGAGGTAAGACACTTCCTTTCTCTGCCTGAAACATCATGAACTTTCAAACTTGGCAAGACTCTTTTGAGTTCGATCTAATAATAAACCCAAACCTTCAATTGCACAAAAGCAATGAGTCTGAACTTGCCTGAACTTGCCTCTGGGAGCTGAGATCCAAAGCTCTGTCATTCCCTCAAAAGCCATTCTGCTCTTTGCAAGGACAGGATGTTGTTGTAACAGGGCATCCTTGCTGTTTGCTCAGCCTGCCTTCCTCGTGATGAAATCCCTCTATAGCGACTCTGGAGGTCCTCCTTCAGCTCCGTTTTTGGGCATACAATGTGCTGCCCAACTAATCCCAGCTCTTTTCTATGAGTGATTTATGGAGACTTGAAGGACATTGAGACTCAGCACATTCTCTGTTTTCCAAGTTTTGGGGTAACGAGAGTGGTACTTTTCCTGCCAGTGGGAACCTGAAAGACCTGATGGGCTTTTCTGGCAGGACTCGATGTCAGTGAAAGGGGCGCCAAGCCGCCCGCGGAGCAAGAGGAAGTTTGCTTTGACTTCCACTGGGAACCACGGCAAAAATATTTTGACTTGATTTTACAGTTCAGTTTCTCATTAGCACAACGCGAACGCTCAGCCAGTGATCAGAAATGCCCTTGCTTAATTTGCATCGGTTCCCGTTCAGTTATTAAGCACAATTGATATTAGAAGAACAAAAAACCAACCACCACACTGAAGAGCGAGGGAAATACTTCTTCTTTTCTCATCAGATTTTTCTTGCCATACTGGTTCTTTTTCAAAAAGAGAATGGTCTTATGTCATCACAAAGTATTTATTCTAGTGGAGGGAGGAGGGGAGTCTGCAATGTTTGTTCAAGATATCTAAATTTAAATGACTAACTTAAGCACATAATCTCCCTAGGCTGCCTGTAACAGCCAATGGAGAGGGAAGGGCTCCTCAATTGAGCAGCTCAAAGGCTCTTGCTTAAGCAAGCAATATTTTATTACCGTGCCGTGCAATATAACAGGTGTTTAGGGCTATATTTTATTTTACCTTCTTGCATGCTCCTGTTCTCCAGGATGATGTGAAAACCACAAGAAATTCTCTGTATATCCGGATTTGTTACCCAACATATTCCTATATTTCATTACGCAAATCACAAAATTACTAGAGAACAAGGGAATTAAACAGGTGACTTCTTCCTCTTCTATGAAAACAAACAGCCCACTCACAATGCTGAGTTTGAAGCTCAGCAATTTTACCCGTGGAGGAAGAGAGATCACTGATGGAAACCCATCCCCTGTATTTGGAGGTGGAAAATGAATTTGGACTCATATGGGCCTGATCCAAGTCTCATGGAAGTTGAGAAGGCCGTGATTTAGGAACTATTGCACTAACTTATTCCCAAGTCCCTTTTGCCCATCATCCTAGTTGCAGTGGAGATCACCAGAAGATGCTTTTGGTGAATGCTGAAATGGGTTTGCAGTAAGCAAGCTGTGACATTTGGTCACATTCTAATCCTCAATAAGCAGAAGCCAGCTGAAGTAAGGTCTGACACATGGATGTTAGTTTCCCTTCTACACGTTATCTTAGCATTAACTATTAAAAATCTTGGTTTTCTTGCTGCCTGTATAATAGGGAGAAGCTATAGCTGCAATATCTCACCTTTAAAAAAGCAATGTTTGTGTAAGAAAATCAAGGTAAAAGAGTTTCAATGAAATTACTGGGAGTGCTCAGGGAGCAGTTACCAGGTGAACATTGTCAAACTGGAAAGATTTATTGAGCTGGTTCCCTCAGGATATGGCCTGGGTTCAGAACTATTCAGTATTTTCATTAATAATTTGGATGAAGGAGTAGAGAGCCCTCTTGCTAGAGTTTTGACTGAGAGCAGGAGACACTAGGGAGGAGAGGATTAACGCTCAGGAGATCTCAGTAATTAGAGGAATGGTCTGGATATAAACAGGATGCAATTTAGCGAAGACAAGTGCAAATCTTCACCTACGTTGAGATAATCAGCTCCACAGGCGCACGATGGGAGAGAGCAGCTCTGCCATGAGGGAGCTGCTGGGGGTTATGACGGAGCAATGACTCAGCTGGGGAAGGAAGAAACATCGGGCTGAGTTGGCCAGATGGGGATGTCGCATGGTAGGCATGGAGGGATAATCCCTTCAGCTGGATCGCTGGGGCTGGTTTCTGGCATTACACCTCGGGAAAGATGTGGCTGCGTTCCCGAGGAGAGCAAGGCTGCAGAGAGCCTACAGAACAGCGCCTGTGAGGAGAGAGAGAGAGAAAGCATCTGTATTTAGCCTGGGGAAGGCAAGGCTGAAAGGAGACATGATAACAATCTTCAGGCTCGGTTAGCCTGCCAAAAAGAGGAAGGTGGTGAACTATTCTGTGTCCAGAAATTATCCTCTGTGGTTTAACCACGATTTTCTGTGGTTAGAAAAAAAAAAAAAAGAGAGAGGGAGTGAGAAATTGAGATGGTACATAAATTGACTTTACTGCTTTACTTATGAAGTGCCTTGGGGCATAAAGCACATGATCAAACATAGTCGAGTTACTGCAGCTTAATGAGTTATTGCCTGTTGGCTGAACCATACTAATTAACCATGTGTGTGCTCTTAGACTGCCTCAATTGCTGGATGAAATGGGCTCACTTAAATACTTGTGTTTTCCTTTGCAGATGAGGCAGGCTGAAAGCTCGCATAAGATCAGTGATTACAGCTCAGCTGCTGGAGGGTGACTTCTAAGGGATGGAAATTTGTCCTTAGTGCTCAATGGTAGCCCTGACACTGTTATATCCGTATTAAAAAAAAAGGGAGGTGACAAGGGAGGAGGAGCAGAAAACAGACCTGAAAATATAAAGCATGTTAATAGGCTTATGTTAATAGGAAAGTGGTTCCCTATGAATGTGTTGGAAATGTAATGTTGATTTCTATAGATCTCTGGGGTTTTTGTTTGAGAAGGCTTGTAATATGGTAATTTTAAAAACATACCATTAAGAACACTACAGAACACTGGACACACTTCTCTCACAGCTGCACACACACTTGCTTTAAGTCTCTCCCATTTTTTTAGTGTTTTCCAGTAAATTTTGGCTCATATCCTTACATTCCCCTCCAATTGTTGCTCTTAACCATTAGTAATGACTGTTGTAGATTCTCCTTTTGATGAGCCACCTCCTTCCTTCTACTGTCATAAGTAGCAGCTGTTGGAGTGGAGCCTTCCTCCTGATGGTAAGTATGGAGTATACAGTGCTTCAGGTAGGCTCCTTCCTTCCTTCCTTCCTTCCTTCCTTCCTTCCTTCCTTCCTTCCTTCCTTCCTTCCTTCCTCATTTTTTTCCCTTTGCTGTTGTTTTTCTACCTTTATCACCAGTTCAAATTATGTTGCTATGGATGAACATTTGGATGTCACAGTCTTAAGGAAGTTTTTTTTGTTTGTAGCAGTATTTCTGTCTGGGTGCTGCATGTTGTCCCTTTTAAAGCACCTTTCTTTTGCTTATAACATACCATTTAGGGAGGCAGCAAACTTGACAAATTTACTTAGCAGAAGTACTTGAGAAGTGCTATGTGAACTGGAAGCAGAGATTTTTACTTTGTTTGCTTTTTAACTTAACATTTTTACTTTGTTTGTTGCTGTTTTAAAGAAGCATATAAATTGGCCCAGAGATGACCTTAGGAAGTTATCTCTTTCCTTTCTGTGCTCAGGGCAGGATCAAATACATCACCATCATTTCTGAATGATGTTTGTCTAACCTGTTTTTGAAGCCCTTCCAGTCGCCCTGGACAACCTTTCCCTGTACTTTCCTATCTTCAGCCACTCCATCTGACCCAAAATACATAGCTGATGACAAGTTACACACAGTTCAGACTAAACCAGCCAAACTACATTCATTTGTTGCTGTGTTCCTCTCAATTTTCTGGAGGAAAGAGAAATGTTAGAAATTGTCATAGAGATTATTTGATAGCATAAATGTTTTGTAATCTAATTTAGTCTGAAGATGATTGTTTTCCCTTCAGGACATAGATTTTTGCACTGGGAGGGAAACTACAACATACCTGGAGCTATAATGCTACAGTAGTAATGTATACACCACCTTTCTTAAGTGCCTGCAATATGGAAACAAGTTTTCCTAGATGTTCTTTGTATATGTTTAGGTGGTTGGACTAGATGATCATTGTAGGTCCCTTCCAACTGAAAATATTTTCCCTTCCCTTCCCTTCCCTTCCCTTCCCTTCCCTTCCCTTCCCTTCCCTTCCCTTCCCTTCCCTTCCTTTCTCTGTGGAAGGAGGTGCTATTAGTACCTATTCAGTGTCAGGTCTCCTTGCTTTCCCAGATACACGCTCTAAACTGAGGATTTGTGATTTAGTTGGAGCTGAAATTTAGTCTGGGTCTGGGGAGTCTATCTACTGCAGCACGGAAATAATTAGCATCTGCATGAAGTTGATATCCAGATGTGGATCTGCAGCAGGGGCAAAGTCTGTGGCTGATTCGAGCTGGGGTTTGTCTTATCTCTAGTTTTACTGCAAAGAAATTTTTATCTTAAAACAGTATTCTCTCAGAGTCCTTCCAGTACTGCTAATCCCCTTCATGTATTACCAAGAAAATATCAAACAATAACTGCTCCATGGAGATCTGGAGTGAAACCGTCATACAAGAACGTGAGAACTGCTGAACAGACTGTATTTCCAGTTATCTGAGAACAACTGCACATCTACATGTAGCTGAAAATTGTGATGCTAGTACAATTCTGTCACGTCCCTCAGCGGATACATTTTGTACAGACAGACCCTAGTGCAGGCAGACAGATTAAAGAACAAACAAACCATTTTCTCCCCCTGCATGCAGAAGGAACTGTGTGCGGTTTGAAAGTGCGGGGCAACGTGGGAAAAATGATGACTGAACTAGGAGGTCATCTTAAAACAGATGAAAGGTTCTTAGCTGGGCTTGCAATAGTCTACGAAACTGGAACTGGCCTGTGGGCTAACTGGCATCATTGGCGTAAGTGGTAGTAGATCTGGATCTAGGTTGGTTAAGGGTACTTGATCTACAAGCATCATTGTCCAACGACAGTTGTGGAGAAAGGTTGCCGATAGCAAAGCACAGCCTGGGAACACCTAGATATTCCTCAAAATGTGCTGGGGTTTGCATCTGGTTTCCTCATTTGCTGCTCCAGGAGAGAAGAGGAGAGGAGGAACGGACTATTGGATGCACAGCTTGTCTATTTTTGCTTTCACTACATTTGGTGAGGGTTGGAAATGTGATGTATTTTCCAGAGCTCACAGCATCAAATAATTCTCAGTAGTGTCACAAATAATGTTGTTTCAGGTCTGTGAGGGATTTATGGACAAGTGCCAAAGACCCTTGAATTCAATATCAATAATTCTGCTGCTCAAGCTGAAGGCAAATCTCCAACAGCTGTCAGGGGCTGTGGTTTTTTATACCCCCTCCAGCCGCAAGGAGGCAAGACCATCATAATTAGCTGTTAATTGAGAAGCCTGCATCTGAAAAGCACAATTTCGGAGAACAAAGAGCCAGAGAGGCCCATTTCCAGGGCTAATTAAAATTAATTCATAGCTATAAGTAGAAGGGCTCCCATAGTCCTGGAACTCTCTCTTGCCCTCTCCTGAAACACTAAACACTTGCATAGCAGTCATAGGAGGCTCAGCATGACTTGTGCAGCTCTTGTGCAATACAGAAATAACACTGCTCATTAAAAATGAGTCTGATTTTCTCTTTTTTTTGCAGCCTAGGGCTATGTCTCCCTTCTGCTGTCTCTGTTTCCTACACTTGGGTATGAAGCCTTCAGCCTTCACTGCCCCCGGGGTGGGTATCATAGCATGTCTTTGTCCACATGGGGACTCCAGTACCACCAGGCTGATGGCAAGTGCCCAAGTGGCTTTGCTACCTTTCCTGCCTTGCTTTTGTGAATCTGTGTACTAACGAACAAAGTGACAACCTCAGCACCTTCTTTTACTACTGCAGGAACAAACCTTTCAGAGAATAAAGGTCTGCGAAACCAGGCCACGCTGTCTGTCCCACCCTCCTGACGATGGCTCAGGCAGGACTAACTTCAGGCACCTCCGTGAGCTGCTGGAGTCCTTTTGTTTTTCCCCCAACAGATCCACAGCAGCAGTTTTTCTGCCTGAACTGAGTCTCCAGCAGAGTCCCCAGTAGCCCTTCAGGTGGTGAGATCACCACGTCTCTCTTGCTTGTGCTTCAGCAACTGCTCACCAGTCCCAGCACCTCTCATTGCTTGAGGACTGAGTCAATGCACGGGCACTCCGATGAGAAAATGAATCATATTGTTCCCTTATGAGAGCCAAAATTTTCAAAATTTTTAGTTTTCTGATATAAGGTGCTTTTAAAATGAGCTTAGTATTTGTTTTTTGTTGTTTTTTTTCAGAAGGTGTTGAACACCTATCTTTGAAAGACTGCAATTACTTCAAGTTACTTTAAGCTCAAGACCCAAAAAAGAGCAAGATGATAATTGATTTGGAAAAATGCAGGATAACACATTGTCATTAGGGATGATCTTGTTACAGAGGGGGGGTGGCCTGCTGAATTCTGCTGTGTTTGCTTCCCCGCGTAAGGATGTCTATCTAACCTTAGAAACTTCACAGTTTAATTGTGGGTGTCGGAAGCTGATGCTCCTACAGCAGACAAGTGGCTTAATTTGCAGGAGGGGAGTCTGTACGGCTCAGTAGTTGTGAGGTGCCTCATTTATGACTCCAAATATAGACGCACTTCTAGAGCCTTCGTTACCCACAACTGAAAATCTGGTATGTGACACCTCTGTGAGTGTGTGCTGAGGCTCCGTGAGTGGCTTTAGACTTCCTGTTGAATGAAACAGGTTTTCTGAAAAAAAGGTTTTCCGAAGGATTTTCTGCCCACAGGTAGCCATCTGGACTATTAAATTGTAAAAAACAATCTTTCCATTCGTTCCTACATGGCTTAGGCATGTCCTTCTTTTCTCTGAGGTGTATCTTGTATGTTATTACACAATTCCCATATGCCCATTTTGGTGAGGGATGGTACTTAATGCTGCCATAAAAGAGGCCAACCTGCCTTACCTTGGCTTCGCAGCCCACTGCAGAGAGGAGATGGAGCTGCCTGGAGGACCAGACCAGTCTCCTCAAACTTCCCCCTCACTTACAGCCGTGTTTTGCCAGGAGCCCACTTGTACGGATAACTTGAGTCTTCAGGTGCTTTATACTAGGTAAAAGTAACTTGGCTGGCAAAGAGCTGGTTTGTACAGGGTTGTCAAACACAGTTTGACAGAGCTCCTCACTTTTAAGGCAAAATAACACCCTCACCCTCCCCTTCTTACAGCCATTGGTCCTGCCCTGCCACCCCACGCTGGTGCGGGCAGTCTGCAACCTACTGCTTCTGATCTGGCTTGTGCTGCTACAGACCCAGGTGTTCCTCATGCTGGAGCCTCCCATCACTTTCTGGGAGGATTCCATCGATTTTCTTTGCCAAACATCTGGATTCCCTGTGCAGTCTGCGGTAACTTGACACTGCTCCAGTCCTGCAGGTGAAGGGGGATGAAATGGCTCGATGAGGTCCCAAGTAGTTCACTGTTGCTGAAGACCAGAATTTCCTTCCCCTTTACACATCCGATTCCTGCTGCATTGCCCGAAGTCCTACCTTCAGCTGCTTGAGACACTGAGAAGCAATCACAGTGGGACTCATGGTTTTCAGTGAGATCCTAGTGGCTCATGTTTGCCATGCTTTTTTTTCTATCTATCTGCAGAGGCTTGCATTTCTTGTATTAGGTCAGCAAATCTGGGTAAGGTTGTATACTGGTCTAATTTTAAAGACTTTTTTATTTAACATCTCACTGACCTAGCCTGTAGCAGAGCAATTGGATGACTACAGAGCCAATGGCTTGTTGGGTGTTGTTCACCTCCTTCCTCTTCCTCTTGAAATATGGTATGAAATGAAAGCTCTTTCCATGGGTTGTAAAAGTTTCTCTAACACCTTCCCCTTCTTCCCTCCCCCTCTTATTTTGTGGAGAAATGAACTGACTGATTGGGGTTAGAAGTGGAACCAGAGATACTGAAATACCATTAAGATGGTGCTGGGACTGCTCTGTACCTAAGTGATACCATATGTTGGCCTGCTTCTAGCAGTGTTTACTGTGTGACTACATCGGCTCCGTAGGGAGCTGTCTGGAAAAATAGTCAGGGTGGAAAAGAATAGCTGAAGAATAGCTCTATGAGCAAATGCTGAAAGAGCTGCTGAGGGGCAATGCCAGAACCGTCATCTTTGATGACTTTGTTTCCAAACCAGCCGACCTGCAGAATTGGTTATGACCAGTAAAGGGAGAAGACTGTTCCAAGATGCACTTAGGAGTTGTCTTTGCTCCCTGTTACTTGATCTGTGTGCAATGATGAAACGATGATCACCGATCCTGGGGATGGCACCCAGCCAGAATGCCAAATACCACTTTGGTGTGATGTGGCACGGCAGGGACTGTGACCTGCAACACGGGAAAAAACTGAAAGTTGGCAAGTGGCTCCAAGCTTTGTATCTAAACCCCATCTATCATATTAAGAAGTGCCTGTAGATTTCAATGCTTGCATGATTCTGCTTTCTGTAGAACAATTAAACAAAATCCTTACACCTGGTCTACAAACCAAAGGTGGCAATGACAAAACTCCCATTGCCAGCGTTGGACACAGGCTTAGCCATCAGGAGCCACACTTCAGTGTGCTGTGAAAGGGAGTAAATCCCATGAAGTTCTTATACATGTGGAGCACTGCTGATATCTCATTTATATCTCAATTACTGCAATTATAAAATTTCTAACTGTAAACAGAACTTTTCTTGCACTGATCCCTCGATCCCTAAACCTTTTTTTTTTTTTTAAGGCCATCATTTGCTCCCATTATGAGGCTAAAAAAGTCCCAGAATCTGAAAGATATTTGATCCAATCCTACAGTTGCCATCCCAACAAGCACGTAAATAAAACAAAGATTCTGTGAATGGGGATGTCAATCAGTTGTGGGGAGGATTAGGGATTAGTGAAAGATGATTCTGCCATTGTTCTCCTAATTGATAAAAGGCAGACCATGGTTATTTTGAATAATGCTGTTACCACACAAGCCTCAAGCAACTTAGCATAAGATCCTGTGTAATCGAGACGAACTGCTCCTGGACGTTGAAAACGTTCCTGTGAAGTTATTCCACTCAAAGTGCTTACAAATAAGGAGTAAAGCCAGTGATGTGGTATCTGTGCTTCCTCTTTTTCATTGAAAAAATTGCTTTCAGATGAGTCCATTTCATTTTTCCTCTGAAAATTGCCTTTCCAAGCTACATCTCTTCTGTGCCTGAGCTCCTTCCTAGCCCTGCCACAGTCCCACTGTGTGCTTTGATGCTACATTCCTCTTGCTTGTTCCATCACTCCTCCACTCCCAAGCCCAGAAGAGCTGGAGAAAACATACAAGCAGTTCTACGTGATCTCCCTCTCACAGCAGCTTTCCATCCAACACTTCTTCATCACCTGAACTTGGCAACAGGCAGATTCATGTTTATATCACTGCATATTTAGAAAGAATTCCAAAGAAAACATGTGAAAGGGAGTGGCACGCTTGGACAATGCGTGAGCAGCATCCTGATGGAGCAGTCAGATGTTAGAGGACAAAAAGAAGGTGCCTGGCAACTTAAAACAGTAATCTGTAAATTCAGAGTGGATTTGAACATGGGATTTAAAAGCAGCTCTGTGGGGTATCTGAGCAAATCTTAACACAGACGTCACTAACTTGGTCTTTCAGGAGCTCCTGAGACAATCCAACTGCTCAGCCCCAAAGCGTCTCATGGGATTGCGGTGGGGTCATGTGGGCAACACACCCTGCACAGCTATGGTCCCATACAAATTTTGGCCAAATGTCACAGTGCCAGCATCTGGGGGAATGTGCAGGGTGAGAATCAGTCCATCTCTTTTGAAGCTGAAGTGGTGGCTCTTGGCTTAGAGCTGTAGCAGCATCCATCTGGTTGGTGGACATTGGCCTCAAATGGGGCAAGAAGGGCAAACCATCTCCTCTATGAAACTGGAGCAGTGATGGGCAAGAGCCACCAAAGGACATAAGAGGTTGTACTGCTTGGTGTGTAATACCATAGCAAGTTAGACACTGCATGGAGTGAGCTCCAATGAAGCATTTCCAGCTCCACCATGTAAATATCTATTTCCACCCGGGACTGGTATCTAGACAACAAATTTGCCTTTAATACTATTGTGTGGACCCAAGACCATGTCACACCCAGTTTAAGGTGTCTTTTGGGGAAAGGCTCCAGGGAAGTTTTGGGTCCATGCATGTCAGAAGAAAAATGGCCATCTTGGGACATAAATTATTCTCATTTTCTCCTTCCCAAAAATCAAGGATGTAAGCAAACCAGCTGAAGGCAAAGTACATGAATTTTCTTGCACTCTTCTAGTTGGGACCTCCTGTCCTTCCCCTCATGTCATTCAGGAAGAAAAAAAAAAAAGAAGTGTTCTGCTTCTGGTTGTTTGGCAGCTGCTCACAGGCCTGCAAGAGAAGTGAAGAGTGATGTGCTGGGGAAATCTGACTCCTAGTGCGACAAGGACCTGCAAGGAAAAAAGAACTGCTGAATATGTACAGAGGAGCTAAACTGTCGCCAACAGTCCCCTAAAATTCCAGCAAAAACATTTGATACATTTTAACTGGACAGCATGAGAAGCTGGGTGAAATTTAGAAAGGGAAGCTATAGGCCTTGAAATCAGGGAGGTTTTATTAAGGGTGGAATTTATACTTTCTCACAACACCCCAGGAGAAGAGCAAAAGCTGTGTGACTTCAAAATTTTAAAACTGGAAAAGACAGAGACCTAGCGGATGAAACACCACCAATAAATGAAACAGAGGCAATAATCCTTCGTGGGGATGGGGTGAACTGCTGGCCCCATGTCATGTGTCTTTTCCACTCCCCACTTCTGTGATAACTAAAAAAAAAAAAAAAAAAGCCTGACCCAATCCAGGGATTACACAAAGAATGCACTTCAACAAAGGGAAACGCATGGCCTTTCTGCTCACCCTCTGCTTGCATTCAGCGCCAGAAGAGGGGCTGGTCTGAATAGTCAGGATTACATTCCTGGCTGCCTCTAGCAAGTGCTATGTGGGTTGAGAGGAAAAATATATGTACCCTGGCAATAAAATATTTTCTCTGTGTTCTCCTACAAGCCAGGTGTCAAATGGAGGCAGTGACGGCCACTGAAGCCATTCCTGCTTAACAGCGTGTCGGAGATGCTATTTCTTCCTGTGTCTGTGCGAGAATGGGCTAGTCCCAAGCGCAGCTCAGCAATTAGGATATTAATAGCCCCATTACTCTGCGCCATCTAGTTTGCCTTAAAATTCATGGTGCAGTTAGCTGAGATATGTTCATAACAGGAAAAGTACAAAGGTGCAGGAAGACTGAGTCAGAACAGAGCTTTGAAATGCATCAAGCAACCATTTAATTAAAGAAGGGAGCTTTAATATTGTGTTGCAAATGATTACTTATTTATATACTTCTCAAATAGTGCTATTTTTAAACCAGATTTTGAAGAGAAGACAATTTGTATTTTTACATACAGACAGTCTTAAAGTTAAATGAGCTGCCAGCACAGCACTGCCCTAGAGGAGTAGGAAAAGAAAAATGTCAGTGTCAGTCTTTCTGGTTCTTCTGCTGCCTCACGGCACCACGAGTAATAGAGATCAAAATAGGCACCTCAACTCACTCAGGCTTGCCAGCTTCTCCTCATAGTCCTCCTGCGGCAGCTCATTGCCTGGTGCTGTTAGGACATGGGTTTGGAGGAGCCTGAAGGCAGGTGACCATAAGCCTTGGTAGATAGTCAGGAAGAAATAGGGGCATTTGAGGGTAGGAATTATGCCCCCTGGTGAGAAAGAACTTATAAGTTATGGACATCCATGGGTTGAGGTATGGGCAGGTGTCGTGGTTTGGGCTGGACTGGCCAATGACATGAACGACAGATGCTCTCCCCAACCTCCCTCTCCAAGGAGAGGAGGGAGAGAGAGAAAAAGACTTATGACTTTAGAAGAAACTAGACTACTTAAATGAAAATATTAATAAAATAATGCAAAGAAAATAAGGAAATGTATACAAAACCATATCAAGCTCCCAGAATGACAATCACATCACAGGTAGGAACTGGGAAAGTCCAAGACTGGACTCGGCGACAAACAGGAACTGGCTTATGGATCCGGATTCAGAAACGCATTGATCATGATCAAAGGCAGATGAACAGACAGTCCTCGGATGTCAGCCATTGAAGAAAGAGCCTGCCCCCTTCGATCCCTCAACTTTTATGCTGACCATGATGCAGATGGAATGGTTGGTCAGTTGGACCCTGTTGGTCAGTTTTGGGTCACCTCTCCTGTCTGCTGCTCCCCACCGGTGCAAGCCCTCTACTCTTCTCCACTTCCGACCCTCCAATGGGGCAAATAACAAAGAGAGCTGACATTGATTGTTATAGCTTATAGGTTTTACAGTGCTGAAATTAAATCTAAGGCAAATCCTACGTTGAAGTGATGAGCTTTGTCCTTCACCCCTTTGATATTTGCTGAACGCACTGGAAGGGAGTATGAACCATTTTATGCCCATTCTTCACTAGTCTGAATAACTATGCGAGTTGCAAGAAAATAAAATGTTGGCTCCAATGGATGTTTGAAAACTTCATTTTTCCTTAGGAGTGGAGCTGAGAAAGGCCTGAGTGGGAAGAATGAATGTTTGCTGAGTTCTCAAATAAATCTGAGCCCAGCTTGAGAGACTCAAAGTCCAGTGGCTTCTTCCAGTTCCTTCCCTAACAAAGGGCTGGACCCAAGTGCACTGAAGTCAAAGAGAGAGACTCTCATTGACATCAAAGGATGCTGAATCAGACCCGATGAAGGACAGTCTCAGCCAGGGACCAGCAGAAATAATAGCATGTGATGTACGTGACCAACTGCCACTAACCAACCGCTCGGATTCCAGGCATTAAATACTGCAAACAGTGAACTCACAAACAATTCATGAAAATGTGCCAAAAAAATTCAAAGAAAAATGTCTAAGGAAACTGCAATGTGTTTGTGGGTATTCTGTGAGCAGAAAAATATGTTATATTTGTGGAATAAATTAGTCCCTGAGAAGTGTTCTCTCAGCTCAGAGTTGTGTGCAGTCAAGTCAGCTAATCAAACTAAAACTTCTTTTCTCTTGCCAAAGGAAGCGGGTAAGTACAGAGAGATGGATGAAATGAGTTCGGTTTTGCTTTTAAAATGTGAGTCGCCAATTATATCTCCTTTCAGTAGTTCTCATCATGTGGACGGCTGTTTTTGCTGCTGCTGCCTAAACTCTTCGGGTCTATTCTCTCACAAACGCTGACAAGCTTTGGTCTGGTGTTTATCCGTATCAGACACTGCAAAGCTCATCCAGCCTCTTATCTCCTTCTGATTAGATTACTGCAATGCCCTGCCGCGAGGTTTGCTTCCTCTGGCAGGGGATGCCACCGCTGCAAGAGCATTCTGCGCGGGAGGAAATCCCGTGCGTTTTATTCCAACCGCATCGTGCCTTTCACTGGCTATAAACAAAGAAGATTAACCAAAAAAAATGGGAATATATCTGCAGCTGGGACTCAGGTCAATTAGAAAATGAGGTAAGACCAAGACCAGGCACTTCTCTGGTGTGGTATACAATGTCTGTGCAGAGGCACAATGGTAAAGGAATAAGGATCAGGTTCAAACCTTCGACTCCCATTTGGTCCTCTCTAGGCAAATGTGTCAGGGCTGCTTGGGAATGGATCTGTGCCTCATTTATCGGCTGTCTCAGGGACCCATTTAACTCTTCCCTGGGAAGACCTGCCCTTGGTGACAAGGAGTGGAGTGGGGGTGGGATTGTCCATGTCCGCCACACAGGATGGTGGCTTCTGGTGGTGGTTGAGAAGAATCTGTCAGGACCTCTGTGGGTACCTATGGTTATCTATCTGCACACAGACAGCCCACACCTCCAAGAAGCCATGCAGAATCAGAAGCAAAGGAACAAAGGGGTCCTGGGGTGCGAACAAGCCGGCTCTGGAGAGAGCCAAAGAGGTTTTTCGGATAAGGAATCATATCCGTATAAACAGGGAGCATGGAGAAAGATAGGACTATAGGATAAGCTTCTTGATTGTCTGTGTATGCTGGCCACCACCACAGCTGCTCAGTTGCAGGTTTGGGTATGGAGCTTACAGCTGTATTCATCAAAAACTGGAATTTAGTTGAGCTTCAAGGGTGGGATAGCAACAAAAGCTGCACTGCTCCTGGGGTTGTCCTACTTCTGTCCTAGCTGCTGAAAGCTTCAGCTCTCCTTACAGGCGGGCAGTTCTAAATATGGGTGGTCATAAATGCTCTCAGGCACCAACCAATTCTCAGTCCCAACAAGCAAGCGCCTCTTTCTATCTGAGCATCACAAAGTGCTCTCCAAACCCTCATAAGGACTATTTTATGTCAGGACACTGGAACATGCATGCTGGATGTCTTCTTCAAGGTCACACATGGAACCAGCGCGGCCTAGACTGCAGGTTGCTTATGTCGCCAAAGATAACACATCTCCTTTCTTCCCCCAGTGAGTCCCTGTCACCGAGCATCAGTCTTTGGCCCCTTTTGTCTTTCAGCTCTTCAACCAACTGCTGCTGCTCCCCGCACAACCGAAATCCTGTTTGATATGGTTCTCTCGCTACCGGTGTTATTTTTAACTGCTCTTACCTTCCACTGGCCCGTTTTTTTCTTTAAAGCATATTCAGCCCATGATTTTGCTTCAAGTGCTGTGAGCGCCTTTTGTGCAGCAGGTGCTGCTCAAAATTAATTGTTTGTCTTGAAATTATGCTCTCATCTGGTGATTTTCAGGTGCATTAGTTGTTCCATTAGGGCTGTCACTTCCTACGTCCTTTTGGCAAGCACCATGCTTTACTTCTCTCACAGCCAGTGTTTCTTCACTCTTTCCTCCCCATAACACAAACCATTTTCTGATTGATTGCCAAGCCTTGCACACCAATACCTCCCCTTTTTGTCTGTGACACACAAAAGGCTACTGAGTGCAGCTCTGAGGCTCATTAAAGTTCAAGGCATCGCTTGTTTAAGTATTGGGGTGTTTTCTAAGTTACCATGTCAAATGTGCTTTAGCGTGCAGTGCTGGCTTGCTGCAATAGTGGGTTTCTGCAAGATCTGCCCTGTTTCTGCTGATGGCGGGCGGGAAAGTGCCTGGAGGGGCCTCAGGAAGGAAATCCCTCAGCCTCCCTGCAGTGCTGGGGACTTTCACATCTCCAGCAAGCCTGGGGATGGCCTCCGCACTGCAAGGCAAGCACCTCTTTCCCACCTCTCTGGAGATGCTACGGAGAAATGGGAGGAGAGCAAGCCAATCTGGGCTGTGACCTACCGAGGACCTTTCTACACAAGGCAGAAAAGCCGCAGCGAGCACTTGGTGTGGGACCTTGACTTGGCAACGTTACAGGAGCAGATTTACTGGTGGGGATTAAACAAGCTTTTGCCATTCCTCTCCATTAACGCCATCCAGCCCATGGTGACACGGTGTCCTGGTTTGAAGCTCTGCAGCTGTCCCCTTTGCAGCTGTATCCAGCTTTGACTTCTTGCTCGGATACTTCTCCAGAAGCCGCACTGGCCATTCAGTCATGTATTCAAGTTCTTTGGTCCGGTCCGACTGAGGATGGTGTAAACACAGAGAGAAAAATTGCATATTGTCTCACAACAGCTCTAAACGTGGCAAACGTTAGGTTTGTCTGCCCTGCAAGGGCTGTCCTGCAAACCATGGTCTCCCACTTTCCAGCTAATGTATGGTTGTCTCAAATTCCCTCCCTCAGTTTAGGATCCTGAACTTCCAGTGCAGTGGGAAATGCACTGCATTTGGTCTTCCACTGGTGACAAGATCTGTCACCAGCACAACCTTGCTTCCAGCTTCTGGGAACTATCCAAGTTGTTATTCTTCAAATGACACATTATAGCAGATTTGGTGGTCTCCAAGTTCTGGCTTTGTTCTGCTCCGGGGTTTGCACTACAGGCGAACCAAAGGCCAAGAGGGGAAAGGTGGGATATTTTTACATAATTATACAACGTAAAATCAGACCTAACAAGGTGAGGAACAACATACATAAGAATGGCATAAACTAGTATCTCTCTCTCTTTTTTTGCTTGCACTGTTCAGGAGATATTTGGTCTTCCTAGGTTCTGAGCTTATGCATGTACCTAACATTGCCTGAGTGAAGTCTCCCTTGGCTTCTGTATTTGTCTTGTAGCACACCAGGGTGCCAGTTCCCTCTGAGTCCCTTTGGCTCTACTTAGAGAGAAATACGAAGCAACAACAATTTTTCTCTCATGCCTTCATGGTGCAAAGGAAATGCTGCTTTCTGTTTCTACTCGGAATCCATTAAACTGACTTTTACTGATGAGCAGGCCTTTTACTGATGATAATTAGTACTCACTTAGCTTTTAGCAGTTGAGCCTTCAAAGCCCAGGAAAGAGCCCATTTCCCAGAGCACCAAACTGGTCCACCTAGGCAGAGTCCATTTTCCAGGGCATCAAACTCCAGGCAGAATGGTGAGAGTTAGCCATGGAGGTGAGCAGGACTTGTTTGTTTTCATTTCATTTTTCAGGGATTTGGTTGGTTCTGGTTTATTTGTTTGCTTACGAATCAGCAGCTCTTTCTGCTCTACTCTCCGCTTTCAAAACCTTTGCTATACTTTTTGTATTAAAAAAAAAAAAAAAAAAAAAGATAAATAATTCGGTCCCAGTGACAGAGAGCAGCAAATGCTGCACACCCAAGCCCATCCCTGCCCCTAATGCTGTTGTTGTGGAGTGCAGCCAGCTCTTCCCCGGCAACCAACCCTTCTTCTCGAGCTGTCATCTGCATAGGTGAGCTTGTAACCGAGAGGTCTGCGACCCTGCTCGGCAGCAGTAATTTTACAGGGCTGTAATTGTGCTGATGAAGAATGACTTCTGGTTTCTAGCTCTGTGAACAGAGTCTGGTCTACAGTAGATGTGGAGGCTTTTTTTTTTTTTTTTTTTCTGAAAGAAACCTCCATCAGAAGAAATGGGTAGAAATTGGTTTGAGTTCTGGGAAGGATTTTTTGGTAGGGCTTTTTATTTTATTAAATCCAGAGGCTTTTGGAAAAATTTTGTCACTTGGGCCACAAAGTTGCATTTTCTTCGCATTACTGAAGACAGCAAGAAAACCAGAGGCAGCAACTACTGTGCAAATGCTGCAGCTAATGGCACACACGTGAACAAGCTACTCTGGTGGACAGTGAGCATAGGGAAATGAAACAAAGAGAAAAACTTAAATGATTGAGACGATTACAGCACAAACCCCCCTAAAAATTGATAAGGAGAGCTTCTCCTTTTCTGTTAGGTTTTGATGCTAAGGATCTCCTCATTATGTGCTGAGGTAAGCACACCATATGAAGTATATTCATTGTATATACAGTATGTAGACATATAAAGTATATGCCATTGATTTTTGCATGGATTTATTCTAATAACATTCCTGTTCCATGGTTTTATAGTGTTCTAGTGGTGAGAAGCTGGGGTTAATGAAACTAAGGCTCAAACTTACTCAGGTCACATCAGAAGTCAGAGAGGAGGGATTTCCTGTGCCCTAGGCTCATTTAATTATCTCTACTCTCTGCTGCAGAAATCCTAATTTTGGAAATATAGACAGAGAGTTTTCACTTGGGTTTTTTATATAGGAGACCACTTTGGCCAATTGCGAGTGCTCTGTGAGATCTCGAGCCCTATACAAGCTCCTATGGTAGTGTCTTTGGAGAAGAGAGAGGCCAGATGGCCAAAGAGCAGGTAGGACTTTAGGAAGCCTCAGGTGTAGTCACAGGTTCTGCCACAAGCTTGTCCTGAGCCTTTGGACAAACCTCTTCACTTTTTGGTTTCGTGTTTTTCATCTGCTAAAATACAAAAGACCTGTTTTACTAGAGCGTTGGGAAAATTGATCAGTTCCTATTTTAAGTGCACTTGGAACAGTTGATGCTAAGCTTTGTTAAAAAGCTATCAAAGATGAAAAATTGAGATAGAAATTGCACAAACTGTAGCCACCCTTTTGTATTATTATTGATTTCATTTTGCATTTCTAGTGTAATTCATTCTAGAAGGTCTTGGAATAGAAACAACAAACCTTTATGTGGATCTGTCCCAGGAGATGACAGACCAGAGATCCTGTATCTGGCTGTACAATGCAGTTATATATATATAAGTATAGATTGCACAATATTACCTCTCCCTGTACCCTTGCCTGGCTCATGTCTTTAGATCATCAGTGTTACAACCGAATCACTGCTGTTATTGCCTTTGCGTAGAGCCAACTGCCTTCTGTCATCCTGTCAGGCACTTATACCTAGTTATCCTAATGTAATTCATAGTAAGCTAATTTATATTACAGAATGAGTGGCTGATGGAAAAGGTACCCACAGGAGGCTTATGTGCTGTTTTCCCTCAATGGTACTTAGCTGATCTGCTGACAGGTATTACCTCTCCCCATGGACTTTGCCTCATTTACATCCTTAGACCATCAAAGCTGCCATTACACAGCTACTCCAAGAACAGCCCCTGTTTTTCAGGAATTACTTTGCTGTCCTCTCTGTGGGACACAGGATAAGTTCCTACCACCAGACTCTGCACTTTGATTTTCTCGTTTGGTCTCAGTTCAGTCCCTGTCCACCTATGTTGGCATTCCTACTTACTTTGGTTCTAGTTGTGTCTGCTTCTCCTTCTCTATTGAAGTTTTCTCCAGCAATTTTCTCAGCTTCTGGAGGTGCCATCCTTTCACCATCTTCCACCAACGGACCCAACCCCAATTAGGATTTTTGCCTGTATGAGTTAGTTGTCATTTATGTCAGTGAAATTGCAGTGGTGGAAACCTAACCTGCTGACAGCTCCACCAAATCCTGGTAAGTTTCCATTGCTGTAATTCAACCCCCTCACCTATTTTTCATATATCTTTTTGTCTTTCAGATCTATATAGCCCTCTGCTTGCTGGATGCTTTGGGACTACTAGGAAGTGGGCTCGCAAACAACTCAAAAATAGATGTAAGCAGTCTCAAGTCATCTGAAGGGGTTGGGAGGGAGTGTATAAAATGGGCATTAATTTCACTTGGGAGAGAAGCAGGGATAGGTGTTGATATCTGGTGGCTGATATGGAGAGACAGAAGAAGCACTAATCCCCTCTTTCTCCTTTTGTGCTAGGCTTACGATATAAACTTGCATTCACATACACATTTCTGCCAGGTAAACCTACAAAATCCCTTATAGAGCAAACATGATGACTCATTGTTCCCTCGCTGCTATTATTTAGGAGCTGAACACCCTCCTCTTCTCCTGCCTTACCCCTCTGCCTTGGGGGTCAGTTAAAACACTGGCTGAAAGGCACTGCCCACCAAACCAACTGCAGGAAGCCTGATGGCCAAAGACATCTGGCCGTGATGCCCTCACGTGCTGTGGCCTCCAGCGTGGGCCAGCTGGCTCGGGGAGAAGGTTCAGCTATTTCTTTCTCTTTTGACCTATTTCGTGAGTGACATTTTATGCTTCCCCTCATTGTTCTCCAGCAAGCCAGTAGCATGATGGCCTCGGGGCAGTGGGGTCTCAGATCCCCTGGGGAAGCACAAGCCCACCGATGCTGGACACCCTTCCCCATCCCATGACACTTCTCTAATTTCCATAGCTATCAGGTTAAACCCTCCCATTTGCAAATCCGCTTTCCAGAAGGCAGCTTGAAGGGCACAGCAGGGGTAGAGAATACCCTACAAAGTCCAGGGCAGCACTTAAAGCCAGAGATGTGCCCTTTCTTTCTTTCAGTGGCTTTGATTTTTTTGCTCTGCGGAGTTTTCCAGGCTTTCGCTCCCGACCTTCCTGAAGTAATTATGCGACTTTTAAAAAAACAATTCATTTTTCACCACTTCTCTAGCACTGCCAGCTTTTTGTGGTTTTATAGAAAATCTTGCGCTCTTTTTGGTGTTTTGCCTAAAGTTACATGCAATTAATCAAAGAAGCTCAGCCTCCGCTGAAAAATAAACCCCCCAGCTCCATCCCTGAACCCGGAGCCTTGAGCTGGCAGCAACGCCGCGACCTGCCTGCAGCTCTCACCATCTCCATCCCTTGCAAGGTGTAGCCCACCAACACAAACCCAAGCCATGGACACGGACACAGCCCGAGCTGTGGGACTACACAACAATTTGCATTGTCGTTGTCTGCGGGGTTCCTCCGAATTAACACAATGAGACATTTATCAGCACAATGTCACATTTACTGGAGGGGCCCGTGGGGTGTTCATTGCTCCCCCCCCGCCTCCACGCACGCACATTAGCTCCAGCTGGCATGGCACGTGCTCCCCTATCACACAACACGGTCTTGTGGCTGCACATGCCCCCCATTCAGACCAGGGACATCTCTCTTGCTCACCCTGCTTAGGAGTAAAAAAAAAGAAAAGAAAAAAAAGGAAAAAAAAGAAAAGTTCAGCAAAGGAAAGATTAAGCCTTTCAAAAGGAAGTAAATTATTTGAATGAGAGTATTTCAAGGAAATGATTTTATCGCTCTGAAATTTTATCCATCCTTTAAAAAATAAACAACCTCAGTAACTACTTTTTCAGGCTACTTTTCACTGGCCGTTTTTATCTGCAGAAAGGATTAGCTTATCCGTGGATGGAACGTGCTGCACACACCCTGTTCCCATGCAGATTCATGCGGCGGGGAGCTGTGTTTCCAGCTCAGCGCTAGGACATTTTTCTGTAGCTAAATCAGATGACTGCAAAGACCATTAGAGGAGTTTATCGTTGGAATCTGCAGGAACGTACTGTACCCAAAAGGAAAATGTTCATTGATAGGGGAAGCGCAAGACCTGTGGTCCTTGTAATTATGCAGATGATCCTCTCCAGAGGTCTGTGGTAAGTGAGCAGGTCCACAACGATGGTTTTTGGCTGCAGCACTTTAATAGTCCACTGAAATCCAGCTGTTCCTGCTCTCAAGTCCCCTTGCCTGCAGCCCTGACTGGCACATCAGCTTGAATGGTTTTGTCTCTCACTGGGGACATGCACGATGCTGACATCCAAAAGGCTCTTTGAAATTAAAGTGCTGCTTTTTCTGGGCAGTTCATGTTGCTGCTCTGCTGAGCCCTAGCAGAAGTCTGCACCTTGCAGCCCACCAGTGGTGGAGACACCAGATTAATGGAGATGATCAATTTTTGGAGAGAAGTGCCACCATCACCAGCACAGGTTGGCAGAATGCAGGTCGGTTGCTTCCTCCAAAAATCTCCAGTCAAAACTTGTCCCAAGGAAGGATCCCTTGGCACAAATACCAAAGTATAAAGAAAACCTTCTTCTTCCACAGCAATGTTGCTGCTCAATACGCAACCTGGTGCAAGAGCTGCATGTTTCTCAGCATGAAACCAAACCCATTCGTGTGCTAAGGTACTGGAAGGCTCCACGCAAGAAAATCACATGGTGGTATTTGCATTGTAATTTCTTGAAGGGCATTGCAGGTATCAAAAAGAATTGGGAGCCAAAAGAGGTTCTTCTCAAGGGTTTGAGATCTGTAGCAATGACAGACAAAACAGACGGTGCAAAAATGTGTAAGGTCTGCTGCTGGTTCCCTGCCCTGCCAGGTGAAAGCCATCCTCATCCCACAAACACTTGATTCCCATAAAACCATGTCCTCACCGGAGATGCATATTAAGGTCGGAGGGTTGTAAACTTCTGGTGACCCCAGGGTGGCTTTTTGGTGGGGAATATGATCCCTGTTGATCTGGAGGAAACTGTAGCTGTTTCTAACCTCTGACAGTTTATCAGGGAGTTTAAAAAAACATCCAGCTGCCAACATTATGCCTCTCTGCATTCAAGAAGTGGTCCTGCCATCCCCCACCACTCCCCCCAGGTCAGGACCTGGTTGTACCATACCCATTTGTAGCAAGACCCAGCTCCTTCCCCATAAACTCCAGCAGGTTGGGAGTAAGGAAATGTTGTTCCAGTTTTCTTGATAAGGACCCAGAGGAAGCGGGGAAAAAAATGGGTTTTTTTTTCATGAGGCCATAAAGGACAACTGTTTCAAATCTGGGAAACAAGCCTGAATCTCTTGACTCTCAGTGCTCTCTCCTTTTTGGCAGTAACCTAACACACTGTTTCGGGCTGAGGGAGCTGGGACTGCCTATCTCCAGGGCAGAGGACAGCCAGGCTGATGCAGAAGGAAGCTTTGGTGGCTGCCTCCTGGAAAAGCTCATCAGGCTTTTCTGATATGACTTCAGGTAGCTGGCTGCAGCACGGAAACTTGCAAAGGCTTTAGGCCTGTAGTTTTGGTAGGGAAAATGGCCTGGACTAGCTTTTGGTAAAATTTTTACCCAAAAAGCTGCGTACCCAAAACCTGCATTGTTTCCACTGCAGAATTTCTGGGCCCAATGTGAGTTCACCTGTGCAGCTTATTCTGGAAAAAAAACCAAACAGTTATAGGAGGTGAAAATGAGAATTTAAACAGCCAGTTGCAAAAAAAAAAAAAAAAGTGCTATTTGCCTACTGTCAACATTAAAGGGAGCCAGAAAACAGAGGGCAGATGCCTTCTGCAGTGCCACACTGAAGAAGAAGTTGATATATGCTATTCCCACAGTATATTATAAAATCGCAACAGGCAGCTTCAAGACAAGAATGAAGGGTGTTGTGCAAAGTCATGGTTGGAAGGCAAGTTGCTGAAGGGCTCGGTGGATGTTCAGAGCAGAAACCAGGATTTACTGGCAGGACACAATCCCTGCATGTGTTTTATCTTCCAACAGCCTATTTATATAGGGAAAGGCTTGGCTGAGCTAAACCTGGTGTTGGAAGCCTGCAAGATGAAGAGCTGCCCGTCCAGGAGTGCCCCAGAGAGATGTAATCCTATGGAAATGTATTTAATGGGGATAATATGTTTTCTCGTATCTGGTTGCTTGTGGTGCTCCTGCAAAGAAACCGCAGGCAAGCCATAAAGCAGAGGAAGCTGCAAGAGCAGGAGGAAGCCTGGGTGAATGGGTGGCACATTTCCCTGCTCACCCGACCTGACTGAAAAGGTTTGGGGCTGGGAAGAGGGATGAGGCAGTGTCTGGGGAACTTTTGGGTGCTGGAGAGCACTGCGGGACAGGGGTGGGAGGGGAGGGTCTTCAGGGGTTATCACTGTGCTTTGGGGAAGGAGGAGCAGGTCGCTGTGTATCATCATCGGAAAAGCAGCTTCAGTCCCCTTGCCTGGTTGCCAGCTTTAACGGGAAACCAGTGCTAGCTGCTAATTTATTTGCTAATTAAATTGGGTCCAGAGAAGGGCAATGAAGCTGGTGAGGTGTCTGGAGCACAAGTCTTATGAGGAGAGGCTGAGGGAGCTGGGGTCGTTCAGTCTGGGGAAGAGGAGACGGAGGGGGGACCTTATCGCTCTCTACAACTACCTGAAAGGAGGCTGTAGAGAGGTGGGGGTTGGTCTCTTCTCCCAAGTCACAGGCGGTAGGACAAGGGGTAACGGCTTCAAGTTGCGCCAGGGGAGGTTCAGGTTAGATATTAGGAAATATTTCTTTACTGAAAGGGTTATCAGGCATTGGAATGGGCTGCCCAGGGAGGTGGTTGAGGCACCATCCCTGGAGGCATTCAAGAGACGAGTTGACATGGTGCTTCGGGATATGGGTTAGTGTTGGGTTGGTGTTGTTTTGGGTGTGGTGTGTGGTTTGTGTGTGTTTGCTTGTTGTTTTTTTAGTTTGTTTGAGGGTTTTTTTGGTTTGGTTTGGTTTTTTTTTTATTGGTTGGATTAGATGATCTTAAAAGGTCCCTTCCAACCTGGGTGATTCTGTGATTCTGCTCTAAACTTCCTTCTAAGCCTGGTGATGGTTGGTCATCTGCCCTTCAAGCAAGCACCCACTAAATTTCTCTCCTTTCTGCCCAACACCTACATTTGCTTTTCAGTCGTGGCTCAGAGTAGCAGCATCTGTGTTCCCCAAGTCACCAGTTGCTCAGCATGGCACATCCCAGGGGAAGCACTGCTGGGGAGATGGTGAGGTGTTGCCAGGGCATCTGCTTGCACCCCTGGGGATCCCAGCTCAGTGACACCGGGCTTGCTCAGAGGGACACTTTTCTGATGGATCAGCAGCCCCTCACCAACATGGGAGCTCCACTTCGCTTGTCCTGCAGCTCACAGTGCTCAAAGCACGGGAACACATCTATTTGTGTATGTACTTATATATATATGTACATGCATGAACTTATAAGAAGTCAAACAAAGCATTATAAATGTGCAGTGAAGAAATAACAATCTGGCTTCTTTGATTAAACAGCTTGATTTACTGGGCTAAACAATAGGCTTATTACTCTGTGCTACGTAATTGTTATTGGAGCACACATCTGGTCTCTGAGTAGAAATCACTTTTGTGACACCAAAGCATTCTAAAATGTGAGGGAGAAACAAATGTTAAACTGGATCTATATATAAAAAAATCAGCCAGAAAGGTCAAATGAATTTTGAATGATATATACTTAAAAAGGTTGTGGGAGAGCATATCTCTTTAGCATTATTGTGGCCAGCCTATGACATTTATAGCTCTTCTCCTGCCTGGCCACTGGAGGCTTCTCCGTTTCTGTTGAGCACCGGCAGACACTGTGACATGATGCCAAAAGAATTTACTCTTTTTTCCTAAGTTCAGATATGGAGTTGCAGCCACTTGAGATGCAGGCCACGCTGGAGATCGCATGGAAAAATAACAAATTTAGCTAAGTACATGGATGAATGAATGGAGCAGAACGTTGGTCTCCAGCCCGGTAAGCCTAGAGGGAGGCACAGCTCCTGCTCTTCAGCCTTTACTGCTGAATGTGAAGCCAGGGACTCAGAAATGTTGTCTCATGGCTGTCAGGACTTGTCACCATCACAAACTGGGGGAAAAAACCCAAACAAACTCATGACAAAGTTAAGGAGATTAGAGGGACTGAGCAGCAAGATCTCACTTGGGTCTCTTTCCGTTTTCTAATGAGGCACAAAAAGAGCCTTCAAAAGTAAGCACTTTTTTTTTTTTTTCCTGCTTGTCTTGCTACATTAGAAATTTAGATTGCCCTTGTTTTCCCAGGAAGACTCAGCTGATTAAGGACTTCCAGCAGCACAGGCGCACTACAACCACAAGCAGCACCCTTCTGATGGCCACAGCCCTTGGCTTGCTTCCCTCCTGGCCATCCTCATGCATGGACAATGCCAAGGGGCCACATTTTCAAAGGTGACCAGCATTTTCCACCACTCAGCCTACTACATCCTAAAAGGCGGTGAACTTTCTGAAAGCAACGAGCACACACACTGTGAAAGAAGCCAAGTCATCTGGAAGTTCTCCAATGAGGCAGCTAGAAATGAAGGCTTTCCACACAAATAACCTAAATAAAGTGCAGATTGGGTACAGAATTCACCTTTCCCTTTGGGAGAATTTACTCATGAGACACTATCAGCCTGGGAGAAACATAGGACCTTCTAGAGCTGTCAGGCTATGTATGTGCGAGCTGCATTTCAGGAAAGAGATTGATTAATGGACACTGGGAGAAGAGGTTTGTGTCATCTTTAAAAATACACATCCATGTGTCCAGACATCTCACATGGCAGATGATCACATCATAGAGGAAAAAAGCATCTGTTGAAACTGGTTTTCTCTTACATGAACTGGGGTTTTCAAGCTGCCACGCTCATGTCTGTGTGCTACCCAGTGGTACTGCCACATCCAAGCATGCAAGAAAGCATGAGTCACGTCCCTTCAAAATTAGGAAATGAGCTTTGAAAAGCAGCCTTTTTCTAAAAAAACCACCCTGTTGATATTGTCACAGCTCTGAAAGGAAAATTTAATTTTTTTAAAAAAAATTAATGTAATATTTTTATGTAACCCTGTGATTCCAGGCGATGATGCCTTATGGGATGCATCATGCTGTGATACTTGCACTGAATCTGTGAGTCTAAGACTCTAAGATGCTGGAAACTGGATACATGATTGTTTTACAAAAACGCATACAAGTCACAAAGATCCTCAGCTTTTCTTCACAGCAACAAAGAACTTAATAAAGAAAAGATGTTAATAATAAAAGTGCTGTATTTTTGTTTTGCTCTGCTTCTTATAGCAGCCTCCATAACCTTCTAGTTTCCTCTATTGAAACGAAAAAGCATAAGGGGTGCTTTTTTTTTCCTTCCTCCTGAAGTCCCCCTTTTCTATGTGAAAAAAGTTAACAAAACAACGGCAACAGGAAAAAAAAAAAACAGTTCCAGAAGAAAAACTGAGTTCCTTGTTTTACAAGGTCTGGCCCTGTTTTGGGTTCTGCCTGCCAGATCAGCAGCTTTTGGTAGTGCAGTAGAGCATCCTGTGGGGAAGATGCTTTCACCTTGACTTCTCCAGCATTGGGGTCTGCCCGTGACAGCACTTGTTCTTCCCCCAGCAAGGCTCCAGGGGGCAATGCCCCAGAGCAGAGAAGCATTCTCACAAAGACAGCCTGAGAGAGCTGGGGTTGTTCAGCCTGGAGAAGAGAAGGCTCCAGGGAGACCTTATAGTGGCCTTTCAGTACCTAAAGGGAGACTACAGAAAGAAAGGGAGGGACTCCTTATCAGGGAGTTTAGTGATAGGATGAGAAGTAATGGTTTTAAATTGAAAAAGGGTAGATTTGGATTAGATATCAGGAAGAAATTCTTATTCTGAGGGTGGTGAGACACTGGAACAGGTTGCCCAGAGAAGTTGTGGATGCCCCATCATTGGAGGTATTCAAGACCAGGCTGGATGGGGCTTTGAGCAACCTGGTCTGGTGGGAGGTGTCCCTGCCCAGGGCAGGAGGGTTGTAACTAGATGAACTTTAAGATCCTTTCCAACCCAAGCCATTCTATGATTCTGTGAAAGGTGTCAAATACAGTAGATGAAGTTTTTATCTCCACAATAGCAAATGGACTTTTCTGGGCATTTTCTTGTGCAGGTGCATCAGTTCAAGAAAACTGACACGTGCCTGCCTGTCATCTGTTAATAGCAGGCAGTAGATATTAAGGAAAAGGATGATTGTTTTAGTTTCCAGTGTGTTAGAGCTTATCACTCATTACCTTTGGAATTATAAATGTGCGTTTTCAGCTATGCCAAAAATTTGTATGGAGAAACACATTGAGGTGCTTTAAAATATGCAAAATAAAGGAAAAGCAAGCATTGAAACTGTTCTGAGGCTAACAGAGCTGCTTGCTCCCTGGTGCTGCTCCCTAAAACCTGAAAAAAACCACATGAAATCAGAATATGTGGAAACTACCGGGTGGAAACCTAAGGACTGATCCTGCAAATCTCATGCACAAGATTGCTTAGCTTGGAGCATGAGAAAAGCCCAAAGGAGCCAAGAATTTCACACAGGAATCCTACATGAAGCCCAGGGTGCAGCTCCATGGCACTTTGGTCCTTGCTCCATTGGCAGTGCAGGGGTTGGATGAGCCACTGAGACAGACCACCAGAAAACAACTACCCACTATTTTCAGGGATGTTTCTTGCTCATAGAAGGGCTGAAGGTGCACACCATGCGGCCAGGCATGCGTCAGTGCTGGCCCATGGAGGAGATGGGGACATGGGGATGGAGGGGGTAGCAGGACAGCAGCCGCCCCACCTCAGACTGATGGAAGTCGCACCCATGGAGAACAAAAAGCACTAGGCTGGAGCTGTATCCCCACCTCACATAATGGGTTGCCCTGGGCACTGCACTAAATACATTAAGCAGTGATGAATATACATATTTTCAGATTAAATCTACTTCCTAATGGAACTTTTCTCTGGCAACCTTTTCTTCTCCTGCCTTTGAACTCCGTGTAGCTGAACAACCGCTTCTGGGTGGAAGGGCTTCCTGAGTCAAAATAGCATCATCAAAAGACTGAAGAAAATTTGCAACATCCAGAAAACAGTTTTTGTGAATATAATAAACCAAATGAAACCAGCTTCCGTAAAGCTCCCTCAGATTTAGCTCTTGATCTGGAAATTTCATTGAAAACAGCTGAATTTTCTCCCTGGGAATGTTGTTCCAGGTAGTGGGACTTCATGCAGGGGAATATACCCACAGTACGAGACTATCCCCTTTTTCTTGATGTTAAAAAGGCTTCTGAAATCTATTCCCAGGCTGGCTGAAGACTTCAGAAGAGTTGGGCTCTAGCTGCAGGCTCCCAATCCAGTACCTTTTTTTCCCAGCCCCCCCTTTATCTCAAAGGTAGAATAAATGCTGTTGCAGTCTTTTGGCAAGAAGAAGCAGTTTCGTGATGTGCCATTATGGTCATATTTCTCCACCCAAAAATCTGACAGCATCTGAAGACATCCTCCCAGTGCCATCTTGCCATGTGGTGGTGCAGTGGCACCAAAGCAGGTCATATAGGCTGAAGATCTCTGATCCTGCTGGGGTGGTGTGCAGCCTCCTCCTCCCCAGTTCTCTCTAGCTCCAGGTAGGGACAGGGGCTGGTGGTAGGTCCTTGGAGAAACCAGGGTGGCAGCCTGGGTCTTCTTTCCAGTAGAGGGCACTGACTGAAGGTGAAGGGTGTTGAGAACAACCACAGCAGGGTCCTAATGACACAGGGTGGTTGTGATGTAAAGCCGTGATGTAAAACCATGATGTAAAACCATGATGTAAAGCAGGAGGAAAAACGGGGGAATTACATCAAGGCTAAGATTGGAAGTGTAAAGCCTGGAAAACCAGGCCCTTTCCACTTTGCCACCCCTCTATGCATACGGTGACACCGGGAGCATCCAGGCCAGTTGGTCCGCCTCTGCGTGCGGGGGAGGATGTATCGCCTCAACCACCTCTAAGGATTTTATTATGAAGTTTGGGAAAGCCATCAACCAAACAACTCGTTTGCCAGCTCCGCATCCGTCTGGCCTTCGGCTTTTCCCCTGGAGTGGGGCCAGCTGAAGGGGACGGTCCCACAGCTTTTCCCAGGCCGTTCCAGGGAGCACCGGCCGCATCCAGCTGGACCTGCTGACTAAGGATGAAACCTCCAGATTTTCGGCAGTGCTTCCTCAGGCACAAATCCCGTTAGAGAATTGCAGCTTTGCTGAGGAAAGCTGGAAGCAAGAACAGCAGAATAGGATTATTATTTTTTTAAGAGGCAGTAGGACTTGGTAAAAAATTGTCAATAAATAAGACAATTGTGGAGTTTTAAAAGCAGGAAGATGAGAGGATGAGTCAGACAGGGTTGCTGACCACAGCTCTGCCTGCAAACTGGGAAATGCAAAGAAAATGAATTCTGCACCATAGAAATATCTAATTATCATCTGCCATCTCAAATGCCTCCAAAGAGAAACTCCTGCAGAGACCTTTGAAGCTTTTTTAATACAGAAAGTAGGAAAACACTCTGTCAGACTGAACCAAGATGCAGAATGTGATCATATAAATCCCATGCCTTGGAGCATAGCCCAGGCGCTTCTGACTTCGCTGTTTTTTGCCACAGTTTAGCAATTCAGCAGAATTGTGTTTGCAGTCCTAGAACTACTGGTTTTGGTAGCAATGGTACTTGAACTAATCACTTATGTAAATAAACATTTAAAAACCTTGTAGAGGACTAACACAGCTGTAAAAAAAAAAAAATTACTTCCAGAAATATATTTGGGGGTTAGGAATTAGCATTATTCTTCGAATTCATACAGAGGCTTTATTTTTAGAGAGGATAAAGCCTGCTAAGCCTTCAGTTCCTGACACATCTCTTTGGAGCGAGGAGAGAGCGATAGCAATTAACGGGGAGGTCCCCAGCAGTGCCATTGGGCAAGGGCTCGTCTGTGCATTTTAATCTTTTGGCCCCCTCAGAGAGAGGAATCAGTGAGGTAGGCAGCGCGCAGCCGTACAAAGGTAATGTTTGGTGATGAAAACAGAGTAGTTCCATCACCACCTCAACGAAACGATCCCAACCAGTGCAGGTGGCTCCAGGCTCATTATCGACCTTCCAGAAATTGTAGAATCATAGAATCATCTAGGTTGGAAGGGACCTTAAAATCCATCAGTCTAACTCTGACAAAAAACCATCGCTAAACCATGTCCCGCGGCACCATGTCAACCTGTCATTTGAACACCTCCAGGGATGGTGCCTCAATCACTTCCCTGGGCAGCCCATTCCAATGCTTGATAACCCTTTCAGTGTAAAAATTTTTCCTAATATCCAACCTGAACCTCCCCTGGTAAAACTTGAGGCTGTTTCCTCTTGTCCTACTGCCTGTGACTTGGGAGAAGAGACCAACTCCTGCCCTCCTGCCCCTCTAAAATCTCCTTTCAGGTAGTAGTAGAGAGCAATAAGGTCTCCCCTCAACCTCCTTTTCTCTGGGCTCAACAACCCCAGTTCCCTCAGCCTCTCCTCATAAGACACGTGCTCCAGACCCCTCACCAGCTTCGTTGCCCTCCTCTGGACCTGCTCCAGCACCTCAATGTCTTTCTTGTGGTAAAGGGCCCAAAACTGGACACAGTACTCAATCCTTGATGGTGTTCTCCAGAAGTGGGTTGATGTGATTGACACGGGACTGCCACCGTCACTTGTCCCAGCGGTGCTGGGAAGAGTTGTGAGAAGGCCACAGGCACAGAGGAACCTCGCCAAAAATACCTTTGGTGGGCCAGACCTTTCCTTTTCCCCCTTCGGACTGTCTTTTAAATGAAGCATCTCTGGTGAAAAGAAGAAGGCGAGCAAACGTTTCGAACTGTTTATTGAATAAAACAGGGTTTTAAAAGCCATATTATTGTTCCAGGGCACAATGGTCGTTACTGTTTTTGTTAGTAAGTACCCGTGTGATTTAAAGCTGCTGACAGCACCAGACGCGCACAATGGAATCATCTCTCCCTCCCCTCCCCGCGGTTCAGGCAGACACTCATTTGTATGTATGGGTTCAGCCTGTCTGCTGTGGCTGGCCAAAGCGACAGATACGAATGGCATATGTTAATTACAACCCAACAACTTCCTTTCATTTGGGTGTTTATTAACGTTCTCGCTCCTGCCCGTGGAGGCAGCTGGCGGGGGATGCCGAGGCTGCCAGGGTGGTGGGGTTTGGGGGGGGGGGGGTGTCACATGGGATCTTCAGTTGGGGACCACGATGCGCACCAGATTACGCCTGCCAGTCGGCTGGAGAACCCAGCATCCCAGAGGAGATTTCCACCACCTCCTCCTCTTCTGCTTACAAGGCTGTAGAGGGGTCGGAAAGGAGAGGGGAGCTCAGGAGCAAATTCCCAGCCATGACTGCTGGTCTCTCGACCGCTCCAGGTGCAGCTCTGCTCTGAACCCCAGATTTCCCTGGGAATGTCGTTGTGTAACTGGCCCAAATAGCTGGAAAACAGCTCAATAATTTGGAATTTAGGGGGATCATAAAGTATCTGGTGTAACTGGTGAATGTAGCCAAACAGGTTTTGCTGGGAATAAGAGGAATTGTTATCTCACGTGGAGCCAGGATCCATCTACCCTCCAGTCCAATTTCTGAGCATAATTGGAGACAAATATTTCAAAGGCAAATGCAAGAAACATTAAAAGAGACAATTAGGGAGTAATATTTCAGGCGACGTTTCCTTATCTTTCCCTTCACAACTGGTTTGTGACGTTGACAGGACACGGCATAATGGCTTGAAACTGGAAGAGGGTAGATTCAGATTAGCTATCAGGAAGAAATTTTTCACTATGAGGATGAAGTGCTGGAGTGAGGTGCTGGAACAGGTTGCCCAGAGACAAAGTGGATGCCCCATCCCTGGAAGTGCTCAAGGTCAGGTTGGATGGGGCTTTGAGCAACCTGCTCTAGTGGGAGGTGTCCCTGCCCATGGCAGGGGGTTGGAACTCTATGATCTTTAAGGTATCTTCTAACCCAAAGCATTCTATGATTCTATGATTGGAAAAAATAGTTAAGAAGTTATTTTTAAGAAAGCAAGTATATCATATTCTCATTTCTAAACCCCTCATCCTCACTGATGGCCACCTACCTCAGTGATTTCTTATGGCATGGTTGTCCAAGGCGGTCAGCTAATTCTACATTGTATTTTAAGGAAAAACTCAAATCCCTTTTCAAGTTATTGTGCTTCGAATTCGTGCAACTTTATTCATCTCACTGTGCTGGCCAAGCGTCATGGCCAATGGAGCAGGACTGCATGCAGCCAAGTTTTGTAGGCAGAGCAAACCCACCAAGCAAACCCACCATAAAACAAGCAAAATCAGACACAGGACCACAAAGGAGAGCACTATGAGCAGACCATTCTCTGCCACCTTTTGAAAAAAAATGTATTAAAAGGCATTTTCAGGAGTGGTTTGTAGGAGGCAGCCATGTGGCTGATGGGAAGCTTTCAGGTGGCATGAAAGAAAAATAGGAGAGTCCCTTTGCTTTTGTTTTCAGACTGGTTTTGATGTGTGTCAAACCCTGTGCAAGGTACGCCTGAGCATTCGTGGCATTCCTATCACCATGCATCAGGCTGCATTTGGCATCTGGGGACTTCATAGAGTATTGTGCTGCTCTGGTGACTATGAGTCCTTAAGTTCCTGCATAATTCCCTACAGCCTTCATTCATTTGGAAGTAAAGCATAAATAGCAATTTTTGTTAGCTCATTATTTAACCCTTCTATGGTTTTGGGTTTTTTTGTGCTGTTCATTCACAAATATCCAAGCCAAAATGGTACATCTGCTGTTATTTGTTGAGATGTGCAAAGAATTATAGTAGATTAGTAAAACACAACTGTCCTTCACAGTTGGCTGTTTTGTCTTCTTCCTTCTGTAACCTGCTTACCTTCTTGAGGTTAATTATTTTAGCTACTGGTTTGACCAATTTTGTTGCACAACATTTATAAAGTATTATATACAGATTAAAATAAAAAATACATAAAAATAAATAAAATAAAACACTTGGCAACATGTACTTCATAATGCAAATTGCTAATTGAGGAAGAGTTTTGATTTTTGTGCATAGTTCATTCTCAAATTCCAGCATCTCGCATTTGACCCTGGAGGATGTTCTTGAGCAATTCAGCATTGCCCAGTGGAGGATCTATAGGGTGAAGCCAGGCCAGGGGATGCTTCTCCATGGCCTACAGCACTTTTTTCCTTGAGGAGATGGAGAATGGCTCCTCTCCTTCTCCTGTGGGACACAGGACAAGGGCACAACCCTGACTATGCAGAGCTGCCTGTCTATTGTTCTTTGTGCTGACCCAGGGCAGAGCTGAACGGGGTTACCCATGATCTCTAAGGCTCTCAAAAGGACAGCAAATGTCATATCTGGGATGAGTAAGCCAGAAGAGCAGAATAAACAAGTTGGGTTGTTTTCTTTTCAGTGTTTGCATCCAGCAAAATCCCCACACAACCACTTGTCACAGAATACCAAACACAGCCCTGAAAGCATGTCAGATGAGCAAGGGCACTTGGTTTAGCAGCTTCTATTGAAAATTACTTTGTTTCTCATTTAAAGACAAGACATTTAATTATCTGGTCATACATTGTTCTCACTCCCCATGCTACTGGACTGATGGAACATTTTAGTTATTTATTGGGAAAACCTTTGAAGCCTACAGCAATGAGGAGTTGGCATGTTTTGTACCAGCCCTCTCTATCTGTCTCATAGAAAAAGACTGTTCACAAGACAGAGGAAAACCTGTTTCTTTCTTAATGAGAAAAACACAATCCTGCACTACAACCGCCCTGTGACCGGGAAGTGTACATGGGGATAGATTTTAATGACAGCTTACAAAAAAGAGCTAAATCCTCTGTCATTACCCCAGTACAAGGGCAATCACGCCCTCTGAGTACACCCACAGGCAATTGCACGGTGACAGGATCATTTCGATGTTCTGTGGCTTTAACTCTACTTTTGTATTAATAGAAATGATAAAGTTAGAGCAGGAACATCATTGGAGGGCTTCTGCCATGTTCTGTGGGAATGTGCCCTGTCCTAAAATGTTTCACAGGACAAACTGTCTTGCATGAGAGTCTCTGGTTGGTAACACACAGATCTTCTTGCTTGTGCCCCTTGTCCCTATGTACATAACCACAAGCCACACTAAAGAGTCTCTTCCCCTGCAAAGCTATATCCTTTGTGTGCATCCACTGAGAAACCAAACCATGACAGTAGGGTTTTCCAACCATGGGCTTCCCATTGCTGCAGGTATAGCCCCTGTCAATACGTGTAAATTCCTCCTGAGAAACAGATAAAACCGGTAGGCTGAAAGAAGCAACACAAGGGGAATTGGTACAAGTTTGACATTGACCATGGCAGAGGGAATGCACTGGGTGAAGCAAACGTGGCCCACCTTTCCAGCAAAGCCTGGTGATGCTTGTCAGTCCTCACCTCTGTCAATGTCCTCGTTGGTCCTATGTGGAGGACCAATCCAAATGCTCCGATCACCAGGAAGTGCTGCTTCTGCAGAAGTCCTCTAGGCTTTCCCCCAAAAGCACCCTCCATCATGACCCTGAACTCCCTGGGGATGACCTTTGAGTCAGGACCTCAGATATTACTTCCTACCCTGAAAGCCCAAACATTTTGGAGGCTTGTTACACTTTTGTCTCCTCCTTCCTTTGTTTCCTCCTTTGAGGAAAAACTCTTGCAAGTTCAGCCAGTTTTTCCTCTTCCTCAGAAAACTGAACAGGCACCTGGGTGAAATTCGGTCATCGATAAAAATTGCTGACCAGAGAGAGCGTAAAGCAAGAGATCACTTGCAATATGGCAAAGGCAGCACGTGGCTACAGGTGTCCCAGTGGGCAGAGCAGGAGGAAGGGAAGAGAAGAGGAAATACGCTGAAGACATCAATCTGCCCAGGTTAATTGAAACTAGAAAACCCCGTAAGGCACTTCAGAGATGAGGTCAAAATAGTCTGAAGGAGTATAGAAAGAGCAATAAGAAGATTTGAGGAGTGGAAGAGATGAAAAGGCTCATGTGAGAGTGATAGTAAATATGAAAGAACCTGACAGAATGACCTGTGATAATATAAAACATGTCAGCTGAAGTAACACAGAGAATTTCAGCTGAACACATTATTTCCTTTTATTAACACAAGAGCAAAGTGACATCAGATGAAAATGAAAGACAACAGGTATAAACACCCCAAAAAGAAATGTTGCTTTTTCAGAACAATGCCCACCTCAATTGCCATAACTAAACAGGTGGGGTTTTCTTCATTCTGCCTGGGCACAGGGACATGTCCAAAGGTGCGTGGCTTCTTGTTTCTTTCATGACACTAGCAGGAAATGCTTCTTCCACAGGAATGATTTTCATAAGGTAGGGGTGGAAGTGATAATTCAGCTGGATTCCAGGAACAGCTGGCATTGATGTGACTAATAGGCCCAGAAGGTATGTCGAGAAAAGAATGGTCCGTGAGCCATCTCACTCTAAGGTGTGATCCAATCAATAATGGCCCTAAGATTAGTGGACAAAAAATAAATCCCATGAATGGGTACTTCAAATGTACCTGATTCCAGGATCCTTTCACTTTCTTCTAGGATTAGACACTTCTGGAAGCAAATAACTTACTTGATTTAAGGAGCAGGCTGGGACCCATGTCCTTAGCAAAGGTCTTCTGTCAGGTGGAGATGCAGTGCATGTGCTACAGGAAGACAAATAAATGCCCGTTTTAAAAAGCTTCTCTTTAAACAGTGAAAATACATGGAAACCTGATGGATGAGGCTCCAGTGAAAGCACTCCCCCTCTGCATCCCCCGTGGAGCCCCAGGAATTCCCACAGGCCAAAGGGCCCAAACCCAGGGGGCTCCTTTACCACCAGGTGAAACGAGGAGAAGCCCAGTGGCCAGAGCTGCAACGTGTTCATTTGGTGTGTGCTGCTTAAATAGCATTGCATGCGGAAAAACTGGGGGGGATGGCAATAGCTTTTGCAAGCACGGGGCACCTAGATCTTTTAGGGAGAGCTTGGGATGAGTGGATCCCCCAGCCCAAACCCATGGCTTTCATCGTCTGAGTTGCCGAGGGAAGATGCTGCAGGGGGTTTGCAGGAGCAGCCGGCAGCAAGGGGCACAGGGCAGAGCACGGACTCACAGCTGCGTAAATCATTGCTGTCCCTGAAACCAGCAGTGAGGGTTACGCAGGAGCAGGAAAGCTGCCAAAGAGCTATATCCCAAAGCAAGAGAAAGTGAAAGTGTTACGGTTTAGGCATTCGTTACTAGGATGCTGTTTACCTACCTCATTCAAATTTCCTTTTCCCCCCTTTAATAAGGGCATCTCTTGTTACCTATCTGGCTCTTGTTTGAGAACATTTTGAGAATGACTGCCCATTGGAGAGTTTAGCCTTTTTTCCCCAGGTTGCTGGTTCTGAGCTCAAGCTCGAGCGTTTGCAGCGATGTCCTCACCACTTGAACCCAGCCCTCGCTGCTGCCCATCAAGTCCTGGGAGAAGGGTTACGTACACATGACTCTTATTCACTCCTTCGGAAAAGTTGGACAGGCGTCCAAGGATAGGCTTTGTCTCCACGAGCAGACACAATATCATCTTATTATGGTCTGGAACGATCATTCTCAGAGATTCAGTGCTGGGATGACAAATCCATAAACTCCTTGGGGATCTGTTTCTTTGTAAATACGCAGACATGACTCAGATTATACTAATGTAGTTATGTGTGAAAATTGAGGGGGGGGAAATATAACCCCAAACCACCTTCGTAAGAAAATAAGCCGCAAAGCCAAATATTCCTGCTTGCCTTTTTTGCCTGGGTATCAGCAGCTTGCAAGTTCTCTCTTGCTGGCCCTTGGGAAACAACACTTCCCGGGACTGTGAGCACCAGGCAGTTCAAAGCAACGCCAGGGCCCTACGGTGAGATAGAAAAAGCAAGCTTGCAAAAACTGGTTGGTATTCTCAGCTGGCCTAGGTGGTCCATGAAGGCCTGCCTGTACGCCAGGCTGTGCAATCCTCACAGACATATTTATCCGCTGGGACACCTGTAGCTCTCGCCCTTGCTAAAGGCTCCCAGGTCTCACCCTGCTCACCAGAAAGCCTTTGGAGGGCTTGGTGTTGCAAGTCCGCCGCTAATGGGCTGGGCGCTGGTGCTAATGTGGTTCAGAGCACTGACCACAGGGTGGATGGGCCACTTGTTATTTTCCTAATTAATTCAAGAACTAATCATACGGTAGCATGCTCCAGAAGACAGCCCATCTAGTGACTGAGTTAAGAAGTCTGGACAAATCTGCCCCCTCTGCATTCGCCTCTGAGCATTTTTCCCTGCCTTTTGTAACTCATTTGAACAAAAGACGGTAAAAAAAATCTTGTTCTACCAGCTGCTTGTGATCTCCCCCGTGGCAGCTCAGCCTGTACATTAGCTCCTTCTGCTATTTTAAATCATCTGGCATTCCTTTTGGGCCCACCCATCCTGCATACACCGAGCTTAAATTCTTGACCCCTACTGGGAGATGACATTAGCTCTCTGCTTCACTGACTCTCCCATCTTACTCAAAGCTTATCTAAACCCACACTTGCTCATATCTCCGATTTTTCTTTTTCTCTAGGTCATAACACTCTAATTAGAGCCTTGAAGCATACAGAGATGTGATTTGCATGAAAGGCACTATTCAAAATGAAACTGGATCCCAACTCGTGCAGCTTAGCAGCAACATTTGAAGGCGATAAGTTATTTAGAGCCCTCACTTGTCATTATTTTCCAAAACACTCAACGTCACCTTCATCTGCTCTTTTCTAAAGGATCAAAGCTATGTTCTCTAGTTCTTCTCGATGGGTAGTAACCTCATAACTCCGTACCGTGTTAAATAAACCCTGAGAGTTTCCACGTTCCTCTTCAATGTGTATATATTTACTTGAATGTATATCACCTGTTACCCAATTCACTCAGTGGTTATCTATCTCATATGTTAAAACACACAAAACACGGCCATTAGTATAAACATCTGCACTTACCACTTTCTTGCTTCTCCAAAGCTGCTTATTCCAAAAAAAAAAAGACAGGAAAAGATAGTCATATCAGAGTGGTATGTAACTTTAAAGTGAAGTACTAATATAAAAGATAAAGATGTCTTCATAACAATTATTATAGTTAATAACCATTATTAAATATAAACTATAACATTATATATGGAAAGTTTGTAAATACTCCATTTACATACCAAAGTGCTTGTCTTCTGTTTGAAACCTCCCTTCAGAAGAAGAGCAGCTCCCAGTGCCATTTGGCAGGAAGGGGACATAAAAGAAGACCTGACATGAGGAATTTGTGCTGTGGCTATTCATGGTGCCGATGCTTTCCACGTAAGTGTCCATTCGTGGCCTCCTTAGGGAATGGGATGTGTCCCACGCACTGGAGGAAAGCCAGAAAAGGGCCATTTCTTGGTAGCATATTCCAAACAACATTTGCAAAACAAATTCATCACAAATGCAATGGGTTGGTTTGCTCTGCCCCTAGCCATGTTGACTAGGGGCTTGGGGTGTCCATGGTGACCAAGTTGCGTCCTTGCCGGGGTGCTTTGTGAAAGCCTCGCTGCCTGTAAAGATGCTTTCCCCATCCTAAAAGCCAGGAGAGCTCCCAGCATGCTGAATACATGGCTAATCCCATGGGAAGCTTTCTGCACTGTGCTGTCTCAGCAGCCAGCCAGGCAACTGTAAATTGGTTGTGTGGACACCAGCATTTCCCCATCCCCCTGTCTTTGAACTGGCAAGGATGAAGAAGAAACTTCTAATGAATGAACTTCAAGGCATTCAGCATGTCCCTGGCTGGATGGGTATAGCTCCACTGGCCTCAGGGAGAAAGGGTGCAGGGGAACAACGTAGGGAGCGAAGCGCTCATGCATCAGGACTGAATTTGGCCCTGTAATCACTATCTCAGGCAGTACCACGTTAAGCTACACGCAAAATTGAGTGTAGTTACCCCAAGGATCAGGGGCAAAGACCAAGCCAAGGCTGAACGCAGTGGCTTGTGCCATGGCAAGGGGAAAACAAACCAAAACCAAAAAACAAACAATAAGAAGGAGGCTGAATGGAAGAATTGAGATTGCTACATCTGCCCATAGGATATGAGAGCTGAGCAGAACAACCCCTGCTGCTGGGGGAGGCTGTGCTCCGCTCATGTCTTTATCCCAGCCTCTCCTTCAGCAGCATCGTTACTGATCCCTCTGGTTTCCAGGCGTCTGGCACAAGCAAAATGAAGAGCAGGGTCAGGGACCTTGAACTAGCCCTCCCCTCCTCCCTGCTTCAGGACAACCCTCCCCCTTGGGTATCCATCACTTTGCCCATTCCTAGAACTGGTCCTGCTCTGCTGCACTGGGGCTGCACTTATTGTTTTATATAACAGGTATTTCTGGGAAGAGCAAGTGAGAGAATATGTCAGAGGAGGGGAGAAAGTGGCTCTGTAACTCCAAATAAGTGCAGGCAAACAGGGATGACTGCCAGTGATTACTCCCAGAGCTGTGCCTCCCAGACCCACCACGTTCCCGTCCTGTGCTGCTTGTTCTTCTTTCCAGGCTGACTGGAACCATTACCCAAGAGATATTGTGGAATTCCACTGCCAACTAGTAAAACTAGGCACCAGAAATGAGCTTCCTCTGTAATTACTTCAAAATGCTTAGAGGAGCAGATGCTGAGGCATGTGGGACATATCACAGTATCACAGGATGGTTGTGGTTGGAAGGGACCTCTGGAGGTCATCTAGTCAAACCCCCGTGCTCAAACAGGACCGGTTGCCCGGGTCCATGTCCAGGCTGCAGTCCCAAACTCCAGCAGTAGAAATAGTTCTCGGGGAGAGCTGGCTTCTCAGAGGGAAGGGGAGAAGACTTCTCAGAAGATGCTCCAGCCAGGTCACAAAAAATGCCTTCGTGGCTTCTGTATAATGAAGCAGAAAGGGGAGGTAGACTGGGCCTAAAGTGGAAATGGGGTTTGGCCCCAAGGAATAGATGGGTCCCACAGAAACGGGGCTGCCTCAAGGCAGAACAGTAATAGTCCAGACCCCCATTGGTGCAGTTTCATCTGAACCCATAGAGCTGAATTAAGTATTGTGCTTTGAAAGGAAAGAAACCAAAGTAGGGAAGCCAGTCCAGCTACCATGGCCAGACAGAGAGGCAGCACCCAGCAACCTGGTGAGTGAGAGATGCAGGTTCTTGTTTCTGCATTGCTTCAGGCTTCCTATGCCATCTTGGGGACATTCCTCAGCCTGATGGTGCCTCAGTTCCCCAGAGGAACAAGAGGGAGGAAAGGGTTTTTCTGGGGCTTGCAGCAGTGTACACGCTTGGATGGGATAAACCTTAAATACTGAGGTAGAAAGGCAAAAGTATAAGCAGGTGTTGCCAGGTCACCCTTAATGAAGACACCTCTTAGTAGCATGAGAAAAGAGGTGATGTGAAGACCTCCCTGAACTGTTTCACTGAATAAATCCTGATTATGTGGGCTTTGTGCAGACAAAGTGATTGTTACCCTAACTTCTTAAGGCACATAAGCATTTAAGCTGCCATAAATCTTTAAGGTAGCACAATGTAAGCATTAAAGCCAACTTAAATCCTTACTAAGTCTTCTAGGTGCTTAAATCATTTAAGCCATTTTTAAGTCTTTTTAGAATGACTGCTGATTTCCATGGGAAGGATGCAATTTTGAAAAACACTTTGTGTGCAACGTCCCCTTAAAGTTCATATTGTCAGGCAAGCCAATGTCTCATACGCAGCCTTATCAGGAAAGACTTGAAAAATGTTTAGACTTCAATTTTCCTGCCATTTCAGGTTTGCATCTGGGTTCATCTGGGGGTTGGAACTCGATGATCTTTAAGGTCCCTTTCCAACCCAAATGATTCTATGATTCTATGATTCTATGATTGACAGTGATGCTAATAAATGTGAAAGGGTTCTGAGAACACAATGATTGATCCATCACCTCACCCTGGCGGTTCATGCTATCCCATGTCATGGCTTTACCGGCCTGTGGTACAGAGGATGGTAGAGGAAGTTGAAAATTAGTGAATTCCTTGCACATACAGGGACAATCACAGCTGAGAAGTAAGCAAAAAGCTTTTTGCTCCGACTTTTCAGCAGTGACCTTTGGATTGCAATCAACTTCGGAACGTCCCATCTGAAAAGGCAACATTTTTGGCATGCTATGAAAGGAAGGCTTTATAGTAGAAAATACTTTTGCAACTTTTACTGTATGATTTGCACTCAAGAGGATGCCGTAACAAACTGCTGAATGTAGTGAATCTTTCTATGAAAGGGGTCACAGAATCACAGAATCACAGAATCTTAGTGGTTGGAAGGGACCAATCTGGCAAACCCCATCCTATGTGCACAGTTGAAGAAACCACTTAACCCCTTGAATAGGGGCTACATGTGTGGCAAATGCTCTAGGGAATTGGGTCATCTGTTGACAGAGTGCTTTCCCAATAATTCCTGCTAAAATTCTGACCTTTTCTTGTTCTTAGCTTCTCTTGCTGGGTCATATCCCGTATAAACATTAAGACTCTGAATGGCTGATGAAGCTCTCCTGTCTGCTTCATTTTAGACTGGCAGTGGCTAGGAAGCAGACAGCCTCCTTCAGGCCCTTAGCTCTTGCTGGTATTACAGGCACCCACTGAAGATGTCCTCCAAAGTCAACAGAGAGAGAAGACCCCCAGCAAGGGAAAGCCGGAGCGACATCTCACATAAGTGTAGACCCCTGTGCTGGGACACCTCTTGTGGTGGAATTGTTTAAGGGCTAACACTACAGGGCTCTCAAGGGACAATTCATCTATCTATCTCTCTTTGTCTCCTAATAAAATCTATTACTAGATGGGCCATCTGGCCAGACCTGGTCACCTTTGGAGCTTTTATGAAGCCTTTCCCCTGACCTATTTCACACATAGAATCATAGAATCATAGAATTGTCTAAGTTGGAAGGGACCTTAAAGATCATCTAGTCAAACCATCAACCTAACCCTGACAAAAATCACTAAACCTTATTCCTAAGGACTACATCAACCCATCTTTTGAACACCTCCAGGGATGGTGCCTCAACCCTGGGCAGCCCATTCCAATGCCCGATAACCCTCTCCGTGAAGAAATGTTTCCTAATATCCAATCTAAACCTCCCCTGGCACAACTTGAGGCCATTGCCCCTTGTCCTATCTCCTGTGACGTGGGAGACGAGGACAACCCCTGCCTCTCTACACCCCCCCTTCAGGCAGTTATAAAGCATGATAAGGTCTCCTCTCAGCCTCCTCTTCCTCAGACTAAACAACCCTAGCTCCCCCGGCCTCTCCTCATAAGACTTACTCTCCAGACCCCTCCAGACATCTCTCTCAGTAAAAAAGCAGCGGCGACATAAAAACAGCCCATTGTTCTCCGCTATGGGTCCAGACAACTAGTCAGACGTAGGCACCCACAGTGCACATTTGAGCAGACAAAACCATGTGCCTTACACCTAGGTACCAGCGAAGTGCTTAAATTGGCCAAACTGGATCTCACCGGGTATGCTCCACTGTGCATACAAACGTGAATGACTTCCTCGCCCACAACTCGAGGTCAGTTTTGAAGTCCCCCTGTACTCTGTAAAATGCCGTTGCCATTAAATCATGGGGTCAGTCTAGGTTTCCCTTCTTTCACTTAATCGCAAGCTGCTAGTGTGCGCTATAAAAGGTTTATGCGAGCATACCCAAGTGGTTTTGAATGCTTTCCACTTCCCTGCTCTTGCACGTGAGAAGCTGCTAACTCCCATTTGCAGATTCTCAGCAGATCCGGGGTTTATGAGTGAGTGCCTCCAAGTTGGGGGATGCAAACGGAGGGCAGTGTTTAGAGTCAGTGACCACACTCATGCCCAGGGTAATCACGAGCACGTACAAGCCACAGGGAATTGTTAAAGTGGAGACTGATTTGCCTATAACAAAAGTCTCGGGTGAGTTTTGTTATAAAGCGCCTCATTAGTCTGATATTTTTTTTGTGACATCCCGTTGCGGGTAGATATGAATAGAGGGTTTTTTTCCTGTCTCATAGATGAGCAATAGGCACAAATTCCCATGTCAGCCAAAAGCAGGCCTGCTCTCCACAGCAGAGCTGTGTATCTGAAGGACCCGAGCCCGCAAGATGCTGAACATCCCCCACTGATGAGAGGAGCCAGGTAGTTATTTGCCTCAGCCTCTGGGATAATCTAGCCCAAAAAGGGAATGGAAAGTTCAAGAGCTTATTAAAGAGCTCTGTGCCCAAACTTAGCTCGTGCAAAAGGAATCTGCAGGCTGAGTGAGCACAGTCTGCTGCCCAGCTCACTCTCCTCCTCACCTACCAGCATGAATTAAGAAGTATCCCAGCCTGAGCAGAGATCATACCTGACAAAACCAAAAGGTGCGAAAGGATGAGGAGTAATGTTTTTAATCTGAAAGAGGGTACATATAGATTAGATATTAGGAAGAAATTCTTTAGGGTGATGGTGGTGAGGCACTGGAACAGGTTGCCCAGAGAAGCTGTGGATGCCCCATCCCTGGAGGTGTTCAAGGCCAGGCTGG
>JAOQGH010000001.1:175459558-175478590 GCA_025769975.1 Gallinago jamesoni | reverse complement strand
CCATCCCTGGAGGTGTTCAAGGCCAGGCTGGATGGGGCTTTGAGCAACCTGCTCTAGTGGGAGGTGTCCCTGTCCACAGCAGGGGGACTGGAACTCAGTGATCTTCAAGGTCCCTTCCAACCCAAACCATTCTATGATTCAATGAGAGGGAATTGCCTTTCACACAGAGTAGCTTCTGATGGATGGTGTAAACATGTAATATGCTTAGGTACAGCAGCCCAACTCATGGACAGTGGGTCTGGTAAGACAACTTGGAGCACAAGAAGCAAAGGGAAGAGGGCTGGCTGCGCTCCTTCTCATGCAGCCCAGGGTGATGCTGATCTCCTCTGCTGCCATGAGGCGCTGCTGGCTCATGGTCACCTGGTTGGCCAGCAGGGCCCCCAGGTCCTTCTCCGCAGAGTTGCCTTACAGCTGATAGCCCCAGCCTCCACTGGTGTGTGGGGTTATTCCTCCCCAGCACTTTGCATTTCCCCTGCTCAAGTCCATAATAGTCCTATTGGACCACTTCTCCAGCCTCCCTATGTCCTTCTGCATGATGGACCTGCTCTAGAGCTCATCAACTGCTCCTCCTGACTTAGTACCACTGGTGACCTCATTCATGAGGCAATCTGTCGTGCTGTCAGGTCATGTTCCTGAATCAAAACCTGACAAACTGCTCCAGCTGGACTCTGAACCACTGCCCACCACCCTTTGACTCTGGCAATCCAGCCAATTTTCCACCCACTTTATGTCCAAATTGTGATAATTAGAGCAGCCCCCATGAAGCATTAATTTTACAGATTAAGTTATCATGGTCAGGAATTCAAAATAAATCTGCCTTTACCCTTGAATCTCCATTTGAAAGAGGATCATCCCCCTTCTCCCCCACTATCTAGACATGCAAAATGATTCAAACTGCTGATCCCATGAGAAAGAGCAAATGTCATCAGAGACAACACAGAAACAATCCATTTGGCTATGTAACAATAATTCTCACTTGTGAGGAGGTATAAAATTATATTTAATGGATTACAGATCAAAGGCCCTGAACCCATCCTTGGTATCATCTCACTTATTACTTGGCCAGAGGAAAGACAATATTCCTGGTGCACCAAGACACTTCTGTTTATCTGAATGATCTTAAAGAGAGATTTGTAGTTGTTCCAATGAGACTCATAAAGAATATACTACCTGCTTAGCCATCACAGAGATGGAAACCATGTGTAACGCGCTATTGTTAAATTGCTGATCACCTGCAGAGACAATGACCTCGATTCTGTAGCACCATCTTAATAGCTAAGGCGAGCAATCCTCTGCGATTGCAGCCAAGAGTTCATTCTGTTTGCTAAGCCATTACCATCATTATTCTAATTACCTATCGAGTCCTATTCTTGTGTGTGGTGCTGCACAAAGACAAAGGGAATATTGTTTTTGTCTCCCAAAGTTTCCACTCTTAATCAAAGAAGGAAAGCATTCAGGCACTTAACAAATTGCGTAAAGTTAGGGAGGGGTAGAAATTACCCCATGAATTAGCTAGGCAATATTTGCGAGAAAAATGGCTGGGTGAAAAACTGATGTATTCCTGTCAATCCCTAGCCCCTATCTCCTCGCAAAGTGGAATGCAGGAAGGCTGAGTGTCTAATAGCCTGGTTCACAGGCAGTAATTCCTCTGGAATATGGTGACTGATTTACTTGACATTTCCTTCTGGCATTGCCGGTATTAGAACCATCAGGCAATTTCTGGGAAGCTAACTTGTTCCTTTCTACTATGTGTTGATAAGGAACAAAGAGAGGTTAAGTGCTCAAATCTCTCAAAAATCCAACATGATTTGGATGCAAATCTCAGGAATCTTTTCTATGGTGTAATATAAGAATTTATACAATTCCTTTTTCTACTTCATTAACGAAGTTTCCTGCTGGCAGTATCTAAAATAAATCTGAGGTCTGGCATAACATACAGAGATGACTTTATAGATATATTTTTTTAAATTTAATCAATAATATGCCCTTATATGGCACTCCTGTCAGAACATAATTACATATCCAAGCAAATGTATTGCTGCATGCCTCTTAATAAGACTATTGAAGAGCAAAGCTGTGGACTGAAAAGGAATCGGGAAGCTTCAGATGCCCAAAATACTCTACAGGATGTGGCAGAGCTAAGAAGTCATTGTGACTCTTTTGTTTAACATAAGCAGCTTTTGGGGAATTATTTTTTATTTACTTTTTTTGGGCTGTGGCTAAGATCATGCCAGTCCCCACTGATACACCACAGTCGCTAGACAGCAGTCTCTTGGCTTGGGTTCAAACAAGTTTGTACTGAATTAGACAGCCCAAGAGACTGACCTATTTACTTTTGTCTGTATGTCCAACCTTTCTGCTCCTGCTTTTTGTCACCCTTATAGCTCTTCAGATTGAGACACTACTTCTCCTTTGTTTATCGTGGCTATTTAGTGATGCTCAGCTTCACTTTTTCCAGTGCTTCTGCCGCACGGATAGTTGCTACTCACAACAACAGCTGCTCGAGAGCCCACAGCTGTCTGTCCATGGCAGGACAGCCCTTACCCTAGTCTGCTGGAGTCAGCACAAAAGGTGAGATGGGTGCTTACATTGCAGAAATATCTGTGTGTTTATTGCCATGTCCCTTCTCTTTTCCTTCTTCCACCATCTATTGCTGCTCTCCATACATCTAGGTCTTGGGCAGAGACATAGTATTTCCCTTTGCTTTACCCAAGCTGCAGGTTAGACACACACAGGCACGAGCTCCTTCCTACGTGCAGGAGCCAGTTGGGCTAATTAGCGCATGTGAAAATGAGCTGAATGGTTTTCAAGGTCACCTCATATCTGACAATTGCTTTTGTGCTGCATGAAGCTCAAACCTCCCAGCAGACTCTCCTACTTTTATCCCTATTTTCTGCATTTTTCTGTTATTTGGTGAACCCAACTCCCTTGTTACCCTGGATCACAGACAGTTGATTTCACTCATTCTTCAAGCTCAATGGAATGAAAGATTCGGGCCCAGAGTCCCTAGGTATCACCAAAACACACGTAGCAGGGGGTGACGAGCACATTGCCTGCTTTGCTGTTTGCTGCAGGTTAAACATCTGTGCTCACCATGGGTGAAATCAGCTCCTTGTGGAAGGCCAGGCAAGAATTCACATTTTTCAGCTTTTAAAAGCTACTTGTTATTCAGTAGAACTTCACAGTGTTCAGTTTCCTAAAACATGATTATTTTTTTAATTATTATTTTTAATAACTTTAAGGAAAGGAAATATCTTTATAAGAATAAATTAGTGAGAAACAACTGAGAGTAGTTTGATCTCAGACTCAGACTTCACTTACACTTGGGGTGGTGCAAGCTGCTGCCCTCAAAGGAGTGTGCGGGCTCAGAGTGGCACAGCTTGGAGGATGTTTAAAGGCATGCACGGAATGCTGAGAAAACCACCAGTTTTACTGACGAGGGTTCTGCTAATATGTTTATGCAAAACTTGTCCTTTGATTCTCTCAAGGCATGGGCAAATGCATGCAAGCAATGTTAATGATTAGCTGGAGAAGGCATCGGGGGCTGCGAGCTCTTCTTTTACTACCAGCGCTGCATGCGTAGGCAGGCATAAAGCTCAACCATCTTATTAGGGAAGGCCAAAGGGCTGGGATCCACGCAGGTGATCCCGCACTTACATCCCATGTAAGGCGCTGGCAGCCAGACTCTCCCCACCTTACACTGGGCACCTTTTACAGAGGTGCTGACGCTTGGAGCTTCGTCACCCAAGTCAGCAAGAAAAAATAGGCTCTTTCGGGGTTGATTCAGACTTGAGCCACCCCTCAGAGCCACACGTCTCCTTGAGGGCAGGCTACTCCAAATAGGGTCCCAGCTGCACTGCCAGAGGTGCCCGAGGGCTGCGAGAGCAGGTTTGGTGCTTTGCAAGACTGCAAAGGAAGATAACCCCTGTCCTGGAGAGCGTGGTCCACAAGCAAGCCTGGAGAGCTAGAGGGCTGTTGAACCTTCACTTCTGCCTCTCAGACTAGCTCTGTTCCAGTGTTTACGTGTCTTCCTGAGGACACCAGGGGTTTTTTTTATGCTGTGAAGAAGTTTCAAGTTAGTTATGTTCGTTTCTTAAAAGACCACTGACTCCTGGGCACTGCTAGTTCAGTTTTTCTTTCTGCAAATCATCTAGCATGAAGGAGAGGAAAAAAGCACAAAAGGAGTGACCTGCAGGTAATGCAAAGGCATACCTAGAAGGCTTAACCCTTCATAGAGCGTGGTTGTTCAGTACCTACAGTTTAATTGACTTATTTCTCAAGCTGCACTAGCCTGGTTTAGAGCACACCAATGCAAACATTTATTTGCAGTTGCCTGCAATGAGGTTACAAATCAACTAATGATATAATGTTTTCTCTTGGAATTTATTCTATGAAGATGATTCATACCGGACAGCTAAATGCCATCAGTGTTGTGTCAACTTTTACTGACTAAAGTATTTTCCCATATGTGATAGTGGACTGTTCTCATTAATGGCTGAGCTGTAAAATCTTGCTTTCCCTCTTATTTATGATACTGGAAAAGATCCAATGTAGCACAGTACATGTGTAAGTCATTACCCTCCCCCTAAGCTCCCCCCCAAGTATGGAATGTTACTGCATTTTAATATATTACAGAAATAAACAAATGTTATACATGTGGGGGATGAGTATAAATCAGACGTGATTCAAAGGGCAAAGGGGCTAAACAGAGTTTGCTGGGTCTGAAAATCTCTGGAGCGCAAGGTCTCTTGGAGTGGGGGGGATGCTGTGCCTTTGCACAGTGCCCTCCCCTCACCGTTTTGGCCATGTCCAACCCTGCATATTGCCAGGTTTCCAGTTCATGCAAGTTTTCAGGGGCTGGTCTTGAAAGGGCTTGGAATATCTGATATGGTTTGGGTTGTGTGGTCTGTGCAACAGGCAACGATGTTCCTTTCTGTTGCGTCCCAGAGCCCGGTGCGGGGAGCCTTTCCTTCCCAGTGGCCATTGGCTGTCATGGCACCTCCTCAGCAGGCACCAGAGCTCCCATCCTTGAAGCTTTCCGGGGGCCAGATTCAGACCTTCTCCCCACCTCAACAGCTTCACCCAGCCAATGCTGTGGTGCCCACGTTTCTTCTCACTGAGATGAGTAAAGGCAGGTGGAGGTTAAATGTGGAGACATCCCTGAGAACAAGGACATCCTGAGAGCCTATAAATTTTAGCTTTTTTTCCTTTCTGACCCTCCAAGTCTTGCATTTCCCCTTGCATTAGTGGCCCAGTTTGCAGAGAAGGTCTACAATGATGTCCTGTCCTGAGGAGTTGTGGCTTAAGTGTCCTCACCCTGGGGAGCTTCCTGTCCCTTGGCTGTTGGCCCTCGCCATTGACAGTGTCACCACCAAAAAGGTTAGAAGCCTTTTGGAGAGCTATCGTAGGCCCCTCCCAGGTGCAGGACCATGGTCTGTACACCACTGAGTGCCATCCGTACTGGCAGGGAAAAGTACAGACGGCACCCACTCATGAGAACTGACAGCACACACAGCTTCCCTCCTTCTGCCTGAACTCTTTCACCTCTCCCCAAAACAGGGTGGTTTCATCCACCCAACCTGTGGACGATTCCGGGTCCCAGGGCTCACCAGCCTAGCTCTAGGCACCAAATCCAACCCTGAACACACTATTTAGGCAATGCAGCTGCCTAACTTGCTCCATCAGAGACAGCTGGTTGGTGGCCACCCAACAACTGGGTATCACATCTCCTACCCCCTGGGTGCCCAAGCCCTGCTTTGCATCAGGCCTTGAGTTTGCCATGCTGAACTCCCCAGCCCAAGCATTTATGCTTTGATCAATTCCTTGTCACGCCGGGAAAAGAGGAAAAAAGATATTCCTCCTGCAAGAGCCTTTTCTTCCCTCCGGATCAATGTGTACAACTTCATTTGACATCAGTGGGAGCTCTGTCACAGATCAAGAGCAGTAAATGGCCTAATGGAAAGAATAATAATGCTATCATGCGTACGTACCGCTTCTCATCTGTCTTGCGGTTTTAAAGACCTTCCTCTTGGCAAGCTTGCTGGTCATAATGCTCACCCTCAGCTAATTCATATCTTTTAATTATCTTTTCAAAGGCACTATTGAAAATCGGGAGGAAAATGGAAAAGCACAGAATACGCAGATCGCAATCTGAAATGAGATGCTCTGAAAGTTGAGTCTTTCCTCCTTTGAAATATAATAGGCAATGTAAGTTTAAAAGAACCCAGTAGTAACCTTTATTGGAAGCACCATAATTTAAAAACTGTGAACCTGAGATTTAATTTCATCCTTACGCTGCAATGTAATACATTATTGACCTCCAGTTGGTTTATACTGCATTTTTCTTCTGCTTCTTAATGCTAAGTGGCACGTCTTTATAAGCCACTGGATTATTTGCTAATGCAACGCTTTCATTGTATTACAAGCAGGAAGAAAATCTGTTTGTTGTGGGATTTTCATGGTATTTTTTTCCATGGATGTTGCATCTTTGTGTGTACGTTTCATCTAATAGAATATTAGCATTCATGATGGGGCTGACTGCTTCCTTGATAGTCACTTAAAGCTGGGTAACAAAGTGGGAAAGGGAAAGAGAAAGACAATAGAAATAGAAAAGTGTTGCATATATGTGTCGGTTACGTGTCTAGCAGCAGTGTCATTATGTCCCCAAAAAACTGTTTCTCTGTTTGAGATTTCACTCTTGTTTAGATGTTTTGTGGCTCAATGGACACTTAAAATAATTACTGTTATTTTTCCTTTTGCTTGCAGGGAACAAATGGGCTGGCACTCTCGCAGATTCAGTGGTCTCATTCACTTATAGTTCCAGAAAAGGAATTACCAGAAAACATTTTTTAGGATATTGTGCAGTGACCCAAATAGCACACACAGAAAGGATGCGAATACTCCTAAATTATTTTCTATGTTTATTTTGGCATCCAGAAAAATATAAATCATTGTCCTGTTACTGTAAGTGGTCATTAGGAAGAAATTGAGGAAATTGAGAGTTTCTTGATAGCATAATTGATAAATTCTTAAAAATGAGCATGTTAAAAGAGTGTGATAGTGTTAACAAATTGTAATGGACTGATTTTCAAGAAACACTCTGTCTATGTCAGGTATCACCATATATTCACATTATGGAAGACTTCCTATACAAAGAATAAATAGTAATAGTCTGTAGATGAGGAATCACAATAAAAGCATTTGCATTTAGTTTCGAAATATACTAAAGAGCTAAAATTAAACACATGCTTCCCCCCCCCCAGCCGATTCATCTCCATCTTCAATGGGGAAGCAGAAGCACATCTGTATATGACACAATAAAACACAGAAATTGAGACTATTGATAGAAAGTGATTTTAGGGTAATTGCTGTTTGCATTTAGTCTGATCCTTGGAGACTAACAAGTTATTAACCAAATGTTCAAATCTGTGACATGTAAATCTGCCTTCCTTGCCTGGCTTGAGAGATGAATCTCAGAGAATGTGAAGGGTTACTAGGTGGAAAGAGGCATTTTAACATGAAACCTGCAGCAGTGTCCTTAAACAAAGGGGACAACTTCCTTCGTGGAAGGGAAGGATTTAATGCAGGAATTCTGAAATTGTAAGAACGGGCCATTGGGGTTTGATGGTTGGACTAAATTATCTTGAAGGTCCCTTCCAATCTAGAAAATTCTACGATTCTATGAATTCCCATGATGAAACAGCACAACAGAAGGTGGGCTCTTCAGCAGAGCCCTGTTTTCCACCAAGAGGGTTGAGGAGAACTTGGCTTGTCCAGCAAAGCCTAGGAACAAATGAAAACATATGAAAAAGTTTGATATTTTCCCCCACTGACATTTGGGCATTAGAGAGCACAAGGCAAAAAGCCAAAATGCCCTCTGAGCAGCTGCCCATCGTTTGGGACCCTGCCAGCCGCCGAGTGGTGGGGAGATGTGTGGCTCCAACAAGAACTTCGTTAAGGGCAAGAAAACAGGCACGCCAGGTAGCAGGGCACCACTTCTTGGCAGGCTGGCAGGATTCAGGCAACAGGAAGGATTATTGAGACCCTACGCTATTCCTTCCTCCATTTTAACTCCTGTGAGCTGCTGTTAACGAGGAAAAGCAGCCCATTTCCAGCCTCCAGAGCACTCCTCGTGTCAGGCTCTGAAGCAATTTCTTTTGCAGAGGTCACAACTGAAGCTCGGAGAGGTTAAGTGCCTTTCCCAGGACTGGAGGGCGACAGCAATCAGGGCTATGGGGAGCGATGACGAAGATAGGTCATGCAGCAGAACAATTGCAAGTCAGGAAAGGAATCTGGGCCATGGGATGCTCAGACCCCCGCACAGCCGGACGTACGCTCACCATGGTGGGAATAAGAAAGAGGACATTGTTTCTTCAAATGTCTTGGGCCTGAATGTTTATCAACATGGAACCATCGTCAGATTTTTTTCAAAATCCGGTCAAGCCCAGGGCTTTCCTGGAACTCCGAAGGAGTTCATAAAAAGCAGCAAAGACTAACGACACTTTGGTGGGCTTGAACTCTTTATTTCGGCGTTACAGGATAGATGTCTGCAAATCAAAATAATTTGGAAAAAATCATAGATCTCGCCTTTATCCAGAAAAAAAATAATCGTGTAACAGAAAAAAGAAAAATCTCAGAGCACATCTACCAGAAACACATCATCATCCAGACTCCTCTAGGAAGGTATGAAAAGAGATGAGATCAAAGGTAGCTACACTAAGTGCCTTAAACTGTATTTACACATAGCATTTTCCCTGCATTCTGCTTTTAAAAGTAGATTAGGATTGGAAATGATTCAAAAATTTCTTTGAAATGAGCAAGTGCCCTCTGAACAGGAATAAGACTTTAGGAATACCAATGCCAGGATAGGGAAATTCACAGAAAGAGGTTCAGATGCAGACGAAGGGCTGAAAGAGAAGCCATTGTAAAGCCCTTGCAAGTTAAAGATGTTCGAGAAGACGTGCAGACGTCCAGACATCTGGACACAGGGAGTTGCTTGTGTCACATGAGAACCTCAGCCACGAATAGAGGGAACCAGCAAGGACAGACCAAGGAAAAAGAGGCTTAGGCTGAGCTTCTGGCAAAGACAAATGAAAAGAATCTCAGTGTAAAATCTCTTATTCCTTTTATATTACAGTTTGGGTACAAGAGAGAGACAGAGCATGCATTTGACTTATCTAAGTATGGCTTTTCCTTTTTTTTTTTTTTCTATCATGTCACAAGAATGCTCTTATTTAATGAACTAAGGTAAGCCTGGGAAATGAGATTCCTCACCTTCTGTGTGGAAGAATGAAGCTAAGGTGACCTGCTCCTTGAGGCTAGGATTCACCGGAGTTTTCTAACTTCTACAGCTGTCACAGAGGTTCCTCAGTGGCCTGTTTCACTAAAATATTCGGGTGTGTTAGATTATCCATAGGGAGTGTGTTAGAGCTTCTCTGCAGACCTCATGCACATGGTCTGTTTTTTTTTTTATTGGGTAGGAGAGAGAAGGTGGCAACAGAAGAAGAGGTCTTCTTGCACAGGGTCTATACTTCCCCCATCATTTTTGACCAGCAAAGTTCTCTTTGCACCATTTGAGAAGGATGAAGGGAATGCGTTCCAGTGCAGAACAGATCCTAAGGAATGCCAGGTGTGTTTGCATCCAAACTACACTTGAAATACAACATCCCAGACCTACTGTTCAAAGAAGACATTATAGTTCCTGCGTCGGCCCACCTCCTGAGCTTTGCTTTGAGTCCCACTGAAATCAATGCCTCTTTGAACCGTACTTTCCTACATTTCCAAGAAGCACCAGGGAGATACAGAAGGGTTAACCTAAGGTAATAGCACTAAATTTTAAACTTGGATCTACAGTCTTTCCATCAGCAGCTGTATAGATGGATAAATTCCTTCTGATGCCTACAACCATGTTGTAGCATTTAGAAATGCTACAGCATTTAGAAATTGCACCTCATGATTTATCGCTTGAGTGAATTTCTCTTGTCACAACGCAAGGCACAAAGGAGCTCCTTGCAGACCTGGCCAGTTCAAGGACTGCTCTGGTCAAAGCACTTCTGCTGCTCTCGGTGTCAGGAGAAAACTTAGTCACCACATGGCACAGCAGGGATGGGCAGGTGGGAAGACACCTAGGTGAAGATGGAATTAACTGGGACTGCTGGAGTGTGGGTGTATAATGCCAAAAAGCTTCAGGGAAAGGCAAACTGCAGCCTGGCTCCAGCATGGGGGTGCCTCACCCCACTGTGCCTTCAGCTTTATGGTCTGGCATAGTGTTCAAGACCAGGCTGGATGGGCCTTTAAGCAACCTGCTCTAGTGGGAGGTGTCCCTGCCCATGGCAGGGGGTTTGGAACTCGATGATCTTTAAGGTCCTTTCTAACCCAAACCATTCTATGATTCTATGATCCTGGCTGAGCGGGTGGGGAGTACCACTGACACAGCCCTGTCTGCCCCTGGGGTCACGGAACATCAGGACAAAATCACCCTGAGCGTTTGCTTTCACGGCACAGCGCGTCCCTGGCTTTCTGTCGGCCCCGGCTCTCCTCCAGAGCTCTGACTTTCTAGGTTCCCCCGTCCCCTCGAACATCTGCGTTTCAGCTGTTCTTTTCCCTAGATGTATTACGTTTCATTTTCTGAGTGAATGTCACTTTGTTATTTTTCAGCCAGTGCGTGCAGGCTCCTTCCATCCCCACCGGTGTTCGCAACAGCACTGTCTGTGGATCCTAACAAACGGGAGTGCAGGCCATCCCAGGCAAGCACTTGGGTTTGTAGGAACTGCTCACGGAAGGGGAAAGCGACTGCCCTGCCTGCAGTCCTGGAGGTGGGTTCAGACCCTGGTGGCCCAGAGGGCATTCCAGCTTATGCCAGGATAAAGTTTTCATCTGCTTGAAAAGAAAATAGCAGTGACAGTAACCCTCCCCCCACTCCCTACCACCAACCCCCGATGGTTTGGATAAATATACGGCAGCACAGATGAAAGGCAATACAGAAAACCATCCCCCTTAAAAGTGCAGTTGGCATTTGAGAGGCTGCTTTTTGCTTTTAATTTGTGGGTTTGGGAAATGAATGCAGGTTAGTTGACGTTACAAAAGATGACTTGTGCTGAGTGGGCAGGTTTGGTGGTGTGCGGGGGAGCTGAGGGAGGAACAAGCGCTGCCTGAAGGAGGTAGATGCTCAGCCTGGCATTGCTCCGGGCACCCAGAGCTGACCTTTAAACCAGACGTGAGCCCTGGGCTCTCCCTGAGGCCAGCAGGGTTCTTCTAGCATGTGCTGGGATTTGGGGGGGCATGCTTGGAGGTTGGCTGGGGCAGATTTATAGGGGCAGGTTCAGACTGCCCCCCACAATTACCTTGTCGGTCCATACTTTGGGGTCTTGTGGGCTGAGACAGCCTGGGTCTCGCATTCCCTCTGCATGGGAATTCTCTTTTCTCTTTTTCTTTTTTTCTGTGGATCCACATGTCCTGACTATCCCTTAGCCATTATCAACAGTGGGTAAAAGGTGGTTTTTAAAACAGCACCGGTGTATCTCTTTAAAAAAAATATTCCTTCATCCCTCCTCTTCTCACCTTTCCCATTTCTTTGCTGGCTTCAGGGTGAATGGTCAAGGGCAAACTCAATTTCACAGGCTTGGTATTATGTATGGTAGGCTGGAGAGCAACAGCTTTCCGAAGCAAGTACAAATATGGAGGGTCTCAAGGGAAAAGAAAGGAGAGTGCAAAAGGATAGCACAAAGAGGATAGCAAAAAGGAAAGCTAGGATGAATGAAAAATAAAACACTGGGGGTGATTTCCTTAGCCTGGTGAGTACTCATTTAGTTGAGGACAAAAGCTATTATTGTAAAAATGCATTAGCTAGCATGCTCTAACTGCTACTTCTTAACATTCATATTAAAGAATATTTTTAATTTTAATGTGTTACCATTTAAAGGTATGGCTCAAACTGAAGTGAAGGCTAATGAGGAGCTAACTTTGCTCTAGCTGGCTAATCTGTGCTAAAATAGTTTTCCTTGTCTAGGTTAAGGGCACGGGTCCATGACTCCAAGCAGTTGTAGTAGCTGATCAAGTTGCCCCTCATCAGCTGATCTGCAGCAGTGGTTGAGTGCCTACTCTTAGCACATCAAGACACCGAACTCACATGATTTCCCAAAGGGGACCCTCATGGAAAATCTGAGCCACAGTTTATGTTAAGACACGTAAGACAAGTAGTTGCTTTGGCCCTGGTAGGCACTGCAGGTAGGAGTAGAGGATCTGCCTAACTTTTGTGCTACAAGCACATCTCTTGATGCCACAAGATTTGCAATCTGGATCACTCATCAGTTCTTTGATGCTTTAAAAGTCACAGTGCCTACGTGAGGCACTGCTGATAGCCAACCTGAATAAAGCCCCTTTCTCTATCTAATCTGACCAGGCTGATGTAATGCACGATATGAGCCAGCATCTTCACGAGATAGGAATCTAGGAGCCGCTTATGTGGCTAAGCCTTATACCAGACACTGTCCAGGTACGTCGATTGGACGGGGGAATTAACCAGACGAACAGTCAAGGCTCTTTGATTAAGGGATTGCACCAATTGTCATAAGATATGTTTGCAATAAAGATCTGTGGTTCCTGTCAGTAGGTCGGTATCAGTTGTGGCTAAGAACACTATCTTGCCATCTGTTCTTGGCAGGAATTGTACAATCCCTTCTTTCAAGTCACAGATATTATTACACTTACTCAGCCTTTGTCAGCTCCAGGACTTGACCATTATAATGCTCCCTGCAGGATGCTGCGACCATCTGGAAAAAAGAAGCTAGATCAGTATACAGCTGCTTGCGGTAGCATTTCGTATGGCAAATGTCTTACACATCTGCCTTATTGTCTGCCCCAGCTACTCGCTTGTGGGTGTGGCGGGAGGTGTTGCTTTGAATCTATACGAGGCTGTGCGTGCACGCACACAGCGACACGCAAGGGACGTCAGGCTCTAAAGGGGGGTTCACTGGGGAAACATCAGTGTTTCCAAAAGTGGGCTGCGAGTCTGCTAGATCACAGGCTTTGCAAGAAGCCGCTGGACTTCGTTAAGGAGTATTCACGCCCCCCACCTTAGGCTACGTGGGCACAACCTCTCCCCACCTACTAGATTTCTAGTTTTTTCCTCTGAATTGCCCTCAAGCCAGAGTGCTGTGATGTCCTCCAGTCACTGCAAATATGGTGTGTCCCCAGCAGTCACAAGCCCTCGCCTCTTCCCGTGCACAGAGAGGATGGTGCCCACCAAGTGAGCAGCTGTTCAGAGTTTTGCTTTTCATCGTTATTCACTGCGTAGCCCAATGCCCCATTGACCACATGTTATCCAACCCTTTCTCAGAGGCAGATTTGTTCCTTTCCTCATGGTCCCGTCTGTGCCACTCACCACTAACATGGCTTTATTAATTAATTTATTCTCATAGCCTTGTTTGTAGGGGAGATGGTGGCTTTATCTTCATCTAGCCTGAATGTGGTTGCTAAATTCTCACAGGGTCTCACCTGCTTTAGGCACCCTTCACCCTTTCACAAGCCCTCACATACCCTCAAACATGCTGCAGAGACATCACCCCTGTGGCCTGGACGAGGCTGAGGGCTGCAGGTTTTTCCTCACTGTCACCTTGTCTTGCTCCTGGTGGCCAGGGTGGCCCTCAGTGCACGAATAGAAGACATGGCATCTCCTGGCCTTTCAACATTCCCCTGCCTTGTGCCCAGGTTGTATGGAGAAGGAGGTGCTCACCTCAAAGACAGAGGAAACAAGCACTGGCACAACGATGGGTGGTCATGGGGAAAGCATCTGAGGACCAGGAGCCTCACAAGGAGAGGGAGGGAGATGGGAATAGAGACTGTGACTCAGGTAAGGCCACTGTGTCTCTGGGATGGGGTGCTGCATAGATTGTACCAAGGACTGGGAGGAGAGGGTGGGTAAAGGATAAGTAGCTCAGAGGCTGGAAAATAGGAAAGGCTGGAAAGGTTAAGAGACCAGGACAAAAAGCCAAGCATGAGAAAAAACACCAGAGTAGAGATTAGGAGAGGATGGAGAGTGTTCTCCACCGTGGTCTTGGACAAAGCCCGTCCTGGCACTCCTCTGTTGGCAAGAAACAGCCATGAAACTCAGCCACAAACCGTGCTATCATCTTCATCTTCTTGCTGGTCCAAGGATTGGATGGCAACCTATCACTGCTATCAATTACTCCTCAGATCAAGTGTCTCAAGAGACACTTCAAGTCTTGGAGGACCAATCTACCACAGACCACATCTAACCTACTGGCTTTTCAAGGCAGATCTCAGCCGTGGAGACAAGATAGAAGCTAAAATTCAATTCACAGTGGAAAAACCTTCTGAGCTACTGCCATACTAAGTGTCACGTTTTACCAGGTAGCCTTCACGTCAGTTGTAGCAGTGAGGAACACGTCTCTCCCCTGTACAGTTACAACTGCGTGAGGAAATCACACAGTCTATTTGCACAGCCCGTTAGCTGCACAACTGGTCTTTTGTACACAAAATCTCTGATTCAGCAAGTTCTTTAATCATGTGTCCCACTTTAAGCATGTCTCTGAAAGACCGGCCCTGTGTCACATATCTCTGAAAAAATCAATTTTTGGAGCAATTTGCAGCTTTTCCTGTCATTTTAGCTATCTTGTTGGATTTGTCTGAAATTCTGTTCCTGAAGCAGAACATCAAGCAAATGCAAAAGTTCATATAAATTATTATGTTTGTCAAATAGTTATTTTTTTATGGATTGAAGTGACACTACAATTATTTTTTATTTTTCTGAATTATTACCCCACAAGGAAGGACTACTGCTGTAAAAAAAAAGAATTTGCCAGGGTTTTGCTTCATTTTGGTTAATGGGAATAAAGCTAGACACCAGAAAAAGCCAAGTTTTATGGGCTCTATCTACCTCTCTGTCTTCTCTTAAGTTCCAGAAACTGTATGGGCATATCATATAAGTTCATAAGTTTGTTTGCACTTTTCAAGTGTACCAAATTGGGATGATCCCACCCAGCCCATCATGCAAAATATCCAACCACATGGTAAAAAATGTGTTCAACTAACAGTTTCATATCTAGTTGATATGCACAGTACAAGGCTAGTGATTCAATGCTGTTTGCTGGGAAATGGGAAAAAATTATCTGTATTATTAAAACCTAGCAGTTTTCCAATACATTTAGTGATAATATTTTTTTGACTAGAGTTATCAAAAATGCATCTTGCCCTCCTACTCCAGTCTTCATTGCTGGCTTCCCCAGGGATAACTGATTGTACCTGAGTATCCAAGAGCACGTTCCCAGGTCTCGGAAAGCTTTTGAAGGCAGCCAGTGTGTGGCTCCCCTGGTGACTCTCAGAGTGATGCCAGCTGTGATGGAAAGAAAGTATGACCTCTCTTTTCATCTTCAGAAACTTTACAGATCTGTCCATGGAAAGCCAATATGGGAATCAAATAACCTTTGCGTTTTCTAGGCTGCAGCCTGAATAGGCAGATGGAGGAAACCACTGTCAATAAAAGCAAAGCTAAAAATAGGCAGACCAAAAGCCTCAGCAGAGCTCTGGAAAAATTCTGAAGGTGGAAGTAAGAGTTATTTATAAGGTTGGGAATTGAGAGGGGAGAAAGAGGTCAGCAGAAGACTTTATTTACATAGTTTGGGTTCCAGAAATTACTTTCCAGTGCACACAACATCATTAGGAAGTGTTTCTGCTCGAGTCCTGAGTCCTAGTTACTTTTTGTGCCTACGCAACGTTCTGTCCCATGCCAGGAACTAGTTTTCCAGGCATTCCCAGGATGCAGGAGGCACAAGACTCGGGAGCTGCAATGCCACTTTTCAGAGCAGAGATTTTTACTTGCAGATACATGATGCATGGAAGCACTTTTTGGAGTCTGAAAGCAGGTTAAGCTGTCTCCACATGCATGGTCCTAAATGGTTGGTTGGTAGGTATGAAGGTAGATAGATAGATAGATGATAGATAGATAGATAGATAGATAGATAGATAGATAGATAGATAGATAGATGCATACCTGGGATGAAGTAATCTTCTCTAACCTGAACTGCAAAGAAGTGAGTTTTCTAAGTTTGCTAGAGTGTATCCAGGCATCACTAGGAATAAATTTCTCATTATGAGGTTGGTGAGACACTGGAACAGGTTGCCCAGGGAAGTTGTGGCTGCCCCATCCCTTGAAGTGTTCAAGGCCAGGTTGGATGGAGCTTTGAGAAACTTGATCTAGTGGGAGGTGTTCCAGCAGGACAGGGGGTGGGAACTCCAGGATCTTTAAGGTCCCTTCCAGCCCAAACCATTCTATGGTTCTATGATCTCCACAACAGCAGGTGAGCTTTGATGATTATTAGCATTGACTTAGGCCATGTGCACTTCAGCAAATACTGCAGTGCAATAGGAACAGATTGGGAGAGGGAGAAGCGGTGCTGAAAACTTGATGTTTACACTTTATACACTGGTCTCGCTCTACTCTCATCCCATTAGCACACCAGATTTGGGTTAGTTTCATCAGCAAGGGATCCAGCAGATGCCTCTGAGACCACTCCATGATGAGAATCACAGCACAGAAAGTGGGGATGCCTGGGGGATGCATTGCAGAAGCACTCTTCCAATGCAAACAAAAACTCTCTTGTAGACACATCCTTAGGTTAATTTTTATACACTTAAAATAGCTACCATGATACCCGTCCCTCAGTCTGGGGAGTCAAGTGCAAATGTAAGGTCCGAGACAAAAACAAGAAGACTGATCTCATTTACACTTCTTAAATTTGAAAAATGTATAGGTTTTCACCTCACATTTTCAAAAGAAATAGATGGAACAGTTATTTCTATCTTTACTCTTATGGATAAGTAAAATATGTGGCTATTTCACTTGGGGCAGGTAACCAGCATGAAAAAATTCTGCATTATAACATCTATTAAAATTTTATTTAATGAGAAGTCTTGGGCAAGTTTAATAACAGATGGATCTCCTAGCCTAATGTAGTGTAATAGAATATAAATGACCAGTAAGTGTGTATTTAAATATCTCCTCTTGGGTGTATTTTAAATTGACTATTTACATTCATTATGAATTTAATTGCTACTGAATTTCATGAGGAATTTAATCTACTTTGCTATATACGAGAAAGAAGGATGACAGTTATGCAGGTGCAGTGCCATGCCTGGTGGTTTGAGTGGACCTCCCTGGCAGTGGAAGGACACCTCTGAGAAGCTGCCTGTGCAGAAGAACATCAGAAGGAAGTGCTGGGACAATCAGCTTCTTACCCAGATCCTGGACAAAATCATCAACAGAATCCCATGGGGAAGCATTTCAGTGACCTGATTTGTTGCTTGACCCCAGAAATGATCACACCGGCACGATTGTGGCATGGAGGTGGGAATGAGCATCCAGGGCAGAAATCACTTAAATCAGTTTTGCTGCAGGAGGAAATGAGTGAGCTAAGAAGTGATGGGATGGGAATGTCTCTTGCTGAGGCTGAAGCTTGCAAAGCAGCAATAGTCCTTCAGCAGCTAATTTAAGAGTTGCCTTGCATATCAAAGGGACCCACTGACTTTTGGAGTGCACAGAATGAATAATTGAAGGGGACTATCGGGTCTCAGCCATCAAGCTGATGGGAATTAGCCTCATTGGAGGGGATGTTTGCAAGGCCAGAGCATATACAATTCTGGTGCTAAGTGATTTGGCTATGACATAACGCAGAAGTTAACAACTTGTCATGTTATACTGTTCTAGTCTCTGCTCTTCATTAAACCCTTTCTGTGTCTGAAAAAAAACCCACATTTTTTCCCAGTTGTTGCTGCACACGTTAGAGCCCTCCGTCCCAAGCAGCCTGGTTACCAGGCTCGGTCACTGAGAGGGTATCCTGATTTTCCCTCTTCAGAAAGTGTTTCTGCAGGCAAGATGGACCCAGCAAAGGCCATTTCCAGCTCCACTGTGAAGCTTCTTGGATGTTACAGTGTTTGGCAGTGAAAAGACTGAAATTCTTTTTAAAAATAAAGGCTTCTAAGGTGTAAGATCCTGCAAATGACACCTTGGAAACAGGATTGGTTCAGTAGCACCATCTGGTTTGTAGGTTAAGGTCATGTCTCGAGGGGAAGATTGGTTGTACAGTGATTGTGCAGGAAAGCTCATATCACAGAGGCTTCATTTGTGTTCACCTGGGGGCAAATGCTTCACAGGAGAAAATCCCATGGCAAACTGTTTGGCTAGAGTCATTGTCTCGCTGCTCGATGTGGGTCGGTATTTGGGGGAGGTATTTGAAAACGATCTATGAGTACCACACAAACTGCAGGGAACAGGGAAGGGGGTGAGTGAGGCTGGTCTATGAAATGGCTGTGGATCTTGATCTGAGTCTTTGCTCCCATGCTCTGGATCTACCTGCGAGCACCTCAAATTTAGATGAGAGATTTTGCCAGACACCTGAGCCAGCAGGAAAACAGAGTCTGATGGATGTAAATCTGCAGCCCCCTATCTTTATCAGCTACCTCTGCATCAGAAAAAGGAGAAAAAATGAAGTTTTAACTTCTCAGGGACAGGCTATTAGACTGACAAGCTCCTGAGTACCACAGTGATGACTGCTGAGATACAGCTAGAGATACAGGGCAAAAGTGCGCTCCATCACCAGGTCATGGGGTTGAAAGCACACAGCACCTCTTGCTCTCATCTCAGAGGTGCAAGCCCTCTGAATGCCAACAGCTCCATAGCTCCTAGCTATGGTCCCAGCCCATTTTATCCCAAAAATTCCCGTCCCTAGTCACCAGCTCCACTTGGGACTGACCAGGAGCATGCCCCAAAGCCTGGCCCTGCATGCTTTGCATGCCTCAAGCCCCCTACAATCAACAGAGAAGGTGGCTGCAGGGGGGAAATGAGTCATAGAATCATAGAATAATTTCAGTAGGAAAAGACCCTTGGGATCATCGAGTCCAACCATCTATCCTGCTCTACAAAGTTCTCCCCTACACCATATCCCCAACACCACATCTAAATGACTCTTAAACATGTCCAGGGATGGTGACTCAACCACCTCCCTGGGCAGCCTATTC
>JAOQGH010000001.1:175443108-175459458 GCA_025769975.1 Gallinago jamesoni | reverse complement strand
TCAAGCAGGACCTGCCCCTCGTGAACCCGTGCTGGCTGGGCCTCATCACCTGGGTGTCCTTCATGTGTTGCATGTGTGCACTGATGACACTCAGGATGATCTGTTCCATGACCTTCCCAGGCACCGAGGTCAGACTGACAGGCCTGTAGATGTACCATGATCTCTCTTAACAGGCATAAATAAAGTCTCTTGCAGTCACTAAGGCAGACAGATCTGACTAACAGATATATAACAGTTTTTCTAAACACAGCCCAGGAACATGATGTCAAACATGCAGCTGACTGTAGAATTAGAAAAGACTTCCTTTGACCAAGGCAAAAGCAGTATTTGTCATGCTGGCTATTTATTCCTAGTAAGAAAATAGATCCCACTATGTGAACACCACACAAAAATCCTGACATGCAGCCTGTTAAGAAGTAATACAAAAATTTCTACTGTCATCAGCAAGCTTCAAATTACACCTAAAGTGCTTTTGAAGTGTTTGATGAGCTTCATCACTGGAATTCTTACAGAAAGAATGAATACAACTTTTATAAACATATACAAAAGAGCGTAAGCTCTTCAAACTTTTTGGCCAAAATGTTCTTATTAGTCTCTTGTGCAAATCGTAGTGCTCCCTTTCCAATGTGTTTATAAAGTATAAGAGATTCTGTCAGAGAGTTTTGCAGAGATTAATACAAACTGGAACTTAATTGATAAGACTATCACTAGGAACAGTTGTTCTCTGTATTCATGATTCCTGGACTCCTTCAAGGCCTTCAATAAAGAGTCATATAATGATGTAGCTCCCGAAGGGAAGTCGTATAGTTCATCCTCCTGTCCATGGATGCAATCCCTTCTGACCAAATCATTCCTGATCAATGTTTTTAAAAACCTCAGTGATGGAGATATCACAGCTTCTCCAAGTGATCTACTTCAGTGCTCAACTTCCCCCACCACTAAAGACATTTTCTGCTTCCTAAATTAAATTTCTCACGTTGTTTCTGCTCCTTTTTTTTTTCCTAAGTCCACTGTGAAACATTTTTTTTAACCTCTTTGGTGCAATGTTTTCCATATTTAAGACTACCACATCTCCCCTCTATTTTAGCTTCTGTGGACTAAAAGAATACAACTGATGAGTGATTCTTGGGATTTATTTTTTTTAATGTACACATATAGATCACATACTAATTTTAGCTGCTAGATAGTAATTATCATACTTGCTTGTTTTTCATTAGCATTTAGCATGATAGTCACACCATGTTTGTTTTATCAATAATTTTTAGAGACATCCAGCATCCAAAAACATTTGAAGAGATTCATTTGTATTTTTGAACTGATAAATAATAATAATTAAGAAAAGCTGCCAGCAACAAAGAAACGGAAATATAGCTTGCAGAAATTCTGGGATCAAACACCCACTTTTAAATTCTTTACAAGTTTTTTCATGATGAAGAGTTATGAGTCATTGTTTTAGAGGGGGAAAAAGACAAGGATGCCATATCACCACAGGCACATAGTCAGTTTACCAGTACATCAGCTCTGCATCAAATGAAGCCATAATAAATGAAGGGGGGGCAGAAGGGTGGGGTGGGGTGTAACCCAAATGGGTTACTAATTGGGATGCTAAAGCATAAAATAGGTCATAGAGAATGTCTGAGCCTACAATTCAATTCTGTTGAACTGTAAAGCTCAAGGAATGAAATATCAATACAGTACCTTAAATGGTGGTTAAACAGCTTGAACTTGACCTTCTGCAGCCTTTAAAAAAGTGGATTCAGATTACCATATTATAAACATATTTGAATACTTCATACTTCAGTTTGTTTCCAGTTTCATTGTAAAAAAATTCCAGGCATAACAGTGCTGTATTTTATTTATTTTTTAAAAGCATGTCTTCCTATCGTGTTGCATTTTTGCAAGTTTATTAGACAAATGCCCTAATCCATCTGAAAGAAGATAAATGGTAAGTAAATCTACTCTGACTATATATCAATGTGATACGTGTGTGTGTGCATATGCGACATGCTTGTGTTAACAGCACATGAATAAAACCATACTAGCTACAAGTAAAGTAAACACAAACTCTGGAGCTCACTCCCAGCCTCAGTCAAGGTTGCCTTGTACCACAACATCAAACCAAAGCAGAAATCATGCTTTCTTTTTACAGGGTCATATTTAGAGAAAGGAAAAATTTTCCTGAATGTTGCTACCCTATATCCTGAAAGCCTGGAATTTTGTTTATGTGGGCCCCTAGGACTGGGCAACTGCTGCACTACCAATCAGTTGCCTGAATCAGGGCTGTTCTGTGGAGCTCACCACTTGACAAATACTTGAGATTAAGTGTTTCTACTGAAATCCAACAGCAGATGGCTTCAGGCTCGTGCCACGCTGCACAAATTGAAGCTTTTCTTCCTTGCCAGAACTGGCTCATATCTTCTTGGCAGCAACTAAATTCAGTTTGGCATTTTCCCCAAAGACGAAAGATTGGAGTCTAACAAGGGTCAGAGTAGTGAGGGAAGGAGAACAAGAGAGAAGAGACAAAGCTGAGACAGGGTCAAGGACAAAAACCTTGTAGAGCAGATACAGGACTCTGAGCTGTGTCCCACTTGAATATAAAGACAGGCCCTTGCCCTAGGTCAGTTTCAAAGTCTAAAGACAAAACCAGATTAGTTACTTACCAGGTATTCCCAAGCCTGAAAAGAAACTCTGAGGTCATTAGATGTATGCCCTCCAATTACAAACATCAGAAAACCCTTTTCATATTTGAGGACCATCTTTCAAACAAAAGCAGTTTGATTCTTTCTCCTCCTCCCCATATATACTTATATACAGCACTGCCAGATCCTCTAAGCTCTTGTTTCACTGGGTTAAAAGATATGTCAGTTTAGCAACTTAAAATTTTTGCTGTCTCTTCTAAAGTACTTCCCTCAATGGCTCCTACCATCATCTTTTGTCTTATTCACAGGCTACTCTGTGATCAATTTAGACATGCTAGTCAATCTCTTTCTCAGTTGCTTGAACCTCTGCTTCACTTTTGGAAAGAATACACCAGTAGTATATGATACTCTACATTTACAAAAAAAAAAGAGAGACACACTGCCCTTGAACACGATGCAGTATCATTTGGCAAGATAATAAAAACAAATGGGAACCTACATTCTACACAAAATGAGAGTTACATTTCAAAATTAATTTGTGACAAAGTTTCAGTCATGTCAACTCAAGCAGATACACTTTCCAGTTTTGACTTTGCCAGCTAACTTTCCCTGTGACTCTTTACATGCTGGGGCACTGCTAAGACTAAAGGTATCTTACTTAGTAGGTGTGCACACAGATGAAGTACATAAGGGCACACTAACAGTGGTGAAGGATGTTAATAACAGTATGCATTCATAACAAGAACACAAAGCATTGTGGCTGTCTAGCCTAGTTTCTAAAGGTGCCACCTAAAGACAAAAACATCCAGATCAGAAAATCTTCCTGTAGATCTCCCAAGAATTAACATCCATCTTTTCCTCTTTCTTGAATGACAGGAACAAAATGATCCCATGACAGTAAAGTTTTTTTTTTGCAGAAGAATAAAGCTGCATGAGTGAATTTTCTGAAAGAAACTAAGATACCTAAATTTCACATAATCTCAATTAAAAATATCTTCCTATTATCTTTTGAAAAATCTTACCCATTATCAGTGTAACCAAAACTGTAAAGAAAGGAAATAATCTGAACTGTTCCTTAACTTATGCCGCAAATATAAACTAATTTTAACATGGTGAAGAGAGGTACTGCTCTTAAAGTCATCCACTAGCTCTCCCATGAATTCTCTCACTTTTATAAGGGAGCTCAACTGACATACATAGTAAATATGTTCCAGTTGAAGATCTCCCATAAGTCACATGCTCACTGGTCTCTCAAGGTGATGTTACCTCAAGTGTAATAAGGTCTATACACTATCTCAGTAACTTGTGTGTGTAGGTACACAAAAATTTTTGTTAATATTATGCCAGACAGGTGGCTACAAAAAAAAAAAAGAGGAAAAACTCATTTTCTATTTTTGTAACTTGTGATTCTGTCTCACCTATGCCCAAAAGCCAAAGCACTTAGACTAAAGCCTGAGGGACTTTCTGCAAGCTGCTGCCAGTCCATACTAACTGCAGACTGGACACATGCCTTGGAAACCTTTTGTTTTGAACTGGTTCTTCAAGAGACACAAGACAGGGTTCCCTGGAAACAAAATACACTCTCTGCACTCTTCAAGGTCCTTTTTCTTGCTAGGAATAAACAAAAAGGCTTGCTAACGGGAAATAGAAAAATATTGCTAAGGAAAACTTGTTTGTTTCAAATACAAAAAAAAAATATTTTCTCTGGTGGACACCCAGTTTCCCTCTACTGGCTAAAAAGGGAGTCTACTTCAAAAGGTGAGATATTTCCATCGTACATACCAAAAAGAGATGAGGTGACTCTCACCTCTAATGACTTGGTCTATTCTGTGCTGGTTTACTTCTGAGATGCATAATGCAACTCATTCAGGGTCTCACAACCAACAAAAATGGACATTTGTACTATGCTAGGTCATAGAATCATAGAATCATTTTGGTTGGAAAAGACTCTTGGGATCATCGAGTCCAATCATCAACCCTACTCTACAAAGTTCTCCCCTACCCCACATCCCCCAACACCACATCTAAACGACTCTTAAACACGTCCAGGGATGGGGACTCAACCACCTCCCTGGGCAGCTTATTCCAATGCCCGACCACTCTTGCCGTGAAAAATTCTTTCCCAATGTTCAGTCTAAACCTCCCCTGTTGGAGCTTGAACAGATTTCTTCTTGTTCTGTCCCTAATTACCTGCGAGAAGAGACCAGCACCAACCTCTCTACAGTGTCCTTTCAAGTAGTTGTAGAGAGTGATGAGGTCTCCCCTCAGTCTCCTCTTCCTCAAACTAAACAGCCCCAGCTCCTTCAACTGCTCTTCATACGATTTGTTCTCCAGGCCCTTCACCAGCTTCGTTGCCCTCCTCTGCACCCGCTCCAGCACCTCGATGTCTCTCTTGTATTGAGGTGCCCAGAACTGGACACAATATTCGAGGTGTGGCTTCACCAGAGCTGAGTACAGGGGGACAATCACCTCCCTACTTCTGCTGGTCACACTATTTCTAATAAAAGCCAGGATGTCATTGGCTTTCTTGTCCACCTGGGCACACTGCCGGCTCATATTTGGCCACTTGTTAATTAGAACCCCCAGTTCCTTTTCTGCCAGGCAGCTTTCCAGACTCACTTCCACAAGCCTGTAGCGGTGCATGAGGTTGCTGTGGCCCAAGTGCAGGACATGGCACTTGGCCTTGTTGAAGCTCATCCCATTAATGTTGGCGCAATGATCCAACCTATCTCTCTGTAGAGCTTCCCTATCCTCATGTGAATCAACCCTCCTGCTTAACTTGGTGTCATCTGTGAACTTGCTGATGATACACCCTATGTCCTTATCAAGATCATCAATAAAGATGTTAAACAGAAATGGTCCCAACACTGAGCCCTGAGGCACACCACTTGTGACCGGCCGCCAGCTGGATTTAAGTCCATTGAGCACCACTCTTTGGGACCTTCCAGCCAGCCAGTGCTTGATCCAGCATATTGTATGCTCATCGAGGCCATGTGCAGCCAGTTTTTCCACAAGAATTCTAATGGAGGGGTCAAGCCTAACCCGTTAACTGGTAATGAACAAGCTGGCAAGGGATGGGGGTTGTTTTTGGCTTCCTCCTGAGAGGGAGCATAAGGTAACCAGATACGAAGACAAAGGTGACAAGGTCATTCCTGCTTTCGGCAGCCCCCAGTGGCAGCTCTTTCCATTGGCGCTGGGTCACCGCTCGGCCGAGCGACCGGGGAGTTGGGTGACGCTGCCACATTTGCCCGATGTCAATCAGGGACAGGGCAGGGAAAGGCCACACACTCGTTCACGCCAGCCCCTGAAGCCAGGCTGTGCTGCACATCACCTTTGGTAACACTCGGGAAGCGCCTGAAACTTCGGGAAGGGTTTGGAGAAGCTGATGTTTCAGAAATAGGGAAGTCTGCTTAAAAAACGGCAGCATAGCTGGGACCTGGGTGTGCTCTGCAAGACTTAAACCTGTGAAAATCACCACTTTGCAGTCTGTACCACTTTCAAATTGTGGAGCTGAGGTCAGGAGTGGTGTCAAGTGGTGATGTAGATTACCTGATGCTTTGCTGAGATAAACAAACGATTGGGAAATTGCCACTCATTAAGGAGCAAGACCATTTTACCAAAGTTTCTAGGAACCTAGATGCTGTCAGTGAATAAATCCTCCCAAAACACGTCTGTCTTGTCCCCTGTCCAGGTGAAAAAAAGGACACTGGCAGATAAAGTGACTTACTGAAAGTCATACAAAAGGCCCACTGCCTTGCTTTTGGCATTCAAGCCAGGTTGGGAGCCGTCTCACCCCCCCATTCCTTCTGCTTTCTGAGATGAACCCCCCCAGAGGCTGAGCTCCCTGGTGGTGCTTGTCTGTCCGCTCGTACCACAGAGGGAGCCTTATCTGGGTGCATGGGAGGAACTGGAGACAACTGACCCTTTCCTGAGACAATGCCCAGTACCCTTATGATGGTATTACTCGCCATTCCCAACCGTGCTATTCAGCCTGGGATCAGGATTTAGCCTGTGATGGAGCATGTTTGCATTTCATCATCTGCCTCTGAATTCTAACAATAATCCACCATAACCGCTGTAATAGACTCTTCAAATTAAAATGCTGTTTAACAGGAAAATGAAGTTCTAGAAATGCATTGCAAAATTAGAATTACCCACAAAATAAAATAATTTTGACATGACATATCTGGCTGTAAATTTGCCTTGCAACAGAAATATTCATAATTACAGTAATTTGCAGCTCAGCCTCTTACTGTAGTTATATGATCCCCTAATTGCTGAGTTGTCTGCAAAGCGCTGGTTGTGCTAGCTAAACCAGTTTGCTGCTTTAAAAGGAATAGACTGTGAGCCAGCTCCAGTGCATCCTGAAGCCATGGAAAATTTCCCAGAGACTGCAGCGAGCAGCGGGCTGGACCCTGAGCTGGAAGGGAGGATATCCAGCCTCCTGCAGAACAGTTTCTATAACATGCATTCATAAGTGTGAAATACAGGGATGAAGACAGATATTGTTTAAAACTGTATAAATCAGCCTCTACTATAAGTCACGGCATTTCAGCTGAGTAATTCTGGGTTTATACCAATAGAAATGGAAAATACTCTGGTTGGCATCATGGATAAACCTCTGACCTGTATTTAGGATACAAAGGTGTTGATTTCCTCAAATTGAGAACTGAATCTTCGCTTCCTAGGAACCAGAATTAGGACAGGTGTAATTCAATAAATACTACTTCTAACTTAAAAGAAAATATTCCCTCCCAAAGAATATTGAATATTTGGGCTCTGCTGCTACTAATGACCTTGGGAAGACAGTTGGTTTTTGCTGACGAAATGTCATAACCCTTAATAACACCAATGAGCAAATAACTTGTATAGGAAGGGAGAGCCTGAGGTTCAGGTCCTTAATCCCAAGGCAGCACCTGCATTTAATGTTTGGTAAAACACAAAACTGGTCCTAAGATCCTCTGTTCCTAAACCCTGAGCCTTCAAAGCTACTTTCCAGCCTGTCCTACCATCTTGGTTCCGTGAACCTGTGCTGCAGATTGGTTTATATTCAGCAAGAACAGAGACTGCACCACCTACAGAGCTACAGTGGGATGTGGACACTATGAATTTGGACTCCTCTAGATTGAGGTGCAAAGACACTTTCCATCTCCTAAGAAAGTCCTCTTATAACCAAGCTGTCAGAGGCAAGCTGTGCTGCGTGGTCAGATAGTACATAATGCTGGTGGGACCATAAATAACAGATAGCTTGGGGTTTTTTTTATAACAAATGAAAAATAGGTGGTTTTTGAACAACGAATACTACTGTTTAAGCTATTCTTCTGGTATGTAAAATAAATGTTGCACCTCATTTCATATTTCATGACACTAGATAGAAAAAGAAACTCACAACAGATACATTTCTATATTTACACCAATGTTATAGCCGTGCTTCTTCAGTTATCTTTATTTGGTACAGTGTTTGAACGATAACTCTTTTATTATCTAATGTATTTCAGTAATGATCACCCACTTATGAAGCGCTTACTGCAGCGAACAGCATGAGCTTTCTTCAATAAAATTCTGCGACCCAAGGTTGGCCAAGTACCAACCTAATTCAGCTAAGAGGCATATGCAGTATGAACCTTCTGCTGTGACTGGGGAAGAAGCAATAACAAGCTAATTTATCAGAGAGCTTAGGAGAGCAAAAAGGTCCCGGTGTCACAACGCCTGGACCCTGCTGCTGATGGGATGCCTGCTTGGAAATGCCCCTGTCCGTCCAGGCTTGTACGTTACAGCATTTCATTACGTTCACTGTAACTTAATACCTCCTCCAGCGAGCAGGCTCCTAGCACATAAAAAAAAAAAAGGTTACCAGCTTCCATGGCCTCCCTGCTAGGATGAATCCTGAGCAGCGTGCCACGGTATTTTATAGCACGGGATTTATGCCAGTTGGTTGCAAATGCTAGAGTTATTAGAAAAATAAAATATGGCCATTTAGCTTGTGTAAATCCTCTCAAAAGACTATTTCAGTACGCGACCTCTGGAAGGAGAGTTCAGAGGCACATACTGCACATGTTGCCTTGCAGTGGGCCAAGCGGGGAAGCTGCTAGTCAGGCTTTGCCCGATATCTTTTAGAAGAAGAAGGTCCCTCTGAACCCGTCCCACCAGGCTTTTCTCATCACTTGCATTTAACTAAGTTTTCTGTCAATGTAGTTTGAACAACGCTGTGCTGCACTGACCTCCCTGTCCAGGAAGGAGTCCAACCTCAGAAGCTAAGACAGCTTGATCTAGGATTTGAGGTTGCTCATCCCCACTCTGCAATGCACCCCCTTTCTCCCCAGTCCACACCCAGAGCTGCTTGCCCTTCTCCCCCCTCATTCCCACCAAACCCTCACCTCCTCCCTGTCAGCCCCAGGGGTTGGGTCTGGGATGCTGCAGGTGGGGAGGAGGAAGATGAGGTGAGATTGTGGTTGTTGTCATGCAAGCAGAAAGGGGAGCTGCAGGGACAACTCCTGCTGCTGGAAGGGCCAGTTCCATCCTGGCTAGGTTGTTCTCCACACCCCAGTGGCAGCTCCATCCATCCAGCCCATGCTGTTGGACTATAGCAGGCCCTGTGCTGCTTTCCATTTAAGTGACAGGCCAGGAGGAAGGGACCTGCAAGCTCTCTTCAGTCATCCCTTCAAGCCATCTTCAACCTGCAAGTCCATGGGCAAATGCCTGTGAATAAGCCCACACAGTGGTTCTTCTCAAAGTAATGGATCACAATAGAGGAATAGGGGGACCCAGAGTGTTCCTACAAACTCCAGCAAGCAAAATTGCAGCCCCCCTCCTCCCTGCATGCACACTGTCCCAAACTAAATGTTGATGCCATCACTAATGGACCAGCAGCAAGATCACCTCAATGTAGACACCTTTTGTAGTAGGGACTTGATTCAGCTCTATCTCTCCTCTTCATTTCTTTTGTTTCGGGTATCCAAGTGCTTCTTTTAGCATGGTTCCTTCATCTTTTTTATTTTGTAATTTTCTCCCCATCTCTTTTTTATTTTGTAACATCCACCATACCTGCAGTTTTTAATTGCAAGTATCTTCCTCCCACATGAAGAACTGTCTGTACTGATTCCTGGTGCCCAGCACTGTGGTTCCAATACAGGGGGACACTGGTGTCTGTGGAGACAGAGATGGATCCCACACACAGGCTCTGCAATGGGTCCCACGATGACCTGCTTCATGTGACACCAAGGACCTGTCTTCTCAGCAGTTTTCTTGGCTGTGTTCCAAATCCTGGGTCAAGTTTATGCTTCTCCATGGACAACCAGCAATCATTACATTAAGTTATCATCTTATATCATCTATTTTTTTTTCCTCTTTTCAAAAAAAAAAAAAAAAAGAAGAAAAGAAAAGCTACATGACAAGAGGGTTGTTACATCAATAAGAAAAGCAATAAAAACATTGACTTTATGGAGTCTCCTGCCCTGGGCTGTATGTTTTGTAAAGCATTTTTTCAGTCAGTGCCAGGCTGGGATTACAAAGTGTGATAACCAGATGCAGATAATCTGCATGTACAATGAGCCGAATAGCTGGACAGTGCAAATTGCATTGATTTTTGTCATACTTAATGAAGGTTATTATTCTGACCTTAACGCATCCTTAACTTTCAAAGCAGTGCGTGGTGGTTTAGCTCAATGGCTTCCTGGCCCCATACTGCTCCTCTTCAAGACAACAGGAATTTTATCATTGATTTCAAAGGGAACAAGCTCAGACTAATGGCGTCAACAGCAAGCGCACCATAAGGCTATTCTCTCAGAAAAAAAAATGGGCTACCTTAACAGGTTACTCCTGACCACGAAGTACCATGGTATGTGTGATGGCATCAAATATTTGCCGTGTGACATCACACATGGCTCTGCACATTTCCTCAGAGTTTTCACAGCTAGCGTGGCAGGGGGCAGATGCACAGCTTGGGCCCATTTGCAGGTGTCCGTTTCCTCTAGGTTGAAGCCAAAGTCCAGATCTGTTGGCAGCGACTCTGTAAAATGTCAGTAAAGCTTATGTGTCTGTGGCCAAAGGTAAATTGAGTCATTCTTTTTAATGAAATGCTCCTTAATTGCCTTTATGCCTCTGAATAGTACAGTAAATAGAATATACATTTCATAAAGAGATTATAGAAAAGGAGAGTTGCCAATACAATTATATAATCTTGCAAATGCTAAACTTGAAATTGCCTTTTGTTTGCTGCTTTACAGAGCATCTTTCTTCGTGCTCTCTATAGCTGACAGAATACTGTTTGTTTAAAAAAATATGTGACAGAAAATGCCATGGGAAAAAATGTATTGTTAAATCTCAGCCAACCCGCAGGAAGGCTCAAGCCAGGACTGTCAACACATACAATCCCAATTCAATGTCTGCTCTTTGCAGCAAAAGAAGGCAGTGCGGAACTAAGAAGAAATTAATTAGAGGACTGAAAGGGAAGAACAGAGCAAATTTTATTTCTTTCTAATACCAACCCAAATCCAGTTGGCAAATACCTGTCTACTGTTCAGGGATGTGGTTTCACTTTGTAGTCCCTACCTAGGGAAAGCTATAAACTTGTTTATGGTGAAATTACCATTTTTTTTTTGAAGTCACAAACAAAACTCCTACCGATTTCAGTGCAGCTAGGCTTTCATTTGATAAGCTTATCTTGAGCGATTTCAGCACTTCAAGAAAACAATATTAGTTGGGGGTTTGGTTTTTTTTTTCAAAATCATGCATTTCTTGGTCTTCACATTTCAGGTAACTCACCATAAACACTGTGAACATACACTGTGATGATATATATTTCTCAGAGCTGTGGGATGTCATTTTACCACTTGCCCCCCTAGAGACAGGTGAGATAAGACAGGCAAAAGACTTCTGTTCACCCCTCCTGGTGTAAAGCAAAACCAGCTCTTAATCTGACTTTTCTGATAGTTGTGCCTTGGCACTCCTGAGCTGCTCAGGGCTTGAAGGTACCCACAGGCTCTGCTTGCAAAAGCCTCTTTGTTTGGCTCGGTTCCACCAGAGGGGAAAAAAAAAAAGACTCTGCCACACCCCATCAGATTCATTCAAATCCCTTTTGGACACTTTGGACACTCTCCAAATGAAAGCACCTAGTTTTATTACAGCTAAACAAAGGTTTGCACCTTTGATTATGAGTTGGAAACATTGCTATGGAAGCGAAGCATTAAAAAAACCCAACGCCCAGGAACTTAAAACTGTGTTTGATAGCTGCCTGTGCCCAAGCTGCTACTTGAGCTTTCTCTGAAGCATGACATTAACCACAGGAGGACATGGGATGTATATCCGGTGCCAGGCTCACCTTCCTGCTCCAGAATGAGCCTGCCCTTCCCAGATGGCATGACTTGCACAGGGAACTCCTGAGAACGTCACGGCAATGTACACATTGCCTATCGCACAGAGAATTACACATGGCGCGTTTTGACAGCCTCTGGATTTGCGGGAGAATAGTGCTGGCTTCCCCAAGAGACGTTGTGGTGTTATGATAGGTGTGGGTCTTGGCGTGTCACCTCCCCACCTACCTTACGTCAGTATTATAAAGTCATCATCCTCACATCTGCTCTTGTATTAGTAATGGCAATACCACCACGGCTGCCTGGCTCCCCTGGGAGAAGCTGCGCGTCTCCCGGCTGCATCTGAGAAATTGGGGAGAGCTACAACTACAGGGTTTCTATTTATACAATATCCTCAGTCACTCTTTTCTTTCTCTTACACTCTTCTCTCCATCCTCATGTCATATCAGGAGTGAAAGTCACACAATAACCTTTCTCCCCTCATTGCACTAAGCTTGTACAAACTAAAGCTGTTTGGGACCTCTGTCTTTTGGTCAAATATGGTAGAAATGGCATATCATTCAGAAATAATTAGAATCATAGAATTGTCAAGTTTGGAAGGGGCCGTTCAGATCATCAAGTCCAACCATCCACCTAACACAGACAAAAAAATCACTAAACCATGTCCCTAAACACTACATCTACCTGTCTTTTAAATACCCTCAGGGATGGTGATTCCGCCACTTCCCTGGGAAGCCTGTTCTGATACTTGATAGCCCTTTTGGTGTAAAAGTTATTTCTAATATCCAATCGGAACCTCTCCAGGTGCAACTTGAGGCCATTTTCTCTTGCCCTATTGCCTGTTCCTTGGGAGAAGAGACTGACACCCCCCTTGCTACAACCTCCTTTCAGGTAGTTGCAGAGAGCAATAAGGTCTCCCCTCAGCCTCCTTTTCTCCAGGCTGAACAACCCCAGGTTCCTCAGCAGCTCCTTATAAGACTTGTTCTCCAGACACCTCACCAGCTTTGTTGCCCAAATTGCTGGGGTTTAGAGAAGAAAAATGGGAAAAATATGCACTCCCAAAAGACGACTTTCCAAGTTTCAAATCTTTGGGAAACTAGGTTAAACAAAAGTAATACATCAGATGTAGGGCTTTCACTTTCTACTATGTGGCTGAACAATAGGAGTAAAATGGTGACAGAACTTTATTTATAGACACAGTGCTAGGACAGTGCTGCTGGGCTCCTCGCTGGCAGGGGCACTTGTGCTCTGTAGAAAAAGCCTTTCATCAGCAGGAAGCCAATCTTTGTTGGTTCCCTACAGTAACATTTGTTAGCTACAGGACACACTGGAAACAAGAGGCACAGGATTAAATGCTGTTGCCACCAAAATTTGGGTATAGCCATAGCTACCTTATTAGCTCCCTCAAGCTATTCAAGTGCCTTTCTGAAAGATGGGGTTTCGCACAAGAGAGAACGGAGTACTGCTGGGACATGATTTCTTTAGACCAGCTGAGAAAGAGGTTCACGACATCTGGTATTCCTGCAAAACTGAATATCCTGGGATTTGTTGCCCATGCCCTTTGTTTATGCTGTCTTTTCCACTGCCTTCTCAGGTGAGCTGGTAGCCTGCCCCGAGTCTCCTGCCTCTGAACGAGCAGAATCCCTCACTCTGCACAGAATAGGGTCTTGGGTTTTGGTTGGGTTTTTTTTTGTTTTGTTTTGTTTGGTTGTTTTATTTTTTTTCCTAAATATGCACTTTTTTATCCACCAGCAATTTAACAACTGATCATGTGGTTTTGTAACAAACCACTGGCTCAAAGAAATAATAACAAAGCAGAGAGACTCTAGGTCCTGTAAGACTCTTGTGGAGATCTCTGCCAAAGCAGGTCAATGCATTTCCACATCAGCTTTAGCAAAACTGCTGGAAGATTCCTGAGACAGGTAAAAATCTGAATTTTTCCTTATATGTTGCTGTCTTTGCAGTCTGCTTGGACTTATTTAAAGAAGTGGTTAAATATATTCCGAAACAATTATTATGGCAACTGAGACAATAGCAGTCATATTGAGAAGAGAAGCAACATGTTCGTATGATTATGCAAAGCTCTAAATGATTCCTTCAGTAGGCTGCAAATGTTTCTGATTTAATCCCAGACGTTTCTCATACTTATTATAATTTTTAGCCTTAAGAATTAACAAATTATGAGAACTTTCAAAAGCCCACAGCAACATTCATCACCATAGAAAAAATTAGTTTACCTGGGATTTCCTGAAACAACAGGAGAACAAATAGAAAATTTCTGGAAAGTTTAGTGACAGATGTGCCAATCCAAATCCTGGCCTGTATCTAGGAGCTATAGCATTTTCTGCATCCTAAATATGCATAAGACTGGATGTAAAAGTTTTGATACAATCTTATTACACTTATACTAACATAGCATGCAAATTCTTTAGTGCCCTAGTATCTTTCTCTCAAACCAGTATGTTTTCTACAAAGATTCCCAAATTTACTTCTCCTTTCCCAGTCTCCTGTAGCTAAATTTAATTCCTGGTTTTTCAGCTTTGCTAAACAGCTACAAGTGATAGCCAATTAGAATTTTTGAGCTGTGTTTTCAGCCAAAGAGCTGGATTTAGGCCTCTGGAATGTAAAAACTCAACCAGGGCATTTGTACCACATGTGATGGCAAGCCTTTCCTATAAATAGCTGGGGCAGGAGAGCACCTGTGCTTTTTCCTCCCAGCATTCTGATGGATAGCTCTGTTGGCATCCCTGCAATAGACACTACACTAAATTCAAAAAAGAGGCTGAGTCAGTCCTAAGTAATGGAAAGCGTCCAAATTCTCCTTGGCTTTGATTCTAAGAGAGAAAGACATAATTTTCTTGTCTTCTTCCAGATTAAACTCCATTCCATTTTCTGCTGCCCTCAATGTGCACTCCTGAAAATCCCACAGATGCATTAACATTCAGTCAATGAGATATTTCTAGCAGCTAGTCTACTATAATGTTTAGGTTCCTCTGTAGTTGCAAGGCCTTCATTTTAGGCTGCCCTTACAATGCATAAATTGTCTTTAATTTTGACAGCCCTGAACAATACCATCTTGACAGCCTGTAATATCTTGTATCCTTGCTAGTTGTACCATCCTGTCTTTCAGGCTGCCACTTTGATCTTCTGCTGTTTCCTGAAAGAAGTTTTTTTAGGGGGGGGGGGTTGGTTTGTTTTTAAAAAAATAAAATCATAGTCACCATCCCAGTCATAAAGAACCTGGACTTTTGTGAGTCCTCATAGAAATTCATGAGGACTTTTTTTCCTTTTCAGCGCAGATCCTTTGGAAATCGCTCAGAATGCAGGTGAAAAACAAATGTTCATATGTTCCTTCTTCCCCTCGTGCATGATAAATAAAGCAGGCACAGCTGGTAGCGTATCATCAATTCAATGTTCAGGCACTGGGGAAGTGGGGTGAAGGGAAGGATGGTGTATCAGAGGAAGCAAGAGAAGCAGGTTCAGGCTGTGAACATAAACTATACCTACTAAAGAGACCAGATGTAAACCAGATAACATTTTTGACCTCTTAAACTCTCCTCTTGAAGATTTCATGCCACGGAAAGTACATTATATTTTCTCGCTGCCTGAAACCTTTGGTTCAGTTGCCTGCAGACTCAGGAAGATTTGCTGCCTAAGTTTACAGTGGGTCACATTTTCAAGGTTCTCTTTGCAACTTCAAAGGGCAGGAGGGTACTTCAGACTGGAAATGGACAGCAACAACAGCAGAAGCTCTAGACTATGCAGAGTGCTGGCCCTGTTTGGCTGCAGGCCATTCTGATGTACTGAGATATAAGTGACCTAACCTTGTTAGAGCACCTTCCGTATGCATTAGCTTGAGCTCAGGACAGGCTCATCAACCAAGAATTTACTCCATCACTCAGGTAGCTTCAACTGTCAGTGTTGAGCTTTGGATTACTACACTGCTGAGAGTCCCCAAGCTGGTTCAGTGGTAGCTCATGTACATCTGAGCACACCCACAGCTGCAGATTGCTTGGTACACGATCTGCTCAAATGTGTTCAAAAAGCACATGTAGATCTCAGTGTCCTTTTTTCTGCTCTAAGTTCAGTCCAGCTGAAGTAATTCAAGGCACCTGACCAAATCAAGAGCTCCAAAGGGCCAGACTGCCTGAGAAATTACCTTATACTACTCTGCTCTGGTGAGACTCCACCTGGAGTACTGTGTCCAGCTCTGGAGTCCTCAGCACAGGAAGGACAGGGGCCTGTTGGAATGTGTCCAGTGGAGAGCCACAAAGATGATCAGAGGATTGAAGCACCTCTCCTATGAGGACAGGCTAAGAGTGTTGGGGTTGTTCAGCCTGGAGAAGAGAAGGCTCCAGGGAGACCTTATAGCAGCCTTCCAGTACCTAAAGGGGGCCTAC
>JAOQGH010000001.1:175364096-175438423 GCA_025769975.1 Gallinago jamesoni | reverse complement strand
CTGCCGTGGGCAAGGACACCTCCCACTAGACCAGGTTGCTTGAAGTCACATGTTGACCTAGAACACCTCCAGGGGTTGGGTATCCACAACTTCTCTGGGCAATCTGTTCCCATGTTTCACCACCCTCACAGTAAAGAACTTTTTCCTAGTATCTAAATCTCCCCTCTTTCAGTTTAAAACCATTACCCCTGGTCCTATTGCTCCACTCCCTGATAAAGAGTCCCTCCCCATCTCTCCTGTAGGCCTCCTTCAGGTACTGGAAGACCATTATAAGGTCTCCCTGGAGCCTTCTCTTCTCCAGGCTGAACAACCCCAACACTCTTAGCCTGTCCTCATAGGAGAGGCGCTCCAACCCTCTGATCATTTTCGTGGCCCTCCACTGGACTCATTTCAACAGGCCCCTGTCCTTCCTGTGCTGAGGACTCCAGAGCTGGACACAGTACTCCCTGCACTCCGCACTACTTGTCAGTTCAAGAGCAAGTGCCCTGGATGTTCCTGAGCTGGATTTAGCAATGTGTGTTGACCATGCTTTGTCTCTTGCTTCCTACAGATGATTTAAAAGAGATGACTGTGTCACCGGGGAGACCCTGGGCAGGGGGCGTTGGGAAGAAATTCCCTTGCTTACGTTGTCACTGTGTTTTGTCTCACAGTACGGGCACACTGACACACTGCCTTTCCTTCAAGTAGGACAAGCACCTTGATCAGCACGGTCTGAGGTGTTGTTTTGACACCGTTTCTGTCTTTCCTCATCTATTATCTAAAAATTCACTTGGCAGCGAGATGTGGCAAGTAACCCCGATGGGTTTTCAACTCTCATCAGTGCTTCCACAACGAATGACTAATAAAGGTATTGAGACTGAGCAGAAATAAAGTGTTTTCTAATCAATAGGAACATGTTTTTTTTCTTTGATGCCCTGTTTAAAATGAGCAGTTTCCTTGTCTCTTACTAACAACAGCTAAAATGCCTTAATGAGTGGTACAACTGGAAACACGGTAACGTGGCCTGATCCTAAAGCAGTGAAATATAACCGGGCTGACTTTTAAGCTAAGACACAAAGCTTCTACCAGACAAAAAAAATCAGCATTTTTCAAAAAATATTGGAGAATACCTGGTCTGGCAGCATATGGAGTAACTTTCTTCTTGATAAGGAGTCAATGCTCTAACTAACTAAAGGTCAACGTAATCCTAAAGCTCCCTAAGACCACACCCTAGCACATACCTCATCTTTTTGTCCTCTGAGCCGACAAATATTTACACATTTAATGTTAAGTTTTTAGGGGTTTAGTGACCAAAAGTTAACAGTCAAAGGGACTATTCACATGACTGAAGTTAAGCCTCTGATTATGTGTTTGAACTGTCAGGACTCTGCACATCTTTTGTTCAACTGAAATTGATAAAGGTGATTTTTGCTGGTGCTTGAGTTGCAAATCCTAAACCTATTTCCCACTGAATATTGTCACAAGGACAGTTTACTTTTCTGGGCTTGTCAGTGTACGTGTGCAGAAGTAAAAGTGTCACAGACAGTAATTTAAAATGCAGAGATAATCAAAGAACAGATACCTGAAAAATATATTATAAAGTAAGGAAGCAAACCAAGGACCTCACAGAAACAAAGGAATTAAAGTTACTATTACTGTGAATAATTCTGTATATCCTTTAGCAGAGAAATAATATAGTATTTATATACTATAGATTTTTATTATTGGAGTTATAAAAAAACGTACCAAGTGACTACTCGTAACAATTGTGTTTACTTCTGCTGTGCTCATGACCAGTCTGTGGTTGCTTGCAGTAAGCAGTTCAGTTACACTACGACTAATGCATATAAAACCAAAGTTTAAGTTTGCTCAAGTACTGTCCAATAGAAAATTCTGGATTTGCGCAAACAAATATTTGCCTTCACAGAATATGTTTTAGATGGGAAGAAATAGTGTTGACACAGTTGAATGGGAGATGAAAATTAGACACACAAGATTCAGACAACTAAATGAATTCAAGAAGGATTTCTCTGTACCCTTCACAACTAGGACAGTCTATCTGCCTCAAGTTACTATGTGATAATATAATGAAAAAAAAAATGTCACTGTGATAAATACAAATGCACTACACATTCTGCTTTTCTAAGTAATTCTGCATCAAACAAGCCTGTTGGTTCAGGGGGGTGTGGAAATTCAAAAATCCTTCTATTTATTCCAAGCCTGAGATTTTAAAGATTTGTGCCTCATCACAACAGACGCATTCACCCTTGATCATTCAAGAAAATCACACATAAATTGTAGAACTTTGAGACATCATGGAATGTGATGTCCCCTAGTGTAGTCAGGGGACACAAAGTGCGTTCTTAAACAAAGCATCTCCTTAAGTGCTTTCCTTTATCAGGGTTAGGATCAGTTAAAAGAAAACAATTCCACACAACCTTTGTCACTGAGAACTACAAACTAAGAGCTCACATTTCCAGCACTATTAAATAGTCCCATGCAAATGTTTATAATTCACGAAGATTAAAACTTATCTAAAAAACTGTTTGACTTGCTACTTTGCTCACAGATTTTCCAGGGGTAAAAAAGGGAGGGTCTATTTAATGACTGGACCACTTCTCAATTATTTGATCATTTATTTCATTTGATCTTCAGCTTAATTATATATACCACTTTGCTGACTAATTAAAGATCAAACAGTTAACAATCTAAGATGTGCACTCTACAAACACTTAATTATGGAACTGCATTCATTACAGCTGTTTTCCAGAACTTGCTGCTTCTTCTAAGATGCAGTTTCATCAGTTGACTACAAACACAAGTGAAAATGGAGAAGTAAAGGAGAGCAAGATGATAACAGTGATAAAATCATGGTGGTGTTTTGGTTGATAAGGCATCATTCACAGGCTAGATATACTTTTAACCCTCACTCCTACAATACAGTGCACACAGTCTGTATGCCTATAGATGATGATAAAAGCTTCTGGAAGTCTTTCATAAAATCTGAATTTGAATGCAAACCCATTACAACAACAACAAAACCAAAAAGACTACCTACTTGGCCACATTCCCCAAGTGCAGGTATAATGAATAATTTAAAACACCTTTTCCAGATGATCTAGAAAGATATGATGATTTCGATTAGCATTAGACCTGACTGATTTTTTGTCAATTTCTGCAACCATTTGTTTTATAAAAACTTGTGTGAGAAAACTTCCCCTTCCAAAAGTTCAACATTATTTCACAAGAATTAAAATAAGGACTGAAAAATGTCTCAGTAGGCGTTTTGGAATCAGTCAGTAAACCAAATCAACCAACTAACCAGCCAACTAAAAACAAAACAAGAAAGGAAGATCAAGACTTGACTTGAACTTTCTAAGAAAATGCAGAAGCAGAATCACAGAGCTGAAAGGTGAGAATTTTCTGGAGTAAGGAAGAAAAGAAACTGTATACACCTTTGTAAATCATCTTAGAGACTATAGTCAGCAATATTAATGAATACAGAAAAAAGCCTTCTGTCTAAACCAACAGTGGCAGCTTTGCATCATAAAAAATTCTTTTCATTAAAGTTTTTAAAAAATTATTTATGAAGCAGTCACATGGGATTTAAAACACGTCAGACTGACTTGCTATGATTCTGACTGTCTTGACTAAAAACCCCATAGTAGTCCTGTTTGTTGGCTTTATAATTACTCTGCAGAAAGACATAAACTACTGCATATACTAGGGTGAACACATACAACTGTGTCACATGGTAAAGAAGCCAAAGAAAGAAAATACTAAAATACTGCTTCTTCTGGTATCCTTGAGAATCTGGGGTGGCAACAAGGCTCGTTGGAAGAAATATTACCTGTATGGGAGACAGATCTCTAAATATTTGCTCTGTGAAGATCTTGTTCTCTTGCACCAACCCACATGATAAGATCTGAAGGTTGAAATAAGAGTTCTTCCGGACACTCACCCTCCCTACCTGGCAGCAAGGGCTGCTGCATCAAGCCCATTCGTGCGTGCTCATTTGGGAAGTGTGGATGTAGGAGATGCAATCCAAGGGGATTCCTCTATAACTGGCAACCCTCCAGCAGCCTTCAGCCTCCAGCTGAGGTAATGACGGGATTGAGGGACTGTCTGCCCTGCAGCCATGAGCATTGACCGCAGTGAACAAGGTGCTGGACTCAGCCAGTGATGACAAAAGCACTCTGGTTCCAGCTAGTCAATTGATAAAGTTTATTAAAAAATCAGCAGGGGGACTTTTTTGGAATAACTATGGAGTAATTTCACTTTCTGTCTGTAAGTGAAGGTGGTCAATCCTGTTGTGACTGAATTTTGAAATATTTGGTGGTTTGTAAATGAGGTATACAATGAAATTTCTTTTCCCACTTTGAACAACAACTAAATAAAATAATTAATAGCAATTAAATTATCAATTTCAATGGTTTAATTTTAATGTCATAAACCTTGACGGATATGAAGAGGAATCTTTGAGAATCCCATTTTCATGCTTAGACTGTCTTACAAAAAATGAAAGCAGCAAAAGCATATACATAATGAAAATGAGTAAGAAAAAAATGTGTAACATTCATATTTACTAACTACATTACAAAATTAATTTCAAACATGCCACTTCTGATGTGCTTTGTCTAGGCTAGTCTGACAGTCTGTTAACTGACCACTGACCATATTATGCAGATAAGTGAACACTGTTATCTAAATTTCATTTTTTCTTCAGTTTCTCTTGTATAAGAGAATGATATGGAGTCGATTTAAAGAAGTGTTTCACATGCTGTACTGAGAAGTTTATAACCCCAAAGACTACTGACTTTTCAAAATGAATGTGTTATTAAGTTAGCATGTGCAAAAACAAACATTTAACCAATTACAATACCACTGTTTTACTTCTTTAGGCTTGTTAATATCTATTGGGTACACACAAACTTTACAGCTCAATTCTTTTTGAGTTACTTTTGCATAGATTTTTTAGGTTCAAAAAGATTCATCTGTATTCATAGCCTATGTGCTTTAAAAGTAGTTGGACTTTGTTCAAAAAAATCATCTTTGAGCTGGGACTAATCACAGAAGACTTAATTCCTCAAGGAAATTGTTCTGGAAAAGTTATAAGCTCTAATAAGTTAGAAGGAATTTATAATGGCAGTTGGCTTGCAACCTCGGGCTCTCATCTCAAAAAATGTTTACATGTGTGAGTATCTCATTAAAGGCACATATAAGGCTTCAGCTTTGCATCAAGATGTAGACAGATTGTGGGCACCTTTGTGATGCTTTCCTGAAATCTGTGAGGGTTACGGTTCTTTCCTGTAGGCAGCTCACATTCAGGTAATATGGTCTTCAAGCTGTTCTATCTGATTATCAGTTTTAAAGAATAGTACTGTCTTGCTCTCAGAAAAAGGCAGGATCTTATTTAATTGCATGTCAATAATTTCGTAGGGTGCAGCCCTGTCTGTTCAGTGCAGGCAGAGTTCCACAGCCATGGAAGGAGCAAGGGTTGCAAGTCTACCTTTCAGGTACCTCGAGACCTGAGCTGCATGTCTGCATTCCAGACATAAAAGGAATTAGGCTGCAAAAGGCAGGATTTTCTGAAAGCCACCCTTGTCCCCACACTGAGTGAGAGCTAGATAAGCTACGTTAACTGGGAGAGGCAAGACGGAAGGGTGAAATTCAGGAACAGGCTGCGAAAGCTCCCACTGTGTGTGTGACCTTGAATCCTCACCCGTTTCACAAAATGGAACTAGAAAAACAGCTTTTTTAGTATCTCAGTGATTAAACACCACGTACTGAACATGGGAGACTTACATTTCCCCTCTGCCTGAAGGAACTAACATTTACATCTCCCACAAGCGCTCTCTAATGACTCAGCTATATGATATAACACCTCGGACTCTCACAATTTCTCTGTCATTAAAGCTCTACTACTCTTCATGTGCTTAAATATTCACTGCAGAAAACACCAAGCCCTGGGTTTTTTTCTGCTGTTCCCTGTTGACTGGCCTAACCAACGGGTTTCATAGTCAGGTTACAGAATTAGCCCGAGCCAGTCAAGCCCTGTGAACTTTTTATTATTCCATACAAACTAGGTAAGTTTCAAAGAAGCATTTTGAGATACCTATACCAATTCATGGGTGCCTGTGTTTAGAGACAAGGATGTGCTGCCAGGAGGTGGGAAACAGAATGGTTAAGGTTGGGAAGGACCTTGAAGATCATCTAGTTCAAACCCCCTTGCCACAGGCAGGTACACTTCCCACTACAGCAGGTTACTCAAATCCCCATCTAGCCTGGCCTTGAGCACCTTCAGGGATGGGACATCATCAGAAGCTCTCCAGATATCCTACCACCAGGCTGCTGGAGAAACGGGGGAGAGAGTATGAACCTATCCACTCCTCCATAGGAAAGTGGGATGCCCAATTTATCATGTTCCTGGAGAGGGTCCTGCTGATGGCAGAAGTGGAGCGATGCTGATGGTGTGGATCTGTGGGGCTTGTGGGGGATACCATGAGATATCTGCCTACCTGCTGGTCACCCACAGCTCTGTGCACACTAACAATCACAAAGACGCAAAGAAGAAGAATCTCCTGGTGGACATCTCTGTGTTGAACATCTTCACAGGTCAGATGGCTCCACAATGAGGAGAAGCTCAGTTTGGGATGGGGGAAGACCTGGAGCAGCCCTGCCATGACGGGCACGTCAAGCTTCTCTACCTGGCCCTGAGGAGAGACACAGGGTCAGCGAGGGAAGGTTAGTGGATTTCACCTCAATTCTGCCCAGTAACTGGAAAATACCTTTTGTGTTTCCCCTTGAGCTCTCACCAGAAACTCCTCCACACTCACATTTGATGAATGATTTAACCTGGCCCGGCCGCCTCCAGGCCTCGTGGTCCCTCAGCCCCGGCAGTGTCGGTGTCCCCGCCACAGCACTGCTGTCCCCAACACCGTCTCACCGGCACCAGGCTCGACCTCCACCCGCCCCGTTGGCAGCACGTGGGGGCCTCCGATCACCTCCCGGTGACACCATGCTCCCGCCCCAACTGCCTGAGCGAAGAGTCCCCGGGGTCGGCGGCGGCCATTTCGGGGGCACGAGGGGAGTCACCCACGGCGACCCCCCGCCCGGGGGAAACACAAAAGGGAAGGCGGCCCCCGATCCTCCGCTTCCCCCATGTGCGGGGTGAGAGGAATGGGCAGGAATATTCTGGACCGAGGGAGGGGGATGAATAACTTGAATAAATCCGCAACGGAGCCGAGGAGAGGGGGAGGGAGGAAGGCGGCGGGTCATGTGAGGCACAGTCATGCTGCGGGACGGGAAAGAGGCGGAGGAGCACCTGAGGGGACGAGGTGGCCAGGGTGGTGGGTGGCAATCGCGTCTGCCTGGCCACCATGGCCACAGCCTCGCCCCCTCCCCATCCCGGAGAACCACCATAAGCAGACGCCCCCCACCCTACCCTGCCCTGCCCTGCCCTTCCCCCTCCCCGAGCTCGGCACCGCTCGGCAATTTCCGCCACGCGAGCCGAGCCGATTTCCGCCGACTGGGGCCAGACGGGCTTTATGTCTGCCGGGCGGGCGCGCATGCGCGGCCGCCGCCATCTTACGTTGTCTCTCGCCTGCCCTCCCCTTTGGCGAGCTTTCCCCCCTCCCTCTCTCTCCTCCCCCCCGCAGCCCGGCGCAGCGCCCTCCTCCAGCACTCCGTGAGGAGACGGGGCCGGGCAGGGGAGAGACCCGCGGCGGCGGCGGGGAAGCCGGGAGAGACCCGGAGAGAAGAAAGGACAGGGCAGCCGCGCAGGCGGGAGGAGGAGGAGGAAGACTGATCCCAGGCGCGGTTCTGCGGGGGAAGAGCGGGTGCCGCCTGTTATAAAGGGGGAGGAGGCGGAGGGGGAAGGAAGAGCGTGCGGAGCGGAGCCTCCTCCAGAGACAGCCAGACACAGAGGGAGGAGAGAGAGGCTGCCCGGCTGGCTCCCCCTTCCTCCCTCCCTCCTTTTCATGGACTCTCTTGTTGGGCTGCTGCTGCTGCTTTTCTTCCCTCTTTATTCCGTCTCTTTCATACCCAAAATGATTCAGCTCCATGGCTGCCACTGACGGGGATGTCCCTGCCCGGCTCAGCCTGCCGCTGCCGCCCTACTGTGCGCCAGTCCTGTACGTATCTGCGCTCTCCTACTACTACTACTACAGCGGCGATGGCGAGGGGCGCCGGCCGCCCGGCCGGGCTGCCCTGAGGGCCCTGCTGGGCTGCCCTCGCCCCGCCGTGGAGGCGGCGGCCCGGCGGTGGCGGCGGCCGCCGCTGCGGGGAGGGCGGTTCTTACCGGCGAGCCGTGGGGAGGAAGGGGGTTCGCCCCCGGGGCCGGCCGGCGACCGCGGGCATTTCCTTCGGGGAGCGGCGCAGTCGGCTGGGGGTGGCGGCCGAGAAAGGAGGAGGGTGGTGGTGGGAATCCATAGGGGGTGTGGGGGAGGGAAAGGGAGGAAGAAAGTGAATGGCGGAGGATTGAAAGTGTCACATTCAGAGGCGGTGGAGGACCGGTGCTCGCCCCCTCCCTGTCTCGGAGGGGAGGAGGAGGAGGAGGGGAGGGAGGAGGTGGTGGTGGTGGTGGTTAGCGGCGGTGTCGAGGCGCCTCAGCCCCGTGCTCTGCGGGAGCCGGCGGGCGGGAGTGGGGGGGGGACGACAAGGGGGGCGGTGGGTAAGGGGGGGGGGGGCGGTTTGTGCGCGGTGTCTCTCTGCCCTGCCGTGAGCGCAAAGCTAACTGTGCGTGTGTGTGTGTTTGTCTCTCTCCATACCGGGGGAATTGCACTCTTAAAATACACCCGATACAATGCACCAGCCTGACTCAGCCGCAGACATTAGTGCTAGGAAGATGGCGCACCCGGCAATGTTTCCTAGAAGGGGCAGCAGCAGTAGCAGCGGCAGCAGCTGCGTTACTGCTCCCACTGCACCAGGTACCGGCGTTGGGAGCGCTGCCCTCTCTGCCGAGGATTATCAGCCGCCTTTGCTGGTTCAGCCGCCGCCTCCGTCTCCTGCAGCATCTTCCTCGGCGGGTCCACAGCCAACACCCCCTCCTCCACAAAGCCTGAACCTCCTCTCGCAGTCTCAGCTCCAGCCACAGCCTCTGGCACAGACTGGAGCTCAAATGAAAAAGAAAAGTGGCTTCCAGATTACCAGTGTGACCCCTGCTCAAATATCAGCTAGTATGAGCTCTAATAACAGTATAGCTGAGGATACAGAAAGCTACGATGACCTGGATGAGTCCCACACTGAAGACCTGTCGTCTTCAGAAATCTTGGATGTTTCTTTATCCAGGGCCACTGACTTGGGAGAACCTGAGCGGAGCTCCTCTGAAGAGACTTTAAATAACTTCCAAGAGGCAGAGACTCCTGGGGCTGTTTCTCCGAACCAGCCTCATCTTCCTCAGCAGCATGCTCCTCTGCCTCATCACCCACAGCAGAGTGTTGTGATCAATGGAAGTGTTCACCCCCATCATGCTCATCACCACCACCATCTTCACCACCACCATCATGGACACCATCATCCATCGCATCCTGGGGTGGGCAGTGCCCCGATTTCTGGAGGACCACCGCCTAGTCCCTCATTTAGAAAACTATCAACAACTGGAAGCTCTGACAATGTTATATCAACTGCACCAGTTTCTGCTGCATCATCCACTGGTTCCCCGGCATCTGTCGTGTCCAATATCCGCACTACAAGTACTCCTGGCAATTTAGGTGTAAGTCCTGCTACTGGAACTAGTACCTTAAACAATATAGGTGGTGGTAGTTCTAGTGTGGCAAGCGGTGTGCTTGGTACTATAAATTTAAGCAACATCACGAGTACTGGTAATGTAAATGCTTTGTCTGGAACTAGCGGCAATGTTAATGTGAATATCTTGAGTGGTGTTGGCAATGGTACGAGTGCTTCCTCTAGTGTCATTAACAATGTTACTAATCCAACTGCAGGAATGGCAGTGGGTTCAAGCCAGCAGCAGCCTGCATCTGGCACATCAAGGTTTAGGGTTGTAAAATTAGATTCTAGTTCTGAACCTTTCAAAAAAGGTAGATGGACATGCACTGAATTCTATGATAAAGAAAACACTGTTGCCGTTTCAGAAGGAGTAGCAGTAAACAAAGCAGTAGAGACGATAAAACAAAACCCGCTTGAAGTGACTTCTGAAAGGGAGAGCACCAGTGGGAGTTCTGTTAGCAGCAATGTAAGCACACTGAGTCACTATACAGAAAGTGTGGGAAGCGGAGAAATGGGAGCACCTACTGTGGTACAGCAGCAAGCGTTTCAAGGTGTGGGTCCGCAGCAGATGGATTTTAGCGGCGCTGCTCCTCCGGCAATTCCAGCATCTAGTATACCACAGAGTGTTTCTCAATCACAGCTTGCACAAGTCCAGCTGCATTCTCAAGACGTAAACTATCCGCAGCAGAAGCCAGGGGTCCAACCTCCTGCACAGGCCAGTCTAACCACTGTTACTGGGGTTCAGCCAGCCCCAGTTAATCTACTAGGTGTATCCCCGTCTCTGGGCCACCAGCAACCTGCCATTCAAAGTATGGCTCAACAGCAGCTCCCGTACTCTCAGCCGGCGCAGCCTGTGCAGACTTTGCCAGTGGTACAGCAGCCGCAGTTGCAGTATGGACAACAGCAACAACCGCAGCAACAGCCAGTTCCTACGCAGATGGCCGCGGGTCACGTTAAGCCGGTGAACCAAAGCTCTGTGACGGGGGCTATGCCAGACTACATTCAACATCAGCAGATCCTCCAGACTCCAGCCCCTGCCATGCAGCCCAGCTCTACAGGAGTAGGAGCCGGGCAGCCGGTTCCCGTTGCCCAGGCGCAGAGCATGCAGCCCTCAGTGCAAGCACATCCAGCCGCTGCCCCAGCTCAGCCTGTTGCCCATGCCCCAGCAGCCATACCAGGTGTAGCCACCGGTGGCCAAATGCTGAACGTTGGGCAGCAAGGAAGCGTAGCCGCTGTGGTGCAACCACCGTCTGCTGCAAACCAAATTCCACCTCCAGTCATGCCGTCGACGGCTGCTCCTCCATCTTCACAAGTTGTGCAGCCTGTGCAGACAGGAATAATGCAGCAGGGATTACAGGCTGGCGCGTCAGGCCTTCCTCAGCAAATGGTCATTGCTCAGCAAAACACCTTGTTACCTGTACAGCCGCAGGCACAAGGAGTGGAATCTGTAGTCCAAGGGATGACCGGCCAGCAGATGCCTGCGGTTAGCCCTATACCTTCTGCTAGTACTGTTCCTGCCCCGAGTCAAGCTGGTTCAGCTGTGCCTCCTGGCATACCTTCTGCTTCTATAGGTTTGGGACAGCCACAGAATATAGCACAGGCTTCGGCTGTGCAGAACGGGAATCTGGCTCAAAGCGTTAGTCAGCCTCCCTTGATATCAACAAGTATAGGTGTGCCGGTGGCACAGAGTGTGCCACAGCACGTGCCGCTCAGCTCTACCCAGTTCCCCGCACAATCACTAGCTCAGTCAATTGTAAGCCAAATTGAAGATGGCAGGCGCCCTACAGAACCTTCCTTGGTGGGTTTACCTCAAGCTGCCGGTGGCGATAGTGGTGTTGGAGCATCGGCCGTTTCAGATGGCGGTAGCAGCAACATGCCATCCTCTGCGTCCCTCTTTCCGCTGAAGGTGCTGCCGTTGACGACGCCTCTTGTGGATGGTGAGGATGAGAGGTAAGACGGCCTGTAACTTTATTGAAAGATAGACTGTCTGATAGTTTGATTTTGCACTAACTTGCAGGTCTCGTTACAGCCGTTCTGTGAAATGAAGCGGTGTGATGTTTTTTGTCTTAATTAGAAATATTGTTTTCTCAGGTCCCAAGGCACGTAGGTATTATGTTGAAATACTTGTTTTTCTCTTGAGGGGGTGGGTTATATTGATTATGCTCTGAAACTACTGCGTGGGTAAATTGTGTTTTAACAATCTGTGACAGTGTGTATATTCCCATTGTGTAGAAGAAGACAAAAGAATACTGTGGAATGTGGGTATGCTAGTGGTGATTGTAGTTTAGATTATTTATTACAGTGAAATAATTAATATTTATTCTTAGGTAGATTCTTTTTTTCACAAGCCTAGACTTCATCCTGCCTCAGCTTCTCTTTTTCAAGTACTGACTTTACTCAGGTTGAACCAGTTGCGAATCTGTGGTGTATGTAGAAGCCTTCTCTTTGACAGCCAAGAGGTGCTCTAGGCAAATGACTTGGGTGGGAAAAGGGAGGTTCAGCAACACCGTTGTGGCTCTTCAAATTGAACTTGGGGCACTTTTGGTCTTGGTGGTTTTGCTTCAAAGCATGAATCCATTGTGAGAGCTGCTCAGGCCTGTGGAGGGATGGTGAGCCTTTGAGTCTGGTGCACCAGTTCTGTGCAGTGAAAGTAAGAAACTGCACATGTCCTCCCACCTTCACCTTTTCAAATAAATGACCACTGGCTGATCTTATAATAGTATGTGCATGTGAATATTCTCATTTCCTTGACAGTGTGTGCAGAGAAGCTGTGTCGGTTGTGATAGGCCCTTGCATGTGCAGGCTGAAGCGATCCGAACAGCAGTTTTAAAGTGCAATTGTTTGATATTAATTATGCGTGGAAATTCCTTGCTGTGTTGAGGACCTGTTATGATACATGTTTACAAATGGGCAGGAAGACTCTGGTGGTTCTCCCAAAGAACTTCTTGTCTAAGGATAAGCTACGTTAATAGGAGAAGTAACTTTCAGATAAATAGCCTGTCTAGAGAATGTGGGAGAGGACAGAAAAGAACACAAGAAAAGCTGAGACTCAAGTGAAGAGACAAAATAAAGCACTAAACACAACGTGGGAAAAATGCCGTAGCAATGGGAGGTGGAATACTTTTTAAATATCTTCTTGGTGCCATAACTTAAATCAGGAGTAATATCAGTGGCCAAACTTTATTTAAAAAAAAAAACCAAAACACAAAACCACCAAAAAACCCCCAGGTTGCTGGGAGAGGCTGGATTCTTTTATTAATATTGAAAATACTAACTCTATCAGCAGTCTCTGATTATGTTGATCATGAGGTGTTGACTGGCTTAGTGGCTTTCATCATGTCTTTCTAAGATGCCAGAGAGCTGTAATAAGTAGTAGCTTGCCTTCCAGGAGTGCTAGAAGACAAGTTCCAACACTCTTTCATTCTGATTATGTTTTCTAGTCAATAAATACAGGAAGGTGGTAGAAGACATGCTGAGGTGTTAAAGCCCACAGTGTCACTATTATGCTACTAGTAGCCACTTTTCTCAAAAACCTGTTTTGGTTTTCCTACCTTCAGTCTTTCTAAACCAGGACACTAATCCTTCTCTTCATGGGTCTCATTGTGTTCTGTGATGTGGGTTGTTGGTGGGTTTTTTTTTTTTCTGTTATTTATTTGCTTTTTACTTTTTTAACCAACTGAAAAAGCCTCCTGAGCTTTCAGGGGATTCATCTGAGTAAGAGAACCATAAACTCATTGATACTCAGTGTTTTGGAAAATGACATCTAGCACGTGACTGTACCCTGATTTTAAGAGCATATGTTAGCTGTTTGTCACGATTGGTAGTTTTTCCAGAGTGTTTAAATCCCTCAGGGTAACAATAGCCAGAAATACCTTCTTCCTCTGCTGTTTGGCTAGCCAAAGATCATATCCTTTCTTCTCTCGTGCACGTTGCGTCTTTGTTCAATCTGTCATCTCCAGGTAGACTACACTTTTGTTTAGCTGCAGTTGGAAAATCATTTAGATTCTTTACAGAGCAGGATATGACTCTATTAAATGGAGACCAAAAATAATTGTGTTTTTTTGCATGGTTAGGTCACTTTTGTTTACAATTAGATAATTTACAGCAGCACTTCTCCTTGTATATCTGCCTGTAACATATAAAAACTCGGTGAAATTGCTTCTGTTTCCGCTTCCAGGGGATCTCAGGGCAAGGTATTATTTGTATTGTCATCTCGGCTGGAATTTCTTTTGGTGTGGAGCTTAGACCTCATCACTTACGAAGGGTAGTGCGAGATACGCTGTTACTATGCTTGGCTTCTCACTTCTCTGGCCATTGGATGTCTCTAACTAGAGTTCCCTTGGGAGTTTTTTGCCTGTGTTAGATCATTCTCCCTTTTACAGGAGGCAAAGGATACTGTATTGTAAAAGTACATAAACATTTAAGGAGCAGATATTCTGTAAATGTATGTGTATAAAATCCCCGTTTCTGTCTCACATATGCACATGCACATATATATTACTGATGATTTATATCGATACATCCCAAGTGATTCTAAACCTGACAAGGGAAATGGTAGGAGAAAGAAGTGGTGACATAATTGGGCCAGTGAAGAAGCTGTAAAATTCCATTTAGTGTGCCTTTGAAAAAACATCTGACCCATGTAATACCTTGTTTAGATTAACTCCCAGCTTTCGTTAAACCTGTACATAATTGCATTTAAAGATGTGCCAGTGTCTTTAAGTCTTTAGCCCTGCTCAGTTTTTAGAACAACTTTTGCAGCTCTTTCTATGTCTGTTATCAAGGCATGGCCTTCCATATTTATATATATACAGTGTGGAGCGTATGTGCTTTGAAAACTGTAACCTTTATTTCTCTAGTATGAACCATTATTTTTTTTTAATCATCACTGTGACTTGATATAAGAGATATTAGAAATTAACTGCTTGGCAGAATGCTGAAGGTAAAATTGTTTTGCAGACCTCATTTACTAAAGAGAAGATACAAATAACACAACTATATTTTCTCTATTAAAAACAAACAAAAAAACCCCCCAACCACCCTAACCCTAGTCTTTCTTCAGCCTGTTGAGTATGCCATAGATGTGTTTATGTTGGTAGATTCATCATCTCTTCTAATATTTCAATCTACAAAAATGCAGGCCAGTTTTTTGCATGTTAAGTATCTTTTTTTCTTAGCTTGAATTATGGTATGGATTCATTTTAGTGTATGATTCTAATGTAGATTCTTGGATTTGCAGCAGTTACCTCAATTTATTCAGCTCAGTTATTAAATCCTGTCAATTTTAGAGGTGGTCTTTTGAGCTTAGTATTTCATCTCTAGAACTATAGGAGAGAATTTCTTCTATATTTATGCTTTTGAAACTTAAGTATGGAAAAATACATATGTACATGGCAGTGAATTCTTTTGTGTATGAATATTCAGTATTGCAAAATCAGTTTTATATCTTCATAGACAATGCTTTATTATGCTATAGATGCTTGCAATAAGATTTTGTACAGGCTTGTATACTTCTTAAGTTACTTGTAAAGTGAAAACTTAAAAAATCAACAGATTTTACAGTATTTATAAAGGCTGCTGTAAGTGAATTTAAAAATAGCTTAATCTGAGACATTGTTTACCATTACTCAAAAGCAGATTTTGTGAATGAAGGATAAGAGAACTAATAACTGTCTCCCTGTCCTTGACATTTCCTTTAGAGTTGCTTGCATTCTTTAGTCTGATCCAAGTTGTTTTCACTCGTTTATGCATTTCATCCAACAGTGAAACAAAAGACGAAGGGGGAAAAGGTGGTGATAAACACATAAAACTGACATAGTATTGAAGTATTCTTATATTATCTGTCTCTCATAACTTTCTCCTTGAAGAGAAATTTTGTTAAAAGATACCTTTTCAGTTGGAGAAAGGGGAGAAAAAAAAAGTGGAGGAAATGTTTTCCATATAGCATGTATGTTTTGGCTGCTTATTCTGTGGAGAGGTTGGAAGATTAAAACTGAATTTGAGAAGTGAAAGGCAATTGGCTGAATTTTCTTCATGTCTGCAAGGATGAAGTAGGAAGACTGATCAAGTACAAGTAAGATTTTTACAGGTGTAATCGAACTTGTTGAAGATGTTAGTAACCAGTAGTGAACGAATGTATTAAAATGGAACTGGAAGTTTCAGTTAAACATTATTTTTGATGTGGTAATTGTTTTGCATACTTATTTTTATTTTGTAAGATGATTTACAGTTTATATGGGCTTTTTTATTTGCTGTAAGTTTTGCTTCTGTGTATTTGATGAAAAAGGGAGAAGACGCTTTTAGAAGATACTGTACTACAAAGGATTTATGGTGGCTTAGGATAGATATATGGTGGTATTTTGTTTTAGTTGCACCCTAGCGACTGTGTTATTATTTTCCATTTTCCAGATTTTAAATTTGCTTCAGAGTCTTGCCACCAATATGAAAATTGCATAACTTCGGTCCTAGGAGATTGGCTGTTTAATAAAGTCTCTTCATATCTTCAATTTGGCTATTTATGGGACTTGAAAAAATAGTTGCCCTCGGTAATGGCAAATCACATGAGTAAAAAAGAGAGCACCGGTGAAGAAAATGTGGTTGCTGTTGTGTCATGCTGACAAGTCCAGCTTCTCACTTCATCTGGTGAAATAAAATACCTATTGTTGGCAGAACTAGCTTCCTTAGCTCTCTGCTAATAAAGAATGGTGAGGAATTTAGGGTCTGCACTTTGTATGTCTGCTGGCTGGTTGTAGGTGGCAATACCTCTTTGGATGGACCTTTTTTTTTTTTTCTGCTGTCTTTTATAGATGCATTTTCTGAATGCCGTGGTACGCTTTGAACTAAACATTGCTACAGTGCTTGGTATTCCATTGTCTTTAAAGACAGGAAGAACCAACAGATTTCTGGGGGTTGTAAAAGCAGTAATTTAGCACTTAAGATAAGGCAGGTTGTTGGAGATGCTGAGAAAGGTACCCCTCCAACTGATAACTTGATTTCCAGGAAATGGTCCTTAGCACTACACTTTTGGCTACTCTTTGGAAATTGCCAGTGTATAAAAATCATCTGCGTATGTAAAAACAACCAAATGGAAGGTTTTAAAGGTATTTTGTGTTGAAAAGCAATCTTTTGTTAATCTTTTGTTACTGTTTCAGGAGTTGCATTCTTTATGTAAAGTCTAATCTGGAAATTAGAATTACCTGTTTGTCAGTTTGTGAATTGAAGTGTTTCAGCCTTTACTGTGATCAGTTACTGTCATCTAGATAATGCCACAACAGATTAATGACTGTAATGGTCAGTGGTAGGCTAGCAAAATTATGAGGATAGAAGGGGAAAATAATAACATTGTAATAATAATAGTACAAAAAAAAAAAAATTAAACCCCCAACCCCCAAAAAATGTTAATGTGCCTTGGTTTAGCATAGGTAGAAAGATGTATGGACTATGCTACAAAAAAGAACCCCTTTAATAATGCTGTCCACTTTAAGAGGATAATAAAGTAAATAAGCCTTTTCAGACCTAACAGCTTAGGAAGTAGATCAAGTTGTAAACAGTGGTGGTGTTAGTATAGTCTTTTAGAAGAAGAAACTATGCACACCTGAGTATCAGTGTAATAAAAGCAAGTGTATTCTTGGTATGACCTTTTTGGGAATAATGTGTGATCTGGGTGTGCATTTTGGTGTAGGTGAAACATAACCAAGAACAGAGAAGAATAGTGTGTCTTTGTTCTCATTGATTTAATGCACTGGTTCTTTTTCTGTTCTTGATTAATTTATGAGACTAAAATGTGCTGTGTGTAATACGTATTATACTTCAACAAATGATAGACCCACTTTTAAAAAAAGTTTTCAATGCCTTTCATTTACTGCACTTAGGCCACCAAAGGTAATGCTATTAAGCAAAAGCATGCTTTATCAGCATACTAAGCAGGGACTAAGGGTAGGATTATTCAGTAAATTATTTCATGGTAATGATCCCCATAAATAAGGAACTAGTTTATTCTCAGTGCGATTGTACAAGAAACCATAGCCTAAAGCCTAAAGATGGAAAGAGCTCTTGAGTGACTGGAGATACCACTTTATTTATTTTAGTCTGTTCTGAAGCATTCACGGAGTTACAAACTGCATGGTGGAAGCGCAGCATAATTATGGCTTCAAACTGGAGCACCTAATCATCCTTCTGGCTTAATGTCTTGCAACACTTTTAACTCTTGGTCTGTCTTTGGAATTTGCTAACAAGGGGAGTAATTGTACTACAGTCAGTTGTGGTGTAGAAAACCTTACCAGGTCATTTTGTGCAAGCCTCCAAACACCTATTATGCATTATCAGTGTTTGAAGCAGGAGTTGGTTTGTGGTTGCAGTTATACGCAAAAAGTGTCTGTTTTCCAGTGAAGCTGGATAGGCTTTCCCGAGAGAGGGATTTCAAGGGTATAAATGTTTGGCAGGCAGGGATTGTAATGATCCCATACATGCAAACACTAGAGAGTATTACCTGTGATAGTTGAGGTATTTTATCATAATTGGTTACCTTACGGACTAAATGACTTGCTAGTACCTAATAAATTAAGACTTCTGACTTCGGTGCTGTGCAGAGATTAAGAAAAACACTCACAGTTTAGATACAACATTATGCTTTAATGACTGAACTTGTTCAATTCTATGACATTTCTTACATTTGCAGAGTAGAACCTTGAAGACTTGTTTTGATAGAGTAGAAGAATCACAGTAACCTCATTCACTTTTTTTTTTTCAGCAGTTCATTTGTTATTACACTTTCTTTAAATTATTTTGGCATTATTTTTATGCTTCTGAAATGACTCCTGAATTTATTTTTTTCTGCTCCGCAGTCTTGTGGCTCTTATCTTCATCTATTGCTGTTGGTAATTTAACCTTTTTTTTTAAAATTCAGTTAGTAATTTTCCAGAATTTCACTAGCCTTTTATCACAATATTTGAAGTTAGAGAAAGTGTATATTGAGCCTAAATATAACTACAGTAACGTTAAAACAATGCTATATGGATTGTTAAAAAATACCCAAACATTTAACCTGGGCTGTATAAACACTGGGATGTGTTTGAGTCTGAAGTGTTTTTCCATATGTCTATGAAGTCATGTGTATGTTTCACCACTGTATTAAGCATGAAAAATTCACATGGTGGTATGGGCACTTAGGCCAATGTGTGTTGTCATGTGTTTTTTAAATTTTTTTTTCTTTGCGTTTAAGTGTTTATATTATACTGCTTTCATGAAGTATGTAGCGATGAAGCTTCATATATTAAGTACCTTTGACGTTCAAGACACGTTTAAGTACTATAAACGTTTAAGCTTGAAGCTCTTGTCTCAGTTCATACTTCTTGCTGTACAGGGCTAGTGATGGTCCAGGAGAATCAGAGTAATTTTTCCTTTGTTCAGCAGAGGACTGCTACCTAAACAGGCTACCTTTTATTATTAGCCTTTCTCACTGGGGATTGTAGGTGGTGTACAAGCTGAAATGGGTGCAGAATTTTGAAAGTACGTTAAAATAATAGAGTAGGAAGGAAAGCAATTTGAGGGTTTTTTTTTATCATTCAGGAATTAGAAGTTTAAGACTTTTTGAAGCTGACTAATCCTTGTAGAGGCAGAAATGCAGGTAGGACTGACATTTGTTTTTTCTCAAGGAAACTTTCAGAAAGCTGTGCTTTGTGTTTATTTTAATAAAACTTGAGGAGTATCTTGATCATCTGTTTATATACTTTTGAATAACCCATTCTTTTGAGTATAGTGGAGGAGTAGTTTTATAAATTGCTTTAACAGGCAGCAGATCTTCTGTAAATTTAAGTCGAACAGAAAGATACAGATGGACCCACAGTCTGTTAAAAAATGTAGACAGAATTTCTCACAAGGTATAGATTTGATAGCAACTGGAAGTTGGTTGTAGAGTGTTTTCTAACATGCTGCTTATATGTGCTAAACCACTTGGCCAGGCAAATTGTTCAAACTTGTGTGTGACTTGTCCAACCTTCTGTTTTTGTGTCTTTTGGGTTTTTTGGTTCTTTTAATTAGCATGAATATCCAACAGGAATTTTTCAGGGGTCTGCTTTCTTCATATGTATGAAGACTGAACTTCTCCAGTAGTTGCTTAAGTGACAGTACCAAAGTATTAGGGACAGTACTGAAAGCTGCTGAAAATGTGGATACACATTTAACAATGGTCAGTGTCTTACTGCATTTAGTAGTTGGGTTTTTTTACTACTATACTTCAGTACTAAAATGTAGTAGGTGAGTTAGGGAGATCAGGTGATTTCAGCACACAGTGCTATTAATGTATGCTTATTTCTGTATCCTCAGTGTTACACTTAGTTTATTCCTGTAAGATCAGACGGTGCAAATCAAATGTAAAATTACACCCTTTTTTTTGGTGGACATTACTGATTTTTTTATTTGTAATGTTCTCATGGGTCAGTAACAGTCCTAGTTATTGGTAAACTAGTGTTAATCTTTGGTGCTTACATACCCAGTCAGCAGTCCTTTTAATTGCATAAAGTGTTACGTTTCTGAACGTATTATCAATTGTGAATTGCTGCTGTTCGGTTTAGAAAGGGTATTTTCCTTTGAATCATGTGTGGTAAAGAAATATCCTTTCATGTTTTTCCCAGTAATTTTGAACTCCGTGTGCACTGTAGAGGGATGAAATCCCTGTCAAGATGAGAGACAACTCAAATGCCTTTTAAGCTTCCGCTGACCTTCACTTCACCCAACTCTGTCACAGTTGTGTATGGATGGGAGGGAGATGATGACTGACAGTCATAACTTACATATAAGAAAGTGTAGAAATCAAAGAGTTCAAAGTGTAACTACTAAATTTGTGTTTCTAGATATTTAGTACGGTTATAGTCGGTAATGAAGATTGTGATTACACATAGACCCAATAACTCGGGTATGATTGCTTTGACTTCCATTGTGACTGCAATTTTGAAATATTTCTCTTTTTAAAGAAGAGCAAGCAAAAACTTCTCAGGTGGAATTTGAATTATGAGTGACTTGTTCAGCACATATTGCCTCTGCGTTGGGATAAGCATAGGAAAAAACCAACCCAGCTTCTATAGATTTCCTGGAAGATTATTTTCAGTTTGGTAATTTTACTGGATGTATGTGTGTTTGTCAAAGTATCATAATGTGCTTTTCTACCATCTGAAAAGATTACATATTTCTTTGAGGAAGTCTGTGTGTGGACTATAAACAGCATTTTAATTCTTACTTTCAGGTTGTGTTTGACAGAAGTGGAGGGCTTTCATTTCCTCTAGGATTTTTGAGGATTCATGCGGCAGTGTCTGCCCTATAGAAAGGCACGTAAGGGGAAGCAGAATAACTCAGGGTGTTTCATGATTGTTGTGTGTAGTAGTAATTGTTGTTGTCCTTTGATGTCACTTGCAGTACAGAATACTCAAACTCTCAGTATCTCTGATAACTGGCAAGGAAAGATTTTGTAGTAAAAATTAGTTTGTATTCAGCGTTATGTTTTTTTTGTTACCAGCTGTTCAGTGAAAATCTTGACCTGGCCTTAACTTGAGATGTCTGTTAAACATCTTGATTAATTCCTTTTTTTCTTAATTCTTTGGTCTAAAATTCTGAAGGCTGTATATGTGTATACATGTATATGAGAACATATAAACCTTTAATTCCTTTTTTTAAAAAAAAAAAAACAACAACATCATAAACCTGCTGGTGAGATAAGGAGCAGTTGCTGCTCTGTTGGTTTCATTTCTTGCGTTCTTACAAAATAGGACCAAGTGAAAATAAAAGCAGCCATGAGTTAATGACTACATATTTTAAGTACTTGTTAAATAATTTACTGTAGCATTCAAATGAATTCAAGGTATAAATGCCCCTCTTTAATCTATTGAATGAGGTTATTATGTTAAGAATGGATCAGCATATTGCATTGCCAAGTGTTTCTTTAGTGGGCCTAATATCCTAAATTAGGTGAAATGGCAAGTTACTCATAAATGTTCAGGGAATGGGGCGGGATATGCATGTGCTTCCATGTTCTCTTCTTTCTTTCCAAGTTTGTGAGACTTTTTCCAGTTCTTTAATTGCTTGTGAAAGAGAGGAGTTCCCCAGCATGTATTTGATTGGAGAGAGAGGAGGGTGGATAGAAGGTGTGAAATGTCTATGACGGTGGTTTTGATTTTCTTCTTTCTTTTTCTGGTAGGGAAAGGGATTTTAATTTTTGAAATAGTATCAGGCATGTGTGCGTTAGAGCCAAGTATATGCAGTTGTTGGCAATACAGCCTCTTCTTATTTATGGGATAGTAGCTAAAAGGTGTAGTTGTGAATTGGGGCTCCGATTTTCTGGCTGCTTAATAACAAAAAGCAGAAAAGATGATACTATAGGATTTGCTGTTCTGATGTCGATATTATTTCTGAATTGATTTTTAAGGCAGTCATCCTTTAAAGGAAGCAAAATCTTAAATGTTTGTAGTGCTTTATGAAAAATCAGAGGAGCAAAGCAGGATAGGAATCTGTATTCCTGTAGAGAATGAGGTACCCTGTTAATAATGAAGTACACCACCTCTAGAATATGACTGGCTTGAAATAGTTGAGTTACCCTTTTTGTCATGAAAGCGTAGGGTAGCACCTCCTGTAAAGTTTCACTGACTGTGCTCTTCAGATGTGTTCTTGGTGCTGCTTGCATATGCTGGACCACAGTGAAGTAATTGAGCAGCCTTTTTATTTTATTGGCATTTAACATGTAAATGGTACATGATGACTTGCATGAAGATATCTTCAGCTTCCAGGAGTACTGTGCTCCATGGAAGGGGCAAAATATTAACATGTTATAGCAGACAATTGTGGCTAGCAGTAGTTAACTTCAATTTTTGTATTTGCCTGACAGTTACAATCCAGTCTCCGGGAATCTTTAATGTGTATATTTACTGTTCAAATACTTAAAATATTTAGAACATACTTTTTTAGTGCCTGTGAAACTACTGGATGAAAGTGTTCTCTCTGAAAGCATCACAAACAGTCCTTCAAAGGGGTCTGTAAAGGACATTGGAAATTAAGTGTTCGTGAGTATTTTCAAATAGAAGATTGTCTTGATATTTAGTGACCTAAAAAGTGTTTAAACTGAGGGTTCCATGGCTTTCTTAAATACTTTTTCATTGGAGAGATGTTTAAAGAAGCTTGTTTTTTTTTAAAGTTTTATTTTAAAGAGGAGTTCCTTCCTACCCAGTCTCTGAACATGATAGACTAAACCATTCGTAATGTTTCAGGAACATGTACATTTTATAAATATCTAAAATGATTTATTCATTTTTATATTTTCAATAACTACAACAAAAATCCCCCCTATTGGAATACCTTTTTATAAAAATGGAGTTTGTGTATTATATAAGATTGAAAGGTCAGGTCAGATCAACATAAGATCCATGCAGTTATCCAAAATCCCAAACACCCTTTCTTTTTTCTGCTTTGACTTTTAAATTCACTGAATTAGAGGATTTTTATAGGTATTCTTTAGAATTACTTTGTCAAAGTTGCTATCAGATAACTCTGGAAAGTACTTGATGATAGGCACTCGATGAGCCATATGTGCCTTAAGAGGAAAGTTGATAGCTTCTGGATTAAGTCTACAGATTAAGTGTATGCAGACAGGTTTTACCATAGTTTTGTTAGTGTGATCACTAGACCAGTCATGCAGATTGCATTCATCAAATAATATTGCCATGTAGCTTTGCAGAATTTGGCATAGGCAACTTGGCACTGTGAGGTCTGTGTAAATTTGTTTCCTGTAGTAAATTGTAATATGTATTTGGAGACCTTCTGTAAATGAAGTTTTCTACTGAAAACTTCAACTTCTTGGGTGCCATTCTCAAACATATAACTATAATATGAAAACTCATTATCTTCTGTAGCATTTTATATACTAAATATAGAATCTATTTTAGGTATAAATTTATAATGGCGTTATTATTATTTGTCCCTGTGCAAAATACTTCAAACATGATGGGCAAACACTGGAGATGTTTTAATTTTTGCTCATCAGTTGCATGTTTTCAGCCACTGATTTATGTTGCCTGCCTCCAATGAAGAGGCAAGATTTAGAAACAAAGCTCTTTCAGAAAACATGAAGTTGCTGGAAAGATCTACATTTTGCTTCAGAAATAAGAGTTAAAAGAAATAACTGCCATTGGTAGTCTACTCTCCCTAAAGTGACCACAGAAAAAATGTACCAAGCAAACATAATTGCTGGGAAAAATAGGCTTTTTTCTTTATGAAAGAAGATCAAGCCATGTCTGAATACTATTTAATTACAGTTTCTGTCAGTGAATGTGACCAGTTTCTTTAAGATTGTGCTTAAGTGTTAAATAAAGGTTGTTTGTAATATCAAACTGGTAAGATAATGGTTTGAAATGCAGTGTCTGAAAAGAGATTTGCAATTTTTTTCTAGTGAAGTAAGCAGTTTTCTCTAAGTAAATTGTTGTTAGTGGGTTGAACTAGGATTGCACAGACATGAAACATGAAAATTAAGACACACTCTTCAGTTCTCGCTTTTCTGAAATCTAAAACTAAATAATAATAGTCTTTGAAACACAGCAATAAACACCTAAAATGCCAGGAAGGCTGCTGATGGCTTGGCACCTTGAACTTCTTGAGGGACATACTTGTGTTAATTCATCTGATTGAGTAATTTATAACAATAGTAGAAGAAAGTGCTGCTGAAGAAAGAAGCTGAATAGAGCCCTGTGGAGAGTTTGAAAAATCTTGTACTGAGGTTTGCATTTTGGAGCAGTTTGCAATGGAGATTCTGAACTCTTAGCTTTCTACAAGAAAGCTATCCAGAAACGTATGCCTCTTACCTTCAATATAATTTCTTGGGAAGTGATAGAAGAATATCTCTCCTTCATGCCATATGACTAGATGCCCACTGCCATGGGCAGAAGTGACTAGGAGAGAAGCTTTCAGTCAGCTAAAGTAGATTTTGTAGGGTCTGGTTAGTATGACCAAGTGTTGTGGGGATGCTGTGTATCCTTGGAGGTGACTGTTGTAATTGATGCTTGAGTCTTGAGGCCAGCGCCTTCCAGAATTACAAGTAATAGAAGCAGTCGGTTGATGTTAATTGTAGACTTCTTAGGTTAGTGTTCTTTATGTGCTTGCAAATTGCATTTTAAGACTTCCTAGTTTATTACCTTGATGTGAACTGTTTGTATTGTTCTGCTTACATGCCTAAGTACAGGCTTCACAACTTTGTTTTGCCCCTTTTCTGGTTGTCTTGGCAAAATTCAACACTTGCAGAGCTAGATTATGCTGCTTGAGCTAATATATCCTGTTTCTAGGCGTGGAATGGTGTCTTACAGTTCTTCTGCCTTAGCATTGTGTCCTGTGCTTTTTCCATTTGTCCACCTTAGTTCAGCATCTGCTGTTCTTTGCTTGAAAACTCTTTATGAGTAGTAAATACTTTGGTTCAGGAAAACAAGGCAGTCTGTTGGTGAGTCTTTATAGCAGAAGATAGGTAAGAAAAAGGACGGTATGAGTGATTAACTAAATGATGAGTTTGTGTGCTGCTAATTCTTCTTGCCAGATTGTGGGAAGATCTCCTTTTGCATTATTTTCCTCTTACTCATATAAGTAAGAGAGTCACTCATACTTGACCAGAAGCTGTCTGTGTTGTCCTTGTATGCCGTTGTCCTTGTCGTCCGTGTTTGCCTTCTCCTAACTTTTGATGCCAGCAGGAAGTGTAGCTGGTGTTAGGGCCAGTTACCTTTCCTCTTCTCTTCCTTCACACATACATTCTCCAAGTAGAGTGGAGTGTCTTATGTGGTCACTTCTGCCTTCCTAAGGATTTACTATTCTTATCCACTATTACTGTGATGAATTAATATATTTAAGAAGTTTGAATCTGTTGCCAAATGTGCCAAAATGGTCATTTGGTTTTGGTGTGGACAGACACAAAGCCCAGAATCTCCCATTTTGTAAATCAAGTGAGTACTTTAACTTGAGCCTTGGGAAACAAAAAGCTAATGAGTTATGGCATGCTGTGCAGCTGGAGCTTGTCCTAAACTTCTCAGAATTCAATTGTGGTAGTGTATTTTTTTTAAATGACTAAAGGTGATCTGCAGGGATTAGAAGGAATTCAAAATGAAATGATGAAGTAATACCTAAACCAAGAAACAAATCTCTAAAGCTAATGGTAAACCTGCATCTTCTGATTGAGACAATGACTCATAAGGAGCCTAGAGCTATGATAACATATCCACTTTTTTGTACTTAAATTATAAATGAGAACTAGCGTAGAACATGATCTGGACCTTATGTGCCTTCAATTCAGGAACAAGGGGACATGGGTAAAATTGCCTTGGCAAATTTCAAGAAAGGTTTTGTCTGTGGAGCTCATTGCCATGAAATATGGTGGAGGCCAAGAAGTTAGCTGCGCTTAAAAATATGAATACATGTATATTACGTATGCTTATGTTGGAAACTACAAAATTATAAGAGTATATGGAAAAGTAAATGACTTCTGGCTTCAGCTTCTAGGACAACTTCTAGCTAATTTAGGGTAAGCAAGTACATCTTTTTGAAACAGATTTGCTGTAGCTACGTTTTGCAGTGACTTCTGAAGTACATGGTGCTGGCAACTGTTGAAGATGGGGCACTGCTCCATACCTTCTTACTCCAAACAGCAAATAAACTACAACTTGAATCTCTATATTTTTTTTTATTTACACTTTATTGAAAATAGAAGCATGAGGACAGGAGAGGAAACTGATAGAGTAAGATGAAAAAACATATGTACAGAAGGCCATATGTGCATGATAGCAGTTGATCTCATGGCTACTAAGAGCTAGCTGTGATGCAGTGATGCTACTGACTTCATTGAGTAGCAGAAGTTTAGAAATGGTTGTATCTTTAAAGCAGGGGAAAGTATAACAACTGCCATGCTCTTTCAAAGCATAAGTCAGGAATTAAGATGTCATGGAAGCAGAAGCAAGATATTTATGGTTTCATTAACAACCAAACCAATTATTCACAATCATTATTTTTCAGGAAGCTGTTCTCGTGCTTGAAAAATGTAATGGTCAGCACAGCACTGGCTTAAAATAGCATTTTAGATGCTATAGCAGTGGCATTAGAACCCCGCTGGCAAACATCCAGGAAGCATGTAAGAAAAGAAAAATGCTTTAAGTGTTAAAGCTTTATAAGGCAGCTTCTGACATCGAAACTCTAAAATTTTAAAATTATATGCCTATTTAACAAAATATTTGAGTGTGAGCTTAAAATCTTGTAAAGAGTTGCTTAACAGGAACAATTCTTGTTGGCAACACAAAATAATTAACTATTATAGGAGTGCTTGTAGGGTAGGTAGCTGCGAAGAATTACTGAAGTTATACAGAGCGCAGTGATAACAGCACTAGTGAGGTAAAAATAAATTTCAGCAGTTGGATTTTTCTGTTTTTCCTGCTTGTCTATATTTCAGATGCTTGGCTGTATGTCACGATACACTGTAGGCCTTTCTAGGCTAGCTCTTCGCCGGAAACATAAATATGTTCAGGGGTTATGAGATGGAATTGAAGTAGGTTGGTCCTTTTGCAGGATGCAGCAGGTACCAGGCGGAGGGATGGCCTTTAGCAGCCTCCTTCCCTGTTCCTCCCTAAGACATCCTGCCTCAAGGCCCTCAGTTGTGATAACCCCTCTAAGAGTGTCTGTGGATAACTCCATTAGCTCTTGCTAATGAATAAATAGGTGAGTAGCAAGCACTTAAAATTACCAGGTTCTCAATTTTACTGCTGCTTGCGAAGGACTCGGAAGAAAAGATGTGAAATGCTTCCTGTGCTGCTGCTTCCAATTCTGTCGGGTAAAAAGCTGTTACCACAGCTGCTCTGAACTATCTTCACAGTAAAAATAAATAAATAAAATTTTGAACAGGACAGTGCCTGTGTGGTCGCATTTGCAGCCAGGGCACTAATAGTCACTTTTAAAGAGCGTTACCAGGACTCTGAGATGTGGCATAACTTTTTCAAAACACTCCCTCATCACAGTGGTGCTTTTTCAAATGCTTTAAGTAACATTGAGGAGGAATTAGACTTTAGGCTACTAATAAATTCTGGAGCACATTTTTCAGGACTTCCGGATTTCTAGAGTTCCTGGCGTATCAGATGCCCTGCAGATCAGCAAGCACGTCACAGGTCACTAAACCCTAAAGGAGACAAGTAATCTACTTAGGGTTTTTTTTTTCTCACTTTATTTAGAACTTCTAGTTTATAATATATTGAAAATAGCTTTCTTTTAATTTTGTTGTATTTCTGTTTTAATCAGAATACTTACACAGAGTAGAATGTGTATATCTTGTCCAGTCTGTGGAAATGAATGTTTTGCCTAACGAGTTTGTGCTTGGAGAAGACCTGAGTATGATCCCCAAACCAGTCCCATTGTGGGAAGAATTTAAGTCAAGACTTGGGTTAAGACAAACCCCATGTACTGTATCTGCCTGTTTTTCTCCTTATGTGGTTTTTGGCTAAATATTAGTATTGTATTTGGTGTACAGCACCTCTTCCCAGGAATCCTACTGCAGAAGCTAGAGGAGTCTGCAGACTTTTCAGGGGTTGTACTTGGTGTTTGGAGAGAATGTTTGATTAGATTTTAAAGTGGTATGTATTATACATAAATAATGCAATTATTATTATTAAAAAAAACAAGGTAATAACCAAGCCAAAAAACCAAGTCATTGCATGGCATATAACTAATGTATAATACCAGTTAGCAGATGGGATTTTACTTAGTGTCTTGGCATGAATTTCTATACTTAATCAATTTTTTTTTGTCTATAACCTGTTTTATGTAAGAAGTTCATCTTTCTATCACCTTATTGAAGCATCTTGAATATGAGAGTAGAAAGTGCTGTATAGCACTAATGAAAATAGGATTCGCCAAGTGTTCTACTTATACTTTGACTACTGCTCAGGAAATTTATTTCTTCCTCATGCTTGGATAGTCTGTGTTTTGAAATTTTCATCATATTATATTCTAGGTGATATTGGAAAATGCTGTGTTTATGGGAATTCTAAGGTGATAAATTGTTCACTTAGTTTTGAATATCTTAAACTTCTTAGGAAATGGGTACAGAGTTATTGGAAGTGGAATAAAGTACCCATAAAGAAGTAACAACCATCATTCTTATGTTAGTGCTTACCACATGCCACAGCTCACATCTGCCAGAAGAGGGACAAACATGAGCATCTTATATTCTTGGAAGATAAAATGTGTGCTAAAGATTGGTGATGCAACCATGTGTATAAACTACTTATGTGTAGCTTTACTCTTAAGAAAATGTATCTTTGTTGCTCTCTCTAAGGCATCCTAGGAGAAAGGGATATTAAGAAATCGGTAACTTTATCGATCTGTATTTTTTGAACTTGATCTGTATCATGAAAAAGACAGCAATTTGTATATTGCTGAGTAATGCAGGACTGCAGGGCCTTTGAAGATCAGGAGTAGAAGCTTGACTGTAGGGGAAAACTATGCACATGAAGATGATTAAATAGCCAAAATACAGAACAAAGAGGGGTGCTGATAATTAGGACTAAAAAGAGTATGTTCTTATGGAAGATTTCTTCTGGTGAAGAATGTTTATAAACACTGGTGGGTGAGGAGGGGCAGGTAGGAAAATAAAGTCATGAGCATTGTAAATATATCCTATTCCTCCAGATATTACTCTGTAACACTATATAGTGTTTCAGCCCTTAATTTTAAGCTGCCATACTTATTCAGTATGTTTAGGTGTATCTAATTAGACTGGCTAGCTCCTTTTTCAGAAGCATTTTCAACACTGTCATTGGATTCTGATCTAACAAGTGTTAAATCTTGTCTTTTCCATATTCATGGTATTGTGGAAACATTTTTAAGACACATGTATGAACTGTACATGCATGTTCTGCTTCCCACATACGTGATACGCCTGTGATGAGCAGTTCAACACTACAAGCATCTAAACTGCTCTCAACATGCTAACCAATTCTGTAGAACGCTAGCTGCTGCGTTGAATAAGTTTATAAATCTAATTAGTCTAATAACTTAGTGACAGTAATTTTAATAGGTGCCTTTTGCACAAACTTCTGTTATGCAATTGGTTATGACTTCAGCAGAAGTGTTTGAAGTACGCAGTACTGGTTAATATAAGGCTGTGGAGATGGATGGAATGTTACTTCTGCTGGATGAGGACTTAAGGTAAGGTGCTCCTGATAGACCTTGTAGTCTTCTTTTTAATTACTTCAAACTAAGTGTTGACTCTGTTTCGCCTTTGGAAAGGATTGTCACTGCTGTTCTGGTTTTGGAAACAATCAAGCTATTGTAATTAGGGGTTTGAGACTAATGGAAGAAAATTATGAAAGGTATTGCTGAGTGTTTAGGTACTTTGGTTAATTGTTGTGGCTTAAATACTTTTTTTAACAGTATACCAAAATGGTACTGAAACTTTTAACTGAAAAGTTAAAAGAAAATATATAGAAAAAAATCATGTGTGTAGAGTGAGGAAAAAGACAAAGCTCAGAGGAAAAAATAAGGAAGCCAAAACGGCTTAGTGCCTAATTTGTACTGTGTAAATTGCTTTGAAATCAGAGACTCCTGATGTCAGTGCCCTTGAAAAATGAGAAGGAGAATAGAAACACTTGCACATTGTGTTCTACTGAAAAACTTGATAGTCCTTTTTAGTATCTGATTTACTTTAAAATATAAACTGCTAAAATCCAGAAGCTTTAGGAGATACCAGGTGGAAAAGAATGGAAGTAGAATTTCAGTGATTGTATTTACTAAAAAATGTATTATTCAGTGTAATGAGACTGAAATGCAAATATTTTTGCATTGTTTGAAACTCATACGGAAAACATGAACTGTTTTAAGGACTGTGGAACCTGATTCAGATACTTCTGCAACACTTTTTCTATTTTGGTTTGGATGATCTGATCCCCCATGTTATTTAAGCTTTTCAGTTGCTACACAAAAGAACCTTACATTGCATTCCAGTATCAAAACAGGCTGTTAAATTCTTTTGTTTGTACTAATAGTTTTTGTCCTATAAGGGTTAGTAATATCAGTGCAAATAATTAGCTGTGTAATAGAAAGCATAATTAATTTAAAAAAAAAGTCTCAACTGTGGAAGTCTCATCTGTGAAGGGAGATGGACAAAAAATATTTTATTTAACTTTTTAATTGATAGTTGATCATTCTTGCAATTCTGTATAGATCTAGGAAAAGGATTCTTAAGATATTTAGCATTTATGATGTGATAGCTATTTCTGTGCTCTATCTAGGCAGGATTAATTTCAAAGCCTTTGATAAATGATTATTTCTAGATATTTGGAACCCGTTTTTCCCTGGAGGAAAAATGGGTGATGTAGCCATGGAAGAATTTTCGATTGGAATTTACTTGTAACCATCTAAAAATTCATTGAGATTTTGTACTGCAACTGCTTATTTGTTTCTTTTTTTTTTTTTCCTGTCTGAATGGCTCTCTGAGGGGAATATTAGCATAAAGGAGTAAAATGTGACATGCCATGGTTTGACACACAGTTGATTATATATTTGAATGTCTCATCTATCTCTTGCATCAGTGAACTCCAAAAATAGGAATCTGGATAACTTCCACTTGAGGATTTTGATTTTTCACAACTGTGACTTTTGAGTAGTTTCTGGAACTTTTGATATCCTTAAGGTTTTTAATAATGTAGCTTTAGCTGAAAACATCCATGTAGTTAAAGAGCTTTTTATCGAAACCAGGATTATTAATGAGTCGTGTTACATCTCTTCTACTGTGTTTGCAGTATAGTGTTTTCTGTATCACTAATGTGGCTATTAGTTTATAAAAGCTAGAATGGATAGAATAGCTTTAAAAATCTCCAAATCTATGATATTTAAAACCTTATTTTATTATACATAATATAGAAATGTAATGTGAAATGCCTATGATAATTTAAAAGGTCTTTGGCCTAATTTAAATAAATCACTGTCTTTAAAGGGTCCCAAGTGACTGCAAGCACTAGTGATAACTAGGGAGGAGCAATTTAATCTCCTTAATTCTGCTTATGGATTTGAATTAATACAACTCAACACTTAAAAAACCTACAAAATCCACCAAAGAAAAAAACCCAGCCAACCAAAAAAAGTTCACGCTAATATTCATGCTTCAAGAGGGGTTACATTGTTTGCTTGCTTGCTCTTTTGGTTTATTTAGTAGTCTTGGCATACAACTGTCTAGTCTAGTCACACAACGTGTCCCAAAGCATCCTTATGAAAATCTCTTGAAGTCAATAAAAAAGTGTCCCTGAATATTACTTGCAATCTTTGCACTTGTTGGAACTGGCTCTTTGAAGCTTCTGTTGCTGTTCACACCTTTTTTTTTTTTTTTTTTTTGTCTTTTGGTGTTTGTTGGGTTAAGTCATAAAGATAGATAAAAGAAAATTCATACATTTTCTCTAGCTGTCTCTTGGCTCTTCAGTTTCAAAACAAGTAGTTATAAATCAAAAAATACCTTTATTGCACAGATCCAAGACTGTAGCTGTTGGAGAAGATTTACCATCGATTTACCATCTTCACTTAATGTTTTACACTCTTGAAATTAAAACTTTAAGATGCAAGCCCTTTATGGGATGCCCTAGTTTTGCTGTGCATGGATTTTTAGTTACGAATCAATAATAGACTGTTCCTGTCAGTGAAGGTGTGCTATACTGCCTGGAAGAGATTCTTGACAAATAGAGAAAAGGTTCCCCTAAATTGGGAAATATCAAATTGTGACACATGTGTAAACAAGAAAGTTTACCGATTTGATAATGAAGTGTCAGAATGATATGTTAAATATAGTTACTTAATAGCCTTGTGGCACACTGTGCTTCGCTGTGCGATAGTTCCTGTGAAGAAAAAGACTGGTTTTCCAAAAAGTAGTATACAGGTTTCTTACATGTAGCATCTGTTTCCTATAATTAAGTACAAGTTCCATTGTAACCCACCTCTTAAAAAATGGGCAGGAAGAGTGGAAGGTGGTGGTTCGTTGCTAGCCTTGCCTGCTTCCAAGTCTCAGAAGTGGGTATACTGGAACATCTTGCAGCTTGCTATTCCTTTTGTAGCTTCTTACTCCTTTCTGCTGTCTGACTCTGCTTTGAGCAGTGGGGTTGGTCTAGGTCTCTCCAGAGATCCTTTCCAAACTCAACCAGGTGGCAATCCTCTGAGAAATTCAACCCACTTCTGTAAATTGTTCTTTTAAATTTTATTACTTATGCAGCAAGTAAGCATAATTACTTGTTTGGGGATTCTATTGGGGTTTTTTAAAATTAACATAGAAATTGGCACCTGTGATGGTAAAACAGGAACAGAAGGTGGTACTTCACTACAACAGAGATAACGTTCTTCTGCCATCACATAACTGAAACCAAGAATCTTAAATATATTAGGTTGATGCGTAGACTGCAAGCCTGGCTTATATTAGTGCTCTTAATTCTTGTTTCTCTGTAACACCTTTAATTTACTCTTGATACAAACCTGAATTTTTATTAGATTTTTTTTCCCTAGAAACATTTTTCAACATGTTTCTCTAGAACCATACATCTACATCGATGTAGATACTGCTGTAAATTCCAGTGACTGGCTGGGTTCAAACAGCTTGCTTCTTTCCTAAGGTTCCTTTACCTTTCTCAGTTTGTTGTCTATCTTTGCCTTCCTCCCTGACCTGTTAGTTTGCTTTATTCAGATAGGATGTTTTGAGAGGGGAAAAGGAAAAGAGATGTGGGGAATTCACCTTAGGATTTTATCTCTGTTAAGCTCACAGTTCTGACATTGCTTATGGTCCATATTTAGTTTATAGTTATATGACATTACATGATTGTCAGTTTGAGTTAAAAGTAGCAAGTTTTAGCAACCTATAGAATTTGTGTACGGTTTTATATCTTAAGTGTTACAATTGTGAATATTTATCTTTAATGAATTTTAGTTTACTACACTCTAGTTCTAGCTTGGTAGATGTAGTTTGTCACATAAGCAGAGATCCATATCCATTGGACTTGGTGTCTCGCAAAGCCTCAAGGGATCACTAAGCCAAACAAGGTATTTTAGACCTGATGTTTCCAGACACTCTAGCTTTGGAAAGTTTCTGTTCGTCACTTTCCTCTCCTCATTTTGTGTCTTCTGAACTAGTAGAAGAATGTGGCATAAATGCATGATTTGGTGAAAATAACATGCTCAGACTTTTGTTATGCTAGTAATTCAGAACTTGTTAGGTTTTTTTGTGGTTTTACGTTGGCCAGTGAGCAGACCAGAGTGGGTGTATTGGAGCCAAGAGAATGGAATATGCTTTTGAATCCTTATTCAGATTTATTCAAACTATTTTTTTTTCCTGTTTGTTGAATTGCTAAATGGCTTTGGTAGATAATTTGAGGCGAAACAAAGGTGGAGGAATTGGCAGCTGCATGTCCTTCTTCAAACACCCTGTTTTGAGCTTGATGGTTACCTTTTCATGAACTTTTGTGAAACTTTTTTGAAAAAGCCAGGGTGTTCAGTATTAAAAGAAACGGGAGAGAGCAGATATCTGTAAGTCTGTCTTTTCCTTGCCAGATCCTGTATTTTGGGGTCAGATTATATTACCATGGGGGTTTGGGGTCAGATTATATTATCATGACAACAGGACTTTAACAAATTATTGGCCTGGTTTCCCATGGTGAGTTTTTAAAGATACATTAGTGTTATGGCTGAGAAATTGCCAATATTTCAAATGTCATTCTGAGTGTACCTTGATGAAAATGAGAGCAAGTCTAAGGATAAAAATCAGTGTGAGAAACAAACCAATGATTGTAGCCTCCTAATTGAGTTAAATTACCTCAGATACTAGATTTTTTTTCTGAGTTTGTAAACTATCTGAAAACTGTAAGAAGTGCTTTTTTTAGATACACAGCATTGGAACTGGGGAAAGCTCAGCAAAACCATGTAAAGAATTCTTTTGCATTTCTGCTGCAGTCTTAGGTTGAGAACTCCCAAATTCTTCTTTCCAACCTTTTTCGCTATGCTTTTTGAAAAAATGTTGAATTCTTTCTAAGACAGTATGCACTACCTTTCATGAATGTGACTTTGCTTCTATGGAATTATATTGAACTCTGGTTTGTGTTAGGTAAACCAAAAATAAGGTAATATACAGTGAAGAACATCTGTTCCTCCCCAGCCTCAGAAGAGGACTGGGAAGAAACAGTTTTTTAGTGAAGTTTTCTTGTACTTTTGACTCATCTGTTGCATTCCATTATGTTGCAGCTTCACGTTCTAGTAAAACCTCTTTGGTTTTAGTTGATTCTTTATTTCATGCTGTCTCTTGGATTGTATTTATTCTAGCGCAGACTAGTCTCACTTCATATTTTCTAAAACGCATTTGTATTGAGGGGGTCTCAAAGGAAGAATGCTCCTGAAATTGAGCCAAGAATACTTCAGACTGGGCACTCAAAACCATTTGCAGTTGGAGAACACTTTCAAAACATTTGTCCATGCTTTGATTAGTTAAAGAGGAAGGGATTTCTAAAATGTTGGGTACTTAAAATCTGGGAACTTAATGTTCTTCTCCTCCTGTACAAGCAATTAAAAGAAATGTGGGGAAGAACAATTATATCTATTGCAAAGTACTCTTAACGTGGCCTAATTTCTTCTAAATGCTTGACTGCCAGCTCTGGTAAGTGCTAATATGTGCATTGATCATCAAAAAAAAAAAAAAACCACCAAAAAAAGCCCCAAAAAACCAACCCCAAGAAACCCAAACAAACCCTACATGTCAAAATTGCATTAAAATTTGACTCTGTAAATTCAACTGATCAAGCTCTTTGAAATACAGCACATATAAGAATGTGTATTGGTTATAAGTTTTGAAGACTGAAAGTTGTCTTTCTGAGAATCCCCCTCCATTGGTTATTTCAGCCTTGATAATCTGATTTTTCAGAATCTCTATTGTCAATTGTTATGCCTTTTGCTTGCTTGCTTAGTGTGTGCCTCTGTTAGAAAAGCTTTTCTTTCAGAGTTTAGTACCTGTTATACCTTTCAATGGTTTTAAACAGTTTTCATACTGTCCTTCATACAGCCTAAAGTTGTAAAAAGGAAATGATGGCAAAAAATGTTTTGCCAGCTTTGCATATTATTCGGAAGGATAAATTTTAATGTTAGCAGCTCTCTTGTCAAGCATAGCAATCACTGCTTTTAATAAATGTTCTCACTGGTAGGCACTGTTGTATGATGTTAGAATGGCTCTTAAGTATTTGGCAAATAAGGTAGTGATGAACAGACTACATTTGAACAGTGTTTAAAACCAAAAAACATATAGGCTTGCATCAGATCATGAAAGAAAAGCTGAATTGTACTTAAAAATAGCATGGCTGATGCAATAGCCAGGCTAATGTTGAAGCCTAAGTATTATACCCATAACATTGGCTCCAGTCCTGCCAGTGGCTTCATAAATGAAGAAAGAAACAGTGCAAGAGCGTTCAAGTTGGAGTTCACTCCAGTCCATGGCTCTGCTACAGGGAGAGTGTAGGTTGTAGGAACCAACCTTTAAAAGATTTGAGTTTGAAGTCTGTGTCATCATCGTGAAACAAGTAAAAAGTTCCATAAGTACTGGAGTTTGCTTTTTTTTTTAATAAATAAAAGGGGTGGGGACTGTGTGTAGAGTTTGTGTAGAGGGATTTCTATCAGAAGTCTTCTTGACAATGGCACTGCAGTTATCCTTTTCCTGGTCTCATCCTGCTCTTCCCTTGCCCCCAGTAATTTCAGTTCTTCTTGTATCTTTCCCTGCTGCAGTTTCCTTTCTTTGCTTTGTGTCTTTTGGCTTGCTGGCTGTCTGAAAAAAAAAAAACAAAACCAAAAAACAAAAAACACCAAACAAACCAAAACAAAACAGGCTGAGGCTGCTGCTGTCTCAGCTTGGGATGTGCTACCTGGATAGCTGGTAGTTGTCCATCAGAACGAGGAATGTCAGAGGTGCTTCTTGCCATCTCTTCCTTGCCTTGTGCTTGTGGAGGCAGAAACAGGGCTGTGCTGGTCTACGTCATTGCTTTCATGGCACTCTCCTATTTTTTTGGGCGTCAAGCTGGATTTAAACTGAACAGTGGCTTGAAAGGTTTTTTTTGTAGGGACACACAGCAGAAATTCTTGAATTGTCATATTCTTTTGGGTTTTTTATTTGTTTGTTTTGAAGACCCAATTGAAACTGAGGTAGAACTATGTGTAGTGGGCGCTAATCTTGCAGAGTCTGAGTGGTTTATCATTGCAGACCATTTAAGTGCAGTAACTAGAAATTTGCAAGTTTATGGAATTGTAAGCTGTGTATAAAGTGAATAAGCTTCTAGTAAATTTTAGTAATTTACTAAACAACATGAATAATTCTAATAAAATATGGAGATATGTATATTGTTATGATAGCTATGAGCCCTCTTTTCCTGTAACTTGTAGTTTTTTGTGTTTAATGTTATCTAGTACTCTGAAATTAAGCTTTTGTGAATTTGGCTTCCTCATAGTAACATAACTTTGGTTCCTCTCATTGAATTGTGTACTTTGTGACTAGGCCATGTGGAAATGGATTACTGATGTCCTTGTCCATAGTGCCATGTTTTTACCTCAGATTAACTTTGTTTACACTATATATTCCGTGATCCAAATGAACATGTAATAGTTTAAATTTGTGTTATGATAGGTGTAAAACAGGGCAGTTGGATGATACTGACTTCTGATTGCTAGCTGCTAAATAGACGTCTTTTTTTAACATTAATACTTTTTTACATAGGCTCAGAATAACCATTTGATCAGATTTAAGTGATAAAGAAGAGGGAAGGAATATGTATTGTGTTAATGCGTTCTGGGGAATGGGTGGAGAAACTACAGACAACCATTTCATGTCTCTTGAGAAGGATGTTAGGATTTACATTTGGTCTTTTTACTTTCCTTTTAAAATACTTAGCTTTCTCAAGAATGTATTTTACAACTGTTTATTAAGTTGCAGTTAAAGATTAATCAAATGTTTGCATACTTTTTTAGTCTATACTTAGTAGTATTTTGCTGTAGTTAAAGCTGTAGGTACTGTGGAGCTCAAAAATCTCTGCAGTTCAGTTAATGATTTATTTCCTTAAAGGCTGCCAGGGTTATCATGGTTAAATTATTGGCTCTTCAAGAACAGCCTGCCACTGTATATGCTGCTCACAGGTGTTCCAGGGATTCAACTGGAGTTTGGGGGGTGTACCCTTCCCCACGTCCTCCTTCCCCCGCAGTCCTCTCTGCTCCCACTTTAGAGATGGGAAACATCTTCTGTATAGTTTTGTTGAATTCAGAAAATATATTTCATTGCATGTTAACTGCTGTTAAGTATGAAAACAAATTATTACTTGATTATGGTAATGCAACTATCAATATTTTGTTAGTGCTCTTGATTTTTCTATTGCACCCCTTTTTTCTGTCTACTTATTTTAAATGTACAAAAGGAAAACATTTAATGATTGAAAATGTCGAGTCATAATATCACTACCATAATTGATACATTATGATACATTGCTGGAAAAGCAAACTTTTGATTAGCATAGGGTTGAATATGCTGTATTTCTGAAACCTGCATTCAATTAATGTGAAAAAAATTTGTTACAATTCATATAGCTTCTCGCTAACAAAGCTGTGCAGTTGCCTATGTAAGTGCCATTAGAATGTAATTTATTGGGTACCATATATGATCCTTTTGTCGTGCAGGCTGCTTAAATACATATGCATGCTTTATTTTGTAAAATAGAATGAAAGAACTTAACTGGTAAATGGCAATTCCCTGATGACTTGAAGAAAGGACATTAAAAGATTGCCAAGGCCAGGAATAGCAGACTGTTACAGTAAGTCACATCTTGGAGTACAAAGTTGGCAGTTCTGTTTGAGGAATTTTTGTTGGACTGAATTCTACAATAAAAATAGTTAAGAAATAATAGAAGATTACCTGATGTCTACATGTAAAATTGCATACATGACGAAATTGTATAATGCTTGTCCAGCGAAAAGGCAGGGGGGGGACAGTTACGTAATATTAAACTCTGGTCTAGTTTGCAAGATGCTTATGGGGATTTCAGTTACACAGGTATTAAACTATGAATTAATAATAATTTAAAACTTGGGAATATAGCTACTTGGAGCAGTAACTATACTTAAAATACAGACTCATTCTCAGCTGAATTCTCTGTAATGTAATGCTTAACTCAAGATTAATGCCTCTAGAGAATGAATTTTGAGCACATGCCAGCAATGAGGGACTTTTACTTTATTAGTAAAGTATGCGTTGCATTTTTCTTTACGTTGGCTACGTCAAACTTTGTCACATTCACTGTGCTTTCCTTTTTGTACATTTTAGTAAACTAGAAGATGGAGTTTGACTTCATTTAAGAGTGCAAAAGGCAGTTTTCTAATAGGAACATTTTTTGCACATAGAAGTAATGGCAGCATGAAATGCTTGTGAGATTTTTTTACCTTTTTTTTTTTTGGTAGCTAAGAAGCAATTAAGTAGAAAATTCAATAGGTAGCATATAATATACAGCTAAAACCTGAGAACTTTAATGCAGATCCCTCTTGGTCCTGCTGCAAACTAATTTTAGAATCTTGCCTTAAAAAGAAAATGTGATGGAAGGAAAGGAGCCTGGTTGGTCTTTTATAGGACAGCTGATCTTAGGAACTTACAGGCAGGAGCTTTTTATTAAATAGAACAACTGTTTTGAGGAAGCAAACTGGCCTTTACATTTTGGCACAGAAATTGGAGATCAGGCGACTAATTTCATGCTGGAAGAGAGTCATGTCAAGAATATCTCTGGTGTGTGGTGTTGTCAGACTTGCTTCAAAATAAACTGTCCATGTTGTATGTATTAATCATATACAGAAGTGTTCGGTAATGATTCAAATGGTGGTTTTTTTTGTTTAATCAAGAGGGGTTACAGTGTCTTGCATGTTTGCCCCGAGTGCGTGGGAAGCTCTTTTTTATCTGCTCTGGATTGTGTTTATTTTGGTCAATGAAGTCTTGACTCAAATGATGGAAAGAGCGTCCTGTGAGATTCAGGGTATGGTTAAACACTCTTCAAGCCAGATCAGTCAGTGGGGTAAGTTTCTATTTTGGTATGGTTGTTCTATGTCTGTCTTTTTCCCTGTTCTGAATAATTTTGTGAAAGCAGTAAGCCTAGGCTAGATCCTTATGTGTTTTCACGTGTATTCTTTTGTTAATATGACTTGATACTGTTGTTGTTTTTATTTCTTGTACACAACCTAAACCAAGTGCTAATATTTCAACAGATACAGAATGACAGTCAAACATTGCACACTGGTATAGGCCTGTGAAGAGGCACTGCCAAAGTTTATTGTGTCTAGTGCAAAAGCTGGAAGTTCTGGCTGGTCACAGCAGGTAGGTGTGAAGGTGCTTGCATGAAGAGAAGATAGGGGCAACTCAATGCAAACAGTTTTAATTGCACAAAGCCAAATGATACATTTCAAACGGCCTTAACATCAGCTGCTTTATGAATGTTTTTATTATAAAACTTATGTTGGTCTGATTCCAAGTCGTATTTGAGAGAATTACACAATTTTAATTTGATACTAAAATGTGGGTGAATTTGAGGCATTAGACCGATAAGGAAAGCTAAGTCAGCAAATTTGCAGAAATCATTTAATTAACTAACTAAGGACAACATGTTTTGTGTGGTGGTAGCAGTATAATATAATCTAGAATGCCTATGTACTGGTAATACCTACTAGGTGAAAATAAAAAAAAGGAATGTAATTCTAATCTAAAACATGACTGACTGCACATGAGACTTTTAAAACTTAAATCTTGAACCTGAGAGTCAGACTATGTGTTGCAGAGATATCATGATGTGCTTGCATGTCATTTGCAAGTCACGACTCTAAATTGGTTTCTGTCTCCACTGTCACCAGCTCACTTTTGTTAAACAAAAGTAAGCCTTAGTTACATCACATGCTTCTTAGTACTGGAGAACTCACACAGCTTACAATAGCATTTGACATCAGTTTGCGTCTCAGCAGTAACAGTCACTGGAAAACTCAGGCCGGTTTTGGCTGTAAAGTCCCTATTGCTACTGAAAACGAGAAAAGGCTCAAGCCTGTTGGTCAGATTGCACAATAAGTTTCTAAGCTCTAGAGTTGCGAAGTTCTTTTAATGTGAAAAATGTAGAAATTAGTATTAGATATGGGAAGTACATGAGTGCTCAATTCTGAAATGCACATTTTGAGCACTTTCCAAAGTAGAACTTCTCAAAAAGCAACTTTTAAAGTAGCAATTCACTTGTTTAGCTTTTATTTTCCAGTGCATCCATGCTGCCCATTACTAGCATTAATCTATTAAAAACCTACAGAGAAAAGCCTTGAGCTGTTCTCACCTGAAAATTCAGTTTGAATTTCACCCCACCCTGCCCAAAAAACCCAAAACAAGAACAATAAAAAAATCATGTTCATCCAGTCTGGTGTGGCTGTTGAGCGATACTGGAATCATTCCTCTTAACGTTGCTTATGTGTAGTATTTCAGCTTCCAGGTTCTGCAGATAGACTGACTGAAAGACCCTGACCAGAGAAGTGTAGGAATTATGTGAAGATTGAGAACTCAGTACAATGGTGCTTTTTTAAAAAAAACATGTAAGAAATTTATGTAAGCTAAGTGCATGTAAATAGAATCACATTAAATCAAGCAAGCCATGTATTAAGAGCTAAAAAGTAAAATACAAAGACACATTAATGTCAAGAAACTACAGATTTTGTGCAATTTCTTCAAATAAATTCAAGGTATACATAAATACTGTAAACTTTGGTGGTTTTCTTAAGGAGGAAAAAAGTGAATAACTTGGCATCGTATGATGTCTTAAAAACACTGATTTCCTTTTTCAATTTTTTTTTTATACTGGCTCATGCACTCTGCCCAGAAGCATAGAATTTCCCTAAGGCTGAATGAGGGTCTGTCTTTATGACAGAAATGTGTATTAGTGCCAGTAAAGTCTATTAATCTGATTCAAAATGTTGGTTAGTTAGGCCAAAAAAAAAAGTTTGCTCCCAACTGTACTTGGCATACAAAGTTGACAAGAAACAAAAAGCATGTTAATAAAGACATTTAAAAATATTATTGCAAAACAGATTTTAAAGATGAAAATATAATTATAATATTGTTTTAAAAAATACTCATTTAATTTTACAAAGTTGATTCATCTATAAATTGGAATTATTTTTACAAGGTGGTATTTTCTATAATCAACCAATTATGCAATTTTATACTGCTAGTGTTTTCCTGCTGTTACCTATGTGCCGAGAAATGCTGGCTATGTTTCTCAAATGTGTGTTATTGTGACAGCTATATACAGTTCTGGAGTTTTGTGTCACACTGAGTTCAGAGAAGCCATAGCTTTTTGCCTGTCCTAAACTGGCAAGAGGAAGGGTGTTTTGGGGATTGGTACCTGTGCCAGTCTCAAGTAGGTGGTGTCGGATAACTTGTCTGATAATCCAGACAACTCTGTGGCCCTCTCTGGTTTTCTGTAGGCCTTTAAAGAAGTTGAACCCAAAACATTTCTGGAGAGAGGGTAAATGCTTTAAAACAAATTTATAAGATTTGGAAAGTCAAGATTCCTGCCATTCTATTTGTCTGCAAGTTTAGCTTTTAATGATGGGTTGCATGACACTTAATCTTTCAAAATCAACACATTGATCAATTGTGTTGCTGCCTTTTTTCCATCTTGGCACTTGATAATGTTATCTGGTGTAGCTGTTGTAACATTTAATGACTTCTTCCCTTCTCTCCTGTCAATTCCCTTCTTACCCTTCCCGCCCCAAAAAAACAAAACCAGGAAGTTTTGGGAAACTAGTGTTTTTTTTCATAGTATCAGTAGTTTGGAATTTAAACAATCAGACTTACATCACTCCTGTTGATACTTTAATATGCATGTCATGTTGGTGCTAGTTTCCAGGAGAAAGATGCTTTGCTAAAATTTGCTGTTCTTACAATGTTTATTTTGAATAACAGTTCAACTGGATGCTGGTGCATAGATCCTGCAGCGGGTTTGCAGCCTGCATGTATTTCTAGAGGTATGATTAATGGCAGCAGGGGAACAACTACTTAACCTAGAACAAGTTTCATTTTAGGAACTGCGAGTACTCCATATGGTAGTTGCACTTTAAATCTAAAATAATTGCATGATGCTTCATGATTTCAGTTTGAGGGTTGAGAAATAGTTGATCTAGCGGTGGGTAACATGAATCGGATGTGGCAGTTTGTGTTTTTGTTTCCATGTTCTTTCACTTGGGTATTGCAGTTGTTGGAGCTGCAGCATTAGAAATAAAAAAAAAAGTATTGTTGTTTGTAGTCTATACCATTTATCAAAGACACAAATAAGTTTTTTGCTTATTTTGTAGATGCTATTTTGTAGAATTTACTCACAATTGTTTAAACTTTTCTTTACTGGCTATCGAGCAGAACCACACTGATGCAGAAATCTGGGGATCACTCTTCGCTGGCTCTTGAATTAGTGAGTAGCAGTGAAACCTGCTATGTAGACAAGGAAGGAGGAAGAAAGCACTAAAGGGAGTTTTCCTCCCAGAATATCTATCAACAGTCAGGTCACTATGGAAAGACATTGCAGAGATTCCTTCCTTTGCCCAAAGGAGATGAGAACACTGATTGTAGGATTCCTTACCTTCTTCTGTATGCTCATGAACAGAACTACCAGTGCTTTTCCTGGCTTCATTTATATCTGAAGATCATCAACATAAGTTGTTTTTGTGTCATCACAGCCATAATTTCTTCCTGCTCCAAGTAGAAGGATCCCATCACAGCCTGCACTTGAGGTAAATCAGCAAACTCTACAATATAGTGACTGAGAAGAGCTGTTGTATATTCAATTCCTTAAGCTGGTTTAACATCCCATCTCAATAGTGTGAATCACTTCTGCTGATTGATGTGAAGCAATAAAAGAAAAAAACACACCTCTCCCAAAATTCCTGTAAGGGGGATTCATGTACTTTGGATGCTTTATTCTAGATCTCTTTTCCATTCTTTTAAATATTTAGAAGAGCAGAGGAGTATTTATTAGCATTTCTCCTGTCAAAATGAAGGAAGAGGTAGTTATATAGGAATCAATGAGGCTGGTATTTGTGATAGAATGCAAAGATTACCAACCTCGTTTATTCTTTAGAGTTCAAGACAAGTCTGTTCAAGGGAAGAAAGATGTATGAAAGGATAAAAATTAGAAGTAAAGGTTTTTCCCTTTCTTGGAAAAGGAGAGATATTATGCCCTTGATGTAAGGAAAGGGATTTAAAAACAAATAATTCCTAACAGCATGTTTCAGCTTGATCTTCCAGGAACTGTTTTGTTGTTCATCTCTTTCCATGAGGAAAACAGTAATTGACAAAGTCCTCATAAATGCTTCCCCCCCCCCCCCCAATTTTACATTGTGTCTTTGTCTCTTCTGAAATGCTACATCAGTAGAATAACACCAAGCAATCCACTCTTCTCCATCTCTGAAATTTACATAGGTGATTTTGATTTTGTACTGTGCAGTGTATTAAAGGTGAGCTGCAGTCTTTTTCCAGTGGATAGGGTCTTTCCCTAGTGAAAGAGGATTTCTCAAAGGCAGCCTTATCTTGATACTTCAGAGGCCCCAGGCAGATTCCTGTTTGAAAGGAATCTTCAATAAGCTGGGTCAGGCTGCTTCCTCTTGATTGATTTGCTTTGATACCTTCTGTTACATTGAGCTGGAAAATAATATTGACTTCAGAAACGTTAGTAGTGTTTGTAGGCTTCAGTGCATCACCTGAAATTAAGCCTATAATGCTGTATCTGGCATTGTATTATGAAGTATAGGTAACAAGTATTAGCAACTTGAAAAGTTCCTGAGATTCAAGGTATTGCAAGTTATCTGATAAAAAAGAACCTTATATTCTCACAAGGGAATCTTAAGAGGAAAGGTACTGTCAATTAATACTGTTCTTTTTTGACAGTTTCTTATCCAGGAATTACACACCAGTAGAAACTTGCATACACCAGTAGAAACTTGCATTGAATGTGTTCTGTTTATTATATTTTCTCTTTTATTTTTGTCTTGTATCCTCTATCTTACTGGAAGAGGAGAGTATAAATGTCATCCTGGAGACATATGTTGGCCAAGTACACTTATGTGTGTGTGTTGGTCAGTTATTCTTTCAAACAGAAAGATCTTCATTCACAAAAACATCTATGCGGAATGAAAAGACTGAGTCTGGCTCTCTAAAGCTGATCTGAAATAATCAAAAAAGTGACGTTACATCAATTTGAAGGCATAGGAATGCATCTTGGTCTCAGGTTGTTGGAAAAATCATGAAATTCCATTAAAAGTAAATTAAGTGTATTTTTTAATTAAATAGTCTTGCTATTTAGAGCAAAATATCTTAAATTGAGATGCCGTCACCATATTCAGTGTCCTCAGAGGAACCAAGAAGCAGAGTGTCTTTCTACATGCCCAAGCAGTTTCTGTGGTAGAAACTTGCTGATTTTTCTGTTTTAACAACTGTAGGATATCAAGTTCTGTCCTTGATGGCTTTATCCATCACCTCTTTGGAAAAAAAATCAAATAAAATGAAGACATACTCCTTAACTGCAAAAATTACAGATGCTTTTTAAAAAAAAATACATTATTGCTTTGTTTTTAATGATAAAGCCTAGCTTTTTTCTAACTTCTCCTTGTACTATTTGAAGCACAATGAAGGAAAGCTGCTTTGGAGAGGGGAGAGCTTATAATTACAGGCCACATGAGATAAAACAGCTTTATATGGTTAGGTAAGTGTGTGCTCTAAAGGAGAGGATTAAGAAACACCACCAAAATGACCCCAAAATGAATTAAGTGAAATTGCATCAAACATAATGAGTAGCATACCTTCTTGATTAACTATTGGGTTGTACTTGGCCTGGTGTCTTGAGGGCAATGAAGAGCGCTGCAGGTAAAATGATAGTGCCTCATCTCAGGCACGCAGCTCAACGGCTCCCTACATGCAAATACAGTTGCTGTTGTGCAAAAAGGTATTGCAATGGATAGTAACCAGGAAATGCATACACAAGTGGCTATGCATATACTCATGTTTTCAGTTCTTTTTTGTTGCACGTTGGCTCCATGCAGCAGAGAAAATTTCGAAGGAGTCTATCCTTGCATGATTGGCAAAGGAGAAAATTTCAGTGCTCTTATGCATTAGACTTTTATTGTTGAAGTAATGACAATTAACTCTTAGGACATCTAGATTTTCAGGAAAAAAGAGGAATATTCTAGAAATCCAGGAAGGTTCTTAGCTTCCACAGCAATCATACTGTGCCTAGGTTAAGTCAGAGGTTGTCACAAGAGCATTAAACTGCTCTAATGTTTGATCTCATTTTGTGAATAGAGCGGAAGACTTGAGATTGGAGTAAAGGCTTTACAGCGAATTGTAGGTGGGGTTAGGAAGTCATTGGTGAGGGAAACATTCAGGTAAGTATGACCGTTTCTTCTTAAAGAGATTATGGGGAGATGTTCACTGCATTGCAATAGATGATATTTTTAATTCACTTGAGAGAAAGTGAACAGAGGAAAGATTTGGATTTTTTTTTTTCCAAGAAATGAGCACTTAAATGTTTCTAATTTTTTTTCACCTACATCTACTTGTAACAAACTGAGAGAACTTTCTGGACAAAGCATCTTATGATTGATCTCATCTACTGGTAGATGTCTTAAAAGTCTTGAAAGTTCACAGCTCAACACTTTGGGTTTTTTTTTGGCATCAGAGCATGAAAAAAAATCCTGCATGTCTAGTACTCATCTCTTGTCATCCTCCCCTATTGCAGTGACTATGTGTATGTCTCTGTGTGGCAGAAAATGAGGGAATGCAGATCATGATTCAAGAAGTTACCAACTAGCACTTTTCCTTCCCCTCCAGTCTTTCTGCCTCCCTATCCTGGAAGTATGGAGTCCCTGCCTCAGCCTACGGCTTCATTCTTTTTCCAGCTGCCCACAAAAGTAAAGAACCAATGTGAGAGTTTGAAGAAAGAATACGCTCAGAGGACTGAGTCTCAAGCAAAAGCTCCAGGTTGCAGACTCAGAAAGAAACTTCCTTTGGGGAAGGATCTGCTTCCAGGATTTGCTCGTCTCTTTTTCCTTGGGCAAACAGAGTTCTTGAAGCAAACAACAGGGTTGCAGGTAGGTAGGGCCCCTTTGAAACTGCCATCCGCTCAGGTGTGAAGGATGGACTTTATGGTGTTTCTCTATGCTTTTTTTTTGTTGATGTTTTCTTCACTTCTCTAGGCTGAGAAAGGGAAAGAGTGTGAGCAGTTTAAAGAAAAAACGTGGGGGAGAGAGAGAGGAGAAAAAAATATCCTGGACACTTGGAAAGTATGTCCTTATGCTTCTGTGTAAGCTTCCTGTCCATGGGTCATATATGTACTTCAGTTCTTTGAAGCACTAGTGACATTCTTTGTCTGACCCTTTTCTAGACAGGAAATTAAGCCAAGAGCAAAAAACTAGTGGCTGGGGCCATGGTATGGCTAGTGATTGTACATGGCCCATAGCCACACAATTGTCATCTCCTCCCTGTCTCTTTGCACCAGTGCTAGGTTTGATTGTGCAGTAGGGTGGAGACTGCCAAATGGGATTGAAATCCGACTTGATTCCCAGCACTGAAAAAGTTCCCCAGTTCTAGTCATGTAAATATGCTCTTCCTTCAGAGGAACCTGTGGCTGCTGGGTGTGTTAGGCCCTGTTCCTTTGCCCACATGAAAGAAATAGACAGGGATGCGCTGATTTAGGGGTTGGGCTATTAACCCACAAGATTGGCAGTCCCTCAAGCCCAGAGAAGGGGAATCAGTAGTATCAACTCAGGTAAATTCTGCCTTCCTCACTTCACGCTGTGCAGAGCAACAGCCTCTTCCTTGCAAACATCGCTAGCCCACAGTCAGACCTTTCTTTTTCCAGCTAATGTCATTGCTGGCCCAGGAAGTTTATTCTAAGTTTCCTTTTGATTTTTAGCAAAAGGAATTACTTGAAATTCTAAGGAGGTTTTACCAGTTCCTCTTTCGTGATGAGTTGAAGTCATTTGGAACTATGTTACATGCATTATTACTTTGGTGCATCTTGTGACTCTTCTCTCCCTCTTCATTCCCTCCAAATTGCTTCAGGACACCTTCTAACCTTTATACTGCATCACAAGCCTTCAGCAGAAGATCTTGAGAGCCATTTATGTTGCTGGAAGATGACTGGGTTTGGATCTTGGCCTTCCTTAAGCAGGATCTCCTGACAAAAGTGGGATTGGGAAAGAAATGACTCCTTTTTCCATCACACAGAGCCACCCTAGAAATGGAGGCCTAGGCAGAAAATTGCTTCTAAATGCATCATTCCTTAGGAAATTTGTTTGGCCTCCCATGGTCCTTTTGTTACAATGTCATAAAGATGTCTTTTATAAAAGCTAAACCTGGCATCTTCCTATCTGAAGATTAAGTTGGTAAAACCAAGTTTAAGAGTTTACAGGTCTGATAATGTGATTGGATCTTGCTGTCCCCTGCATAGGAGATGCCACATGAATCTGTGAAACAGGGTTCTGCTGTGGTTCAGACTGTTATATTTGTAAAGCCTTTTCTACTTATAGTCCATTTAAATGATTAGAAATAATATTAATAAAGCTTCTTGTGAAAATGGCATTTAATCAGGAAAAATGTCGCAATGGCAATATGGGAAGTTTCTGCATCTTTTGAGGTTTCCTGTGGTTTTGTGTTGAGAAAAGGTACGTTGGAAGTGTTTGGAAGCTATGAAAGTGGAAAAATCTTAGATTTTTCTTCAAGAGTGAAAAGTTATTTGTTAGAAAGCAGAAAGCTTTTATTGTTTACCCCCTAAGGGGATGCTATAGTCAAACTTAATTAAATGTCTTGCGAGATCTCAAATAAAAACCTTATGTTTGGCAGTAGTGAACAATGCACGCGCGTGCCCATGTACTCTTGTTCTTTTTGCTGTAGGAAATCAGTTTTGAAGTATAGGACTTTTAACGTTCAGATTGGAAAAGGGAAAAGCTTTGTTCTGACGCTGAGCATGAGAAGGTGTAGCAGGAGCGTAAACCGGATGCTCTGGCAGTAGGTAAAGAGCAGTTTTATTTTCCTGTTCTCTGCTTCAGGCAGTTGGAGTAAACTAGTCAGATGCTTGTGCTTGGATCCCATTAATTTCTTAAATCAGTTACCGCAAAACATTGTTTTTTAACTGATGCCTAGATCTTTCATTAAATTCATCAGCATATTTAAATTGTTGAACAGTTTTAACGTAGCCCTGAGGCTACTGCTTCATGGCAGTTGGGACTTCTTACTATGCTGGAATGCATTGCAGTCTTAGTACATTCTAAAAATAATTGTTCAGATGATGCTGTTTAAGTACATACTTATGTAGTGAGCCATTTTCACTGGGCTTCCTGAAATTTGGCTATCTATTGGATGACTTTGATATCTTTTTTTTTTTTGCTGTGAATATCAAACGTCTTTGTCTTGCTGCTTCTGTGGTTATTGAGTAAAATGCTAAATTTATAACCTGGTATTTTTAGAAAACGGATAGTTGGATGCATGTGTTAAACTATGCAACCACAGTAACACTTACGAACTTTGAAGTGTAAAGAGAAAGCACTTTAATGTAGCAAATTCAATACTTTTTATTTTAAATACGTGGAAATATGTATGTGATAACCTTAAAATTGAGTAGTTGTTACAGGTACAGACATGCATTGTGTGCTGAACAGGTCTAATCTAGAAGTTATAAGCTTAAGATCTGAGTCTCAGAAATGAATACTAACACCTGTGGCTAGAGAGCTGTACCAGCGGTGCTTTTAGTTGAAAATACCTGTTTTTCTAACTTCTAGTCCTTTTAAGGTTTGATTTCTTTTGTGCCTTTCTTAATAGGTATACTTGCCTCAGCCACAGTTTTTGGTTGTTTTGTCCTGTAGTATAAAGGAAATTTAAGACCATCAAATACTTACAAAAATACTTGTAGTACAATAACAGGGACACTGAAGACTGTTTCTGATGTTATTGTCTCAGGTTCTAAAATGACTTTACTCCCTGCCTCTAGGCACAATTAGAATAAAAAAAAAAAACAAAACCAAAACCCCTGTTACTGTTCTACAGTCAGTATTTTGATACTTCTTGTCTATCAGCCTTGTGTTAGCATATTGCTATCGTGCTCTGAGTTTTGCAGCTGGAATTCTGGGTTCTTGGCACATCTTTTAGAGCAATAACTCCTGCCTTTGTGTTCTTAAAATAATAAAGATGTCTAAAACCATTTTCTTCTTGTTTATATTGTACTTAACATAATTGTATGAGTATTGAGTGACTCTTCTGACTGACTCCAGAATGCCAGGAAGCATGGAAAAGCACTGTACGAGTTTAGAGGTTTTTAATCCCCAATACTAAGAGAATTTAACGAGATAGACTTGTAACGTTCCTATTTTTGCTCTTTCTATTCTCTTTAAGATTCTCTGAGCATTTGAGCTACCTAACTCACTTTACATAATCCTTTACATCTTCTTGACCAGATGCCAGCTCCTCCTAATTGTTTCATAGCCAGTCAATAAAATCCTGGCTGTTGATGGCTCCTTTTTTTCTGTCCCAGAAGAGTTATCTTGTTTAACCCGAAAGATATTTTTTTTCCTTCTTTCTACCTTCTATCCACCCTCTGTAGTTCATGTTGCAACTCTTTCTCTGTTATGGGGTGCTTTGAGAGAGAGGAAGTATTCTGTAAATATCAGGAAATTTGGGGGAAAATCTTGCTAATGTTGCTACTTCAACCAGAGCTAAACCTGTCATTTGTATGAGAGGTGCCTTGTCGATTTAGAGTAGTTTAGGGAAGGGTGGTGTATCAAAAAATGTGTTCCTTTTGTAAACCAGAAAATTATGATTATTTTATAAACAAGAAAATGAGAATAAAGAGCATAGGTTCTGGGGTGTTTATATTCCCTTGCTTTCAAGTGAGGGAGATGGGTACCAAAACATCAACAGTTTTCTATGAACTTCTGAAAGCCAGACTGATTCCATCAGGAATGGTGTGCTGTAAGTTGGATTTCACTTTGCCAGTCCCGTTTTCAGGGCATTGGAATTTGAGGAGGTAGCAGTGACAAAAGTCCCTTTTCAGTTCTTTTTTGATTGAGGAAAGGAGATTGATACCTTGGTTTGCCAGACTTCTGTTATTGGTCCCTCAAAGAATCAATGTGCTTTAAGGGTTAGTTTAGAAAACTGGTTTTAATTAAAAATTGGAAAAAGGCATTTTCTGAAAGCAATGGTAACAAACGGTTGAACCCTTCCATGGGTTTCTTGCATGGACTTTATGAAGAATTGGTGGCTGCGCAGCTCCTAAGCCAGGTCCATAAGTTGGTATCAACAACATGAGGTGAGTTGGTCAGTTGGTGGGTTATTTCAGGAATTGTTTGGTTATGCTACTTAAGAAGATGAGTTGTCTAAATGGCATGCAAGGCATTATGAATTAACTATTTTAAAAAATGGGTTTGAAGACCATATTAAGCTTGTGTTTAAGTGTTGATGCTTCCATGATGACTTAATGATTTTTATTTTTTTTATTTGAATATAAAATTACTATTCTAATAAACTGTCCTATATTGTTTCATTTCCTGATCCACTGTCACATGAGAGTGGCTTTCCTTTTCTCTCTCCCTGATGGAAACTGATGTTTCTTGCTTTTTCTATATACCCATCAAGTGGAGATTGGGAAAATGTGTGGGGTTTAGACTTCTGTGATATTGTCTTGCATAATTGTCACTTTTATGGGGGCAAAATAATGTTATTAATCCTGGTTCATAAAATGATGGTTGAAGGAGATTGCGTACGGCTTGGGGTGGTTTTCTTCTTAATATAATTACTTCAACAATTTCAACCATACGAGTATCTGATCCTCCCTCTTGCCAAATTCAAATGCAGATATCATCTATAATTCTGAAGTAAGTAGCATTTGAAAGAATAATGAAACTTATATTATAAATATATTTAATGTGACCATAACTGACTTACGAAGATTCAAATGTGATATAGATAGATTTCCCCAAAACTTTGCTTTGTGCTAACTTGAACTGAGGTTTGTTCATTGGATGGAATTATCTCATTTAGAACCCACATTAAAATCACTATCATATTAATGCAGAAAGATTGCCAGCAAATGAAGACTGTTATTCAGAAAAGTAATTCTTTAGAAATTAATGCCACTTTAAGTAATCTTTAGGATTATTGGCATGGCGTATAAGGAAATTCCCTGTCTCTGTCTTTGTTTTTAGCCTCTTTGGTGAAAAATGACTTGTCAAACAATGCTATGGAGAAGCTGTAGGTTAAATGGGAAATCAGCATATTTCCATTGTTCTAATACTACTAAAAATATGGTGGAAATTTCTGCAGCTTATGCGCTGTTTTTAGAATGTTACTCTACACTGGTTTAACATCCTAGGCAGCGTGAGCTTGCAAACTTTCAGCTTTTTTTTGGTAGGAAACCTTTGTTAAAAACACAAGTTAAAAATATGCTGTTCTGTACTCTTTGCATGGGGCTACAGAAGGAATGGAAGGACTGTTTGGACATGTCATTTTCCAGAAATTACTGACAAATAACAGATACTAGGTTTTCTGAAGCTTGATTCCCTATGGCTAGGGGAAGGCTTTAAGTCATAAAATGAAGAAATCTCAGCAACATAAGGAGGAAGTTCTATTCTGTTCTCGTTTGTTACCTTGTCCCACAGCTGCATATCCTGGCATTTACCAGGGAGGGAGGGTATTACGGAAGGCTAGGAAATACTGTTTAATGTGGAGCATAAGTGAAGTAGCATGTGAATGTGAAACGTGAATCTCTGAGACATGATGGAAGTTACTTTGAAAACACGAGCTGTGACTTGACCAGATAAGGATGCTTTCCCAAGTGTTCCAAGGGAATTTTCACATAGCTGCTGCTGGTGTGTGTCTAGAACTTTTCAGAATAGTAAAGTTTGAAATACCTTTTAAAATGTCTTCCTTTGGTAGTACTATGCATCAGATAAGGAAAGCATGAAAAATTAATTTGCAAAATTTTTTTTGAGTATGTGTATGAGATGGAGAGCTGAAATCAGACTGAAGCACGTAAGAGTAAACGAAAAACAGCTGACAGTTGCTGTGTACAGACGGGGTGTTACTGGGTGACTTCAGGACTGAAGAGAAATTGAGGCTGAGTCAGGTACTGGAACAGGCAGGAATTGGAATAAGCAGCAGCCAGCTACTGTAGAAATTCTCCCTAAGCAGGCAGTGGACCTGACAGAAGATCACCTGCAGCAGCTAAGTTTTTCCCCCTCTGCCTCCGTAAGCAATGACACTAGTAAAGTCTGGGCTCCTATAGATTTGTAGCTTGTGTGTTTAGGTTCTCTGCTGTCTAATAAATTATCAGCACTGATTTGAAGCTTTATTATGCTTTGGGCACTGGTTATGTTTATCACCTAATGGTGTTTAAAACAGCTGAGTTAATGCTGCAGTCTTTTTTTTTTTTTTTTTTAAGGGGAAAGTATGGGCAAGATAGAAGGGCTCCTGGACTTGCCCACTTATCTTTATGTAACTTTTTAAGAGCTTGTGTATCTTTGGAAGCTTCTGTCGGATCTGGTTGAAGTTAAAAATAGGTTAAAAAAGGTTAAAAAACTGAAGGGGATGTGAGAATAGGGACATTCACAGAGAACTTACATTAATTCCTTTCCTAATAAATTAAGGGTAGTTGTAAAAATGAGAATAGGCTATAATAAACTTTTTAGCTTTCTATGTGTTAATCTCTTCTTAGTTTTATATCTATTTTTTATATGCTGCTTAATTGATCACTGAACTTTTTTTTAAACAGCACCTGATGAAATTTTTAGTATTTCAGGGAACAGTAATGCTTCCTTCTGTTACGTATTATGCTGAGGAGTGTTCCAAGAAGTGATTTCTATATTGACATTTTTGTTCCTTTTATAATTGTACTGGTGATATCTTTTAGTGTCTCTTCCCTTGTATTAATGCTAAATTTTATCAATATATATTTTTTTAAGCTATTCTTCCCTATACTTGTATGCATTTTTGGAGACTTTTCTTACCTATCCCAGTTGAAAGAGTACACTAGTCAGGTCACTTATACTTCCTTTTTAACTAGCTGAGAACTATTTTTTTTTTTTAATAAAGCAGTTTTTCAAATGAGACCGGTGAACAGTAATACTACATTTGTTCAGAGAATTAATGCTCAAGAAAAGTCAAGGAGACTTTTGTCCCTGTATCAAGTCCTCATGTTGTTTTTTAAAAATACATATTACTTGAAAGACTGGAGTGTATCTCCATGGCTAGCGGTCAAACAAGTGCTTCCAGTGTGGCAGTACTTCAGCTGCAGGGCATTTTGCTTGTCTCTCCAGGTAATCTTAACACCCAAATTCCTGCTTGTAGTTGAACTCCGGTTATTGTTTCAGATTAATTTTCTGCCTCCTTCAAAGACATTTTAAAGCTGGTGGCAACGTAATAGTGCTAGAAAGGCCTACGATCCTTGCCCATTCCTTATGACGGTTACGTTAAAATTTTTAAGAGCTTGAACGCTGTATATGAATGAATAAGATAAGCCTAGGCTCTTCACTTGCCTTTACACTTAAGCAGTGAATGGTTTATATTGTCACATTTTGTCACCTTGAACTGCCATCTGTTTTGTGTCCCTCTTGGAGCGCCTACTGTTTCAAAATCTGGCTGGCTCTGTGATTCAGTGTACTTTATGGAGACACTCTCTGCCTTTATGTAAATACTGAAGGATATGCAAGAAGTTATGACTTGACTAGCTGTTCATATTGGTTTCTTTGCACAGAGTGTGTAGAATTTTAGATTGGAGATATTTGAGAACCATGTCATGCAAGGCCTTGGTTCAGTGAATAGTCTCACCAGTTTGATTGGCATGTGATACTCAGTTATTCTCGGGACGCTCTTCCTTGGAAAACTTTTATGTGGACTGCACTGGAGTAAATCACGTAGTAACTGGCTTTCTGCAAGGCGGGTGTTCTTGTTGCCTGAAGAAGCTTTTTTTTTTTTTTCCTGCTCTAGCTAAAAGCAAATACAAGAAAACTGCCAAAAGTCCCATATTTCTTTCCCTCTTCTTTGCCCCTGCGTTTCCTTTTTAATTTCTGGCACAGTGAGGATATTTTATTTACTTCGCAAACTCCCCCCATCCATTGGAGAACCCTTGCAGGTTAGATAAACCTGGAAAATTCATTGCTTTTTATATGATCCGTAACCTAATTTATGAAATACACTAATTGTGATACTTAAAAAAAAAAGCGTTGACCTATATCAAAATACAGGAATTTACCTTTTAACCCAGAATTATAGTGACTAACATGCTATGAATGCTGTTTCCACCTCCCCCCCAATTTAAATGTTGCTTGTTAAATGAGACCCGTGGATGCTATTTTAGTACAAGCATTAATTAATTTGGTTTATAAGGCAAGGGTTTTTATCTACACCCCAAATGAACTTGAACTTCTTCATTTGCACCCAAAGTTGAAAGTTGTTCCCTCAAAATTCCTACTTAAGTATAGGCTATCATACAAGGATTTCATTAAACCAAAATCCTAGTAAGGCGGAGTTAAGAACTATGGTATAAAGTCCAGTATAATATATGATAGTGTTTCTTTTTAACAGGACACAAAAACAATTATCTTCAAGGACTGGGCATTTTACCCTGTTTCTTCCCCACAATTTATGGGTTTTTTTGAAAGGAATTATTCCTACTTGTGAGTAGTGTGATGCTTCGCTAGTGAAGACCGCCTACGTTTAATGAGCCTTCTGTCCTTGTTGCCCAGTTCCTGTCTTATTTAGCACACTGACTAAATTTTTGGACTGGGTTTGTAGTAGTGTCTTCATCCTTTAAAGACAGTAGAAAGAAATTTTTTTTTTAGTTAGACATTTAAAAGTTCAGTTTTTTTTTTTTATCTCTACTATGCTGTGACAGCTTTAGCTGTGACTTTGTTAGACTTTTGCTAATTTAAAGCCTTCTTACAGGTAAGGGAACTAAATAGATATTTTTAGGGTTTTAAATCATGTTAGGCTACTGTATATAGAAGAAATCAACATATCTTTCCAACCCATGAGTATTATCTGTGTGGGGGGGTGTATATATATATATACACAAGTATGTATCTGTCAGGTTACAGAAGGATCTATAGTTGAATAACAGTATATTGTGGGGGTTTTGAAGATTATATTGTATATTGTGTGACATTTATATTGAAGGGTGAAAGAAAAGTGGTAAATTAAATTCTGATGTCTAAAATGTATTTAAAGAGTTTCTTCATAGCACTAGACGCTCATACTGACCTTTAAAATGAAAGCTAAAACTAAAATAAGCTCAAACCAAAGCAACTAATATGATTGCCTGCAGAAAGCAGACTAAGATAACAAGTTCTGTGAGGATTCTAGGGGAAGCTATTCCTCTGGTTATAAGGAGGTTGGGTTAAGAATGCAGATGACTATTTTTAAAGTGAGGACATGCAGTGAGAGAGGATATTGCTTTCTACAGCTTCAAAATCATTACTTTTACTCCCTTTTTAAGTGCTTGGTAAATTAAAACCGTGAATTTATATCAACTCCAAACTCCTGCGGGCTGTTTAGAGTTGGGAGTATCAGGTATATATTTTTTGTGCGAGTGAGATTATATGTATATATAAATAGTTATGTCTGTATATTTCTATAGATAAATATAGTGTTTTGGTGTAGAATATCACTTCTGTAAACCTTGGGAACTCAGATCTTCAATTTCTTCCCTTTGACTTTAAAGTCTATCGAACCCAGCATCTGATCATTAAATAGGTAAGGGCTTTATATAATAACATTTCCCCAGCCTTTCAAAACAGTATTTCTATGCTACATTCTTGATGATTCTGCGCTAATGTGTAATTAAATGGTTTTGTCCCCACAAGGAGTGGTGGTCAGTCCCTGCAATGGAGGCATTCCTGTCACTAGATAGGGCTCTAGGAAGCTTTTTTTTTTTTTTGCCATCTGTTATTCCTGTGTGCTGCTTTTTTGACTTGACCTGAAAGCTCTTTCAGGTGGTGTGGTTTAAATGCTGAGCACAGACTGATTAACAAGGCATTAAGTCAGTTAATTCTTTCATTTTTAAATAAAGTATTACCATGGTCTTGGTGATCACTGATTTGCATTTTAAGTAAAAAAGGTGGCTTATGTAAGCAGTATGGGTTTTCAAACCATTTGTGGAGTTTGGTGGGTTTAGTTCTCCATCTTAAATTGAGACATTTATAGGAAAAAGTTGCTGAATCTGCTTGTTCACAGTAGTCATTGCAGTGATGAAGAATAGATATGTTTAAAGATATGCAACCCTGGTTCAGAATAAATATTTTTAAATGTGGTTTTCTAGAAGGGATTTCCTTGTGTTACAAAACAACACTAAATGTACTTCTCAAGAGGAGGCTTTGCCACTCCTATGGCTTAGTACCTGAGTGAGCCAGGTACTCGGTTTCTGGCTTTCCCAGTGAAACTTGGAATAAAATCAAGCTAGGGCTTGAAGAAAGTGAAATCACGTCCTCTAGAAATGGTAGTGACATAACATGACCCTCAATTTTTCAGTACTTTCTAAACTTCAGGTATGGTGGACTCAGTCACAACCATAGCAGTATGTAAAACCCAAGACCAAAGGTCCCACTGGAAGGAAAAAAAATATTGGAATAGTTTTGATTTAGAAGTGGATTTGGACATTGAAGTGGCTTTCCTACTTTTGTGTTTGTATTTACAAGAGTGTCAACTGAAAATATCTATTTTGAGGAGATGCTTTTGAGTAATCTATAAAAAGATTTTTCATAAAAACACCTTTCGTTCACTTTAGAACTGAAGAGGATTCATTATTACCACTTTAATTTCCTGTTTGTAGGGAGAGCATAAGAACTCTATATGGCATTAACAGAGAACCTGTTACTGCAGTGCAGCCTCCATGAGAGGTGGCTACTGAGTTTACATAAGGACCACAACATCTCTATGAATAGACAGGTACTATCTAATGCTGTTACCAGCTCCTGGTGTCTTACATTTTAGGAATCTTTTTCTTGATTTGTTATGTGAACTGATGTGCCCTTGAAGGTAGGTCAGTATTTCTGGTAGGCATAGTTGACTCTTGTATTTGTCTTGCAAATTATGGGGTACCTTCTGACTCTAAACATCTGCTTATTTGACATCACTGTTGCTTGGAAGGATGACTGTGCTTAGGGCAGTGCTTTTTCCCCAAAGGCAGTGTTAAGCAGTCCTGCTATAGTGCTGTTAAGAGGGTCTGTCCTAGCATCTCAACTGGAGAACTGGGGGCTCTGCACCTCTCTTTCTGGGGCATATTAACAGTTTTGGGGTTATACTAAATCTGTTACAACATGTCAGAGCAGGTGGTGTAGTTTGGGGCGTGTGTAGGGAGAAGCAAGACAGTCTTCAAGGAGAGGCTATTCCTGGGAACCGTTGATGATTGTGTAGGAGAATTGGTACATAAATACAAGTACTCCAGGTTTATCTTGGCACCCCCTCCAGCTGTGTTTCTTTTGTTTGAAAGGCCATTATTCATGTTTTGGAGGCCAGAATAAGATAGAGAGGTTTATTGCTTGCAGATGGTGCTTCACATGCAGAAATACGTGCTTTCTGCTTGTACAGATTAACGTGATTTAACATTTTATACAGCTTGGTCGTAACTTTTTAATTGTGCTAACACAAATCTGAGGCTAGAGTTCTTGTTTTCTACCAGTCCTTTTTCTAGAGCTTATTTTGATGTTACGTAGACAAAATAAGTTCTTAGCAGATTAGTTGTTACAGTAAAGGAACCACAATTACTGAAGTAATTTAGTGAAGTTGACTGCCTTTTAAAATAGGACTGAAAGTGTAAGTGAGAATAGGAAATGGTTTTTGCTGAGCCATAAAGACTTTGTTTTCCTTCCATCATACATATACTTTGAACTAAGTACTGCATTGTGATTTTCCATGGAAGGACAATTAGCACAAAGAATAGTTAAAATAATGTTGATGTAAGTATAACAGATAACTGTTGATGTAACGTTAGTCATTTCCTTGCAACCTGAGTGGTGAAACCATAACAGTTCAACTAGAGATTTTACTTTTGTGTTTCTCTGATCAACAACATTAAATTTGATGAAATTATCTTCTTTCTGTAATAGTTCCTTCTGAGAATTCTAGGCAACTGTTACATGTACCTAAAGATAGTTTCTTGAAAAGCCCCTTTTCACACCTTCATGTTACCACTGTGATACCGAAGTTCTAGAATAATCCAGATGTGCTAGGATTTAGTGTTAAATTTGGTCCGACTTATTATTTTGATAATGGAATTAAACCAGTGCAATTTTGACACTGACACTACTGCATTCGAATACTAAAATTAACCCGGTATATCAGTACATGAGTAGTTCTCCATTGACACTGGTGCCTGCTTTATTTCCCTTCTTTCTTTCATTGTTGTATTGAAAAATAGTGGTTTTATGGTATGATTTTAAAAAACTGCGATTGTTGATCTAAGTAAGCATATGTAATGTATTTTAAAGGATCTGTCTTGTACCACTTCCTCCTGTACTCCCTGACTCTCCCTCAAAAAATGCAGAGATGCAGAATACTTTAGATTTTAACATGAAAACAGAGTTGATTTTGTAGTCCATTATACACAGAGACTTTAGGCCTATATGATGTCAGGTACTCTAAGAAAAATACATACTATATAAAAATTAAATGTGCATAGTTTCAGAAAACTATTTAATCTGAGGAAGCAATTATTTAAATTAATTTTTCTACTGGGAATGTGTGTTTACTAATGTCTACTCATTAGACATTGTAAGGCTGGAGCGGTAGGGAGTTGTGTCCTTTGTCCTCAGCCTTACTCTGTCTAGTTCTAATTCTTGCTATTAGCCATATGCTTTAAAATTTTTTAAGAGTTTCACCTTAGCTTTTTTTTTTCCCCTTTTTAAGAGGGTAGGTATATTCTTCTGTTTTGGCTACCCACTTCCACTTGGTGGGTATGACATCCTTCTTGCCACTTCTTCCTCCCTGTACCTCAGCTGTTGTAATGTGGACTTTACGAGCAAACTGGAGCTTCCTCTCTCCTGTTCAAGACAGAAAAGGTATTCTCTGTCCTAGAAACTTCACGAACATTACTAGCGGGTCAGTGTTTGTGCAAAAGCGGCTTAAATCCATTGTATATTCTCTTCTGTGGTCTTTGTTGTATATCCTCTTCTGTGTGATTATTTGCACTTAATGTCCATGTTGAGCTGTAGGCTGCTAACAATGATTCCACAGCTTCCCCAATAATAGTACAGGTGAGAAATCAATAATGATGAGGAAAGGATGAAACCAAAAAATAAGGCAATTTATGTTGGCAGTGTCTGGTATAGCCCAAACATATGGTTGTGTGGGCGGCCATAGAGTTTTCTGAAGCTCCATGCTTAGAAGACCTGCCTAACTAATATTTGGGTTAATCTCTAGCTAGTAGACCATCCAATTCCAGACGCCTAGTAATCAGAGTTTTTGTAGTCTCACCCACCACTCCAAATTCACATCATTCATCTGTCTATTTTAAACGTGTCTCTTGTGGAGTAGCTCTAAAATAATCCACTGTTTTGACCTGACAGTAACAGGAATATGTGAGCTCCTCCTGCTGCTCTTCTGACGGTGTATGGCTGCTTACACCATTCAGCAGAGATGATGCTTCTGCATGGAAGAGTGGGGCATTTTAAAAAGCTACACTGACTCTTACTCTGTATTTGACCTTTCCATTCCTGTGACTGACAGGGTTTCGTTTCATCATTGCAACGATGAGAGCACGACTTGTTTGTCAGGTCCAGATGTTCAGAGCCCCTCACTGAAATTCAACTGTTGCTCCCTGTATTAAACTCTGCAAGAGCCTGGTTTGCTTGCCCTTAGTGGGGTTGCCCAGCCATGTGCCCTCACTCAGCTTGTCTGACCCAAGCTCATTGCTCTCGGATTATGAATTTTTGTATGATTTCTTGATTTTTTTTTGAATGCACCATTTAACATCAGTGAAACTCTGGGAGGGGGCGTTAAGAGTATAATTCAGTAGTAGTGGCTGTTTTGCCATATTGTAAATTACGTAATTGGGGTCAAATAATTTGTAAACTTTTAATTAAATTAAAAATAACTCTGCTTTTCAGAGAAGATGGAAACGAAGAGGGATCTGAAAAAGCTATTGGTAGAGAGGGGACAGAATTTGGGTTACTGGCAAAGGTGATGTGTGGGAGGCGACAGAGAGCAGCTTTTCAGTTGTAATGTAAGAAACACAGCCTTGGTTCCTCTTTGTCTGTTCCCCTTCCTTTTTCTTTTGTGCGTGAACAGATTTGCATCTTTGCAGCTGCTGTAACAGCTAGTAAGGAGAGCTGAGTTCCCTCACTTTCTAGGCATAAGATGGTACATGGCAAATTCCAGATAATGCCTTTAGTTTTGCTTCCTCTAGCTTGCAGAGCTGCTATATAATTAAAGCTTCAGCTTTCCTGTCATCTCCCATACCACCAAACCTCCCATACTTTTTAATCTCTTTACAGTCCCAATCTTTTAAATGCTAGTGGTGAATGAATTTTTTGTCATCTCATGATTTGGATACTTTATCAAAAGTTTTTTTTTTTTTTAAAATTATCTCTTCAGTGTTTTGTGTGTAATTCTGAATTGTGAACTGAAAGAGTTCAGAATCATTTGTTTGCTGATAGACAGTGCTATGCAAATACTGTATGGTAGATAGTCCAGTTGCTTAGCAATAACATTAACAGTCATGAGTGTTTATAAAGCAAATATAATATGATATGGTCAACAAGGTATGTGGTGCTTTTTGTATTGCTTAAGTGTCCTGATAACTGTTGGAAAACGTTTATTAGGATTACACATGAGCAAGCACCTGACACTTAAGAGCAACAGCTTGAGTAAGTTAAATCTGATAAATGATGTGCTTGTGTTTTTTAATCTAAAACCCCACAACTTAAAACAAGTGGTGAACATGATGATTTTCCAAACACATTAGCTTTGAACTTTGAAATGTTATTTTTATGGCTCTGATAAATACTCTTGGAATGGCTTTGGATGTTCCATTTGGAAATATTAAGGGTGATAGGTTATGTGATTAAAAAGCTTGCTGTCTGTGCACAGAGAAGCCCTGAGGCAAGTGGCCGGCAGGGGAACCCCTGTAACCTCATCAGGCACGAGCCCTCTGACCTGGCTTCTGGCAGACCTGTCACTGGAGATCATCAGCCCTGAGGACCTGGGTGACAGACACTTGATGAGTAAACAGAGGCTCTGTGGGCTCAGTTTGCAGATTGGCATGGGGGGGGACAGAGTCACCGTGGGACTTGCTGTGGGACTTGAGGAAGAATGTTGTGGGATTGTACGCAACTTGGCATGGGATGCTTAAGGGTGGGACCAAGGGAAGGCAGGGGAAAGGAGGGATCAGGGTGATTTTGGGGAAAGGAACAACCGTGGGTAAAATAAAGGGGCAAAGGGATAAAATGGGCTGGTTGTGTGTAAGCAGGCGGCTGGATAGTATCTTTGTCTGGCCATGCCTTGCCCTGATCAGTGCAGTCAGTCCCGTCTCCTCACTAAACTCTGTTGGGTAAGGGGCTGTCTACAGTGTGTGCCTATAGGGGACTGGGTGCCAGCAGCTGGAGTCACACCATGGGTGATGGGTCCATGTGGCAGGGGCGAGTGAGGGTGCATGCGTCTGTCGGTGTGTGATCTTAGGGACTATGAAGCAGGACTAGCCAGGGAATAGGAGAAGAGACCTGAGTGGGTTTGAAGTTCGGGCAAAACATGCATGCATCTACTGGACAGAGTCCAATGCAGGGCAACCAAGATGATTAAGGGATTAGAGCACCTCCCTTACGAGGAAAGGATGAGAGAGCTGGGGCTCTTTAGCCTCGAGAAGAGAAGACTGAGGGGGAGACCTTACCTATGGTTACTTAAGTACCTAAAGGGTGGGTTGAAGGACGATGGAGGCAGACTCTTTTCAGTGGTTTCCAGTGATAGGACGAGGGGCAATGGGCATAAGGTGGAACACAGGAAGCTCCACTCAAATATGAGGAAAAACTTCTTTACAGTGAGGGTGACAGAGCCCTGGAACAGGCTGCCCAGGGAGGTCATGGAGTCCCCTTCTCTGGATATCTTCAAGACCCGCCTGGATGCCGTCCTGAGTGATGTGCTTTGGGCAATCCTGCTTTAGCAGGGGAGCTGGACTAGATAATATCTAGAAGTCCCTTCCAACTCTGTCAAATCTGTGAATCTGCATCAGACAGCTGGAGGACCTGGCTACTGGAGGACCTGGGTGTCCAGGCCAACTGCTGGGGAGACTGTGGGGTCTGGTGAGACCCCTGTTTGTCTGTGCATGAGGTAACCAGAGAGGCAAGAGGCGCTGGGAGCCAGCTACTGGCTTGACCAAGAGTCCAAGGCCAGATCCTAAAGGGATCCATAGGGAGTGTGTGAGTGTATTTATGAGGAGGCTTGTGTGCCATGTGCTGGGGAGACCAAAGGTCTGGGAGCAGCTGCTGAGGGGTACTGAGAGCAAGCCCGGGCCAGTTACAGAGGTATCCATATTTTCTGTGTGTGCGCATATACATACATATTCTCCTGATGGACTTTCACCCTGATCAAAGAGGAGCAGGAAGAGGCTGTTAGTGCTGCTTGTATTTACTGAAGTGCTCAGTTTGCGTTGACCTGTGTGGCCAGCCGTGTACCTGTGTGCTGTGCACGTGTGTCTGTGTTTGTCCCTGTGGGGAACATGTGCTCGGCCTCAGGCTGGACCCTGGGCCAGGGAACTGGGGCTGCGTCACCTACTTTGGGGTTGATGGGTTCAGCAGCTAATGATAAAGGGATGTGACAAGAGATGCTGAGGCTTTTTGAAAAAAATCTCTCTTTATCAGAGCTCAAAATGAGCATCTGAGATCATTTACTTCAGGAGGTACTGGCTCTGGTTCTCAAATGTACTGTGCTGGTAAAAAGCTACTTAGTAGTATAATGGAAAATTATTTTAATGTAAAGGTTTACAGATGCTGTGGTTTGCAGAAAGTCCAAGATCTGAAATTACACCATTTATCACTAACAGTGAATATATATCATTTGGAAGACAAAGTTTGGTTTAAAAAACAACTTTAAGTAGGCATATTGTGTTTGACAGCATTGTTCCCCTGCTAGACTTCTTCTAAGTCCATTTTCAGACTGTCAATGAAATCTTCTTTAGTAGCATGTTGTCCTTTATTATTGTTGCACTTCACTTTTTAGAATTCTTAGGCAAAATGCAGGGTCTTAAATCTGACCTTGAAACCTTCTCCTTGAATGCATACTCTAAAGAAAAATCCAGACAAGCAGCATGTAATTAGAGGACTATCCCAGGAACTGGAGACACCTTTATTTTGATTTAGTGGAGGTTGCAAATCATATTAAACTTATAATAAGTTTCTCCTTAATGACGTAAAAAACTCAATCTGAACAAAAGCCATCGTTCATAAAACCTTCTAAATACTTAAACTGTTGTTTAGTAATATTGTCTAATCTTATATAAGATGACAGCCTTTAAAAAATACTTTGCTTTGGTGAATTCCCCCAGCCACCTCTTTGACTGGAGGAAGTAATCACCAGAAAAACAAAATAAAAAAAAAAAAATTTCCAGAAAGAGTGGAAAGCTGCTTGCAGTAAGCATGTGAGTAAATGCTTGATGCTGTCGTGCTTTATGGAACCTCAGATATTTTGCTGCAAGGCTGTTTCAAAATGTTGCGAGCATTGTGTAAATAGGATGCGATTGTATTCAGCCATATTCTTGTACCTAGTACAGATACACTTGTCACTTTTTTTAAATTAATTTTTAAAATATGATCAGGCCTCTGGAGAAGCTTGTGTTAGACACTCAGCATCATTCTAAGGTCTCATCTATTTTAAAGCAACGGATGTAGGGGAAAAATGGGGAATGGTTTGCTTCATGTGTGCGTACTGCTAAAAAAACTGAATGGCTTGTGCTATTTGAGGAACGGTATGCAGCCTAGTAGTTGAAGACTGATGTAACACACTAGAAAAGAGAGCTAAAGGTCTCTGATATCTTAATGTGCAATGTGGAATAAAGTCAATGCAATATATAAAATCTGAGGCGGTTGCTGAATATGGAAAGAAATTAAAAATATGTAGAGTGAAAAGGTGTGTTTGTCTGCCTCATGAGGATAGAAAGAAGAGTCCTCTGCTGAACTTCAGATAAAAAAATTTAGATTGAGTTTTTGAAACTAGAAGAGAACTGTCTCATGTTCAGTAAAAGAAAAAATCCCCATATATTAATTTCAGCAGAGGAGTCTTGGAAAGAATGTGTTATGCAAACCAAGTTTCCAAGGAGTCTGTAGACAAAACAGACTTTCAGACTTGATAGGCAAAATGACTTGTGTTCTAGTGCAATTATTACTGGGTGTGTGTATATTATCAATAAACTAGTCCATAAGATTATATGAATCTTTGGAAAAAAAAAAATTGACTGTCAGCCTTATGTGGCACCAATGTATTGGAATCAAGACTTTGTAGTTCAGATGACTTGTAAAGTACTGGATCTGGCCTTTGAATATGGGTCAGATCCTTGAGAGCTGTGGGAAGGTCTCAATTCCAGACAATAATGAACTGTTGAAATAATTCTGATACCTGATTTTGGGTTTTGTACGTTTGCCGAGGATCTTGGTGGGCATGTGTCCTTTCAGTCTTTGTAGGTGGTTCTGCTATGGATACGCGGCACTTTTTTATTTTTTTTATTTTTTCCTGGCTTGCTTAGCAGGTGACTTGCTGACATGACTCCTCATCATTGGCAATTGAGCGCTGTGGCTTCATTATAGGATTAAATCTTTGATTCAGAAGTCATTAGCTTCATCCTCTTTGACCACTAAGTACTGAAATAAATGTTTTCCATTTTATATTCTGTTAGCTTCTACAAGATACAACTTGACTTCTAAAGCATGTTAGTATTTAATCATAATAAAAAAAGGGTAGGTCCCTTACCTGAATACTTAGATAAGGACTTTTTTTTTGTCTATGTAGTGTCTGCTTACTGATTACTCACTTTAAAATGCAAAACACTGGAGTATGGGAACAATTGTCTGCAATGATTCTGGATTCAGTTTCATGATAATATTTTTCCCTTTTTACTTGTTAACATGTTTGCATGCCTATTCCTGCCTTCACTAATCTTATAAAAGCTATTGGTTCTTTCCTATTCTTGTTTGCCAAAAAGTGTTAAGCTAAATTAGTTGATGAAAATGTCTCTATTCCGCTGATGCTGAGTCAGAAGTGTTTATTTAAAGATGATGAATTTGGTAGTCATCAAATCGTGTTTAAATCATCAAGAATGCTAATTATAGATAGGCTAACCTATATTTCTGAAATACGTAATGACTTGAAGCCCAAATACTTTTTGCTTAAGTTAATAAATGCATTGGTTTCAGTTGAAAATGGATGATACTGTAATTCACAAAAGACAAAAGTAGTAATTACCTAGACAAAAACATGAAAGTTGTATCCCATTATATAGGGGGAGAGAAACTGAATGGGATTCTCACTCTGTTCTATCCTTCTTTAGGGTAAGAAAGGAATAAAAATCTTTGAGATTCTTTAAGCTGTATATATAATTCTTGCTATTTTGTGTTGATGATGCTTTCCTGTGTTTTGGTATATGTTGAATATTTATAGCTCTGCCTTTCGAACTCCTGACTTTTTTCTTAATTCTCATGTTTTCTGCTGGCATTTTTATTAACTCGTATTTGTGGATCATACTGTTGATTATGGTTAGTACGTTTGAGAGTCAATCTGAGGAAGAAAACAATTTAGCTTAATGATTTATTCAACACTTTATTTCCAGTAAAGATTTACAGTGGTAGTATCCATCATTAGCTAGAGTAACTTTCCATTGCACGTTAATTCTGAGATGCAGCTATTTTAAAGAAGAATGAAAAGTCTGATATCGTCTGTGCGCAGACAGGGAGACACTGAGGTAAATATGCCTGAGTCTAAAATTGTGATCATTTAATTTTTGTCCATTACATGTGATGAGGAAATACCCAGATTGTTGTCTGTCCTTTGTTAATCTGGAAGTTCCATTTTCTTAATGATTATGAAATGTAATGACTGTGTAATGGTCTTGCATACTGATGTGAAGCAGTGCTATTTTACTGAAAAATAGAACCTTTTTGTATTTTCAGAGACCAGAATGTCATTGTTTCTGGTTTTGCTTTTAAAATGAATAGACACATGGGTACTTCCCAGTAAGAATCTATGAAAAAAAGGGAAGAAGATGAAAGGATTTTAATGTCTGGCTAATTTAGGTGAAGAATCTGTGGCATTGTGCATGATCTGTTTTCAGAAACTTGTGACCAATTCTAGGGAAAAGTCCTGTTTAATTACAATTAGTTGAAAAATGATTCAGTATGGCCTTCTAATGTGGAAGCGTTTAAACTTAATGGACCTTTACATGTTATGCTAACTGGTGATAAATAAAATGAATGCAGAGCAGGCAGGTACAATTATTCATACTTAAGTTACTGTTAGTGTTTTTTATGAACATTCTTACATCAAGCTTTAAATAGACTGAGTCTGGGCTCTAGAGATACATACAAGGCTTTAAGTATACTTTATTTTTGAAAGTGAAATGTAAAATTAAAAAATTACATGTTTCACTGTAAATAAATTAGGTGTGTTTTATGGCCTGAGGGAATTCTTTTATTGCTGCTATGATTTTAAGTTATTTTTCCAGTAAATATAGGATTATGGTGGCTTCAGGAGAAATGGTATAGATGGCGTGTGAGATCAAGTAATGCTAAATTTGCAAAACTGATACTTCCCACAAATACTTCTCACAAATGCTATAGGAAATTCTGTGCTGTTAATGAAGGTAGATTCAGTATGCTGCTCTTGCTGATGGGAGACAGATTTATTCAATTGCCATGGACGATGTGATGTGTGTTGCTTCTCTGCTCCTTTCCCTGCTAACCTACCCCTGCGAATTTAGTTTTAATATGGATGCATATAAAGGTAAGACTGTCTTAAAACGTTTCAAGCTGTTGGGAGCTTTGGGAAAGAAATGATTGTGAATGATGACTCCCTTGAAAAGAATGGGTTTATCAGAAGTTTTCCTTAAATCCTTCCTGAGATTTAAGGATCAAATACACACACATTTGCTCGTACAAAGTGCGAGCCTTCCTTTTTAATGTTGGGAAAAAACAGGATTTTTATCTTGATGACAGGAAAAACCCAACTCCCAGCACCTATTATCTAATTCTCTTCAGTGAGCTCCTGTTGTGTCAAATTACCCTTGTGGGGTTTGGTTTTTTTTTTTCTTCCTGTGACCTGAATCTCTCAAAACTTTGTGACAGCAGGCGATTGTCACTTCATTAAACTTTTGTATGGCTTTGGAGCTGGGACAGTCAGTGTTCAAGAACAAATGAGTCTGAGCATCAGAAGAATGTTTTGTGCCTGTGTAGAGTCCCAGTTCATAACTGCCAAGTTTAGGCAACTGCTTATCTTTGGGCTATTCTTAACCTCAGCAAACATGTATTGCAAACATTTCTAGCATGTCTCTAACCTTGCTGTTAGAGCTCAGTGTAGAGTACAACAACTAGCATTAAAAAAAAAAGGAAAATGTCATCATAACTTTGTGACCATCAAGTTATTGAAACAGTAGAAACATCAATCTTTAACTCATAGAAGCTATAGAAAGACATTCAGTTAAGGATGTGGTTACTATTAGCAGTTGGTGCCGGCGAGAGTGCCTGGGATTTAAAAAGTGACTCTCAGTAGACTTAAAAAATACTTGAAATTGTAGTTGTGTAACAGACATTTTAAGAGTAATGTTAAATGGGATGATACAAGGTTAAGATACGTCTGCAGTTCATTGATATCGTCTTAATGCTTCACATACTTTGCTTTCGTTTGTATTTTTTCTCTGAACTTACAGACATCAGCAATATTAATTTTTACATCTCTTAATTCCAATATTTGTGTTCTCCTTTTCTGCTTTATTTTGCTTTGGAGTTCCAGAAGTGACTGTAGAGTTATTCATTAAGTATATATCTCTGCATTTTAACAAACTGTTACTGGTGGTTTAATTCAGGCAGCCTTCATCTAAACATTTGGACTGGAGCAATGGTTCATCGGGTGATACATTATGAAGAAAACAGTACCAAGATACACAAGCATTTGACTTTGTAGAAGTGGTCATTTGAGTGTTACAGGATAGCATCAGAGGGTATAAAACTCATATAAACACATAGGCAGGTTCTTAACATAAAGTTAAGGCCAAAGTATTCTGTTTTTTGCCTGCCTTTTCATAATATTACCTATAGCTGCCTGTTAAGCAGACTTGGCATTTTTTAAAATGCCTTCTACTTAGTCTTAAGTCTGCTGTCTTAAGAACATTAATGTTTTGGATCAGTGTCTTGTTTTTTTCAGATAGGATCTCTCTTGGCAGTTTGGATGTAGCCTTCTTTCAATGCTGTCTGCACCCCAGATCATGTCATCAAAGCTAACACCATATACAACCATACCTAATACCATCGTACAAATAGAATTGTTTGTAACTGTTGTTTTTAAATATGGAAGTGGATTTTACCAGCATGATCTGGTGATACAGTTGGACTGTCTTGAGTTCTTGAGGTTTCTGGGTGGTTCGGAGCTAGAACCTGGTCATATTTATGTTTGCAAGGCAAGTGAGCAGGGTTTCATCTGGGAGAGTTGTCTTCTATGTGACTGATGTATTTGGTCCTCTTTTCACTGACACTTTCTGCTTTGATATTCTGCATTCCCACCCCACAGGTCAAATTTAATTTGGGTACTTCCAAAAAGGTTTCATGTACTGAGTTTTCTTGTTCTCTTCAGCTGCTGCCTTGTCTATCCTCGCCAGTGGAAAACTTAAGGAAAGTGACTTTTCTCTATAAAAAACATCCAGAAGGGAGAAGAATTAGTTATACTTTTTATTTTTCAGGCTAGTATGATCTCTAAGCTTAAGCTATTGCAAGAAAAAGTCTGCAACATACCTAAGGTGACTGCTATTGGAGCTGAAGTAATTTTTAAAATATAGCTTAATATAAGGTGTGTTCTGAGGAGCTGCCTGCTATACTTCTGTAACTCTACTTTTGATGAGGCATACAGTTTCTCCTGGTTCTCATATCCTAGAGCTGTAAAGTTTTGGCAATGGATTGCTAGTTCTTCTGATGCTCTGTTCTTTTCCTTTCTGCTGTTTCAGAAAATAATTTGGGCTGGTTTAGTTGGGGATGAGGGATCTGAAAAACATGGCATTTTGATCTGAATGGCAAGGTCCCTGTGAAGTTTGCACTATTTATTTTTGTTTCCTGCTCTTCAGCATTCCTAAGGCTGAGTCTTTCAGGTGGCACCTTCCAGCTTGTGGTGGTCTGTCAGGGTAGCAGTGCTCATTAACTCTGAGCTCTGTCTGTTCTTGTTCAATTGCTTCAGCAGGCAACCTGATGTACACTTGAAGTTAGCCCTTACTTGAGGAGGAGGGTTGGTCTAGGTGAACTCCGAAGAACCCTTCCAAGCTATTATTTAGTGGTTGGTAGCACCCACTAAGTGATTTCCAAGGCTTTCATTTTAGCTACTTCTCTTGATTGCTTTTCTTCTTTTTATTGGACCTGCTGTGTCATTACTTGCTCCTATACCTTGAAGGTATAACCTTCAGTTCTCTAACTTGTACAACCTATAGCAAAAGACACTTGGTCAACTAAGGATACTTGCCGTTCCGTATTCCTCTTGTGTATCCTGGTCAAGGTTCATTTTCCAAGAGTTTCCTCATAATTTTATATGAAGTAGACAGTAGAAAGTATGCAGCTACTTGAGAAAGTAACCAGGAAAATGGAGCTAATTAACTAAGATAATTGGATAAAATATTGCTTTGATAATTAAAAGCATAAATACTGTTTTGATCAGATAACTCGGGGAGTCTACGTGCGGTATTGAAACTACAGTAGTAGACAAAACTCTAGCTTGGCACAGTAACAAAAGATTCAGACTCGTGTCAAATCCTGTTATGACAGTTGATTCATGACTAAATTTGGAAGGGTAGACTGTGTAAGATGCCTGTTTTTCATCGAGTTCACAATCTTGCAGGCACATCTTTTCCTGCAAAATACGGTGTTCCAGTGCATGTGTAGGTAACTCAGCGAGGGCGAGGTGGAGGAATGCAAAAAAAGCCAAGGCTTAATCCTTTTTTGTTATTACATCTGTTGTGTCTTCAGTAGCTTGGATTTCTGAGCCTACGGATCTTCAGAAGCAGTGAGTTGGAGTGAGGGTTTGAGGTGATCCCAGATCTTTTTTTTGATGGTGTCTTGTCTTACGAGCTTTCACGCTGCTGGCCTAAGTAAACTAACAATAGTTTCCATTAATGCTTGACCTGGCAATGTGTATGTTCCGCCCCTTCAGAGGGAAGGCCAACTTTACTAACAAAACTGTGCTGACATCACTTTTATACAAGTGATGCTTTTGGCAGTTGAAGAACGAGTCTTTGCCATGTTGGCTGATGCTCTGTTAAAACAAACAAACAGCAAAAACAAGGAAGAGAAGAACAAAAAAAAAAACCAATACCTTCAAGTGTTTGGGTGTTCATAAGAAGGAAAAATACTGAATTATACATTCAGCAGCACTGAATATCATTGCATGGTGGAGTACTCTTTTTTTTTAAGTTTCCCATTTTTGTAAGGAAACATTAAAAAATAATAATCATAAAACCTGTTTCTTAAAAGTATATTCTAGCAGTATGAGGTCTTGGAAAATAAGACTGTCTAAAATCTGTGTGTTCTGACGTACCAACCTCACTTGTGTGCTTGTGTCACAGACATGCACTTGTGTGTATTATCTGAAGTCAGGTTCAGCAAGGACTTATTTTATTCCTTGCAGTTCCCTGGGAATAGCATCAGGATTTCAGTGCGTAAGGTCTTGCTGCTTTAATATTTGCTCAGAGGTAACTGGCAGCAGGCAAAGTCAGATTGGGTTGGGGGGAGAGTGCAATGGCCCTTTGGCATCTTTGATTAAAACAACTTTTTTGGATTTTTCTGCTAGCTGTCATACATTGGCAAGGCTAGCAGAAGGGATAAGGGTGATTTCTCAATAAAGCCGCAATGCGGTGGGCATGTGTTTGCTCTGGGTAAGCTAATGACCTCCTGGCAATGGAAAGTAGTAAATTTAGGGGAGCTTTTAGGAAGACACTGGAGAGAATCGAGTAATCCAATTAATGTAAGGATTACTTTAATCTGAGAAATGGCAGTCAGGACAGTTAGGAAAGGAGAAGGGTTTTTAAATATATTGTTGCTTGTGTTTTTGAATGGGGAGGGGGGGGGAGAAGCTATATCTCGGTTTATGGAGGAATAATGTGAAATACCTTTCTTAAATGTTATTTTTCATCAAGTGTGGATGTTGTGGTGTGAAACCAGTAACTTGTTACCCTGGTCTGTGACTTCTGTTGCTGATCAGAGGACCAAGGGAAGGGAGGGCGTTGTTTTAGCTTGACTTGACTTGGCGAGCGTGGTGTACTCCAGCCTTATCTGCTGTGGCGTTTTGGAGGTTAACCTTCCCAAGAAAAACACGGTGTGTTCCATGTCTGGTCCAGATCACTGTCTCCTTCTGCCCCCATTCACAAGCAGGCTCCAGCAATCAAAGCTGCGCTGGCTTCCTGTACGTGGAAGGTTTATCTGGGCTTCTCCTGCACGCACATGGCCTTAAATATTTACTCGGAGGGGAAAAAAAAAAAAAAAAAAAAAGGCAAACAGCACAGGTTTTTGCCCTGAGCTCTTTTGAGCCCTGAAAGCCTCCTGAGTGACTGTGGGATGGATGCCCTGGGGAAGGGGCCAGCTGGTGGGGTTGGTACTGTGTCCCCTTTCTCAGGGGGTGGGGGTGGGGATGCTGATGGGAATTTGGCTCGGGGCAAAGATTTACTTGCTGGGGTTTTCTCTAGGACTCCACATTCTGTGCTGTACAGAAGATTACTGGGGGAGGATATGAAAAGAGATCGGAGGTGTGTGGTCCTAGCCTGGAAAGAAGGCGGGGGGGGGGGGGAGGGGCGGGCGATGCACTGTGGCTGGGGACAGATGTGCCTGGCAGGTCCCAGTCTGGGATGCACTTCCCCTCTCGTCCCAAAACCCCACTTTTTGCTGTGAGTTGGGTTTTGTCTGCTTGTTGCTGGGCTCAAGATGCTCTCATTTATACACCCAGCCTCTGTGTAAAAAGAGCTACTTCCGTGCCCTTCCCTTTTAGCTGTTATCTGCGTAAATGCAGGAAAAATTGGCCTGTTGTGTCTTAGTTTTCAGACTGTTTTGGGGAAGATAGAGCATTTTTCCGGAGGAACGGAGGAGAGCTTGAACCACCGCATCCCATTTTATTAGGGTATCTCGTGGTGGTGGTGGGATGATGATGATTATAATTTTTATTACAACTTTTACGGTGGTAAAGAGCAGTTCCAGGCCCAAAGGGCCCTCCAGAGGGGCTCGCCGTAGGCGGAGGGGCTGCCTGGCCCCGGGATGGGGGCTACAGGGGATCACCGGGTCCCGGCCCGTCGGAGCGGTGAGGCGGCGGCGGCCGCCATGCGGCGCCCTGCGCGGCGGCCGGGCTCACAGCGCCCCCTGGCGGCCGAGGCACCGCCACTTCCCTTGCGGCGGAGCGGGCTCTCGGCACAGCCCTGGGAGCGTTATTTGTTTTTTTTTATTTTTCCCCCCACCCACTACGGATTTTAGACACCCCTCCCTCCCCCGGGCGGTATGAGTAGGGGTGGCGATGCCCTCCCGGCCCGACCGGCGGCGGCGAGCGCGGCTTCCCCCGGCAGCGGCCAGCAGGTGGCGGAGTCGAGTCGCCGCTGCCTCCCTCCCTGCTCCTTAACACCTTTCCGTAAACGCTTTAAGCAACGTTAGGCGCGTTTTGTCCTTAGATTTCTTATTTTTTTTTTTATTTTTATTCTAAATTTTGTCGAGTTAACGCGAACAGGGTGGATAACCCTGTTTAACAGGTGCTGGTGTGGAAGCGGTGCCCTCAGGAATCAGGAGAAGCTGATGAGGTAACTTGAGGTTTTTGGAAGTTTAGCACCGAATGCAGCCTCCCAGGAAAGGCCTTGCAAAAGGGCAGAAGCTCAAGTCCTTGTTTCCTTGAAAAAAGGCGATGGAGTTTGGTGCTGACAGTGCCGAGTAAACAAAATGGGCAGAATATGAGGAATTTGCATGATTTGAGGTCTTGAACTCCCCCACAAGATGTTAATGTCCTGAACTACTGATGTGAGCTTCACTCTTAAGTAGCTTGTTTTTCTAGAAGCAGCACTCAATCTGAAGACCATTTGATATCCGGTATAAACCAGAACGGCTTTGGTCAAGGATAACTTGTGTTTGACTGCCAGTATCTGCAGTCACAGCTCTATCTGTGTCTGACCAAACCAACAGTAGTTCTTCGTTTTAGTGGGGAGTGGGTCGAGGGAAGGAACAGTGATGCTCCACTGTCGTTTATAAGGGTGTAGACTGCTGGCCTCTGACATTTCACTGAAATATTAGAGTTGGAAGGGACCGTAGAGATCATCTAGTCCAACTCCCCTGCTGAAGCAGGATTGCCCAGAGCTAGAGCA
>JAOQGH010000001.1:175323574-175363996 GCA_025769975.1 Gallinago jamesoni | reverse complement strand
CGGGTCTTGAAAATCTCCAAAGAAGGGGACTCCACAACCTCCCTGGGCAGCCTGTTCCAGGGCTCTGTCACCCTCACAGTGAAGTAGTTTTTCCTCATATTTGAGTGGAACCTCCTATGTTCCAAATTATGCCCGTTACCCCTCGTCTTCTCACTGGCAACCACTGAAAAGAGTCTGGCTCCTTCCTCCTTCAAACCACCCTTTAGGTACTTAACCACTCTTTAGATAATTTCATTAAATGTTACTGACAATAAGCTGGGGGGGGGCTTTACTCTGACCCTATATATGGGCTCTGTGGGGGTTGATGGAAGTAGCTAATAGCATTAGGGTTGCTTTTTCCAACACTAAATGTGGCTAATTTGCATTTATGTACCATGGCAATTATTTCACCTTCTTATAGATTGATTCTGCAGAGTCCTGGCTTGGGTTTCCCTATTTAAATTTCATTTCTGTTTGGTTCTTAACTTAGAAATCTAGATCTAAATGTCTTCTGGGGAGAAGTCATCATCATTAGGGTCTTGCCTGACCTCTGCAAGCCAGCTGTGTGTATCTGACTGGAGGAGTGGCTGCCTTTCTGGGCCCACAGACCCCAACAGGGGGGAAGCATCAAATGAAGGCAGAAAAAGCTTCAAAGTTGCCAGAGCTGCGTTATGTTTAACTGAGGCTGTGGTGTGAGTGTATCGGAGCAGATTACACTCATGCGGTACTCCCAAGGCATCCTTAATTATCATACAGGTTGAAAAACTCCCACATGGTATGATCATAGAATCATTAATGGGAGAAGAATAATGAGTTGTCTATATCTGTACTTACACTTTATATCTCTCTTGTTCGAGTTCCCTGTTGTAAGTAGGGAGACTTTTCTGTTTTACTGTGACTGTAAAAATTAATTCCACATGTAAGGAACTCTCCAGGGGTGAAGCTGGCATGGATAGTGTTGAGCCTTTTTGCAGTGACACTGGGGACTTTCAGATTATACAAGCATTGTGCACTTCTGATTCCTATTTTTGTGTGCGGTGTGCTGTATGGGAAGATTAAAAATATGCATGACCTTTTTGGTTTTCCTCAAACATAATATACGTGGTCAAAGGATAGGGTTTTTTGGTGCCTTTTTTTTTTTTAGAGCTGCATTGCTATTTTAGGTGCCTATTTCTAGTGCTGATAACAGTGGAGGTCTCATCTTGCTATAAAATTAAGCAGGTGCAGAAGAAAATAAAACCAGAAAAAGTTGGTTTTGTGCATCTAGCGGAATATTTGTAACAAAACCGGATGACTTGTCTTTCGTGCTTGTTGTATGGAGATGTATTAGTGTTTTACAGGAAGATGAGCTGCTGTACGATAGGGGCCTTGAAGAAAAAAGCAGTCCCCCTAACTGGTGAATGGAGTCTTAAGCCAGCATGAGTAACCACTTGCTTTAAAACCCAAAATGTGCTATGTGGAATACTTTTTTTATTCTAGTGAAAACTTTCTTTTATGCACAAGCAGCAATTTGAGACTGAAAACTATTTTTCTCTTAATTCAGGTTGGCAAGAAAGTAATTGAGACAAATGATAAAACAGAATTTGGATAGTAATGTTCCAGTTTCTTCAGATACCTTTTGCTGTGCAATTGAACAAAGGTTCAGGTCTTTAAAAATCACAATCCAGTTATTCTTCTTGAGAGTAGTGGGAGTTGCTAGGTTTTGGAGCCGTTGAACTAAATGTAAAATTTTGAGAACCTAAAATGGTTTTAGGATTACTAATTAGGATAATATATAATGATTATTATTTTTCTATTGTGGTGGGTTTTTTTCCTGCTCTTACTTTTGTTAAAGGTCAGACTGATGTCGTCTTGTATGCTGTGGATCTCAGCTTTCCTTACAGTGTGATATGATAGAAGAAACAGTTTTTCTCCATTCCCTCCAGAGACAGCTATAGCTCAGATGAATTATGCGTGCTTGATATCCATTGCCCTCACCCTCTATCCATCTCTTTACGCTACCCTCTTACTTGGAACTCGATTGCCAACTGTGTCTTCTGGGGGTGGTAGGTTTACTATGTGCCAGTCTACTATACCAGCGGGAAAAGTACCAGAAAGGACAGAGAAAAGGATACTGGGGAGGTGGGGAAAGAGAAGCGAACGGGCTTAGAAACCAAGAGAATGAAACATAAGAACAGAAAAGGTTTTACTAAGCTCCGACACTGTAAGGGCCTCAGCTTGAGTAACCTTGTGAAGTCAAAGTGCTGTGTAGCTTTTAGCTACCAGAATTCTCTTAGTCCGCTGAATTTAATTTTGTTTTTTTACGGGTTTTCCTGATTGTTTATTTTATGAGCTTTCATTTTAGAGTTGGGCTTACGCTGGCCACTGGAAAAACTGCTTTATAAGAGGGAACAATATTTAAAAAGGCTAACCTTAATGCAGGAGATTCATTGTGTTGGGCTGCTTCTGTGATTAGTGGAGAGACACAGGCAGGGACAGTGGGCCTTAGGCTGGGTACTATCTTCTAGACATCTAACCTTGCCTGTGCTGAAGTGAGCTTTGGGAAACACCTCTTAAGATCAAGTATGTGAATTACTTTCAGAAGTTTGCAAGCAAACTTTTTTCTTTTTAACCATGTGCTTATCTGGAAAGGTTCCTTTGAATGGACCAGATAGTGTCACAGGTGACAAATCCATGGCTTAAGTAATGTTGATGTAACAGGCATAACGTTAATTGTACTTGCTGTTGTGTGTCTCTTAACATGATAACTTTTATTATAATTTAGTTTTGTTTCCCTTTTCTGCTGTCCTTTTTGCCTGGCTGCTTTTATCTTCTTTGGAATGTGGTTCTCCGACTGTTCTGATAAACTTCTGACACAAGTAAACATCAGTCTGTTTGCACCTGTGTTTACTGAGCATGCCCTCTACTTGGCACAGTGCAATGAATCTTGAACCAGATGTGCCACACACTTAGCTGTAGATTGGGATGGGAAAATCCTACTGCCATAATGGCTATCACTAGAAAAGATGATCAGCTGGGAAAATGGCCCGAATATTTTCTTATCTGCTTTTCCTATTCCTTCCCTGCTTTAAAAATAACACAGCATCCAGATAGACAATAACAACAAAAAAAATTTGTTTGTTTTTTGGTGGTAGCACTTCCTGCCTTGTGTTTCCTGGAAGATCTTATGCTGACAGAGGAGTTGGCATTTGTGCCTGTGTAAGGAAGGGGAAGGCAGCCTAGAATGAAAAATATTTGTATATTCTTACTTTCCCCTCTGCTAGTCACTAATTTCTGCCCTCACTTTTATATTGTTGACATGGTGTAGCAGGTAATAATAACTTCTGGTTTTCCATCAGATTCAGGGCGAGGAAGACAAGAACATGCGGGCAGGATGAAGTAGGAGAGCCTTTCATGGCTGTTAGTCAGAGCCCATTGTGAAATACAATAGTGGAATATGTGCAATGGAGTGAGAGGAAAAGAATGTTATTTAACTTGTCTTGTTAGCTACATTAGTCCTTTTATTAAAACATGGCAAGTTCAGCCTTTGTCAATGGAAAGCCTGTTGCCGTGAATGCCTGAGCAGATTACTTACATCTTTGGACTTAGATCAGTATGTATGTACCAATAGGGATCACTGCAAATGTTTAATGGGGTATTGAACTGTTCACTGAAGGATAAAGTAATAAACTTTGATTATTTTTTTTTCAAGCCCCTTAGAAACAAGAAGTCTCAGTTCTTTTAACTTGATAAATTGATACTCAGAAGCAAAAAGCACAGAGACTTTTTGGAATACACTTAGAACTCATCATCCTTATGCTTCTGGTGCATTTTTCAGTGAACAGTATGAAGTGTTAGCTGTTATTAACTGCAGCTGAAATGCAGGTAGGTCAATAAACTAGCTTTGTGTTCATCCATCTGTCCTCCCTACTCAAATGCCTGCTTTCTTTTCCTCCCTGTGCTCTGGAGTGAAAATAACAATGTATTGCTCAGAGCTCACACAGAGTTCTGCTCTTTTAAAAAATCCTTATGCTTGTGGTGACCAAATCAGTTGTGATTATGGAAGGTTGGGTGTAGGCTGACTTTTAGCTTTTAATTGCTGTACTGTTTAACCCACCCTTACTGAAAGGCAACTGCCATAGTGGTTAAACCAAGGGCTGCTGGTGCTATATTGGACTGCGGTGCTCCCAGCAGCAGAATTTGCACAGTGGAAAGGCTTTTGTGCACGACTACAAAATGCAGGACAGCACAGTTCAGGGCTGTATGGGTTGTTTTGCGATGAGCTTCCCAAGCATTACCCCTTTCCGGTGGGATAAGCTGAGCCACATAAAGATCTCAGTTGACGTAACTGTTTTAGTTCTGGTACTTTAGGTTAAAGTATTTCTCTAGTATGTTGTATCTGGAGCATGAACTAAGGAGAGAGTCGTCATAGCCTGAATGGTTTTGCTCACGTAGGCAGAGAAGTGAGATTAAGAGACTGAAATGTTGGGGTTTATTTTTTCTCCCCTATTTTCCAAAAGCTGTCATCGTAAGACAGTGATATCATGGCACTGGGTTATGAATTGAAGAACTGGTCTGCCAAGGGTAACTGTAGGGCTTTGGCAGCTGCTCGCTGTAGATTTAGTTTCTTAATCCTTCCCTTCCTATATTTCTCTTTTTCCAGAGAAATCTGGCATTTCTAGAGATGCTCTTTCTGTTATTCAGATATTGTATTAAATGTACCAAAAAAAATCTGTTATTACCTTTCTTTTGTGTATTTTTAGCCCATAATTCCTTTATCCTCTTCATTCCCTCATGCGGTTCCTGACCCTTCTCTCTCTACTGCTGTCCTCTCCTTGCTATTTTCTCTGACTGCTTTTTCTCCTTGTTCCTTCTCTGCTTGCCTTTTTAGTTCTATTATTTTCTTCTCATTGTTATATTTTTTAGTTCACTGACAAGTTCTTCTAGTTTTCAGATCTGCAGTTAGATGGTTTTCCTGTCATTCTGTTATTTAATATTTACTTTCATGTTAAATACATTTCTCAGTCTCATAATAGTGTATATAAAAATAATCTCTCTTCCTCTGTGAGATGCCGTAATACTCTTCCAGACTTCTATTTTGGTCTCCCAAATAGCCTCTGTAGCTTTTATTTACCTGATGAGAGCAATTAATTTCAAGAAGACAATGACTGGTTATTGCTGGTTATGGAACCGAAGTCCCAATGTCTGGTTTGAAAGAGGGACATTTCAGCACATCTGCAATGTAGTCACATTCTGTGCTCCTTACTGATAAGGGAAGAAACTAAAATATAGTCAGAAGGTCTCTGGAGAAAATGCTTTGTCAGAAGCAGCTAATTTCAGAATTGCTTGCTGCTGTTACATAGCCAGATAAGAAAATTGAATTATGACTTTCAGTCTTCTGAAATAAACATTGCCAAACACATTCAATTTAGACTACCAAAATAGATACAGGGTAAGAGCTGTGCAAGAGTTAAGAGTTCACAGTAAAAATAACGAGGTATAGGATTCGTGCTGTCTTCCAATGCCTGCTAAAGGAACTGACGCTTAATGGTAGGGTACTGCTGACACTTGAACTAATGTGGTTTAATCACTCAGGGTGGGCCACTTGGGATTCAAGTAAAAAAACACCTTGTAGCATCAGTGGTTTAAAATGGGAAAGTAGTTAGCTTGCTACCTGTGGTATTACTTTGTTGCTACTGTTTTCCTTTAAGCACTTGTATATGTTCACAGAAGTCAGCGTGTTTGAGTAGGTTTCACAGCACCACGAAAGTTATTTATATGATAACAGATTCTGCACAGAAAACTCATCAGACCCTGAAGTTTCAGTTTCAGTAGCAAGTTACACCCTTCTTTCTTCTGCATGTGCAGTGCCTGTGTTGTGCCGCTCGTGGCAATTCCTGCTGCAGTACCTCCAGTCCTGGTGGTCCCGGAGCTGAAAGAATGTTTGGACCTGGTGGAACGGCCTTCCCATTGGTAGCAGTGGGTTCCCGAGGGGCTTTACTCTGGTTTAAACACCAGAGAATGGCTTTTTAGCTAGATCTGCCTCGCAGAGTGTCTGACCTAATTGAAGAAGAGAATCAGGATGGCGAGATGTTGCTCCCTCCGTAGGCAAGTGTTGGGCATGGCAGAGAAACCCAGGCTCTGGTCTCTGCAGCTTGCTTTAGGGCATTGAAGGTCGTGTTACAAGCGCTGTACTAGAAATACCAGAAGCAGTTGGTTATTTCTATATGCATTTGTGCTGGTGTGCTGTCTCGGAGGTGGTGCTGCATCATTCTTCTTCTGGCCTCCTTTTTGGAACATATATTGCCTTCTTAAAATAAGAGGCTAACATCACAGAGCCCAAAGCTTTTTGGGCCTGGACTGCTGCTTGAGTACAGGCTGCTTTCTGGGGTCTGAAAGAGAGGAAAAAAATTGGGGAAAGAGCTGTAGAGTTAAAAATTCTTCTGATCTCGATAATTTAGAACTCAATAAGTTAGAGCTACATTGTTGTACATTTTTAACTTGCTCATTTAATATGGATGTCACCAAATGCTCAAGGACTGTCAGCTGTAATCTAGTCTCATAAAGTTTCTGTATTGCTGAGGAGTTTCTGGTATCCAGGAATAGCAGTAACTGATACCTGTTAGCCCAAACCCAGTGATGAGTCTCCATTTGGAGGTTTGGGCAGGGTGCAGGTTTGTTTTGGAATTGGGCTGTGAAGATTTTGGATGGGCAGTCTCAATAAGAAGGCTTGTGAGTCCCTCTTTGTGCTGCAGCTGTCTGTTTAAATTAATTTCCCCTTAACTGTGAGGTTCCATTTAATGAATTATATGACTGGCAATTTCATAGTACTCTCAAGATTTCTCTAGCATGCATAGGTTAAAAAGAACCCCAACGCAATGAAACACCAGGGTTCCTTCCCCTCCAGTCTAGCTCAATGTCCATAAATCCATCATTACTAATTTTGCATTCAGCTGATGTAACATGCAAAATAAATTGACAATCCCTTGTAGCAAAAAATGCTGAGCTGCTGTTATTGGGCTATGTCAGTCCATGTTAATCCGGCTTCTCGTTAATCAGAGATTCTGATGGTTTGGATTTCACAGGTGCTACAGTGCAGGAAAGGAGTGCTTGCTTTAAGGATAAGACAGCATATCCAGGATAATGAGATGCCTTAACTCTAAAACTAGAAGAGATGCAAGGCTTGCCTCCTGTAGGCTTCATCTGATTTTACAGAACTCCATGATACAGTAATCAGTAAATATTCTAATTGGCAGTACATGTTCAGTACCAATGATAATTACTGCATCCCCCTAGGATACTTTACTCAATTTTTTTAACGTGTTTCGTTGTCCTGATACTAACATAGTTTCACAGCCTGAATATGCTTTGAGGACGTTTATTCTTCTGCATTATAAATGCTAAAAGTTCAGTGTCTTCCAGCTGGTGGAATGTAAAGCTTTCGCTTGCAGATGGCTCACTGTGGTTCTTGGAGAAGACTCTTCCTGTAGCTGTTCCTTTGTGCTTATGGTGGCTTCTAAGTGTTCCTAATGTGTTCTTAAAACAGGTCTGCTCTAGAGATTTGAATTCATGTCTGTTTAGCAGCCAGGGTGGTTGATGCTTCATATTTGATAGTTTGAAAACTGTTTCTTCTGTGGGTAATTAACTCAAGATTAACCACACAGAGACAAAGTCTCAGATCTGCGAGATGCAATTTCTTTAAAAGAAAACAACTGGTCCAGTTCTTGGAATAAAATCCTATTGAGTTATTAAATACTGAGTTATTCCTTCTTGTGCAGGAACTACTTAAGCTGCAGGCTGCCAATAGGTAGGAGGATGTTGTAGGAAAGTTACATTTATCTGTCTACCTTTTTGGGTTCTCCCCCAAACCTCTGCCTCTGGCCGCTCCTAGATGTGGCTACCAGGCTAGATGGGCATTTCAGACCCAGTAAGACTTTTTTCCTGTACATGTTTCTTGATCGTTGACACGGAGGATTTGCTGTTTGGCAGTATATGTAAATGGTACCAAGATGAAAATGAAAAATAAGTGTAAACCAACTAATTCTGTGCAATTACAATGCTTGTCTTTGTGTAACTGAAAGCCATAACTTTCTATCGCCTGGTGATGACTATAAGGGATGTGTAAGAATATTCCTTAGGTGCTTAATTAAGATGTTAATTGCTAAAGACACTTTTTTTTTTGAGCTGCTTAATGATGGAGTGAAATAAAGCCATCTTCTCTAACTGCAGTTCGTTACATCTGTTTAAAATATGAGGATTAGCAAAGGTAGAGCATTGCTTTCTGCTGCTAGCATTTAGGAATGAGCTACTTCCCAACTCGGCATCGATGCGCTTGTCTTTCACTTAACTGCTTTGGTTTTCATTATTGTGCAGATGTCTCTGTACAGCTTCTTGTGCTTTTTGCCTTTTCTCATTGTCAGTTTAATTTTCTTTGATAACCCAGCGTGCCTTGCTTCGTGATGAGTTCTAATGAATATTTTCTGAAGTCAGATTTGGGGTTTGTGTGCTGCTGTCACTGACTAGCAACCTTACAAAACATTTTGTGCCAAAGGATGCTATAAAGATTGGTTTAAGATGGGGATTGAGGTGGTGGAAGTAAAGTTTTAAAAATACAATCCAAAAGTTAGGATGCAAATGGTATTTGGGGCATCTCCTGTAACAATAAGCACTGCAACTTCATATAAATGTTTGATTGGTCTTTTTGAACCCCTAAAGTAGTAGTCTTGGACACTGTGCTGTAATTACGAAACAAACTTTGAAAATCCTAATCAATCTCTGATCACTATTTTAGTAATTTTTTAACCCTTAAATATCTTGAGGATTGCATGCTTGTAACTTTAAAGCTTCCAGAAGAGCTTGAGTGTTTGTCTGGTGTAATTTCTTTGTCTATTTGAAATATATTCTTAGTTTGTTGCATCACAGCAAAATTGACATTGTTATCATAGGGCTTTTTATGTCTCTAGTCTGAAGGTTGGCTTGTGCTTTATTTTCTGCTTTTTGCCATGGTAAAATCTGGATTATCAAGCTGTCTCTGAAGTCCTCTATAGTACACGGAAAATGAACCTGCTAAATGCTTACCCTGTGAAGGTATATGGCAGCTCAGTGATGTGTGACATGCTCAGGAATTTGTGCTGAAGTCCTGCACTTCCTTCAGACTGACATAAACAGCAAATTCTGTTGGCTGATTGCCAGATTCATTCACTTACCAGGTTAAATCTAAACTTGGGCTGATGTATTTATTTTATTTTTTTTTTTAAAAGCAAAGCTGTCGGGGAATACCGCACGTTAAATACCTTGAAATATGTTGCCTCCTTCCCTTTGGACATAAGAGCAATGGGCGGGGGGAACCTAGGTACCCTGATGCTATCATGCATGAAATCTTGTTGTTTTTTGTTTCGTGAAATGCTAAAACTTACCCATATCTGACATTCTAGTGTACCCACAGTGATAATTCATCTGTGCACAATCTGTCACTTTATATAACAGCCAGAGTGGTTCAGGACAAAGGAAGGAAGGCATAGCTTGGTGCTGAATTCTTGAATGTGACAGGAGAAGAAAGAAGATCCTTGTACTTCAGGCATTTTTCGGTTGCAGCTAGAGGCTATTTTTCAAAGCAGTAAAAATGTTCCATTGCTTAATTAATCCAGTTGACTTGAAATTTTTTTGTGGTTTCTGTTACCTGTAAGTTGTTGACCTACACATAAATGAGCAGTACTTCTAATTACTTGACTGCACTGTAACCAGAACTGGCAAATTTAGGGGAATGCTTATGAGAAAAATCACATGGTTATTGGAATACCTGCCTCTGTAGTGCTTATGTTGTTACATTTAATTTAATTCCAACCTGGTGACTGGCAAAACAAATCCTTTGCTGTTTTTCATGATGGTGATAAATGAAATTGATAAGACTGCTCTGGGGCACCCCCCACCCCCCCCAATAAAAAGGTGATGAGTTGAAATTATATGCTTTTAGATCAATGACATAGAAACCATTTTACTAGGCGTAACTGGATAATTAGCATCAAATAAAGCCTGTGAGTGTTGCCTTGTTGTAAAGTTATCACCAGAATTGGAGGATGAGGAAAGGCAATTGGTGTTACCAATGGAGCTACAAAATGTCTTTGTGGGCCCAGCAGCATACTTGCTTCTCTGCAGAATGAAGCAGCTGTCTATATTCAGTAGTTCTGCATCGTATATGCATATATATATATTTTCACTTTTGAACTAATTCTGGCATGACTTTTTTTTAATAACCAGAGCAAATTTCAAGGATTTTAGCATAAGCTCATAAGGAGGATGTTGGAAAGATAACTGGTTTTACAGTGTTATCTTTTTATTCGTGTGTGGGCATGAGTTGATAGTACAGTTATTTTGTCTTTCATAAATTGTATTCAGCGCTTAGATGCTTAGATTTGTGTCTAAGAAATTGATTTTTTTTTTTCCCCCATGCAATCTAGTGTTTAATGATCCTTCTGGTTATAAAAGGAAACCCAGATTTGAGTCAGAGCAGTGTTCAAGCTGAGCATTGTACTTGTCAGATGGGCACAACTTATTGAACCTTATTTTTAACTGTCTTAACACAGCCTCTAGTCTGATGGAGTTCCTCTTCAGAGGGCATCTTGGAGTAGGAAAGGAGAAAATAGGAAATAAAGACTCCACAGGAAAGGTTATCATCACTGCTTTCATCCCTTTCCCATTCCGACATACTTGAGTGCTTATCCATTGTTTTAGGCAGTATGGGAAACACCTGTGAGCAGAGTTTGTCCCTACACACAGACTACTTTATGCACAACAGTTATGGTGAAGGTTATAACTGCCCCAGGTTCGCTATGTTCTTTATAGAGTGGACAAGGGAGTCTGTAGGATATGTGATACATAAGATAACGTAACCAGTAGGATTCATTAAGGATTATTCTTGCACTAAGCCTCTAACTATGAAATGATATGTACGGATGCCACTCAAATTATGATTTCTGTCTTGATTCAGCTTTCTGGAACTGGTTTAGAGCATTTCTCTATTAAGCTTGATGCTTTGTTTCTTAAAATAAGCAAGACTCTCTGCTATAAGTACTATTTCATCTTGGATATTGATGTTATTGAATAACACTGGGTCAAACTTTCTCATCTTAAGAGTTGTTGAATACTGTAATTGCTCCCTTTGTTTCTAGCTGACTGTTCCTTGAAAGCCTGTTGAAAGCCCCCTTCCTTCTACAAATCATTTCCTCCCCACACTCCTTTTCTTTTTATGTGCAATTGTACCATGTTAGTCTTCGTTTGAAGCTTTCTTACTCTAATTTCAGAGTAAGTGTCCCTTTCATAGGGCCATTATACCTGTCTGTTGCTTCTCCAAGGACCCAGATCCTGGAATACAGCTTCTCTGCCATCTGAGTGGTCCCACCTTCGTGGCTTTTCAGTGGGAGTGAGAGGAGAACGCTCAAATGAGCCACAACTGCTACCCATTTCCATTCTATGCTGAGGGAGATAGACTTCATTTATTGTCTGTCATTTATTGACTTCATGGAAACATTTATTGTAAAGTGTAACTTGTCTGCTCCAATCTCCCTGGTGTGTTTTAAAGGGAACCTGATGCTCTGTCCTTACAAGCCAGGTGCACCAGACTCTGGGATGACCTTTTAGAAATACTCTGCACTGCTTCACAGTTAGTAGCTCTGATGCCCAGTTTAACTTACCTGAAATCCCTTTTGGCTCTGGGAATGGCTCTAATCCAACCTCATCCCCGGGAAAAAAATATTAGTGTTACTTCTTTTTGTTTGCTTCATTTCTACCTCCTAACCAAAATGCTCTCTCTGTGTGATGGTAAACTTGTTGGTTCTAATAAGTAGGATTGCCTTTACCACTCCCTCCCTGAAGCCAGACTTTTATTTTTTAATCATGTAATACTTGCTTCTCTTGCCATCAGTCACCTTTTCAGTGCCTTTACAAGGTACAACTAAACAGTAGATGGCCATGATCTGTGCCAACTTGTTTGGTCCTTCCACTTTTTTTTTTTTCCTATATAATCCTACAATGCAAATCTACCTGAGGAGGCACATCTGACATCACTTTAGCAGTCAGCGGTAAGCCCAAGTAACACTTGCGGGGTTTGATTTCTGGTTTTCTTTCTGCATTTTTGTCGTCTTGGTCTGATTTACATGGAAAAGTGTAATATTGGTGCCCATCCTGTCTTGTGTACTGGGGGTTGCTGCACATGTGGTGCTATTTGCAGGATGAGGGGTTATCTCTGGGTCTCCAGTTCATGTGTAGACTAGGAAGGTAAACCTTGTTCAGGTCTCTACAATGGACTGTGAGCCATCAACTTTTGTTCATGCTGAAAACTGTTCACCCTGATAGAGAAAGGAATATGTTTACATTGAAGCAATGTTGGGTAATGGTACCTGTGCAAGTAGGCTTGCAGTTACATGGTGTAGATGTACTACAGTGCACTAAAAATTCCTTACACTGATCTGCGTTTCTTAATGAGGAAGAATTCGCAATATTTGGTTGAACTTCGGATTGATACATGATGAGTTTTTAATCTTTATTTATATGCAGAGGACTCTAACCAGATGCATACCTGTAATTCTCATCACTGGTTCTTGTTATAATAGCAGTCAGGGATAGAATTTGCCTGCATAAAATATTTTTTTTTTAGCAAACTGAGTACTGTCAGTTCTGTGTCTGTAATTACAGTTGCCATTAAGCACTAGAGCTTGGATTTGAGAAACAGTGCAACTCAGCTGCCTTTCTCTAAGCAGAATTAGCTACCTGGAGCAATTACATGTGCTTTACAAAAAGTGGGAGCAGGCTGAATCAGCTTGAGAGCTGGTGAATTTGGCACTGCTGAAAGAAGATGCATTTGAAAAGCTAATCGTGAAGATTTTAATCTCTCTTGATGCTTTATGTAACAGAACACCATGTGACCTCAGGTTCTGTAGTGTCGTCACCACTCACCGTTTTTGTTGATCATGACCAACCACTATTAAACTCTGCAAACTTTGAATAGAAGTGAGTGGATAATTTTTAACAGGCGAGGCTTTGAGATTCTTGAAAGTGCTCCGGAGTTCAGGACCCGTGGTTAATAGTGGAATGCTAATGCTAATCTCACGGCTGCCAAGGACCGAGAGGTATTTCTTCTGACCCTCCATCTGGGGGAAACTAATCAGCAGGTACTAAATAGATACATCAATGAAAGTGACACTTCTCCAGAAACAAGGCTCTGACCAAATAACCATGAAAGTGCTATTCTTGGATCTGGAACAGCATCTAAAGAGGTATTTATAAAGCTTTTAATTTTTAGGTGCCTGATTTACTTGTCTCCCTCTTTTTTAAAATTGTTTTTAATGGTTTCTTAAACTATTTTCTTTGAGCAAGTACTTAAAAGTGTTTCTCCTAAACCAAGATGATTGGTACTTGCTAAATTATTTCAAATTATTTCAAGCTAGGAGTTGTCATACTGATTGAGAGTACTGTGTCACACAGAGAGGTTTACTTATTCACTGACAATCTACATGTCTTGATATATCTTTACAGCAATACTTAAAATAATCCATATTATAAAATGTTTGCCATTGCAGTACTTTTCTTTTTCCAAATAAAGTTATTCCAATTATTTTAAATCTTAAATGATGTAATACTAAACAAAAAATGAGAATTTTAACATTATTTGAAACTTACTATCAAGCAAGTTCATATTAATTCAAATATTTTTTCATACATAGTCTATACTATCTTCCCTCGCTTCACATATTTAAATAAAAGTTTAGTTAGTCTTGTTAAATGTTTGGAGAGGCATTGAAATTCAGCTTAGTCCTCTGCAAGTTACATTATTAACTTCCTTTTCCATATAAACAGTGAAATATGCAAAGCATGTTTTTGATCTTTCCTCTCTAGTGTTTAAAAGAAATACCAAGTAACTCAATGAATGGGAAGAATTATTTTACTGGGTTAAAAATATATGACAGTGGGGGGAAAAATGCCCTGACTCTTCGTGTTGCAGAGTTGTTGTTCTGTGTAAAGAAGGCAAATACCCTTCTGTGGGAGGGAGCACAGAATATGTTTTTCATAACTTCTGGTCTCTGAACTGGTGCTTTTATGCCACACCCTTAAAATCTAAAACTTTGCTCTCCTCATGTACGTCTTGACAAATACCAGTTAATACATTTCACTTGATATTCTTATCACTTTGTGGTATTAATAGCCTGTGGAGAATAGTTTTTCTCTGTGAATAGTGTCTCTTTAAAGAATATAAACTTACAGATTGGAAAACTTTTTTTAAGGAAACTGTAATTTCTTCAGCAATTGACAGTTTCGGAAAACATGCTTGAACTTTCAAATGAACATTAAAAAATTAACTAAATTAATTCATTATCAACACATAAGGAATCAGCATAATATGTCTTCTATAATAGCAATTGAAATATGATGTCAACAGATATGTTATGCTTGAGCACTGTGTGTATACAGCGATGACCTGTGGCATTATATATTAATGAATGAAAATGGTAGTATTGAGAAGATTGTTTCCTACTATGACCCATTCTATTCCATAAAGTGCATAATGAAAAAAGTGTGATGGAGTAGACATGTGGTTTTCCCCTTGGCCTTTCTGCATTAAGAGGTTTTGCCATAACTGATTTTTACTGATACACATAGTAGCACCTCTAGCCGTAACCCAAAATCTGCATCTATTAGCGTTATACAGAAAATTTGGATGATTTCTCCTGTATTCTTACTCAGCAAGCTGCTTCCTGTTTACTTCTCGTTTGCTGTTGTTTCCTCCAGTTTCTCTTGCAGAGACGCTGGTTTTGCTCTAGTTGTTTTTGTGTGAATTAAGGCTGGCTGACTGTCACGTCACCATAAATTGCAAATGAAGGAGAAACTTTAACTTTGCGTGCAGCTGTTCTTGGCTGATGTTGCATATGGTTGTATTTTCTTTCCAAAATTGACCCCACTGAATGTGTGGGCCAAATGCAAAGAGGCATTTGGCTTTCTCCAGTTTAAACACAGAATATCTTATGAGAGAGAGAGTGTAGTTGTGTGTGGCTTTCTGGAGGAAAGAGGAGAAATTCCCAGGTCAGACTTCTCATTTAGAACTTATAGGATACTGATATAACTGGAGGATCTTTTTCCCACTTGCAGTCCTTGCTCAAGGACAGTGTACAGCATACTGAGAAGGGTTCTTACTCTTAACAAAATTAAATGCTTTATACTTTTAAAGTTTGGCTGCCAGAATGAAGTCCAAGATCTAGAGTTTAGGCTCTGGAGCTCTGCCAAGGTGCTTTGGAAAAGTGATCCCTGATGTCTTTGTGCTACTGGGGAGCTGTTTAGAACTAGACGGCATGGAAATGGGGTATAAATGGTTGACGTGTGTGTATATATATAAAAAAATGGTAAAAGTGTAAATGGGTGGGTGTGCAGGAGATCCTGCTTCTCTTGTAGTACGGACCACATGTAGGTGGCTGTGTCTGCTTGAGATTGGTCTGTATCGGCAATTTTCCATATTCATACCAAACGAACAGTGTTGTGGCATCCTCCGTATTTCTTTGTGAAACTTGGCTGAAATCGCAGATTAAAAAAGTCTGAAGATGCTTCAGCCTCTGTTTATGGCATCAACTGGAAGAAGAGAGTGCTGGGTGCACCTGCCAACCCTTGGGATGGTTAAGGTGGGCTGTAGTTGGTTAAAATACATGAACAGTACTGAAGGGAGGGACAAAAACTTCTGTGTCTTGCACTATTATATTTAGGCTATCCCTATCTCAACTTCAGTAACTGCAGTTTGTTAAAATGATACCTCAGTGAAGGGCATCCAGTCTCTACCTGATAATATCAAGGGATAAACAGCACACTATATTTATGAGCTAGTCCTTCTTACTGTTTTTTAAAAGGCAGACTTTAATTCATCATTAGGGAAATATTAAATAGAAGCACTCTAAAAAATCTGACAGCCCTGGAAACCTAGTATTTTCTGTATTTAAAGCTAATTTTTCCTATTTAAAGATAATTTTCCACTCAAGTTAAATCACGTCTCAGTCCTTCCAAGGATTTCAAGAATCCTTTCAAGTACTTCTACATTTTTTCAGACTATCAGTATAAGTAAACTCCCTCAATCTCCGAATCGGTTCAGTGGTTCTTTTCTACCAGTTTATCAACAGCTTGTTTTAAAATCCTGAGTTCTTCAGAAATGGGGCTGAAAAACAGGTTTGGGCAAACTAATTCAAGGCAGGACCCTATCTCAGTTGCACCAGTGCTACCCTGTGACTCAGACATTCACTTACAAATGTTTTTGTTTATAGCTGTCATGATTGCTTGTACTTGAACTGCTGATTGATGTTACCATCTACCTGCCCAGGGCCTCTGGCAATTGGTAGTGGCCGGGCAGAGTCAGAGAGGAATTCCCCCATTCCATACCTTGTGTGGGAGCAGGCAGTGCCTCCCCAGATGGGAGACTGCCTAAGGTCGTGTCCCTAAGAGGGGACTTGTCCTCTGTGCTTGGTGGGACAAGCCACAGCAGCAGTGGTTCCCTGGCTCCACCTGTAAAGCTGGAAGAGGGGGGCCTTTAAATCCTGTCTCACTGCAGGGCTTTTCTCTCCTTCCTACGAGTTGAGAGCAGGGTGACAGCTTGCCATGTTGATGCTGTAGAAGAGTAGCCACTGGGCACCTGGGCTGACACCCTGCCTGAGAACGAGGAAATGTACCCAGGAGGTGTTTTGGATTCCCATGCGTTACTAAGTGGGTTACTCATCTCAGACTTCTGATACTGGAGTTGGTTGGGTTTTGTTTTTGTAGGGGTTTTGTTTTGTTTTGAGTTTGTTGGGTTTTTTTTTTAAGCCGCAAAGGTTCAAGGTGTCATCTTAATGACAGTGGTTTCTGGAGGATGAGGTAATTGTTTTCAAGAAGTGTTAGGTTCCTGACACAGTATATACATGAGCTCAGACCTTGTTTTGTACAAAAAAAGCTCTTGGAACAGGTAGTGAAACGTATTTTAGGTGGATATCCACAAGAAAACAGGCATCAGCAGCATTAGGGAGCAGACAGGACTGCTTCGTAAACAGGATGCCACTCATAAATTTAGCCAACTCTACATAAAGATGATTACCCAGATACCGAGTGGGTATGAAATAATGTGCTGTAATCTTTCCTTCAAGTTGTGTATTAAAAGATTAAGAGTATATCTTCTGCTTTTTGCAGAATGTCTGTGTCAAGGGTGTCTAAATGTCAGTGGTGTCTTTTCCGCGTGGCCACTGTGGATCTGACAGTCTCAAGGTCCTTGCTGTTTATAAGCTAGAAGATGCAGTCCTGTGGAAAATTAGGGCTTTCTACTGCCTGGAGTTCCTTCAGAGGAGCAGTAGGGTACTGAGGAAGGCTGAATTCCACTTGAAGGGACCCAGGACTTCAGGATATACAGGCCTTCTGTAGATGACATGGACGTATGCCAGCCGTTTGCAGCCTCTGGCCTAGAAGGTGCTCCAGGGACGTATTCAAAATATGCTGAGCCAGCACGTCTGTTCTGACTGTTCTCTTCTGTTTGCAGTGTGGCAGGATTACAGGAACGAAGTGTTGTGCTGAAGTGGGTAATGTGTCTCTAAAGCCATAAAGCACAGTCAGGTCAGATTAAAATGTCTGTTTATCTATCTATAGGTAATTTTAAAGTCATTTTTAAGCACACCTCATTTCGTAGTCTTAAATACTTTCCCAGGTATCTTGCATTCTATTTCACATCAGTATTGCTTTACAATGTCTTCCTTCAGTGAGGAGTGTGCCAATCTTTGGGGTTTGGTTATTTGTTTGGGGGGTTTTTTGTTTTTTTTTTACATGGAGAGTCTCTGTTGGGATTTCTGCAATTGTGAGTCAGCAGGATTTGTGACTCTTAAATCACTGAAGCTATGCCTGGATTAAGAAGACTGGGAGTACTTTACAGCTCCAGGGTCTAGCTAGCTGTACTTATTTCTCAACACCCTGCTGAGTTGAAGCATGGGCATACATCAGATTCCTCTCATTTCTACAGGAAAGGGGGAGGGAATCACAGACTGGGCAGGAAGTTGTCCAGCAAGTGCCTGACTTGGTGGTTGGTAAAAGGGAGCAAGACTTTGGGATAAACTGCACTGTGCAATAAATCTGGTAAATCAGGTCACACTCTTACGTGTTTCTGGAAATTCCCCCCGCATTTCCTGAATGGGTGGAGGTACATGGGGTTTGATTTCTATAAATGAAAGTTTCCATTCAGGTATAAAAATACCTTTAAATACATTAAGAGTGAATTCAGCCTGTTAAAGTGCACTTCTGCTTGGATGGAACAGCAAGCAAGGTCTTGGATTTTCTCTACATATTTTAGGAAGTCACTAAAAGATAAGGTGTGGGTTGAAACACAATTGAAGTAGAGTGTTTTGACCCCTCAGAAATTAGAAAATTGTTTATTTCAGGTTTGTGTAATTGTTTATTTCAGGTTTGTGTAATATACGTGCATTAGAGCCAAGGGAATTAGTTAATCTGAAAGTCATTCACCTAGGTGTTCACTGGCAGTGCTAATACCTATGGAGACATTTGCCAGTGGTTGCAAAGCGACTGAAATTGTAGGACTGTAAATGGACAACTGGATAGAGGTCTGTCATCTTAGAGTACTTACAGAAGATGAAAAGTGGCATGGGACTCTCATTTTACTGTCTTCTACTACAGGTGTTGGGGGCTTATTATTTAACAGAACGGCCTTAATAGTTCCGCACAACAGGGTGATAATGAGTGATCTGCCACGTTAAAAGCTGAGCAGTTAGCAGACCTTCACCCTTGTTCACAGCAGATTGAATTCCTCCTGGGTGTTCCATTCCCATGCTTTGGTCTTACCTCATGTTTTGTTTCTGTACTTTTCTTCTTCCATCATAGAATCGTACTGTGCTTTGGAAGGGACCTTAAAGATCATCGAGTTCCAACCCCTCTGCCATGGGCAGGGACACCTCCCACTAGACCAGGTTGCTCAAAGCTTCACCAAGCCTGATCTTGAGCACCTCCAAGGATGGGGCATCCACAGCTTCTCTGGGCAACCTGTTCCAGTGTCTCACCACCCTCACTGTAAAGAATTTCTTCCTAGGATCTAATCCACATCTGTCCTCTTCCAATTTAAAACCATGACCCCTTGTCCTATTGCTGTGGTCCCTGATAGAGAGTCTTTCCCCATCTTTCCTGTAGAACCCCTTTAAGTAGTTAGTCAATCATCATTGACTGTTTATAATAATTTCTGTAAAAGGTGGAGTAGGGAACTTCTTTCCAAACCTCCTGACGACCATAGGAGTGTGCTGGTTAATTGCAGGAGGTTTGGCTTTGTTCCTAGCAACTTTGAGTTGGCTTCTAGTGCAATATACTTGTGTGGGAAATACAGGATTAATTTCAAGTGCTGAATTGAAAAGTGGCCATCAAAGGGAAAATTATATTCAGTGAGAAATGTAGGCCATATAAATAATTTCTTAATAAGCATGACTAAATTATTAGCTGATCCAAAATTTTCAGTATAGTTTCAAGGGGAACAATTAGAAAAAGGGGAGGAGGTGGAGAAAGAGGAAGGAAAGTGGATTAAAAAAAAAAAAGGCGTAAAGGGTGTAGGCTTTACAGGGAGCTGGGAACAAGGGAAACAGAGGGACTTAAGGTGCTCCATCCCCTCCTTCCATAATTAGCACCAGTCAGTAAGACATAGTATTCCCATTTCACATGACTTGGTGTGATTTTTCCACAGCCTTGAGGAAATAGAACATATTAAAAGTTAAAAAAAAAAAAAAAGATTGCCTTTCTCAGTTACAGGTTAGATTGCCTGGTTTTTAATTTGATGACTAAATCCCATGGTGTGCTATCAAGGTAGGGTGGGGTGGGTGAGTATCAGCCACTGTCCCAGTGTCCTTCCTGTGCTGTTGGTCCCCTGGGTCAGAGATGCTGTTTAATATAGAGAACTTCAGCCTTCCAAATGCTGGTCGTGTCACTGTGCCAAACCACTTCCTATACTTGCTATGTTTCTTTTGTTAGGTTAGGTGTAACTTGAAATGCTCCAGTGACTCTTTCTTCCCCTCTTCGTGTAATTTTGGAGTACATGGTTGAAAAAAAATCTGTTGTTGTAAAGCTAGAACAAGTGGGATTAAATGCTAGTGTAAGTGGGGTTTTCTCTGAGATGTTCTCCTTGGCTTTGAGAAGAGCATTGCAGGTGAAAGCTACGCGTAAGGGAACTGAACGCTCTTTTTATGTGTTAAGTCTAAAGTTCTTTAAATCAAATTTCACATAAAGGAAAAATTAATTTCATCTCCATGCTTCAGGTAATGAAACTTAAAGATTGTAATGTTTTATCACTTCTCTACATATGCTGTTTTATGGCACTAAACTTCTTTTTCCCCTTTCATCCTGGGGACAGTGACAGCATGCAGAGTGACGTTGTATGCAGCTTTGTGAAGGAAAGAAAATCAATTCCTGGCTCAGATGTCTCACTTAAAACTTTGAGGATGCTAACACGGTTGGTGGATCTTTTCCCGCTTGCAGTCCTTGGTCAAGGGCAGTTTATGGGATTCTGGGGAGGGCTTTCGCTTTTAACACAGTTAAATATTTTGCACTTACTCATTTTAAGCTTGGATATGAAATTAGGAAAGCCTGTGATTCCCAAACTAGATGTTACTGCAAATATGTAACTCTTTAAATTTAGGTGGTGTAGCATCTGGATGCAGTTCAGGTTTTGAGTTACAGACCTTGCTTGACTCTGTGAGGAGACTTTGCAACTCAGTGGAATGTGCTTTGGGGTCCTTCATCCATCCCAACCGTGTTGCTAGATGGTCATCTATGGATGATGTCAGGAAAGGGGATGCCGCATGTCCCTCTTTGAGCATCAAAATGGTTCTAAGATGGCTTGTACTTCCTTGCAGAGTTACCTCTGACTGGTAAAGAGTGGATTATCTCTGTGTTTGTCTATATCCAAGGACTTGATATAGACCTTGTCTTTTATTTTTTCAGCATTAAAATTGGTAGAATTATTATAATTCTCATTAAAAACAACTAGAGTTGACTTAGCAATTAGTTGCCTGTAAAAGAGGAAGAGGATATCCTCAGAGGAGCCAGCAAGAACTGCTTCATATTTCTCTTTTGATCTTACATGGTTATCTTCTTGCTTTTAAATGCAGCCTTCTGTCTCCTGTGCAGAGCGCACAGCATGATACTTCTGTGTTTGCATTGTGATTAGAGATACTGACAGGTTATTTCCAGAACCCCAGTAGGGTGTGTGTATTCTTTCTGCTGAATATTTATTTAGTTATGCTTGCACATCTGGGGGAAAAAATTACAAATATAGTACTTCATTTCACTGGCATCCTGCATAGCTTTCCCTTTTATCTGTTTTTCATGGAACTAAAACTCAGTTGCGAGCAAACGGAGTTATGGATGCAAATAACTTCACTATGGGGGAGGAAAAAGAACGCGTCTAGGAAAACTGAGAGAGTAGTATCTGGTATCAAGAGGTTCTTCAATTTAGCAGAGATAGGTATCATTGAAATCTGCAGAATTCAAACTAGAAATTAAATACATGTCAGCCGTTGGAGCTGAGCAGTAAGTTCTCCATGGCTGGGTTTCTTTAAATCAAGATCCTAGCTACAAGTTTGGGGCTGGAGAAGAAAGTTGGCAGAGATACTGTGATCTTACACTGTCTGAATGTGACCTTTTTTTTTTTGGGGGGGGGGTGGGGTGGGGTTGGGGTGGGAGGTGGAATAGGACGGGTTTGACCTTAATCCGTTAAAAAAAATAATTATGACTTGCTGTGGGGGGAGAAATTAATTGGGCAGCCTCTCCAGCCTATCTTGTGCCTTTACTGAGATGAAGAAAAGAAAAAAGTCATGGTATATTGAAATAAATAATCCTTTAGTCCTCGATGACAAGTGCAGCCAGAATTTCTTCTTTAGGTTATTAGCTTGGAGCAATTCTGCTTAATTTTGATGCTGAGCAGGGGGTTGTTGTCAATACACAGTTTTGAATTTATGAATTTTAAGGCAGAACAGTACTTTGCCATTTATTGACGATGTATAGATGCCAAGTGAAATGTAAAGTCAGATGTCATGTAGAATCTAATTACTATGGTCTTTTCTCAAGTAATTAACAGATTATTTTTTTTAACCTCTTTAGTACTCTTGTTTTTCAGTTGAAAGTCTCAGTTGAAGTCTACAGGATCTGAGCCTGTCTACAGCGTAAGATGAAAGTGTGCTGTGACAGAAACTGCTGTTTTCTAATACGGTTTCTAGTGTGGCCCCTCTGCAACATAGTCAAAAGATGAGATTTATTTGAACTTCAGGAGATGCATGTCTACTGCTTTTAATGTTGGTATCTAAAAGGAGTGTACATTGACAAGGTACTTGAAAGAGAAGGGTTTTTTTAAGTGAAGGAATTTTTTAACACGCACGCAGAAATATGCCAAACCACGCTTGCGTTGAGACAAAACACTTGTGCGCTGCAGCTCACCTCATTATGTGCTTAAGATGAAAAGCACTTTTTTTTTTGAAAAGCACTTTTTTTTCAAGTGCTTAGCATGATTAAACTGGGACAAGAGGAAATTATTTAGTGGGAGAAACAGTGTTTAAGAACTGAAACACTACAAAAGATGAAGCATGCTAAAAAGTCTTTCACTAAGTATTTCAACTTAAGCAGTTAATTTAGTTGAGGATCAAAGATGCTGGTGAGCTACTTATTTAGCAGCATATTGTGTTTCTGCTTGTCTTTCAGTAGCCCATTTTGAGCTTTTTTCTATTACTTTATGCAGCTTGTGAACACCTGGGGTGCTCCATAGACATACAGGCGTCCAAAGCAAGTGATCCTCCCTGTGAAAGGACTCACAACAAATGTCCCTCGTTGGGGCTAAGAGGGTCATGAATCAGTCCCACCCCAGTGCAGACCCAGAGTAGCTTTACAGAAAGGAGGAATTGTGCAGCCTTTCTCACCTCTGCTCCCAGGAATGTAAAATTGTAAGCTTTTGCAGGAATATCGTGAATTATCTGTTAAAGAGGTGTTAATAGAAACGGTTAGAAGGTTTTTGAGTCACACAGTAGTCATCTTGACTCCCTTTTAGAGCTGTAAGAGAAGGGTGAGTGGATCAAAACAGCATAATCCTAGTGAGGTGCATGTTCAGTGTAAGGTGGAGGAGGCAGGAGGAGAGACAAAGCAATGAGCAAACATGGAGAAAGGGAGTTTGGAAGATTATTTTCCTTAAAACTTCCATAGATTGTTTTATTTCATAGATGATATATATATGTTAAAAAAGCAGTACCAAACCCCCAACCTTTAACCATGGAGTTCAGTCGCTGCACTTGTCAGGCAGACAGCGGGGTGTTGAAGCAAGAACATTGGAGATTAGTGATGCTCTCCCTCCCCCTCCGTTTTGGGGATGAAAGTAGTACATCATGTTTTTTATTTCCTAGATGATCTGAAAGCTCTGAGCTTTCTCAGCCATAAAGGGACACTTTATGGTTTGCTTTTTTTTATAGGGTGGGCAAAGCAGAACATGCATATTAATATGCAGTCCTACTTACGCAGCTGACAGCTTTCTGTTTGAATCATAACTCGGCTTGTAGGCATCTAAAAATAAATGAAGGAATGTGCTAAAAAGCCCACTGAAGTTAATGGAAGATGGTTAATGAGTTTAATGGGAATTGGATTTAGGACCATATCTGTATCTCTTTTTCATGAAGATATATTAATACAGATTAAAGAGGGAAATATTATTTATTGTTAATTTAGTCAGAGAATGATAGCATTTTTCTAAGTGGAATGATGGCATTTAATAATTATCACTTGTTACGGCAGCACCAACTGTTGTCCTGGAATGCATCCATGACTTTATTTTCACACGTGCAAATGAAAATACTTAAAAATGTCTGCTGTCTGTCCTGCAATAGCAAAGCAGGTGTTTCAAGGGTGTGTCTGTTCAGGCAGGTGAGTTTGCTATCTTAAGTGAGTCATTTTATAAGGACCTAATTAGCAGAGATAGGATGTCTCCCTTTTTACACCTAATCTGCCCTTTTCTGATTAGGAGCTTCAGGGGATGGAGATTGCAGCTGGATCCAAGCTCAGGGGCAATTTTGTTAATTCTAATGTCCCTAGTAACTGCCAAGATGAGGAATCATTTGAGATATTACTGATTTATTTTTTTTCAAGCCCAACCCTTCATAAAACATTCATTTAGATCAAGTCTGGGACAGGACCTGATACAGATTCCAGTATAGATGATGTGTTTTTGGAGCTGTTGATTAAATGGCTCACTTGATCGTTGAACATGATGAGTACCATCGTGTGTAGTAAGTAGCCCCTGCAAAGACAGTGTCCAGTTGGTGTGTACAATGTGTGGATTCTGGTGTTTGTCCATCAGAAGGTGGGAAGCTGGAGCCTGATGCGTGTGTTTTAATGTGTTGCTTCTCATTTGCTTGCCATTAAATTTGCAAGTCAATACAGGCAAGGATGGGGTTGGGGTTTGGTGTTTTTTTTTTTTTTCTTCTTGTTGTTGTTATTTTTTTCAGCCTGTTAGGTGCTATTCTATGCAACTTTCCCCAGGTACCCAAGGGGCGAGGTGAGACCTGTGCCCTTGCAGGATGTGCAGCGTATGTGGTACGGGAAAAGCAGCTCTGAGGCGCTCTTATTCTTAAATGTGACCTCTCTCGTGAATAGGATTAGCTCGTACTACTCTGCTGGCATTATTGAATGAAAGAACAGTAGACTGGGACAACATAAATAGACTAAGAAGGATGATGCAGATACGCAAATGCTAAATTTAGCTTTAAGATGATTATTCCGTGCCTCCTGGCTTTCCTGCTTTTCTGGCATCAGCACCTGTGACACGTATGTGACTTGGAGAAGTTTGCTGTAGGGACCGGAAGAGGCTTTTGACTTTATTTTTTGTGCCACGTAATGCCAGATGAAAGTGCAGGTCTAGAAAACGGTATGTTTAGAGGCTGGCCATTTCTTGCGGCAGCATTTTGTGGTAGCCTAATTCAGCCTTGGGTCTCCTTCCAGACTGTTACTGGTGGAGAAGGGGTCGCTCGGGCTGGCTGTGACTGTGTTCTGTGTCACACGAGGGTTTAACATTTGTTGAGAAATACACCACGGTTAGGTGGGAATTTTATTTATTTTTTCCTAAATTATTAATGCACGTGCTGCAACTTTGAAGACCGTTAAGTGCTGTGTAGTACAATCTAAAAATGAGCAAATAGGCATTTTTCCCTGTTATTGTAGAAGATTATTCTACAATATATCCTCTTCCTGTAGAAGAGGAGCTGGCTTGCTAGAAACCTGCAGGTTTGTGCCATGTGTGCTTTTTGTGGGATGACCTGGTGGCTGAATATTTTCCAATTAATCGGTGGTTTTGTTTTTTGTTTTTTGTTTTTTTTTTTTCGGGCTGGTAAGGCCTGTGTTGAGGGCCGGAGAGGGATGGTGGTCGGTTTAGGAGATCTGTAGCGGGACTGGGACGGTTTCAGCGCCCGTCGCTCCGTGTGTGTGCGGTGTTACCGCCGGCCGAAGCGGGCGGAGCTGGCGGGTACCGGTTGCGTTCTCCGGAGGGGACGGTGTGTGTGTGTTAAAATCTGCTGAGGGCGGAGCGCGGATCCTCCGTGCGGAGGCGGTGTCACGGCCAGGTGCGGATCTAGCCCCGGGGACGGGGCAGCCGTTACCCCGGCGGGGACCGGCCCGGCCGGGCCCCGGGGCGGCACTGCCGTGGGCCGACAGGTGGCGCTGTCGGCGCGGCAACGGGCGGCCGCGCTCCCGCCGGCGGGTGAAGTGTGTGTGTGTGGGGGGGGGCTGTTAGCCGGCCGGGCCGCGCTGGGCTTTTAATTTAATTATTATTGTTATCATTACTATTATTTTTAATTGCCCTTCCATTCTCACGGGTGGAAATCGGCACGGTGAGCGGCCTGTCACGGGTTGGGGGGGAGCAGAATCTCCACCGGCCCAGCGAAGGGAGCTGAGGGGGGGTGGATGGGGGGGGGGGAGGTGGGGGAAGGCATTCCTAATGAGATGCGTCGGAGGCGGGGCCCGGCCGGCGCTGCAGCCAATGAGTGGCGTCGGCGGCGCATAAATTATGGGGGGGGCCGGGATGGCCAGGTTTTGTGCGGCGCGGCGGAGCGCTGACCTCGGAGCTGGCCGAGCGCAGCCCCGCGCCCCGCAGGGTCCCGCCGCCACCGCCGCCGCCCGGCGGAGCTGCCCCCGCCGCCCCGCACACGCACCGACGCCCGGAGAAGGGGAGGAAGGGAGAGGCGATTTCTCCGGGGAGCGTTTCTGGCCGCGGTTGCATGAATGCCCGATGTTGTAGACGGGTGGCAATGGATCTAGGAGTTTATCAACTAAGACACTTCTCGATCTCTTTCTTATCGTCCTTGCTGGGCACCGACAACTCCTCCCTGAGGCTCGACAGTAGGTAAATAAGTGTTGTGTCCGAGGAGGGGCGGCGGGGGGGGGGCTCTGCCAGCGGGGCAGGTGAACGCCGGGGCTGGCTCCTTTGTCCGGGGGAAACCGCAGCGGCGGCACCGGGCGCCCGCCTCGCCTCGCCTCCCCCGGAGGGGCTGCCATCCATCCATCCCTCCCTCCCTTCCTCCCTCCCTCCCCGGTGCGGAGCCCTGCTGCCGCAGCCTGCCATCGAGCTCCATCTTTGTGGTCTGCTGGGGAGAAGGGATTGGGGGGGGGAATATTCGGGGGAGGGGAGGGGGGGAAGAAATGCCGGGATATCTGATCCCGGCTGCAGGCGGGGGGTTCGGGGCGGCTTCACAGGTTGCTTTGCTGCATTGGAGCATCCCGGTGCGGCGGCGGCGGCAGGGCAGCGTGAGGATGACTCTCTCAGCCAACTGGCTACCAATGCCCGCGCCTCTTATCTCTTAAATAATTCAGCCGTTGCTAATGTTGTATGTTTTGTTTGTTTTTTTTTTTCTCTCTCTCTCGCAGCTCCTCTGGTGCAAGCGTGGTAGCTATCGACAACAAAATCGAGCAGGCGATGGTAGGTACCGATTGGGGCATAAAACCTTGTTTATGTGTAAAGCGGTAAACAATACCGGGGATGCGGCGGGCGAGGGGTTCACCCCTGCGCGGACGCGTTTTTATAGAGCGGGGCCGGGGAGGGAGGGTTGGTTTGATTTTGGGGGAACCTTTCTTTTTTTTCTCTTTTTTTTTTGTTTTGGTTGTTTTTATCGATCCAAAAGCATCCTGCAGGGAGGAATGCGCGCCTTTCCCTATCGATGCCGGGGAGGGAATGACGGCATCGCCTGTGCCTCCCGCCCGGCCGAAGGATTGATGCCGGCTCCGTGCGGCTGGGGGGGGTGGGGGGGGGCGCCGCCAGGGCAGAAGGCACCAAAAACCCCGGGGTGTGTGTGTGGAGGGGGTGTTTTGGGGTGATTTTCGGTTAATTTTTAAAATTTTTTTTTAAACCACCCCCCCTCCGGCGCATCCCGCTCCGGGCCACCCCGCCTGGGGCCCGTCCGCCCCTTTGTTACTGGAGCGGTGCCTGGAGCCGTTCTCACGGGAGCCTCTGCCGACTGTTGCTAGGCAAACTCCGAGCCTTTAACTCCCGGCTATAAATAACTCGGCCGCTCATTGGCCGCGCCGTGCCCTGACGTCACCCGCGGCCGGCGGGAGGGGCGGGAAATGCGGCAACCTGCGCCGAGAACTGGCTGCAGCCGGTGCGCGGGGGGCGGGGCCAGCAGCCGGGGGGGCGGGGCCGAGCCGCGGCTCCTGGCCACGCCCCCTCCCCGCCGCTAGGCCACGCCCCTTGCAGCCGCACGTGGGATCCAGCCTGGAGCCCCTGGCGGGTCTGGGCCACTGCAAAGGGAGAAGCGCTGGTCCCTGGGCCATGGGACCCGGGTGGCCACCAGGCCGGGATGCTCTTCTTGCGCCGGTGGGTGGGAATGCCGGGCTCGGTGGTGGGCTGCTCTCTTAACGCATATACTCTTATTTTCCCCCCCCCCCCCCACTGCGCTTTAGGATCTGGTAAAGAGTCACTTGATGTACGCGGTCAGGGAGGAAGTGGAGGTCCTCAAAGAGCAAATCAAAGAGCTGATCGAGAAGAACTCCCAGCTGGAGCAAGAAAACACGCTGCTAAAAACACTGGCCAGCCCGGAGCAGCTTGCCCAGTTCCAAGCGCAGCTGCAGACGGGTTCCCCGCCTTCCTCTTCCCAGTCACAAGGGACGACACAGCAGCCCGCTCAGCCGGCGTCACAGGGGTCGGGGCCTTCAGCGTAGCTCAAGATGTCATCGCCATCGTGATCGCTGGCCTCTGGACTGCCCAGAGCAAGAAGGACTAGCGGGGAATCCGCCACAGCCACCCTTCATCCATTTCAGTGCACTCTGCAACCCAGCCTGAGGACTCCATGCCCTGCACAAGTCAGGAGAGGCTTCTCCCCCAGCACTCATCTGTCTCTCTCTTCCCTCCTTTCCCCCTTTGGCTTGAAGGAGTCTTTGTTCTTAGGTTGACTGAATAAACTAAACTTCCTCCAGAGAAATTAGCACAAGTACACTGGGGACTGGAGCAGCTTCTGCAAATGGCTGAGAAACGAAGCTGCATGCCTGAAATTTTTTGGTTTGTTTTTTAAATCTTCCACTCATCCAGTGATGTAACTGATACAAGTGCTTTTCAAGCTTGGAAATATGAAGAAATAGACTGGAGTAAAAAGCGATGGCTCAATCCCCCATAGCGCACTGGGGTTCCAAAATGAGGACTGGTGCATAGGATCTTAAGAGGAAGAGGGAGAAAGGTAAATTCAGTGTTTAACACTTAAATTGTCACCTGAAACCTTAAGTGCAAATACTTGCACCGTTTTCTGAAGCAGTGGACAGGTGCATAACGCTGTATTATATATAGAAAGCAGGTAGGTGACGTACAGTTGGGTCATAGGATAATTACAATGAAGGTTATTTGCCTACTGTATATTTGTGTATTTAGTGTAATTACTTTGTAAAATAGAAAACTGTAACTATTTAGGTTGTACAGATTGAAGTTTAGTTGTTTCATTGGCTGATCTGAAGAAGTTTGGAAAGTCTTTTTTTTTTTTTTAGCTACGTAAATAAGAATGCACCTACGCAACTGTTCAGAATTTGGCAGATTTATGCTGTTTGTGTAACTTCTGAAGTTCCCTGGCTGCTGATTATCTTGAAGTAAATCTTTGTTCATTGTAGTTTGGTTCAACACAGGAAAAACCACTCCAAAAATTATCAAACCCTGCTAGCAAAGAATTTAAAAAAAAATATTAAAAAAATTGGGTTTCCCAGTATGGATTTTTTGCATATGATCTGTATAGTAGTATGCATATGTTTTTGTGCATGTTCTCTAAACAGTTGTAACACGTCAATGTATTTAACTGTTGCACTTGTCAACTTTCAATAAAGCATACAATGTTGATAAATCACTGTTTGTATATTGTACTAATGTTAACTGCAATCACTTTCAGCATGTTGCAATGCAGTTTTACGTGAGCAGGGAGGTCTGTAAGCGAGATCTTGTCTCTTGGCTTGAGAGCTTGAGTTTCAGCTAAAAATGCAGCTCCCGTTTCCCAGCTCCTTAAAAACAGTGAGCGTGAAGTCAGCTGAAGGAGGGGGAGCAGGGGGTCTGACTAAGGAAATCTCCTTGTTTTTTGGTCCAGTCCTCTACAGCCAGGACTTTTGGGTGCCTTCTATACATGGAGCAGTAGATAAGCAGGAGCACGAACACCTGTATGATCAGCCAAGAACGTATAAATCTCGTGCAACAGTTGTTCACTGGCCACAGACTGCACCCTTGCCTGGGTGCTGGTCCTCCCATGCTGGCAGCAGTTCTGACACCCTTTAATTCAGGGTGACAAAGGCAGGGAGCATTACAGCTTCCCCAGCAGGTCAGCTATAGAACTGCCACCTCCCTAAAGCATCCAGTGATGAGACCGGGCTGAAATCTCAATCTCCCAAGAATTTCTCACTTTCACCCCCGCAGCTCTTACCTTCATTATTTCATGCTTTTTTTTTTTTTTTGTGAGTTGAAATTGTGTCAACTTGGCGTCTAGTATTAATTCTGCCTTCTGAAGTGGTTGAGAAGAGTTTGCTGTTCTGTATGAATATAAAAGTTCCCATTCAGTTTGAGAAGTTTCTCTTTAGTAACGATAATTAAAATACAATTGAATCTAACCCTAAAGCTTTCTAGGTGAGTGACTGGAGACCATGTGATTGACAGCTCGCAACGGGGGGAGCGAAGGAATTTGCAGTTTTGGAGTGAATTGTGTTTGCTGATGTTGAGGATATGAATCTTGGATATTTGGAGTATTCACAGTTAATGAGATAAAACGGTCAGTACTTTGAGTAGTGGGACAGTACTTTGACCCTGAAAGCGCTGTCCTAAAATTTGAATACAAGGCATTAATTTGACTAAAATTGGTTAATTACAAAGTTGTGGGGTTTTTTTTTTTAGTGTCTTCTATGACTGCTTACCTCCATACAATGAAAATCAGGAGATACCTTTCTTGTGGAACTTCATGTTATGGAAGGTAGTCAGGTGTGGCAGAGGAAAATGAGAAGGCTGAGGTTTCAAAGGCAGGACAGATCACCTGGGTTTTCTTTTTTTGGTGGGATTTATAGCTAAATTCTTGCTTTTGGATACTCGCCACGCAGCAGCCCAGGCGCTGCTTAGCTGTATCACGGCACAAGTAGTTGCATTACTTTTATTGGAATTAGTCTATCAAAGTGCAGGCATGAGTGTGTTGCTGTGGGAGTGTGAACTTTAATTCGTAGTTTGTGTTCTTGAGATTTCGGTCTATAATTTAAGAGCATTCTTAATGAGGGTACACCAAAGAGAAATGTTGATGCTTTTTTTTTTTTTTTTTCATGGATTAAGCTAAAATTAGAAATTGATGATAGCCTTTGTGGCAGAACAGCACTTGAATTATTTGGATCCAACAAAAAGAATGCTAATTTTGGTGCTTTTTAAATGGCTTAATTGTCTCCAGTTGCCTTTATATTCTGAATGTCTCTTTAACATTTCCAGGCCATAACATTGAGTATATAAAAAAAGTCAGTCTTGAGATGCAGATTGGCTTTTTCACCCACTTAACTGACCAAAATTTGCAAAGAATTATTTTTTTTATTTAAAAAAAGAAATTGAACTCTGGGTTTATTTCTTCTACTTTGTTTGAAGAACAGCCCCAGCATATTCTAAATCCAGCTTTTTTTTTTTTTCTAACAGTTTTTTAATACGGTATTTGGAAGCCTGAAGGTTTTTAGTTGAGTAATACAGTGATAATTTTAGTACAGTGTGCTTCAGTGTTGGCAAATCTGATCATTTAGTCTTAGGTACCAAATAGTTTTAAAACTATGGAGCTGGCTTTTGGAGCTGTTTATTAGTTGCTCAAGTTAGGCAGAGCAAAGTTTTGTTGCTGAGATGATTGTAGCAACAGCTCTGTCAAAACTGCAGCTTCCCTCCATGAAGCGAATTCAAATTGACTAAAATTGCACTGGGAACCCAAATAAAGAGTAGATGTTGTAGTCAGTTGTGTTGTAATACTTTGGGAACGAATTGTTTTGATTTCTTGCTTTTTGCAAATCGTTTCTCAGAGCACTTTAAATGAAATGTTATCAATAATCAAGAGTGTTGTCTTCCCCCCCCCAGAATTTTTCTTTGTACAAACTTTGAAATGCTCAGGTTTTCATCCACGGTAGGAATCAAATGAAATGCATTCTCTCTTTTATATATCAGGCTTTTTATTCTCTGCATATCTCAAATCCAGTAAGTCTTCAGGCTACATTCAAGCTGTTTGTCATTTAACTTCTTGTTGATGTTTAGCTGCACACTTGCTTTATTTTTAACAGCAATATGATAAACTGATCTAAGCAAATTATCACGGAGACCAAGTTGCTGGTTTTTCCCCTCTTGGCGGCTTTTTTTTTTTTTTTTAACCCAATAATTTTTGGCAAATAATTCTAAGGCAGGTCCAGATCACTCAGATTCTGAGGGCTCTGTAAATACTTGAGGAAGAGAAAAATGCTTCCATTACATGCCTGAAAACTGTCCAGAGAGCACCCAGACAAAACCTCCCATCAGCAGCAGAGTAAATGCAGTGCCTTAGAGATGCCTCTCCCTAATTCTTATGGAATAAATCAGTGCCTGGGAGGCAGCTTCCCGTCTTTCAACTGGAGAAAGAACCCAGCCGAGGCTATTTGGGAATTACCACCCTGGATTTCTGTAGCTACAGTGAATGTATTAATCTCAATACAAAGACTTTTAATTATTATTTATTCCTTGCAGGGTGAAATACCAGTACTCGAGCTCACTGACTGAAGGCATGCTTGTTTAGCTTAATATATGCCATTTGCAAAACCTCTTGTTAAGTGTCTTGAGTGCTTTAGTAACAGTTCTACGTCTTCCAGACGTTGCATTATTTCTTGCTTTTCTCCTCTGTCTTTGGGATTATGCATTTTAGCTTTCTGGAGAATTTTCTGCTGGGGTGAACCTGAAATGAGTTATAAATCCAAGGCTTTGCCTAAACTGGAAATCGGCCCGATTCCAAGCATTGCTGGTCAGTGTAACTTCAGATGTGTGAAATGAGAGGGAGGGTGGCTGCTCGAGGGAACTCCTGGGAAGTCTGGAAGGAACTGAGGCGTTCAAAAATGCTTGTTTGAGGATACTCTGGAAAAAAAAAAACAAAAAAAAAAAAAACCAAAACATCACCAAACCACCTGCCTCTGCCCCGATCCTTTTCCTGCGATGAGTAAGCAGACTCTTCCGACTGCACTCAGTATGTGCTGAGCAGGGCGGCCAACAAACAGCACGTTTGAAAAATCCCATGGCAAGGAGCTTTCCAGCAGACACTGGCAACTGCCCTCCTGCACCGGGGTCCAGTTTCCAACAGGAGCAACGCCAAGCTCAACTATGAAGTCAAAAGCCAAACCAGGAATAAACTAACTTCCTTACATTGTAAATACATCAGAAAAGGGCAGCAGCTCAACAGGGAAAATGGGCAAAACTGCATAGACTTTCCTTGAAACTTAAGTCCCAGCTGGTGGGTGTTTATTGAGATGCCCCCTCAGGAGAGTTGTGCTGGGCCAAGAGGCAAGAGGGCTTGGGTGGTACATGGCCAAGAAGCCTCCAAAACGTAGCACAGTGTAATGGCCAGCTGAAGAAAGGGAAAACAGTTCTCAAAAGCCTTGTTCCTGAGCTAAGCCAGGTTCTTATGTCATCTTGAAGCTTCAACTTTGATTCTTCAGCTGCGTTGGGTGGGGGTAGCTCTTCAGTGATGTGTATGTGGTAATACATATTGGACGTGGTTCAAGTCATCATGAGAAAGTAGCTACAGGAAAAAAAAAAAAAGAAAAGGTTGTAACACTCCAATTTACAGTCTTGTCATTTGGGTGGACTGAGAACTGTTCAAGTTCTCCCTCTTTGGAGCTCTAAAGACAATTGTAAAACACTGAGAAGTTGAGATCTGGCAAACGCAAGCTCAGGGCAAATTCACCTGAATCCTGGAAGTAAGGAAAGGGCAGCAAAATAGAATTTGTCGGCTTTTGAAAAACAAAGTCAACTAGAACAAACCTCTGTGGCCTTCTGAAAGGAAAGCAGATCTGTTGTTCATCAGGGAGCATGGGAAGGGAGGGAGATGATCTTATTTGTGGATTATTTAAATTACTGTCAGCTGCTTTCCCGTCCAACATACATTCAGGATCTTTAGGAGCTGGGTTTCTGTACTGTGCTCTCAGATCTACCCCCAAAATCTAGTTTTAAAGTATCTGCCTGCATTATGCTCCCTGCGGAGGCTGCGGTAAATGGCCATTCTTCCTTCCATTAGTTTTATTACTGAGAGCCAGCCTGTTCTGCCTCTCCGCTGCTGCTTTAATCAAAGCTTTGCTACCAGATAGCCATCAGGAAAGACATCTGCAATTCAATTAGATATGTGCTTAAACTCATGATCTCCGCCAAACCAGCCGCTGCCAGAACACAGTGCCCTCCACGCCGTGGGCTCACCGGGGCTGCAGGGCTTGCTCTGCTCCAGCACTTCTGCCTACTGCCCCGCTGGCCCTGCCGTGGCACGGCGACAACTTACAGATGCTCAAAACGCATAGGACAGGAGGCTGGTAGCAACTTATTCCTTCTTCCTTGCAGGGCAGGAGAGAAGCTGGAAACCCAGCACTGCATCCGCAGCCACCCCATCTGCTTTATAACATACAGAAAGCAGCTGCTGCAGAGTAGCATCTTTCTGCCTTGGGAGGTAGGATGAAGAAGGTCTAAAGGAGCTCCCAAGGGCAAATTATTGCACCTTTTGCACAGGCATGATGAATTGCTGGCAATGTCCATACCAAAAGAAATCTGACTTCTTTATTTCCACAGACTTTGCCCTCTCCAGTGCTGTAAATGCGTATCCCCTGGTGCCAGCCACTTCCAGGGCCACCATTCTTGCTCACAGTGAAATGGCCTCAAGTTGTGCCAGGGGAGGTTTAGATTGGATATTTGGAAAAATTTCTACAACGAAACATGGGAACAGGCTGCCCACGGGAAGTGGTGGAACTGTCATTCCTGAAGGTATTTAAAAGACAGGTAGACACAATGCTTAGGGGCATGGTTTAATGGTGGTTTTGTTCATGTTGGGTTGACGATTGAACTCAATGATCTGAAAGGTCCCTTCCCACCTAGACAATTCCCTGATTCTATGAGGTGACCGAGTGATAGGTTCAAACACCTTCTGGTCAAGACAGACCACCGTGCCTCTATGAGGAACATCTCTTTGGACGTAATTCCATGGCCTTAAAAGTAAAGGTGACCTCCAAGTGATGTCAGGTTGGTCCCTGACACAACCTCATTTAAAGGTGTTCCAGAAGGTTGTTACAAAGAGCTTTAGTGGTCTTGCTTAAAGCATTTCTAAGAACAGATTGTAAAGGCTCGCAAAATCACAAGTGAAAGCAGCCAGAAGGGAGGTTTGTGTGGGCTTCTTTGCAGAAAAGATGCAGTTGACAAAAACCCCAAACCCCAAGAGAAGTGAGGAGGGAAGGTGAGCGTGGGGAGTGGCTTGCAGCTCTCTGCAAGCTTTCCTGCCTTCAGGGAGCCGAGTACAACCCCCGACAGGTCGGGGTGCTGTGCCTGTCCCTACCCCCTGAGCGTAGGACACAGCAAAGCCTCGGTAAGGGCCCTGCAGCCATGGGCTTTCTCCACCTACCGTTCACAAGGGACCCACCCCAGCAGTGACAGTAAAAGCACTTCAGCTCTGTCAGGGGATGGTGAGAGGAGGAGAGAAGTTTAAGTACTTGTAGGCAGGGCAGGGAACAGTCCCCCAGCCCTTCTCCATCAGCTTTACCTTTAAATCCAGTGAGAAGTGGTGGTGGATCAAATTCAGTCATGCTCTTAATGAGCAGCAGCTCCCCATTTAATGGGTTCGTGAAGAGAATGTGAGCCAGGACAGCCTGTTTGCTCAGAAGGCAATTACTCCAATTTACTACTTAAGTGCCATAAATGCACTCGGGCTTTCTAAGGAGCAGCAGTAGCTGTAATGCCAGGGAATGTGGAGAGAACTGAAGCAGCTTCAACTAACGATAGGGCAGAAATAAGCCAGGTCTGGGGATGCTCAGTTAGACCTAGGATAGAGGGAGGCAGTGGGAAAGGCCATATTTTGATGTGACCTGTTGGATGCTGATACTGATGTTGGAAGTATCAGAGCTGGGCAGTGATTTTTACTCCAGCCCTGGGCTGCTTTGGTGACCTTGTTCGCCAGTGAGGTCTTGGAGCAGATACCTGGGTCGAGCTCTCGTGATGAACCACTCACAGAGCAGGGGTAATGTGAGAAAATTTGAAGAGAGTGCCTTTTTTTCCACTCCCTCTCTTCCAATATTGAAATTCTTAATATGTTTGTAATAAATGAAGTGAAATCTTACAGGAAGGGAAGTCTGGTGTGGGCCCTTATCTGTTTCAAAGTGTTGCCAGCGGAGGAGGTTTGGGGATATTCTTCTACTGGAGCATCCTCAACGCCTGCAGTGCTTAAACTCACTCCTGGCCCCTCTGAGTTTTGGCAAAGCAGATTTATGTTCCCAGACCCTCTGGGCCATCCATGCTGAGCCTGTTGGTTCAGGAGGTGGAGGACCCGTAAGACCAGGCAACACTGGGTGAGGGCTTTCAGTCCATAGCCCAGGGGAAAACACTCTGGTTGGGCCAGGGCACTCGTATTTCAACTCAGTGTGGCTGCTTACAATCAGCCCAGAGGTAAAAATCAACCTGCACCACAACTCTGTTTGCATTTCACCATGAGTCAGCTGCTTCAGAGGCAAATGTCCCTTTCTTTAAAAAAAGTTTCCCTTTGGGGATGTGAAAATACAGGTATCAGTTACGAGTAATTTAGAGAGGAGAAAGCTCTCATGTCCGCAGTTTGCTGTTTACAGAAGGGTTAGATCCTTTGCCTTTCTCAAGATAAATTTAAGGGAGGCATTGGAACTAATCAAGAGGAATGAACAATGAAAATAAACCGAACTACCTCAACCAAATGAAAATAAACAAAAAACACTCTGCGGAAGGCAAGGGCAATTCTGTGCATGGTGATCTTTGGTGGCTCTGCTCATGAAAATCTTACCCCAGTGCAGTACAGCCTGGCAGCTCGTCACCATTCCAGCTCCCGCCCACATGCTACAGGACCCAGGGCATGAGTGGAGAACACACCACTTAATGAAGTGGTATAAAAATACTGCACCCTGATACTGGAACCTCACCTGCTAACTTGTCCCTTAAAAGTTGTTGCTGAATTACTGCCCAAAAAATGCAGTTATGTTCTTAAAGGCGGGGGTTTCTGTTAGAGAGCAAGCCCCTTGCTGGGATCACAGAACCTCCTCGTGTGAACACAGTTGTATTTTAGCAGTGGATATTACTCTTAATCGACCCAGTGTAAGTAGAATCATAGAATGGTTTGGGTTGGAAAGGACCTTTAAAGGTCATCTGGTTTAATCCTCATGCCATGGGCAGGGACATTGCTCAGAGCCCCATCCAGCCTGACCTTGAATGTTTCCAGGCATGGGGAATCTACTACCTCTCTGGGCAATCTGTGCCAGTGTCTCACCACCCTCATTGTGAAACATTTCTTCCTTATCTCTAGTTTAAATCTTCCCTCTGTTAGTTTAAAACCATTACCCCTTGTCCTTTTGCAACAGGCCTTATTAAAAGTCTCTCCTCACCTTTCTCATAAAACTCCTTTAAGTACTGAAAGGCCCAACAATAAAGTCTCCCCAGATCTCTCTCTTCTCCAGGCTGAACAATCCAACTCCCTCAGCCTGTCCTCACAGCAGAGGTGCTCCAGCCCTCTGACCATCTTCATGGCCCTCCATTGGACCTGCTCCAACAGGCCCATGTCTTTCCTGTGCTGAGGACTCAAGAGCTGGATGCAGGGCTCCAGATGGGGTAAGTACTGTGCTAATGATGTTACTACACTTAAAGCGATGCTTTCTGCTCAGCATAAATTGAGCAACACAATGTGTTGTCAATCCCTAACATCCTTGCCTGGGCTGTCAGTGAGGACTGACCCAGCCTGGATAGCCCCACACCTCTAACTGGCCATGACCAGCAGCAGACACACCATGGAAGGCATGGAGCCATCTGTGTTCCTGATCATCTCACCTTCCAGCAGATAACAACTTAGGAACTTTCATAACCAGAGGCTGCAGCTGGACACCCATGTTTTGAAGTTGCCTTTGGATGCATCCTGTAGACACGTGTTTAAATTAATTTCCATCCTTTTGCTTACTCTGCAAGAGCAGTTGTTCCCTAGTTGTCCCTTTCCAGTTTATCACCCCAGGCTCCCCAATGCTCATGCTTGCCCCCCAGCATAGCAGCATGCCTGGAGCCCGGCACTGGTCACATTGTGAGCTGCTAGCCCATGGGCATCACTTCAGACTTGGAATTTTCTGCTCTGGATATGTTGCCTGGCACTCAGTGAGGACCTCTGCGAGTCCTTGCCCTTGAAGTTTCAAGTAAGCTCACGTGTCTAATGTGGTGTCCTCCACAGACCTTATCTCCTCACCTTCACCATCTTTGCCTGCCCACTTGGATACTTAAGTAATTCTCTGCTTTCAGAGAAGGATAGGACTTTGGGTATTGGTGTTGCTTATTAGCATTGATTTTATTTGGTTTTCATTAGACATGACATCATTAAATGGCTCACTTTCATTTCTGTGCAAAGTTTTGCTTTCTTTTTCTCTGAGGAGGATGTCATCCTGGCAGGGTTGAGGCCAACCCAGCTGAGGCAGGGTTTAAATGAAAGCACGTCCACCCTTTTGAGATGTTGCTTATGAAAACTCACAAACATCAAATTCTTTTTTCTTTTTAAAAAGAGGGAAAAGTAAAACTTCTGGTCTCTAAATTTTCACAAAAACTCAATTTCTAGCTACACTTAATTTCAAAGCTTGCCAACAAGGCTACTTGGCACCATCAGTACAGACACACGCACAGATATATATATATATCTGTTAGAAGCACACCCAGGATACACCTTCAATATTGCTGATTTCTGGTGATCTTATTGTAATGCCAGATAGATTTGATGTTCCCATTAAAATTTGAGCTCCTAATATGAGACTCCTACCTTCTATTAAGAATGAGTCAGCTTCTAGCCTGCGGTTTCTGAGGAAAAGAGCTGAAAATATCAATGATGAGCTGCTACATTGAGCCAGAAATCAGAAAAGAAATACAAGAAAAAAAATCCAAAATTATTTCTTAAGATTAAGTGACTTATTGGAGCCTGACTTAAGAGTTTTTTGGATGCTTTGACAGCTCTGAAAGTGTGTTGGACCAAAGTTGCTGTGCCTTGTTCTTGTGCTCTGACAAGTAGCACAAGCTGCCTTTGGTGTTACAGTGCCCTGAAACGAATTAATTAATTAATTCTGTTTGGGGTTAAACAGAAACACGAGATCAGTCCTCCTGATTTCCAAAGAGGGGCTAAAGTTTTTGTCTTGATGTGTGACAGTTTCAAGTTACTTAATCTTTAATCTTAATTACCTTTTATCGATTTCTTTATTAGGGAGCGTTTTCATACCCACAGTATTTTGTCTGGTGACTTTTATTACATGCAAATAATCAAGCTGAAATACTAATTGCTTTTGGAGAGGGAACAAATCATGATCCTTTGTTCTGGACCGTCAAAAGTGATGCAATCGGTTCCTTACAGCAGGGATACAGGCTGCAACCTTGTTTGCAAAGGTGGAGAAGGCAAATACCCACTCACTTTTAGCTGTGCGAACAGGTGAGGAGAAGCAGCGTTCAACTTGGGGTTCCACCAAAGCTGCAGCTGTACTGAGCCTCGCAAAATTAGACTTCACATTGCCTCCAGAAGCGATGGCATTTGTCATCCACCCTAAAAAAACCCTCTGGAGTGCTTTTGTTATAGCATGTACAACCACCTGAGCACTGGACAGCACCAATTGCTCTGTTCTTTGGGGAAGGGGCTCTCATGGACCATGTCCAGGCAGCTGGGACTACTGTCCTTTTGTGCCTGGTGGGATGGACACCCTACAGCCCTTGGCATTTTCTCACAGTGGCCCCAACAACTAGGAGGGCAGGTCCGAGGAATGGGAACCCTCCGACAACGCTTTTGCTAGAAGTCAGGTTGTGTTTTGCAATGAAGGGTCAAGAGAAAGCATTGACTTTTTTGTTCTCCAGAAACCACTGGCTAAATCAAAAAGGCTGAAAAATAGCAAGGACCATTTCCAACAAAAATAACCAGCTGCAGTAACGATCCCCTCTCCAGACCCTTATGTGTGCTGTCGTCTCTGCAGAACTACAGCAGGAGACTAGACAAGAAGAGAGATAATATTTAAAAAAAAAATAATCATAGAATCATAGAATGGTTTAAGTTGGAAGAGACCTTAAAGATCATCCTGTTCCCACCTCCCTCCCATGAGCAGGGACACAAAGTCCAAAGAAGTTCGACCCTTTTCTCCCTCAGCCCCCATGAAACTGTATCTATCATGAGCCTGTGTGGAGATTTAGTTTATCTCACCTGTCCTAAAACGTGTGGATGGGGAGGTTTCCAAGGGGGCAATTCCTTCGGCAGCTGTGTTCCACTGTCAGCCAAACGATTCAGCTCTTTAATTACACGTAAGGCGTTTCTCACGTACGGCGCAAGTCTGGCAAGTGCTGACGAGGGTCTGGGTGCGGATGGGAGCGCTCCATCTGGAAGATGGCTGTGTAGGCAGCCTGTCTCCTCAACCCGTGCAAAAGAGAGAGGCAGAACATACAGTACAGTGCCGCTCCGGCAGGTGCATCCTGACAAGGTTAAACTAAAGGGTTTTGCTGGAGCGAGTAAAAAGGAAGGGTTTCCAGCACTGTTTACTTAATGGGCAGGCAAGGCACTTTGAAGAAGGGGCAGCAGGATAAGAGATCAGTCCTTCTTTGGTGGTGTCTTTGGTGCTAGGAGAGGCATGAACATAGAATCATAGAATTGTTAGAGTTGGAAGGGACCTTAAAGATCATCGAGTTCCAACCCCCCTGCCATGGGCAGGGACACCTCCCACTAGAGC